>OX465096.1:44147797-44747797 GCA_949987625.1 Chalcis sispes | reverse complement strand
CATCAGAAGTTTTAACCTTAGGTCGTACATCAATAAGAAGTATTACCTTGAAGTTATGCGCAGTGTGCAATAAGAAATATGTGAAAAACGTCCGGAATTGTGAAAAAACAATTCATAGCTTTTGCATCGCGATAATGCTCCTGTTCATTCATCGTTGCTGTGAGAGATTTTTTGGCCAAAACAACACGAGGATCATGCCTTAGCTACCATATTCACCGGATTTGTCCCCTGCGACTTTTTTCTGTTCCCAAAACTGAAGAAAGTTATGAAAGGACGAAGATTTGCAACAGTTGAGGAAATAACTGTATCGCTGAAAGAGATCAAGGCTATACCAAGAAGTGCTTATCAGAAATGCTTCGAGGATTGGAAAAAGTGTTGGCACAAGTGCATTGTATTTGAAGGAGATTACTTTAGAGAGAACAACATGAATATTAAAAAATAAATAAATATTTTTTTATAAGAATATAAAGTTACCTTACTTTTTGAACACTTCTCGTATACTCACATACCAACACAGACGTACGGACGCTTAGACCCAAAGATTGGGTGTACAACTTTGCTTCCGCCGTTTTGCAATAGATGGCTGTAGCGGTAAGTGGTAGTTGAAATAAATAGATCATCGATGTCATACAATAAGCTTAGGTATTTGTTAACATAACGCCATCGAAATATTAGTCGATTTGTGTCCGCATCATGAAGTTATTCTCGATTAAACATGTCAGCTTACGAGCCAAATTCTCGTCATTTGCGGGAGGTTTTAATTTTCTGCTTGAATATGAAGAAATCTGCGACTGAGGCTCATCGAATGCTCTTAAATACCTATGGTGAGGCCGCTATTAGTTAAAGAACATACCAAGAGTGGTTTCAACGCTTCAAGAACGGCGATTCTAACGTCGAAGACCAGCATGGCGGTGGAAGAGAGAAGGTTTTTGAAGATGCAGAATTGGAGGCATTACTTGATCAAGACTCGTGTCAAACGCAACAAGCATTGGCAGGATCATTGGGAGTGACGCAACAAGCCATTTCAAAACGCCTGAGAGTCATGGGAATGATTTAGAAACAAGGAAATTGGGTGCTGTACGAGTTAAAGCCGAGAGATGTTGAACGGCGTTTGTGTTTGTGGACAGCTGCTTGCAAGGCAAAGACGGAAGGGAATTCTGCATCGCATTGTGACTGGGGACGAAAAATGGGTTCACTACGATAATCCCAAGCGCAGAAAATCATGGGGATATCCCGGCCATGCTTCCACGTTGACGGCCAAACCGAATATTCACGGTTCCAAGGTCATGCTCAGTATTTGGTGGGACCAGCTCGGCGTAGTGTATTATGAGTTGTTAAAACCGACTGAAAAGATCACAGGCGATCGTTATCCAACGCAATTAATGCGTTTGAGCCGAGCATTCAAAGACAAACGGCCTCAATACAATGAGAGGCATGATAAAGTGATTTTACAGCATGACAATGCTCGACCCCATGTTGCGAAAGTGGTCAAGACATACTTGGAAACTTTGAAATGGGAAGTCCTACCCCACCCGCCGTATTCTCCAGACGTTGCTTTCTTGGACTATCACTTGTTTCGATCAATGGCACACGGCCTGGCTGACCAGCACTTCCGGTCTTATGAAGAAGTAAAAAATTGGATTGATTCGTGGATCGATTCAAAAGATGACCAGTTTTTTCAACGCGGGATTCGTATGCTGCCCGAAAGATGGAAGAAAGTAGTGGCCAGCGATGGACAATACTTTGAATCATAAATGTATAACCAGTTTTTTACAATAAAGCCTCGAATTTCGGAAAAAAACGGTGGAAGCAAAGTTGTGCCCCTAATACATAGACGCACACATTAACACACATTGATGATTTCCTGCGATCTTGTAACTGACGTGCATGCAGATAGCGTAGGGCGCAATTTAGCGAGGGAAAATAGAAGAGGGCAATAGGATGAGAGAGAAGTTTATGGATCTATAGTTCTGCTGGATGAGAACTTTACACTTTTGCTAGAACTAACTAGCAAAGTTGACTGACACAGCTTTTGGTTGTCAAAACAGAAAGAAAAAACTTACACACCCAGATACGGGGTCTTCACAAGTCCCGGACCGGTTGAATAACTCGAAATGTACGCGTTACTCGAAAAAATGGTTAAGACAAAAGTTGTTGGAAATTTTCCTGGCTATCTAATCGCGTCCTCAGCCGTGACCTTGACCTTAATCTTCAAGACCATTTTAGAATAAAATTCATTTTTTTCTATGGTAACCCCTAATTTTGACACCGAAAATGAAAAGGGCGGACAATTTTACGTCCAGATAAAATCTTTACCATTAGAAAAATTCGACCTTAGAAGGTTAAGTCAAGGGCAAGCAGTGACCAGCTGGATATCTTAAAAAGTAGGCGTCGCATAAAAAAAAATATTTCTGCAAAACGTTGTAGGAAATTTTTCTGGCTGTCTTATGGTAATATCTTGATCTTCAAAGTCATATTAAGAAATAATTTTTTCAAAGCATTCGATAAAATGAGGCTTGCATTCATACCAGCTAATTAAGGTGAAGTAGCGTAAAAAAACTGCGATTTGCATTCATCCTAGTCAACTAAGGCAAGGTGACATGATGCCCGGCCAGTAAAGGCAAGGCTAGAGTCTACCCCAGCCAGTCAAGGCAAGGTGGTATGATGCCCAGCCAGTAAAAGTAAGACAAGAGTCTATCTCAACCAGTTAAGGCAAGGTGGTATGATGCCCAGTTAGTGAAGGCAAAGCAAAGAGCTACACCAGCCAGTTCAGGCAAGATAGTTTCATGCCCAGCCAGTAAAGGCAAGGCAGAGTAAAGATCATCAGGTAAAGGCAATGTTGAATCACTTTAGTCAAATCTAAATCCATTTCTTTTATTTTAGAAAATGCTTAAAGTTTCTACCCTCAACTGCCTGGCAATGTGCTATGCGATAGTAAAATGCTGCTACAGCTTGACGAATTATGCCTTTATTAATAGTAATAATTTTATCCCTTATTTTCTGCTGGAGTTCATCGAGGTTCGCTGGTTTCGTTTGATATACCTTATCTTTAAGTTGACTCCACAAAAAATAATCAAGCAAACTAAGGTCAGGAGATCTGGCTGGCCATTCTATTGCACCTCCTATGCCTATCTACCTTTCTGAAAAGACTCCATTCAAATGAGCACGTAAATCTCGCCCATAATAAAGTGGTGCTTCGTCTTGCTGGAACAATGTTTAATCAAAATCATTGCCCACAATTGCGTGAATCGCTGGGATGATTTTATTTCGTAGCATGTCTTCATACTTAATCGCAGTAAGATTTCTTTTAATAAAGAAGGGCCCAACAATACTATTGTTTATACCAGGTGTACAAGTGTAAAATGCGGATTTTAGACAACAGATGGCGTACCAATGCAGTTTAAGCTGTTATGATTTGACACTGCGTCATTTTGTTGTATTATCAACAAGTTCAGACGCGCATTAGCGATAGATTGATAAAGTGTGTGCATCGTGTTGTATTGTTGTGTTTAATATGTCAAAATTTATACCAAACAAAGTGCATTCTCGGACAGCATTAATTTCTTGTTTACATTTAAGGAAAACTGCTGCTGAATCCTTTTGGTTACTACGAGAAGCTTGTGGTCAACATGCTCCATCGCAAGACACGTGTGAACGATGTTTCAGCGTTTTAAAGAAGGTGACTTCAACGTTGCAGACAAGGAACATGGAAAACCGCCAAAAAATTCGAAGATATGGGTTTGCAAGCATTGTTGGAAGAAGATGATTTGCAAACGCAAAAACAACTCGCACAGCAATTAGGATTTTCCCAACAAGCTGTTTCCAATCGCCTACGAGCGATGGGGAAAATTCAGAAGAGCGGTCAATGGGTACCACATGAGTTGAATGACAGGCAACTGGAAAATCGCAAAATCACATGTGAAATTTTGCTCGCTCAATACAAAAGGAAGTCGTTTTTGCATCGAATAGTAACGGGATAAAAAGTGGATTTATTTTGAAAATCCCAAACGTAACAAATCATGGGTGGACCCAGGAGCACCATCCACGTCGACCGCAAGACGAAATCGTTTTGGCAGAAAGACGATGCTCTGTGTTTGGTGGGACCAGAGGGGCGTGGTCTATTATGAGCTATCAAAACCTGGGAAAACGGTTAATACTACACGTTACCAACAACAATTAATCGATTTAAACCATTATCTGCTTGAAAAAAGGCCAGAATACCGAAAGAGGCAACACAAAGTAATTTTTCTCCATGACAATGCTCCATTACATACGGCAAAACTGGTTCGCGACAAATTGGAAGCACTCAACTGGAAAGTTCTGCCTCATGCGGCTTACTCACGAGATTTGGCTCCTTCTGATTACCACTTGTTTGCATCGATGGGTCACGCATTTACTGAGCAGCGCTTTGATTTCTATCAAGAGGTGAAAAAATGGCTCGACGAATGGTTCGCGGCATAAGGGGAAGATTTTTACTGGCTCGGTGTTCACAAATTGCCCGAAAGATGGGAAAAATGTATAAAAAGCGATGGAGCATACTTTGAATAAAGCACCTTTAATTATTTTACCAAATTTAACGTGTTATTTTTACTTTTAAAATCCGCATTTCATACTTGTACGCCTGGTAACGCCAACCCTGACATTCACTTTCTGAGGGTATTGAGTTCTGCGGATATACGACATTCATCTTGGGCTTATATCACTCCAGTACCTAAAGTTATGTCTATTGACTTTGTTATTAAGCTTAAAGGTAACTTCGTCTAAATACAATTCTATTAAAAAAATATTCATCCTTAGTTGTTCGGGTCATCATCAAGTCACAAAACTTTACGCGTCTAACTGGATCATGTTCAAACAATTCATGTATAAGTTTTACCTTGATTGGAACTTCAACTTTCTTGTCAAAATATTATGCACTAATTCGACATTAATATCATGTTGCTAAGTCAATTTTGTAACTGTACTATGGCAATCTTCATTGATTGAAAGAGCAACATCTAACTGTTTTTCTTTAGTAGTTGCTGTAACTGGATGACCCGATTTAGGAAGATCTTTTATACCCGTAATTGTTTTTTGTACTGTCGATTTGGATATCGGTTCCATTCCTACCCTAAAAGTATCGTTGAATCAGATCCGCACATCTTCATTCGATTTCGTCCTGTCACCGTAATCCTTCATCATTCATTGACCGTATCCTTTCATCATAAAAATAATTATTCGCTCTCGTTCAGTGAGAGAAGCCATATTACATTGACATGAAGAAATAATCTAATGGAAAAATTCAAATTTAAGATTACAATATGAAAAGCGATAAAGATCATAAGACCTAAAAATTACGGAAGAAAGTATGAATGAAGAAAAAGTAAGAAGCAAACTTAATGATGAATATTAAAATTAATGTTGTATGAACATTTAATATTAGTAAACGAAAGCAATTTAGAAATATTCTAAACTGTATTCTTTCGCTCACACAATGATTACTTCTGGTTGATTAAGACTCTAAAGTCAGAGTTTAAGAATTTTTAAATTCAAGATGGCGAATCCAACATGGCGGACGGAAAATTGAATTTGTCCAGAAGTCCACTGAAAACTTTCTACATGGATGTAGCAATGACATAAAGTTGGCTGCAATTTTAGTGTATTATGTTGGCACAAGGCGGCGCAAATGATATGACATATTGAAGTATAAATACTGCTACCTTGGCTTATGGAGTCATTTCTGTTTTGCACTACATAGTGATCGTAAAAACAAGAATAGAAAGTGAACATAGAAGTAAATCAAAAACGGCCACTTTTACGATACGATTTTAAGGGGAGGTTTACCTTTTTCTGAACCAAAAAATCGATTTTTCTTTTTTTACATTTTTTTGTAGTTAATTACGTATAGAATATGTTCCCAAAACCGTTTGGTCGTATATATATTTTTTTTAAAGCTATGGAACAAAAACGAGACCGACGTTAACACAGATTAATCCTTACTCAAATCTTTAAACGCGTTTTTTTCGAAACCACGTTTATCGAACTGTTGGCCACGATTACTAAAAAAACTACTCGATGGATCGCCTTTTTTTTTTTTCAATTGTTAAAGTATTTATCGGAAAGTGGACTACAATCTAGATGATATATGCGTTATTTTTATTTTTAGAGTACTTTAAAGAGTGAAAAAAAACTCAATAATGAAAAAAAAAATTCAAATGCCCGCCATTTTGTTAATTTTTGATTTTTAGCGATGATTGTAAGTCAGATACTGACTACACTCATATATTTTATAAAACTTCTTCGATTTTTAATTTTTGTTCATTTTTGCAGGTGCTAGAGTGGCAAACAGCGGGCCACCTTTTTTGGAGATGGTCACTTTACGGGGCATGCCATTAATTACCGTCAATATATTTTGTCATAAAAATTTTTTTTGTATTTTTTATTGTATTAAACAAGTAGCAAACAATTTCAGTTGTTTATTAATTTTCTCCTATGAAAAAAAAAATTCCAAAAAAACGGTTGTTTTGGTCAATAAAAAGGTAAACCTTCCCTTAAATTAGAGCACATCGCAACGAAAGCAGCGAGGAATATCAACAGCGCATTTCGGCTTGATACAGTTAGCGAACGAAGCACTCGCCGGTGGTTCGAAAAATTTCGATCCGGAGATATGGACCTTGGAAATGAGCCACGTGGACATCCAGGACCATCGATCGATAACGACGAGCTGCGTACATTAGTGGAGTCTAACCCTCGCCAAATTATTAGGGATCTTGCCAAGAAATTAGGCGTTCACAATTCGACAGTTTGCCGCCACTTGAAACAACTTGGAAAAGTAAAGAAGCTTGACAAATGGGTTTCGCATGATCTTACCGAGCAAAACATGACGTGTCGAATGGAGATTTCAAGTTCTCTTCTCTCCAGCAACAAAAAGGAACCGTTTTTGCACCGAATTGTGACCTGCGATGAAAAGTGGATTTTATACGATAATCGTCGCCGATCGGCCTAATGGCTAGATGCCGATGAAGCGCCAAGACACATGCCGAAACCAAGCCTTCATTCAAAGAAAATAATGGTAACTGTTTGGTGGTCTGTAGCTGGAGTTATCCAGTATTCGCTCCTGCAACCTGGCGAAACCATCAATGCTGAGAAATACTGTGCTCAGCTGGATGAAATGCATCAGAAATTGATAGTCCAACGACCTAGGCTTGTCAACAGGGATGGAGTGATACTGCTTCATGATAACACACGACCTCATGTATTGAGAACAACGGTCAAAAAATTAAACGAGTTGTGCTATGAGAATCTTCCTCACTCTCCATATTCACCAGACCTCTCACCAACAGATTACCATTTTTTTAAATATTTGAATTTCTTTTCGACAGGAAAAAGATTTAATAATGAAGCTGCTGTCAAAAATGCCTTCGAGGAGTTTCTTCGGACCAGAAACTCGGACTTCTACAAAACTGGAATAAATGTACTTGTATCTCGTTGGGAAAAGTGTGTTACATCTATTGGTACCTATTTTGATTAAAGAAATTGTCTTTATAAAAAGTTACAGCTGTTTAAAAATTTATTACTGAATCGGCCATTTCATCTGCAGCAACCTAATAATTTGAAGTCAGATTTTAAAAATAGAAAATTTCAAGTTGGCGGATACAACTTTGGATGAGGGTCAGGGTCAAGTTCACGACTAAGATTGCCATCGGATAGCTAGGAAAATTTCCTATAACTTATCTCTCAACCATTTTTTCAAGCGACATCTACTTTTTAAGATATCCAGCCAGTTACTGCTTGACTTTGTCTTGACCTTCCGAAGTCAAAGTTTTCCTATGGTAAAGATCGTATGTGGA
The DNA here is from genome assembly GCA_949987625.1 of Chalcis sispes. Lineage (NCBI taxonomy): Eukaryota > Metazoa > Arthropoda > Insecta > Hymenoptera > Chalcididae > Chalcis > Chalcis sispes. Next base: position 44,739,968 of record OX465096.1, on the reverse strand, counting down.
CTTAAAATTGTCTGCCTTCATTGTTTCCGGTGTCGAAATTATGAGTTGTCGTATAAAAAAATGGACTTGACCTTCAAATGACCTTGTAGGTCAAGATAATGGTCACGGCCGAGGTCGCGGTTGGATAGACAAGAAAATTTCCTACAACTTGTCTTGACCATTTTTTTAAGCAACGCCTACGTTTCATGTTATTAATGCGGTCCAGGACTTTTTGAACACCCTGTATATAAATTTTTTCCTGAAAATCTAATACATTTTATATTATATATTAATAATCTCTAAAAGCATATATTTTTATTATAGGACTATTTAAAATTCACATAAAATAGCATACGTACGCAATTCATAACTATCGTTTTTTTCTTACCTAATAAATAAAGATCAGTTTGGGTAACATCCTGCTTATTAGTTAAAGATATTTTATTTGTCATGACCTTTAATGTTGAGTCAGAGATTTTGATTACTCGTGGATCTCTTATGTAAAAATCTTGGTTTCCAGAAGTAACCCAGTGTTCAAGTATATCCCTCCATGGATTAGCCGATGAATCTATCAAAAATACTATGAAATTTTTATATTATCTAAAATTCTATTATTATATATTAGGAGCGCAACTAAGTTCTCATTGTTTTTTTTTGATAAATTTGCAACTTTATTGTAAAAAAATGGTTGCAAATAAATCATTTGAAATATTGCTCATCGCTAGATAAAACTTCTTCCCAACTTTCTGGTAGAGCTCGAATGCCGTTACGGTAAAAGTGTTCGTCTTTTGAAGCTATACACGAATCGGGCCAATTTTTAATATCTTCATGTGAGTGGAATTGCTGATCAGCCAGACCATGTGCCATCGAATGGAACAATTGATAATCGGACGGCGCAATATCTGGGGAACATGACGAGTAAGGTAAGACTTCCCATTTGAACGTTTCCAAGTAGGTTTGAACGGATCCGACAACCTAAGGCGAAGCGTTACCATGCAGTAGAATCACTTTTTTATGTTTCTGCTCAAATTGCGGCCATTTTTCTCGCATCGTACTTGGCTCAATCGCATCAATTAAACTCAATACCGTTGCTCAGTGATGGTTTCATTTGATTTTCAACAGCTAGTATTAAATAACACTGACCTGGTCCAGCCAAATACACAGCATAACCTTCGCAGCGTGAATATTGGGCCGTGCCAACGACGTAGAAGTATGACAGGGCAGTCCTCATGACTTTCTTCTCTTTGGGTTGCTGGGTTATAATTCTTGGGTTGTAATGAACCAGCTTCTTATCACCTATCACGATGTGATAAAGAAAACTCTTTCTTTTTGGCCGCTGGAGCAGTTGTTCATTGGAAAAAAAACGACGCTTAACGCCCCTTGGCTTTAAATGATAAGGAACCTAAGTTCCCTGCTTTTGAATCATTCTCAACGCATGCAATCGCTTGGAAATGGCTTCGCGGATAACTCCTAATACTGAAGCAAGATTATTTTCTGTTTAGCGTGGATCCTCGTCGAGCAATGCCTCCAATCCAGGCTCCGAAGGTTTCTGACCTTCACTCACGCAGACGGTCGTCAATATTGAAACCACTGTTTTTGAAGCGACAGAACTAATCACGGCACGTTGTTTAACTTAGAACAGCATCTTTGTGCACGTTTCGGAGCTCCAGATGTGCTCCAGCCGCCGTTGTCTTCGAATGAAAGAAGGAAAGAAGAAACACTTCCCGCAAATGACGATTATTTGGCACAAAATGAGACATTTTCTTACAACCAAAAGTATATGACGCCAAAAAAAGATCACTTATGTGTCAAAGCGATTTTTTTAGCATATGTCTAAGCTTGCTTCTTGACGTTTCGGATGTCGAAATTGATAAGCACTTACTACTGGGGCTATTTATTGACAAACAGCGGGAGCTTAGCTGCGCACCTAATAATAAATTATTATTATATGATTATATAATTTTATAATTGTATTTTTATGGATTATTTTTATATACTATAATTATAAAGTTAAACAGCTTTTGTTATACAAAATTAAATAAAAAACAAAATTGTTTCCGGCCTTTTTCTGCCATTGTTTTTTTTTATGTAAAAATATACTGAATTATCATGCAGGATATCTCAATAATTAAAGGTTCATTTAAATCGGTTCAATAGATCTGGAGATTATCTACTGGCTAACTTAATGTTATTTTTAAAAAAACGCGTTTCAAATTTTAATTCGTTTTATTAATTAAATAGTTTTAACTAATAATACCTCACACGAGGGTGGGGTAAAAAGTTTCCTGCCTGACCTAGAGATGGTGCCAGTAGGTCAAGTGATTGGCTTGTATTCTGTAGCCTAACATCTCACAAGCTTGTATATAAATTTTTAGGTCGATTGTTTTGGTAGAGTAAATTTGGAAACTGATTATATAAGACGCCTCAATTGCTCACGTGAAAATAGAAAAATCAGAGAAGCATGTGGGCATCAAATGCTTCTTTTTAAAAGACCTAATACTATTACAAATTTAAGAAGAGCTAGATCCTACACTGAAAGACTCTTATCCAACATATTCAATGGTTAAACAGTGTGTTTTTGAATTTAAGAAGGGTCGCATGAGTATTTCTGACAAACCACGTTGAGGACGCCTTGCTGAGGTCACAATTCCTGAAATGATTGAAAAAATCTATAAAATAGTGATGGAGGATCGCAGATATAAAATAAAGGAGATAGCTGAGGCTACAACGATGACAACTGAACGTGTACGCAGTATTTTACATAAACAGTTGAGGATGGTGAAGCTCTGTGCTAGGTGGGTACTGAATTTGCTAACGGTTGATCATAAATTCACCCGGAAAACTATATCAATTAAAAATTTGGTGCTGTACAAGCGAAACCCCAACTTTTTTCGTGTCGTTTTATAACTGTCGATGAAACATGGATTCATTACTACACTCCTAAAAGTAAAGAACAATGGATTGGACCAGGTGAATCAACCCCAAAGAAGGTAACAATTTTATCGACGAATAAGGTTATGGTGACTGTTTTTTTGGGATCAGAAAAAAATTATTTTCATTGATTACCTAAAGAAGGGTAACACCGTCATTGGTCAATACTTGAGTTATTGCAACGTTTGAAAGACAAAGTGAAAAATAAACGACCTTACTTGGCGAACACAAAAAATCTTGTTTCACCATGACAACACATCTGCCCATTCATCGATCGTTGCGATAGCTAAAATCAACGAATTAAAGTTAAAATTATTACCCGAACCACTATATTCACTAGATTAAGCTCCCAGCGACTGAAATTTAATAATTTCATAAGCGCTTCTCTGATTTTTTCATTTTTATGTAAGCAATTGAAGTATCTTGTTCAATCAGCACCCAAATGTACACTAACAGAGTAATCGACCTGAAAATTTATATACAAACTGGTGAGATGTTGGGTTATAGAATACAAGCCAAACACTTGTCCTGCTGGCACCATCTCTAGGTCAGACTGGAATAATATTATCAAGAAAATTTAGCATTCGTACACAGATCTGCGTCTAATCTTTGATATGGCGTAAAGTGCACAGTGACAAAATCGATTATTTTAATCTTCAACAAGGTATTTATTACTTGTAAATTTAAATTCGAGAAAGAAAGCTTTTTTCTTGACTTCATTCGAATAAGAATATTGAATATATATGAGCATTTGTGAACATCAAATCAATTAGATAGAAGTATAATTTTCTGTACCAACTCATTGTCTTTCTTCCGGTCTTTGTCAATGGCAATTACCTATCGATGTTATCGATACTTCACATATTTATATTATAATCATGAATACAGCGGGGTTTGATTATGTCTTTCCTAGTTTTGTAAGTTTTCTTGCTAGTTGAACAAATCTCTACTTTGTGGACTCTGTCGTTATCATGAGAACTTCTTTCTTATTCATCTATTTCATAAAAAACCAAGAATAGGTTTGATTTACTTCTATTTCACCATTCTCGAGTGTTGCATTTAGCTTTAGCATATCTTTATGATTCTTCTTCACTTTTCCGTACGTTCCCGTATCTTGATCATGCAGATATTTAACCAGCATTGGGGATGAGTATCAGTTATCTTATCAATAATACATTCATTAAGTATCCTTGCGCACAGATGTAAACTCCATCGATGCTGATTTAATTGCTTTCTGCACCAGTGAGGGTTTACGGCGACCAATAGTGACTTCTATCGCGATTAAAACTGTCATTACTATGAAATGTGGCTTCATCACAGAAACAAGCAGACCAGAAGAAATCCGGATTTTTGTCTAATGCATGTAGTGTGTAGGCACAAAAGTTGATTATTTATATTCTAAGCTGAAAATCATTATCGTTTAACTCTTGAAGAAGAGTAATGTGATGAGGATGATATTAAACTATTTGCAACAAAAGATTAGCTGTCGATCTAGGGTCACCTATTTTATGTTCAATTTGACGGGTACTAACGTAAGGATTTTAGTGAATCATATCCAAAATGGCGAATAGTCTTGAATTTTTATCATTTAGTGCTCGATTTTGTTGCTTATGACGATGAATTTTATTGAAACGTGATCTTCTTTCAATGTTTATAATTTGTTAAGGGTCTGGATGCCGACATTCATGATAGCATGTACGATAAAGCTGAGAAACTTTTCTATAATATCTGTGACATTCGCCAAGAATGAAAAGAATATCTAAGGTAGATAATTTGTCATATTTGTTTGAACATTTGTCAAACTAATACACAGTGTGTCCCATGGAAAACGGAACTTTTTCAAAATAAAGACAAACACTCAATATTCCGGCAAATCTTATTTATTTTATTCAAAATAGTCTCCTTCCGCATCAATACAACGTTTTGCACGATCAATTAACATATCGAATAAGTTTCTGAGATCATTTTTATCCATCGACTTTAGTATGTCGGTCGTCGCTCTTTGGATAGCCTCTACGTCGGCATAACGTTTTTCTTTCATAGACAAGTGCAATTTGGAGAACAAGTAGAAGTCGCACGAAGCCAAATCCGGCGAGTACGGTGAATAGTTGATGGTTAAAATGGAATTTTTGATAAAAAAATCCGTGATCAAGTTCGATCGATGAGACGGGGCATTATCATGCAACAAACGCCAGCTTCCTTTTTCACGGCATTGTGGCCGCACACGACGAATACGGCTGAGCAAACGCTTCATAACACTAAGATAAAACACAGCAGTAATCGTTTGACCAGGTAGAACGAATTTGCGATGAATAATACCCTCCGAATCGTAGAAACAAATCAACATTGTCTTCACTTTTGACTTTTCAAGACGACTTTTTTTCGGATTGGGCTCGATTAGGTGCTTCCATTCAGCACTTTGACGCCTGGTGTCGGGATCATATTGAAAACACCATGTCTCGTCACCAGTCACAATTAAATATTTCAAGTTTGGGTCCTTTTTTGACTCTTTAATCAAATCCTTACAATGTTGAATTCGGAGCAATTTTTCGTAGTCGGTCAATTTGTGTGGAACAAAGCGTGCACACACCTTCCGTAGATTCAAATTATCGGTCGAAATGCGATGAATTAAATTTTCGGACATATTCAATTCCATTTCCATGTATCGCAATAAAGATTTTGGCTCATTTTTTATAAATTCACGCACTTTTTCAATGTTACTTTGAGTAACCACGGTATTCGAAGGACCTGGATGTTTGTCGTCCTGAATGTCTTCACGACCTTCCTGGAACAGCTTATACCACTCATACACTCTGGTACGGGATAGAAAATTATCGCCATAAACTTGTTTCAGCAAATTATGCGTCTCAGTAAAGGATTTACCGAGTTTAAAACAGAACTTGATATTTGCTTTTTGTTCAAAGTTCATTTTTCGACCAAAGCCACAAACACACTGTCACTTTGAGCGCGATATTTTGGTTTCCATTGAACCAAATGTCATACAATTTTGACAGGATGTCAGTTAAGAATGGACCTTTCCATTGCTGACATCCACCAATAGGTGGCGCGAATATAAATCGATGTTTTGAAAAAGTTCCGTTTTCCATAGGACACACCGTGTACAACTATTAATTAATTACTGATATTAAAGAGAACAATTTTATAGGCAAACATCATCAATCAATAAACTTTGATGGAACTCACTTTCGCAAGATACAATACTCATACTAAAGGTTGCCGTGTATAAAAAAAAAGTCTCAGATCTGCGCTTAGAGCTAATCTGAGATTCTTAATTTTTTATTGAATTTGCCAAAAAATAAATTCAAAGTGAATTATCGCTTATAATATACAAGAATTTTTTCCACTTATTTTTTGTAATAAAGAAGAGTTCTATTTAAAAAATCTATTAAATATTTAAATGATCATAATGATCGAATTAAAGGTCAGAAGAAAGTAACTTACAAGTCACCATTGTATGTATATTGAAGGTCAAGATCGAGCCAAGGTTTTTTCATGCAGCTGTTGTCTAAAATATCTTTTTGTCTGTATCTTAGTTACTAACGTACGAGGTCTGGCTATTAAATAACGAGACTGCGCGCCTAGAGGGCGCCGTAGAGGGGTGAGGAAAAAAACGAGTAGAGCGTTGGGTATCTAGATATCTTGTCTATGCACGTACCAAAACACATTCTTGTCACTATTATTGTATTTGTGCAGTAGCGGCTTGAAACGAACGTGTTTTTTTCTCGTGCCGAAAACCATGTGTGACGAAAAACAGGAGCAACGTATCAATCTCAAATTTCTCGTTAAATTGAAAAAAACTCCGACTAAGTGCTGTAAATTGTTGCAAAAGGCCTATGGGGACAATTCTTTATCTCGTGCGCTTCTTTTTGAGTGGTGTCAGCGCTTCAGTGAGGGCCGAGTGAGCACTGAAGATGACCAACGCCCAGGTCACCCTGTCACTGTTTCAACTCCGGAAACAATGACCAAAATCAACCAAATTGTGCGTGCAGATCGTCGAATGAGCATCCGGATGATTGCCGAGGCTGTAAACGCCGATGAAGAAACGGTTAGACCAATTTTATACGAGGAATTACACATGACAAAAGTCTGTGCGAAGTTGGTGCCAAAGAACCTGACTCCTGACCAAAAGCTCTTGCGTCAACAGGTCTGCTCAGATTTCCTTAAAAGGTTAAAAAAAGATTCCGGACTGATGAAAAGCATTATTACTTGCGCCGAAACGTAGATTTCCCAATACGATGTTGAAACAAAGTGGCAATCGATGCATTGGAAGACGCCTGAATCGCCCAGAATTAAAAAAGCAAGGATGTCCAAATCAAAATTCAAGGCAATGTTGATCGTTTTTTTCGACATTAACGGTATCGTGATGACTGAATGGGTTCCAGAGGGTCATACTGTCAACCAGACTTACTATTTGTCAGTTTTGGCAACACTGCGAGAACGAGTTTGTAAGAAACGGCCCGAGTTGTGGAAGAACAACTCGTGGATTTTGCACCAGGACAACGCACCTGCCCATAACGCGCTATCTGTCAAGCAGTATTTGGCCGGTAAGCGCACTTCAGTGCTCGAACACGCGCCGTACTCGCCAGATTTAGCACCGTGCGACTTTTTTTTGTTTCCGAAGATAAAACCGGCTTTGAAAGGGACCCGATTTGAGTCGATGGAAGCGGTAAAGCAAAAAACGGCAGAGCTCCTAAAGACCCTTACCAAAGAAGACTTCCAGCACTGCTTCGATCAATGGAAAAAACGTACGGAAAGGTGTGTGGTGAGGGAAGGGGAGTATATTGAAGGGGAGCATTCGAATGTAGAATAATTTTTATAATAAAACCCTTTTTCGTAACCAGTCTCGTTATTTAATAGCCAGACCTCGTATTTCTTCAGTATTTGTTGTTTTACCTAGTGCTTGACATAAATGTTAAGATGGAGGGCATTGAGGGTCATAATCAAGCTTAAAATTCTGCACTTTTTCCATTTCCGGAGTCAAAAATAATTTAATAGGTTATGGTTAAGGCCAAGATCAAGTTCATTGTTTTTTCAGCCTCTAGATAGCCTTCAACTTCTGTTTGGAAAATTTTTAATTAGAATGAAAGGACGGCACAGAATCCTTATAGATAGTGGCTTTTGATCGATTTTTTCAAACTCTGCTATTGGATAGTTCCTAATGCGTAGATTATAAGTCCCAATGGGGACAACGCCTACAAATTCTTAATTTTTGATCTACAGCCCTTTAAAGTTGTATATTTTAACCCTCACGCACTGCAAGATTACAACAACGGTTCTTTTTCGAAATGCGTGCGTGCGTGCGAGTGTGTGTTTGTGTACACATTTGTATCTTACGTATTTATTTATTATTTCTATTCCAAGACTTGAAACTTGATTTGAAGCATTCAATGTGATATTTAGTAATAAGTTATCAAGGTATCTGCTATTTTAGTTCTTGTTGTGCATATTCTAGATACCACAAGACGCAAGCAATATGTGCACATGTATCTTGAGTACGAGCTCCGTTTGGCAAGTAAAATACCAGAATCTTAACGGTATCGTTTTCGTTATAATTATCATCATTATCTGCTATATACGCTATAAACAACTTATCCGCGAATTCTCGAAAATTCCGGCTAATAGATGTTTTTATCAAGTTGAAATTGTTTGCCTTTGGTTCGCTTTTACTAGTTTGACTTGAATACATGAGGACAAAAGATTTATTTGGTAAGTTTCTATGGTCAAATCTCTTAAGTAACAGATCGGCTGAAAATCTCGTAGGCTGACACATAAATGGCGTTACTAGAATAAAATCCATATGATTTTTCAGTTAGTAATAACCTTTAAACGATAAGTGCATAAATTTGACAGCTTTCAGAGAATTGGTTCGTGAGATATAGCATTGTGAGTAAAGCAACTTTTGTTATTCTGAAAAAAAAAGATAAAAAAGAATTTCGTGTGTTAATAAAGCATTACTTTTTGGCGAAAAAAGTATTGTTGAAGCTAAGACTTTGCTTGATAAACATTATTCGGATTCTGCACCAGAGAAATAAACCGTTGAGAAGTAGTTTGCTAAATTTAAACGAGGCGAAATGAGCGTCGAAGACGATGTAGTTATGGGCAGTGGACGTCCGAAAGCGGCTATTACGGACAAAAACATCAATAAAGTTCACAAAATAATTTTGAATGATCGTAAAGTAAAGTTAATCGAGATAGCTGAGACTCTAAGATATCAAAGGAATGTATTGGACATATCGTGTATGAATATTTGCGGATGCGAAAGCTGTGTGCAAAATGGGTGATGCACGAGCTCACAATCGATAAAAAGGAACAACGTGTTAATGATTCAGAGTAATGTTTAGCGATATTCAAGCGTAATAAAGACGCATTTTTCAGGCGATATGTGATAATGAATGAAACATAGCTTCATCACTACACTCCGGAGTCCAATCGACAGTCAGCCGAGTGGACTGCGCGCGATGAACCGAATCCAAAACGTGGAAAGACGCAACAGTCGGCTGGCAAGGTTATGGTATCAGTATTCTAAGATGCGCATGGTATAATATTCATCGATTACTTTGAAAAGCGCCAGTCCATCAATAGCGATTATTGTAAAAATAACATTGTTGGAGCGTTTAAAGGATGAACACGAAAAAGAAGCCCCATTTGAAGAAGAAAGAAGTGCTGTTTCATCAAGACAATGCACCGTGTGACAAATTAATGAAAACGATGGCAAAATGGCATGGATTAAGCTACAAATTGCTTCTCCATCCACCGTATTCTCCAAATCTTGCCCCTAGTGACCATGTCCTGTTGCAGACCTTAAAAGAATGCTCGCTGGAAAAAAAATTCAGCACTAATGAAGAGGTAACCTGCGAAACTGAGGCTTATTCTGAGGTTAAAAAAAAAATCGTACTATAAAAATGGTATTGAAAAATTATGTGACCGCTGTAATCGTTGTATTGCCCTCGCAGGTAACTATATTGAATAATAAAGTCAAATTTTCCCAAAAAAATGTGTTTTACAATGTTAGCCTACAAGCTTTTCAGCCAAACTGTTAGTTTAAGTTAAGTATGTGTAGAAAAGTCTACTAGTGCTTGATTATTTAAACGAACTCACTGGTCTTTTCTTTAAATTAAATTATCTATCTCTACTCTCAATTGCAGAACATCAGGCATTCTTGATTTTTGAATTATTTTTCTTGCCAATTCAACGTCTATATCTTGTATGACAATAACATGATGATAACTGTTCCACGTAGCTTTAACTATGCGATAAAAATTATTAAGTTTTTATAGATGCTGTTTGCTTAAGAACATTTAATCCTTAGCAAGTTTGATCTGCTTTAATTAAAGTCATTTCATTAATTACTGATTGATTACAGTTCAAGCATACCTAGAATTTTCACCGAGGCTAAAGGTGGATGGTTCATCTCATCTCATTTAACAATTGCTAATTGCCGTTTGCTAATATTTCCATCGCCATTCATAAATTCCAGCTGATGTGCATTACACGTCTATTACAAAAATAACCTTGCATTTTGTACCAAAGTATATATGAAGTAGGTGGAGATAAGACTTCTTAAGGGGAGGTTCTCATCTAGCGACCCAAAAATTACATGATTTTCGCGATTTTTTTTCTCATGGAAGGAAATAAATAAAGTTGTCAAGTTTTCTGATACTTATTGAGTATATTATTAACTACTTTTACAAATTTTTTTCAACAAAATTACCGAATAGTTTATTAGTTATATGCATTGAAAAATAGTCTTTGAAAAAAAAGACACTTTCACGGGCGGCAAGGTAGCTCATCCAATTTTTGTCTGAAATCAAAAAATCAAAGTTTGTTATAAACTAGAAGACATTTGCTGGATTTTGAACTAAAATCACGAAGAAAAGTTAAAAATTAACAAAATGGCGGACTTGCAAAAAAAAAAATATTTTTTTGCACTTTTTTTTGCTCTAAAAAGTGCAATAACAATAAAAATAATCATTGTAAAATTATGATTTTACTTCAAGATCCAGCAAATTTAATTACCTTTAAAATAAATTCATCTCGATATCTATAATAGTTTTTGAGATATCTTGCCGCCCGTCTCAAAAAACATGGTTTCAAGAAAAACGCGTTTAAAGTTTTAGTACGCGATTTAGTACGTAAAAAGACGACTTCGGTTTTTTGACTTTAACTTTAAAAATAAATTGAATTCGGCAAAACCGGTTTCACGAGCGTATTCTACGAGACATTTGCCAACTTTTTGAGCAAAAAAAAAAAAATCGATTTTTTGGTCGTGCTTGATGAGAACCTCCCCTTAATTATCGATGAAAAATGAGAGTGTTCGTCAACTATCCTAAAAAGGACTATTACATGAACAAAAATCAAAAACTACAATAAAGTAATAGTACTCTGAATTACTATCCTAAATAAGATTGTTATACAGACAACCACTATACCATACCTTGCGAGTACGCGATGTAAGTATTTGCTAACTATCCTGAAAAAAACTATTTCACGAACACAAACCAAAAACTACAAGGAGTGATGGTACTCTGAACTAGTATCCTAGAAAGGACTGTTGTACAATTGACCACTGTATCTTGTGATTACATGATGAGAGTGTTCATCAAGTATCCTGAAAAGGTCTATTACATAAACAAAAACCAAAAATCTACAAGATAGCGATAATATTCTATATTATTCAAAGAAGCGCAAACGACCGTAAAGATGGACGTCTTTCTTGAAGGCATTATGAATTCATGCATGCATTTATCCAAACCCACATTTACACAAATTATAGTGCCGTATAGTGTTATATATGGTTTTGTGCCTATCTGGACTTTAAGTCTAAGTATTAAGAGCTATCAATTGGCAGAATTTCAAAAAAATCGACTGAGAACCACTTTCCATATTCCAGGATTCTTTCTGGAGTTATTCAACTGTCCGAATTAATATACATACAACCCTGTATGTAATAAAATCTTAAATAAATCTCGTCTCACAATTCTTAAACTCGATAATTTTTATACCGAAACAATTCAAAAGTAAATATTGTTTGAATCTGAATCTTCCTTTCCACAAAGTTGGCTTTCATCACTATTATTTTGTAAATAATCTATAACTGGCTTGATTTTCTTTACAGAATGTTTCGAATCCTCTGTGTCGTCAGAATAATAGACATGCAAAATCTAAAGTGGCACTCATGACGTGGCCATATATCGGAAATGACAGAGGTAAATCTGTAGATCAATAATTTTTTAAATTGCCTTTATGAAAATATCCCATACTTATAGAAAGAAAAAGAAATTCTCAAAGTTTGATATCAGTAAGAGGAATCCCTACTTTCTATTTATCATATTCTGGAAAAGAGTTTTTTCCTGATAAAAATTAGTCTGAGTAACGATATTTTTTACTAAACTAGCATCAAAGAAGTAACATACTATATTGTAGAATATTTTCACGAATATTCGCTTATACAGAAAAATATTTTATTGCCAGCAAATACAAATTATCATACATGATATCGTTTACTCCTTCGTATAAACTATTATCTTTGTTTGCATCAGATAGAGGATTAGAGGCACCAGTCATGTCTTTAACTTCTTCTTCGGGTTCCAATTTATGACTCTTTCAACATTTTTGGCTACTTATTATAACATGAAAAAAAAAAACACTTTTTTGAAAGATCAAATGGAATACTCAATTTTCCGATACTAAAACAAAAAAACAAAGTAAAAAATAAAAATAAATATGCCATCCGATTTACCGATTTGCTTGTCCACATCCAATTGGCTCTGCATATAAAGCGAATAAAGTGCTTGATCGAGAATTTGTGATATAATTTTTTAATTAGTTAAAATTGTTATTAATCATTTAAATATTAAATTTGTTTTAAAAATGCAAAGTGTGTTCAAAAACTAAAGTGAATTTTCAAATTGCGTGGGCTACGTACTTTCGATTATCGATTTTTTTTTTATTGCGTTGGTACACATACCCCAAACATATGTTCACAGTTTCGAAGGTATAGCATTGTAACATCGGTGACGACGCTACGATGCGTTGTTTTGATGTAACGCAAGTGGTTGCTACCTTTTAGAGCCTAAGCAGTCAAGCTTACGGTCTCGGGGTGGCAGAGAAGAGAATTAGCTTTATTTTTTTTCTTATAAGGAGGAGGTGGTGAAGTGCAGGAGTAAGTGAGCGTCTAGGCCGAAACTCAGGCCAGTTACGTCACTCTGAACTAGGTCCTAGCCAGTGATTTTCGGTAACAGTAAGTTAGCCGAAACAGGCTAACGCTACTTCTGTGAGAAAATAGGACAGATGAGAGTACAGAAAAAAGAATTCAAAATTTTAATACAAAATTACTGTGTATTGTTGTAGAAATTTGAGACTCAATCCTCTCTTTCTTTCTCTCTCTAGTCTGCTGCAATCTCAATGTCCTCTTCTTCTTGGTGTTTGGACAAGGAATAGTTTTGAATTGCTCTTAAAAGAACAGTTTGTACGTTTGAAGAAAAAAAAAACATGTGTATATATATAATAGGTTGTTCAAAAAGTTTTGAAAGCGACATCTATAGAGCAGTAGAAGAACCAAAATTTTTACACCATTTTAATATTTTATCTTTTATATAAACATACCCAAAGTTTCATTCCACTCTGTCAATTCATTGTTTGTTTACAAGCCATTTGAAGTTGACGTGCCAGTGTATTTTTTTTACAATGAAAAAAACCGAATATCGTGCAGTGATTAAATTCTTTGTTTTGGAAGGTTTATCAGCAACGGAAATTCATACAAAAATGGTGAAAGTGTTAAAGGAATCTGCTCCTTCATTTCCAACTGTGCATCGATGGGTTTTAGAGTTTAGACGTGGTCGAAAAAGCGTTGAAGACGATCCACGCTCAGGACGTCCAAAAAGTGCATCAACACCAGCATTCATAGCAAAAGTACAGGATATGGTTTTGGAAAATCGTCGATTGACCGAGAGAGATTTAGCAGAGGCCCTATTGGACCAATTGGATGAAAAAATTAGTGGAAAAAGACCCGGTTTGCACAAGAAAAAAATCATTTTTCATCAAGACAATGCACCCGCTCACACAGCTCAAAAAACCATCACTAAAATAACCGAATTAAAGTACGAATTGTTGCAGCATCCACCTTATTCGCCTGATTTAGCTCCCTCTGACTTCTAGCTGTTTCCACACTTCAAGAAATTCCTTCGTGGGAAGCATTTTTCATCAAACGAAGAGGTTATAGCCGTCGTAGAGGAGTATTTTGCAGGCCTTGCAGAAATTCACTTCCATGATGAGATAAACAAGTTGGAAGACCGTTGGACCAAGTGTATTGAACTTATGGGAAATTATACTGAGCAATAAAAGTGATTTCACCAACAAAAAAAAGTATCTTCATTTTCGCTTTCAAAACTTTTTAAACAACCTAGTATATATATATATATATATATATATATATATATATATATATATATATATATATATATATATGGTATATACCTATGTATATAAGTGTAGTAACTCTCGAACTGATGACTGGCGACTTGTTGACTGGTTGATTGCTTACTGATTGGCGTGGAAAGCCTCTGCGAAGGGGTGTCGTCTTGATGGTGGAGAGAGAGAGAAAGATCGAGAGGGGATGTCTATTTTTACAAGATTATTTGACAACTTAACCCTAATCCCTTGAACATGGGTTATTTATGTCAACAGTCGTTTGTGTAAACAGCCTACATGCCTCCGAATTTTGATGAAAATGTTTATTGAAAAAGGGACTTTCGGGGCTTACAACAATTCTATCGCATAGTTAGGAGTCTAAGGAACACTTACAGTCTTTCAAGTAAGAGCGTGGTCGACTTCACCGAAAGGTAATAAAAGATTTGGCTCTAATTCTTTCGCGAGCCGATAGAAGTAAGCTTTGTCCTTAATGCATTGTCAACAAAGATTCAGTTGTCGTTGATCTTTTGAAAGAGAATCACGTTAAACGCCATGAGTGCTAAGTACGCGTCGCGCTACGAGGCTGTGTTCCTTTGCATCCACCCGAAAGGTCCCAAAATGTCGCAATCAGCGGCTGCTATACATATGAGAAAGTCGAAGGCATTTGTACAGAAGTGGATACAGCGATATAAAGTGGCTAAAAATGTCGATGATTTACCAGAACGTTGCTCGATAGGAAAAGTAAACAAAAAAGATGAAAAAAGAATAGTGAATCTGTTTTTGCGGAATCCTGCTTTAACACTGCGGCAGGGACAAGCAAAATTAATGGCAAAAGGTTTAGATATATCCTACAAAACTATCCGAACCCATCTTCGCACTCATCATCTGAAATGGCGCAACACAATGAAGAAGTCTCTGTTGACTGAAAAACATGTGACAAAGCGACTCGCTTGGGCGCATGAGAATATTGATAGAGATTTTGAAAATGTCATTTTTACTGATAAATGTTCTATATGGGCACGTTCTGTCCTCACGCGAGCCTGGTCAACTTCCAATAGGCTTGTTCAGCGGACCGTAAAACATAGAATAAAGGTGCATCTTTGGGGCTGCTTCTCAAAGCAGGGATTCGGCACTTTGCACCTCTTTACTGACAACCTAAATGCCGAGAAAATGATAAAAATCTACAAAAAGGCTTTACTGCCATCTGCCAAACGATGGCTCATCACAAAAAATGAAGATTGGATTCTGCAGGAGGACAACGATCCTAAACACCGCAGCAAGCTCTGTACTCAGTGGAAGACTCAATCTGGCATCGTTACATTAGATTAGCCGTCGCAGTCGCCCGATGCAAACCCTATTGAAAATGTGTGGGCATATATTAAACGGAAGCTTCGTGGAAGACGCACATACACTTTGAAGCAGTTGTCTTACGAAATTCGTCGGATCTGGAGATCCTTGCCACTCGAATACGCCGTCAAATTAGTAGAAATCATGCCTCGGAGATGCCAGGCAATTATCGACGCTGGTGGTGACTAGACACATTATTGACCGAATTGCATCATTGTTTGTAATGTGTACAATGTATATATAAATATGTTTCATCAAATAAATTTTTTTATAAATTAACACGACCACGCTCTTACTTGACACACTGTACAAATTTTTTCAGATTTTTCCTCACGGAATAACGAAGTTAAATAAGCGGCGGACGCGAATGACCCATGGTCAAGGTTTATGTGTGCTGAAAACAGCGACACGGGATTAGGGTTAAAAACTAATATTAATATTTATTTTTGTGTAAATTTTTATTTTTATTAATAATCTATTTAAAATTTGAACTAGGCTACGAAAAAGAATCAATTTCGTAGTTTAATTCTAACTCTAATTATAATTAGTTGATTTATTTCTACTATATTATTTAGTTTTATAAAGTTTTTATTTAGATTTAATGTGCATTATAATGCTTAAAATTTTCTCGTTATTATTATGTTATCAACTATATAATATTTTCATTTTTTACAAAAGAGTTTAACTTAAATATATGTTTTTATAATTGCCAGTAGTTTAATAAATAATAATGATAATTGTTATCTTTCTGTTGAATTAATATGAAATAAGTTTAAAGTAAAATATCATAGTAATAGTTTATTTGATGAATTGCATTTAAATAATTTTACTTTGCGTTTTAGATATAATTCGATTTTAAATTTGCATTATTATTACATAAAATTCAGACAATTATATGAGCGACTCATAATTTAAATCTTATTGCTTAACTCTAAGTATAATCTTAATTATTAATTTTAAAATATAATTTAAAATAATTTTTAAACTAATTAATTCTAAATTAAAAAATTTTAAGCTGGCAAATTTCAAAATATAATCTTAAAATATTTTTTAAAATAATTAATTCTAATATAAATCTAAAATCAAAGTATAATTTTAGCTTGGAAGTAAAATATAAAAAAAAAATATCATTCTTACTAGGATTTTCCATTCTAAACATTTTTTAGTATTTTCGTATGAAAATTCACATTCAAAAGTAACTGCGAAAAACAGAAACCTTAGGTGTTATTTAGAATAATAATTTTTTGTAGAATTATAAAAAAAATTGCAAAAAAAACGATTCTATAAAAATATAAAATTTTCGTTAACGCTAGTTGTTAGTAAAGAGATTTATAATATTTATGCTTATTTGTAATGTTAGTTTTAACATAAGATATTTTTTTTATATTAGTCTTAAAATTCTAGAGCGTTTAATTTAATTATTATTATGTATAGTTGTGCTATATCTAGTATTTTTTGTATTTTCGATTAGATTTTACATATTTTTTTTTATGCATGTTTTTGTTCGCTTGTACTTTATTAATAGTTGAAAATGAAAAGAATAAGCTTAAAATCTAATGCTGGTACTTACTTAACTAGATTAATCTTTTTATTTAGCATTAAATGATTATCTCGATTAAAAAAAGATAAAATAATTTATTCGTAATTTTAAATTATATGTAAATGAAACTTATTGAACAAAAATAAAGAAACGCAGCGGAAATTATTACATGTTTTATTATCTTTCTATTTTGAGAGAAAAAATAAAAAAATTTGTTATACATTCCGTCAAAAAAGTACCGGAAATCGTCGATTTAAATCTGGCGGGGCAATTTAGGCAGGTATATTTTTTTTTCTAGGTTGGTACAACTGTCCTTAATGACTATGCCAAGTTTGAGCGGAATCTGTCAACGAGTGTGTTTACAGTAGCTGGTTAAGTCAGAGGCCTTTAGCTCGCGCGCCGAATTTTGTTTTATGGCTTTAATCGACTGAAAACGGGTGCCACGGAGCGAAAATTTAAGTTTTGGGAAGAGGAAGAAGTCACAGGGAGCCAAATCCGGCGAATACGGTGGTTGATCAAGCGTATTCTTTAAGTTTTTGGCGAGAAAGTCGGTCACAATCGTAGTTTGGTGAGACGGCACGTTATCGTGTCTTGCAGCCACCTTTCTCATGCCCAAAATATCAATTAAAATCGTACGTGTGGACTCGTGGGATATCTCAAGTTCATGTGCTATCTCTCTCAAGCTGGTATGACGGTTTTCAAGCACCATTTCTTTAATGTTATCGACGTTATCTGCGGTCGAAGCCGTCGATGGGCGTCCGGACCGAGGCAAGTCTTCGACGAATTCACGACCCTCCTTGAAGGCTTTGTACCACTCATACGCACGGGTTTTCGATAGTGCTTTATCACCAAAAGCCTTTTGCAACAATTTCAATGCATCAGCACACGAAATTTCATTCGCAACATAAAATTTTAGACAAATTCTTTGTTGGACGTAATCACCTATTGTAAAAAATCGGCACGCACTATTGACATCGGCTGACTTAACCAGCTACTGTAAACACACTCGTTGACAGATTTCGCTCAAACTTGGCATAGTCATTAAGGACAGTTGTACCAACCTAGAAAAAAAATTTTACCTGCTTAATTTGCGCCGCCAGATTTAAATCGACAATTCCCGGTACTTTTTTGACAGAATGTACATTTTGTCATTTTATTTTAATATTTTAATTGTAAAAGTACATAGTCAGGCCGTTTGCAATTTTTAACTTATTATGAGATTTATTATCGTGGAACATTATCACAGATATTTTTTATAAAATTCTTTTTATATTCGTTTGTAATCAAGGGCGTCCGCAGGGGGGGGGGGCAAAAACGGCACTTGCCCCCCCCCCCCTGGCCTCCTGACATTGCAGATTTTTTTTCCACAATTTCAGACAAAACAAAAATGTGCTTAAAATATTTTATAGTGTAACAAGTTTTATATGTATATAAATTATATACATTGATTTAAACCAAAATTTTGGCACACTAAAGGTACAGAAGTTAATGTCACTACAAAATTTTTCACGAACGACCCTCTTTACCCTCAAAGAACCATCCTTTAGTAATAGGTCTTTAGTAATTTAGTTTTTAGTAATAGTAATTTAGTAATAGTAAAAAAAAGTAACCTTTAGTAATAGTAATAGAAAAATAAAAATAGTAATCCTACTTTGTCCCAAGTTCGGACGCACGAAGGAACGGAAAAAGAGAGCGTTAACAAAGTAGTCCAGGAAAACAAGCCGAAAAAGAGGGATAAAAATCAAAAAATTTTTAACCGCGATTTTTCAATTGGAATGTCTAGAGGAAGCTAATAGAGAAGGTCTCTCATCTCATGGGTCATAAACTGGAACCTGCGTCATTGTTTTTTTTTAAACATTGAGGTGAAAAAATCGTTTTTTTTTTTGGTTTTTTCGATATTCTGAGAAAACTACAAGAGATAAACAAAAATGGTTACAAGACGAATTGTTTGTGAATCAAATACCTACAAAAGTAGATATGTTAAATTATAATCGCTCCATAAACAAAAAAGTTATCTCTATCTCTATCTCTATCTCTTCTCTATCTCTACTATATATAAAGAGACAGCACTTTTTGCTTCCAATGGAAGGATCTCGGAATCTACTTAATGGATCGATACAAAATTTTGTTAGAAGTTCTTTTAAAATGGTTGGAGTGACATAGGCTATTTGAAAAAACATTCTACTTAATATTTACCATAAAAAGTTAATAGTAGATCTAGATTTTGCCAGCGTAGGAATTCGCTTGCGTGGCGCTCTGCGCCAGACGAGGAGAGAGGGAAACTGTACTTCCTTCCACGGCAGCTCCGATTTCGCTCAATAGGTGGCGCGAAAGCTTTCCACTAGAGAAATAAGCGACTCGAGTGTATAAGTACAAGAAAGTTTCATATGCGGATCATCGAGATTTCGAATTCTTTTTTGGATTCTATTGATACAAGAGAATGCTACAGTAATAGTTCTATGTTAATAATAATTAAAAATATTAAATACTATGCACAAAAATCGCGGGCGAAGCCGCGACGGGAGACGCTAGTTGCAATTAAAATTCGAAAATGAGCATTTTTTACAATTGTTAATAACTTTTGAAATATTTATCAAAATAGTACAAAATTCTACAAGGTTTTGTGTTTTAATGTTATTAAAATGTGTGCAAAATATGAACACAATCGGTCTAATAGTTTTTGTAAAATTGAATTTATTTATCCTTTTTTCGCAAAAAACGACCATTTGAATCGGATGTACAGCCGGCTGGGCGATGACTAAAACGCCAATCTTCATCTCGTTTTCTTCATAAAGGTTGAAAATATTATGTACTTAAAAAAAATGCAAGCTTTTTTGAAATTTATTTATCATTAATCAATGAAGAAAAAGTGGTACTTCATTTCCTTATAAACACTTTGAATATCTTTTTTGTTTCTTATTCGATTGATTAACCCTTTATGGGCCGATTTTTTTCTAAAATATAAAAAAAAATTATGCAACAAAAATCAATAATTGTAAATCTGTGTATAAAAATTAAAAATGTAATGAATATTGTTTATATTGATTATATCAAAGGCGCTATACATTGACATATAACGTAATATAAAAAAAAACTAAAATTATTTTGTAAAATGTCGATAAATTAAAATGTTACCTGAAAGTTACATGGGCCCATAGAGGGTTAATAAAATAAACCGTTGGCAAGCTTATTTAGGAGCGCATTTACTCAAAAAAAGAAAAACATCGTACGACCAATAGAACCGAAGATAGCAAATTTTTTTAAGGATATCACCACTAAGTAGTTACGCGTTTTCTTTTCCTACATGAAAATTTAACAGCCAAAACTATATAAGGATATGGCATGACGTTTTGTTACATTATTTTTTTATTTAATAAACTATTTATTTAACTGTCAAAATTATAATTTTATTTTATTATAATTTTATTAAAATTCAAATTATTAGAAAACCGAAAAAATATAATTATTTATCAATTCTATCAATCTAAAACAACCGACTCTTAAACGCGGTTTTATGATGAATATAAGAAATTTCTTTAAAAAGCTTAGGCTCGGAGTTAGTGATCAGGGTGCAACCTCAGCATTAGCATCATCTCGCTCTGATTCCCCCATACCTTCTTGTTCTAAATCTGATACGTCTCCACCTATTTCACTTACAGTTTCTTCTAGCTCTACTTGTATGGATTTTGTAGATTCTATTCACAATAGATATGATATCGGGCGTTATCTCAACTCTTCAGTATCAAGTGCAGACTAATATAATGTTCTTACGAAAACATGGACTCTCCCAGAAAATTTCAAGTTCAAAAAACCAAATCAAAAAAGAGGCTTTCGCCATGATTGGTTGAAAACATATGCCCCATTGTTAGCATATTCCGAGGTTTCAGGAGGGGCGCTTTGTAAATTTTGTGTTCTTTTTAAACCGTAAGAACATTAAGGATTGCAGGGTTCCTTTATAATCAATGACTTCTATAAATATAAGGATTTTCACGAAGCTGCTCGTAACCATATTAAGTCCGAATGGCTTAGACATGATGTTGAAGAAGGAACACATTTTCTGGCTCTAAAAAACAACGAAAAAAAAAGTATGGTGAGTCAAATTATCCATTCTATAGCCGATTTGATTCAGAGAATCGTGAAAAGTTAGGGTCGATTATATCTACAATAGTTTTCTATGGAACACATGATGTTGCCCTCCGTGGTAAAAACTCTGACAAAGGAAATTTCAAAGATCTCTTAAAATTCAGAATCGAAGCTGGTGATAGGGTTTTAGATGAGCATTTGGGGGGCGCGAGGAATGCACAATATACATCTGTTAGAACGGAGCATGAAATTATTGGAATATGTGAAAATATAATCTCTGATACCATTGTGGCACAAGCCAATAATTCCAGAGCCTTTTCCATTCTAGCAGATAAAACAGCTGACATTGCTGGTGTTGAATAACTTTCTTTGGGTGTACGATTCATTGATTATGAGAATGATAATGTAATCATACAAGAAGAATTTCTTGGCTTTTCGGAGCTCAAAAAATTTGATGCAATATCCATATCGGACGCAATCTTAAGTAAGTGTCAAAGTTTAGGTTTAGACATGGCATATTGTGTCGGCTAAGGCTATGACGGATGCTCTGCAATGGCCGGAAAAAAAAGGAGTTAAAAGTATCATACAAAGGAAGTATCCAAACATTCATTTTGTTTATTGCGCATCCCATCGACTCAATTTGGTGGTTCACGATTTAAATGCATTAGCAAAAGTGAGAAACACAATTGGAACGATCAAAGAGATTATAAAATTTTGCAGAGAAAGTAATATCCGGAGGCAAATGATTTCTTCAATTCCGATGTTGTGTGAAACTCGTTGGACTGAGCAGCATAAATCTATTCGTACCTTTAAAGCTAATATCAGAGAAATTTTAAAAAAACTACAAGAAATTTCTGAAGGTACTTCTAATGGCAAACAAAAAGCTTATTATTTATACAGCAGCGCAACATAACCTTCGTTTTTACTGAGTTTATTCATAGTTCTAAAATATTTAGCAGTATTGAAACCGATTTCATATAGTTCACAAAATAAATAAATATATTTGCTCGATGTTCAAAATCATGTAAAACATCTAACTTCAGTTTTAAATCAAGATCAAAGCAATGAAGAATTCACAATTATTTTCCAAGACTGTGAGGAGTTTTGCTCATAACTTGACATTCAACTTAATATACCACGGATTGGTTCACGTGAAGTTCACAGAGCAAATTATACGACGAAAATTCCACTCGAGTACTACAAATTGTCATTATTTTTACCCTACATCGATTCGATTACAAGTTCACTAAACAGAAGATTTTCCAAAGAAAATAATAAAATTTTTAATCTGTTTAGCCTCCATCAATCTCAACTTAAAAAACTTAGCCAGGAGCAGTTCGAAGTTTCGTTAAAAGACATTAAATAAACGCATGAAACAGAAGCCTTAACCCATGAGGGTCTTATATGGTACATAGGACATCGTATCAACATCTGATCAGTCTATTTCTGAAGCAATGTTGAAGAGAGCAGAGTTCTTGCCTAATATTAAAACATTGCTTATTGAATCAATAACTTTGCCAGTTACCACGGCGACTATAGAAAGATCGTTTAGTACACTAAGACGTGTCAAAACATGGGTTAGATCCACAATGTCAGAATCTCGAATCAGTGGTCTTTGCATGCTTAGCGTACACCGAAAAAAAATCAACGAAGACAAAGACAGTTTCATCCAAAAAGTTATAGATAAATTCGGCCAAGACGAAAGAAGATTGGTTTTTCTATTTTCGCCTGACATTCCTGATAACAAAATAAGAAAATTGAAATCGAAATCGGGCAAGAGAAAATTAAAAGTTATACATTAATGATTCCGAAATTCGGAATCGTTAATGTATTTTTTATTCGGAATCCGAATTGATAAGATTTAATAAATAATGAAAACACTCTCTGAGATTACAAAAGGAAAAATAAAAAAAATTGAAAAGAAATCGATAAAAAGAATACAAAATAAAAAAATATATAAATAAAAAAAAAATTTTTTTAAATTAAAAAAAAAAATAAAAAAAATCTTTTTCTATTATACATCTACCTTGCCGTGGTGAGAAAGCTTATCACTAAAAGATGTATGAATACACAATAAAAGTCGAGTTATTCACACTACGAGCAAATTGAAAGTTCTAGTAAGTAACATTCTGCCCCCCCCCCCTTCATAAAATCCTGTGGCTGCCCTTGTTTGTAATGGTATATATTTTTCTTGAAATAAAAAAAAGACAGTTAAGTTATTTAAAATAAAAGCTTAGTTAAATTAAGTTTAAAGATAAAATCTGTTTTTACAATACGAGGGCGGTTCAATAAGTACCCGTGTTAGAAATGAAGACACCATTTTTAAAAAAAATTCCTTTTTATTTTTCAACATAGTCCCCTGTTAGAAAGATACACTTCTCCCAACGTTCCTGCCATTTTTTTAACCCCTCCTAAAAATAGGATTTGTCGAACTCTCCAAAATACGCCTCTGTTTCGGCGATGACTTCCTCGTTTGAGCTAAATTTTTTCCCGCGAGCCATTTCTTTATGTTAGGGAACAAGAAAAAGTCGCAGGAAGCCAGATCGGGTAAATATTGGGGGCGCGACAGCAATTCATGACGCAATTCATGCAGTTTGGCGGCGACAACTCAGGATGAATGTGCTGGTGCGTTATCATGATGAAACAGCACCTACTTTTTCGCCAAATGCGGCCGTATCTCCTTCAATTTTTTTTGTTCAAGTGGTCCAATAACTTACTGTAGTATTGTCCAGTGATCGTTCTTCCTTTTTCTAGAAAATTCATAAGGATGACGCCGTTCTCATTCCAAAAAATCGTCGCCATGATCTTCCGGCCGATGGGACCGTCTTCGCTTTCTTTGGAGCAGATTTACCGGGAGAATTCCATTGTTTTGATCGTTGCTTAGTTTCTGGTGTGTAATGATGAATACAGGTTTCATCAACGGTGACAACTCGACGCAAAAACTCCTTTGGATCTCGCTTAAATTGCTCCAAACACTGCTTCGAAGTTAACAGCCGCATCCGTTTTTTGTCCACCGTGAGCAATCGCAGCACCCATCGGGCCGACAATTTTTTCATTGCCAACTTATCATGTTAATTATTAGTTGCCGTTTCGGCCGATACACCTACGACCTCTGCTACTTCGCGCACACTCGTTCGTCGATCAGCGAGAATCATGTCGTAGACTTTTTGAATGATTTTCTCGGTAACCAGGTCTGCCGGGCGTCCTGGTCGCTCCTCATCAAAAACGGATGTTCGCCCACGTTTACATTCGTGGAACCAATATCTAACTACAGTCATAGATGGCGAAGTGTCCCCATAAACAGCATCCAACTTTGCTTTCATCTCCTCGCATTTAATCTTAAAACAAAAAGCGAATTACCAAACGATAGTGCTCTTTTTCCATCTCAGCGAAAATCACGAAACACGTCTTACTCGAATGGCTGCTAAATCCAAACTAACCTATCAATCAGTCTGAAATTTGTTTTATTGACGTTTGATAGATGGCAGCACACGATGATAATACCAACTTCCCTCAAGAACGCCCTCTGTCGTCAAACACGGGTACTTATTGAAACGCCCTCGTAGTATAAATGTATTTTGGAAGCTTATTGTTTTAAATTTTCTACTCGTAGTTGTTAGCAACACTATTAGTTTTTATAATGTATAAAGATTTAAATTCGTTGTTCAATAATATTATTCAAAAAAAAGAAATTTTTTTGCACAGGTATTTTGTCAAAAATAAATTACATAACTGTTAAAAAATTTATTTTAAAATTTAAAGTTATTTATTCAAAATTTAATTTAACATATATATAACGATTTAAATGGGTGATATTATTTTATATTTTATATATAATTTTAATATTTATTTTTCTTCTTTCGAATTTTTTTATAAAAAAGGCATTATTTCTGTTACGTGACAATTTTATTTCGTGATCGAAAAAATTATTTTTTTGAACTACACAGTATGTCGGAAAAGTTCCCGAACCTATTTTGTAGCGCTCGTACGAGTGGCGCCACCTCTTGGACGACACCGGTACTATGTTGCTACACCCCTCTGGAGTGTCTGAGAATTTTTTTACCAGTATCTGTTTATTAGTTTCCGAGATAGACGTGCTTAAGGGGGGGGTATGGTTTTGAGGGTTCAAAAAAAGTGATTTTTTTTTATTGCATATTATGAAAGTATAGTAACTCAAGAATGTTGTCTGTTAATATGAAGTCAATCAGAGCAAAACTCACAAAGATATAGCTTTGGAAGTAGGCGTGTCTCGAACGACTACCTGAGCTGTAACCGCTCAGCGGAAAGGCAGCTGTTTCTCAATCTCTTTTGTTATTGTCCCTAAGCAGTTTACAGAAAGGTCTTAGACAAGGTCGTTGTAACGGTACCTGGTGTTGGTTCATTTTCGAAGCAGACGCGGAGTGTAACCCGGCATTGATGATTCTATGTGAGTAAAATAAAAAATAAATAGCTTACTAAGTTTTATCAGGGTCTTTTCGCTACGAAAAACTTTAAACGCGTTTTTCTCAAATCGATGTTTTTTGAGTCGGTGCACTCTGTAACTCAAAATCTATTCAACCGATCGTTCTCAAATTTTTTACAGTATTTCCTTACATAATTCATGAGGTAACCCTGTTGAGATTTTTTCGTTTTTGATTCTATTTTTTTTATTATTAACAACAATAGTCATGAATTCAGGCCAAAAATCGGTATTTTCACTTTCAAGTCTTGTAAAAAGTTCAAAAATTTAAAAAAAATGGAAAAACTCGACAGGGATACCTAGAGGGACATAAAAATTAAAAGAAAAACTTTGGTTATTTCATTTCAGATGATCCAGTGCTGAGGTATGACGTGCATCGCAAAATGTATTTTTTCTGAGGCGCCTGCGAAGAATTGCTGCCATTCGGTCAATTTTCAATATTTTTCAACCAATATTTCACAGAATATAGTTCAATAACTACTCTTTAATGTATGATAATTAGAAATAAATTTACTTTTACCGTACGCCCGAAAAAAAATCTGTAAAAACCTGTTTTTTTCTGCCTTCAAAACCCTACCCCCCCCCCCTTAAGTGAACGTGTGCTTAGTACCCCGGTGCAAGCTCTACGATGGATGAGAAATTTGAACATCGTGGCGCAATTAAATTCTGCTATAAACTTAAAAAAACTTTCGCGGAAACGAAAAAAATGATAGATTCGGCTTACGGTGAAGGTGTAGTGTCGCGTACAACTGTTTACACGTGGTTTAGTCGGTTCAAGAAGGGTAGAGAGTCGTTAGAAGATGACGAGAAAAGCGGCCGGCCGTCAACAGCTGTTACTGACGAAAACAAGGCTCGCGTGCGCGCGCTACTGAAGCAGGATTGCCACATGTCTCTCAGATTGTTGGCAGACGAACTGAACATGAGCAAGGATAGCGTCGTGTTGACTTTGAAAGAAAAAATGAACCGCAGGAAGGTCTGCTCTCGATTTGTTCCGCACTTTATCACACCAGAGCAGAAAGAAACTCGCATCCAATGTTGTCAAGATTTTATCGAGACTTGCGACACCACTCCGAAACTTCTAACCTCAATTGTGACTGAAGACGAGACTTGGCGCTTTCAATACGATCCTTCCACAAAGCGCCAGTCATCCGCTTGGCTCAGTCCAGGCCGTGCGAGGCCTCAAAAAGTGCGCCAACAAAAATCACGGGTGAAGACGATGCTCATCGCTTATTTCGACTCCAAAGGCCTGATACATAAAGAATTTATGCCCCCAAACATCACCGTGAATGCTGCGTATTACCTAGAGGTGTTAAAACGTCTTAATCGCTGGATTAATCGCATCAGGCCCAAGTGCAAGGAACCGGGATCGTGGAGTTTGCTGGATGACAGTGCGTCTGCTCATTCTTCGAACATTGTGAAGCGTTATCTCGCCGAAAATCAGATCCCACGCATTAATCACGCCCCATACTCGCCAGATCTGGCTCCAGCCGACTTTTTTCTATTTCCCAAGCTAAAAATGGCCTTGAAAGGACGATTTTTTGAAGATATACCGAGCATTCAAGCGGCTTGCACCGAGCGTCTCACAGCGATAACTTCAGAGGAGTACCAGAGAGCCTTTGAATCACTCATGGAGCGCTCAAATAAGTGTATATCTAGTGAAAGGGACCATGTTAAAAGTTTACTGGAATAAATTTCTTTAGATGTAATTTTCGATTTTTGATTTCAAAAGTTCGGGAACTTTTCCGACATACTGTGTATTGTACGTATTGTGTAAAATATGCCTTGTGTGTTATTTTCGGAAATCGCAACTTCTATTCTCTTTGTTAAAACTTGTACTTCTTATTTTATTTAAATATTATTTAATATATCGTTAGTTTAAAAACAGTTATACAATTTATTTACCGAGGTCTTCCTAGTGACCTATTTATTATTTTATGACGCTACCTGTACAGTGTATCGGTAAGCAGAGGTCACCGTTATATTTTGCAATAGTATTTGCAATAAAATAATTGAAGAATATTTGTCTTTTTTTGCATAACGTTACAATGTATTACGAAGGGAAAGTTTGAGTAAGAAAAGATACATTTCAAATGGGGAAACTACGTGTAGAAAAAAGAGTATTTATGGGACATTTTTATTGTTTTGGGCGCCGAGTTGACGTACACGTGTTTGGCTTGGCATTCTTTTACTAGAGTCAAGCGCATGCACCATTTTTTCTTTGTTTCGGGAAAACTCATTAGCTCTCGGCCCACGCTTAGGCTAGGTTTTACAACGGTCTGGGTCAGTGGAGAGTGCGTCAAGTCGATTGACAAGCGAGAGCAGGAAAAGCAGAGAGAAAACTTATCGGCTGACACAGGAAAAAAACGGAAGTCATGTACCGACGTTACAGCATACTTAGTTTATTTTTGACAGATAGAAAGATTAAACGTGTTTTAGTGTGTTCAGCGTTTTTCTGTTATTATCAAAAATGGAGCTAAGAATTTGCATTAAATTTTATTAGTAAAAAATGGAATCAAGTGCTTTAAAACACTTGAAATGTTGACAGTTGCATACGGTGAGTCTGCTCTCAGTAAAAAAAATGTTAACAAGTGGTACAAGCTCTTCCACGATGGCTGAGAAAATGCCAATGACGAACTTCGCTTTGGACATCTCACATCTACAATAGATGATAATGTCGAAGCTGTGAAAAAAATTGTTTAGGAAAATCGTCAAATTACCATAAGAGAACTTGCTGAGGATGTTGGCATATCGGTCGGCTCGTTTCATGCAATTTTTGCGGATGTTTTGGGCATAAAACGTGTGTCAACGAAGTTTGTTCCGAAACTTCTTAATTTTGATCAGAAGAAGCGTCGTATGAGTATGGTGACGAATCATGGGTATATAGTTATGGCGTCGAAACCAAAGCCCAATCGTCGCAATGGAAGCATCCAGGAGAGTCAAGACCGAAAAAAACACGCCAAGTTCGATTAAATGTCAAAGTTTTGCTCATTGTCTCTTCGATTACCGTGACTTAGTACATTAAAAGTTTTAACCTTAAAGTCGTACGGTTAATGAGGACCCACACAGCACGAAAAATTTCGAAAGATTTCAGTGAAAGATTTTATGTAAGGTTTCAGTGAAAACTTGTAGAAAGGTTATATTAAAACCTTGCAGATATTTTTCAACGAAACATAACATTGAAACATCGTTTTAAGATAATAAAAACATGACATTGAAATCTTACAGAAAAATCTTGCATCAACCTTGCTGGAAAATTTAATAAATATTTCAAAAAAAATTGCCGTGAGGTTTTTTAAAACATGTAGCTGCAACATTTTAGAAAAGTTGCTGCAAGATTTTGTGTCAATGTTTCAACAAATCCTTGGAGCAAACTTGCTGAAACATTTCATAAAATATTTTAAGAAAGATTTCTGTGAGGTTTTTTGAAACATTAAATTGAACAATTTTAAAAAGGTCGCTGCAAGATTCCGTATAAATATTCCGTATAAATGTTTTAGCAAAACCTTAAAGCAACCTTGCTGGAGTATTTCACAAAACATTTAAAAAAACATTCCTGTGAGATTTCTTGAAACATCTAGTTGATACATTTTAAAAATGTCGCTGCAAGATTTCGTATAAATGTTTTAACGAAACCTTGAAGCAAACTTGCTAGAACATTTCACAAAACATTTCAAGAAAGATTCCTGTGAGGTTTTTTGAAACGTCTAGTTGAACCATTTTAAAAAGGTCGCTGCAAGATTTCGTATAAATGTTTCAACTAAACCTTTAAACAAACTTGGTGGAACATTTCACAAAACATTTCAAGAAAGGTTCCTGTGTGTTTTTTCAAAACATATAGTTGAAACATCTTAACAAGGTCTAACAAGATTTCGTGTAAATGTTTCAACCGAATCTTGAAGCAAAACTTGCTGGAACAGTTCTCAAAACATTTTACGTTAGAATACAGCGAGGTTTTTTTAAAAGATTTGGTTTTAATATTTTAGCGAGATTGCTGCAAGTTTTCGTAGATGTGTTCAATAAATAAAATCTTTCTTGTTTCGAAACCTTCCTACAACTTTGCAAAAATGCTCCAAAAATATGTTTTTTAAAACCTTGCTGCAATACATCCTGTAAAGATGTGTAAAATTTTACTGCAATGTTGCTGGAATATTTCATCAAAACAATGCTGTATTTATTTATTCATTTCATAATTTTTTAGTATAATATATATTTAAATATAGTTTTTATCGAAAAAAAAACAAATTAAAATAATTGTGGTAAATAA
Source organism: Chalcis sispes (assembly GCA_949987625.1). Lineage (NCBI taxonomy): Eukaryota > Metazoa > Arthropoda > Insecta > Hymenoptera > Chalcididae > Chalcis > Chalcis sispes. Next base: position 44,709,935 of record OX465096.1, on the reverse strand, counting down.
TGAGAAAAAAAAAACATTTTTCTTCTCATAGGAATCGAACTCTGAGCCCTTGGCTCGCGGGTCCGAGCATTATCCAACTGTGCTAAAACTAGAATTTATCAATCATAAGCAATAATTTGTATATAAATAGTAACTTTAGTTTGAGTTAATAATTTACATAAATTATAATTATGATAAAAAAATTGTGTATTACATCTTATTTTTTATTATTTTGTTTTATAAGAAAAGTTAAGCTACAATAAAGAAATATTTAACAAATTAAAGATTTCAACAAAACCTTGCAGTAAAATTTTACAAAACATTTTAAGAAAGATTCTTGTGAGATTTTTTCAAACGTATAGCTGAAACATTTTAGAGGTTGCTGCAAGATTTTGTGTCAATGTTTGAGCGAAACTTTGGAGCAAGCAGCAGAGCTATTTGTTATCTAAATTTATTTTCGATTTTGGATAAAAATAAATCGGCAATTATTATTTATTGTACTTGTATATGTAGTAAAATTTTAAGAGCGAAATTATGTATTTAAATATATTAAATTTTTTATTATTTTTTAATTTTGAAAAATACTTTACACTATAGAAGAAATTTTAAATGTAAAATTAATATAAGTGTACATGGATTGCCATGCAACTTATGATTTAAATTTAAATCTTAGTTCTACGAGCGTTGGATAGCGTAATGTTTAGAGCGTCTGCTTTATAATGCAAAGGACCCGAGTTCGATCCCACCGTAGGTCAAACATTTTTCTGCGTTTTTTTCTGTAAAATTATGTTTTAAATAACATGTGCGATAATGCGAATAAACGATTAAATGTAATGCGGATGTTAAGAATATGTGTAATCATAATTAATAAAATTCTAAAATATATAAAATACTTAATAAAAGTTAATAAAGGTTACTAGAATCTTTTATGGGAGATAACTGACAATTTCTCAAGTTATATATTTCAATATTACGTCAATATTCTGTGAAAGCTTCTTGGAAGATAATTAAATCTTTTGGGAAGCTTAAAAATATCATTCTAGAAAGCTCACAAGAAGCTTTATGCTAGGTTTTATTTAATATTACTCATCTTTGCGGAAAATGTTGATATGAGGATTATACATGGACATCACCATAACATTTTTCGAAAGATTTCTGCGTGATTTCAAAAAACATTGCCAAAATTCTGCAAGAAATGTTTCTGCAATTTTTCGTCAATCTTTTATAAACATAGCGAAAAATTATTCTTCAACTTTACGGGAAATGTTTATACGAGGATTATGCGCGGACATAGATACATAACAGAAATATTTTTCGTAAGATTTTGGCGAGGTTTCAAACCTTTCATGAAACCTTGCAAAAATCTTGCAAAAATCTTTGGTGCCGTGTGGGCAGATACCATAATGACTGATATTTTTCTGTGCTTATGTCTCAAAAAATTATCTTTTATAAAAGCTGTCAGGAAAATTAAATACTCAATCCATCTTTAATATTTAAAAATTAATATTTTATTAAATTTAATGAATACGTTTAACCCTCAAGAGGAGCACTGGGTTACGCTAACCCAGGGTAGAAATACATCTGTTTACCCCTAGTAAATGGTTGTATAGGGGGACTTGGTTTTGTGTGGGGATTCAACTTTGTTATCCCTACTACCAATCCCCACTTGGACCCTTTCTAAGTATGAATACCAACCGAACTGTAAGCAGACAAACTTAGTCTATGGGTATCCCTCACCCAGCACTCCAGTAGTGTCATATTGCATAGTGCTCGTGAAAAATTTAGTGAAGTGAATTAAGTGTTTTATTTGAACTTTACCAGTCTTATATCGTCAAGTTAATACATATTAGTGAGTTTATATTATTATAACATAAAAATAAGCTTTACTAAATAGTTTGATCATTGTGTTTTAGTTTCTCACTGCTCCGTTCTGGTGCTCAAGTTGAAAAATTATCTATTAGTCTAGACGCATCTCTCTTCATTTTTTTAAGTAAATCATTACCATTGAATTATTTAATATTATTTATATAAATATATGATTTTTCAATATTTACTTCAACGCTTCTTTTTTTTCAAATTTAGTAAAAAAATGGCGTCGCGTCGTACACGCCGAGGGTCCGAAGTTAAGTCCTTGTATGAGGAACCTGAGGAGTTTGACGACAAGCCAAGTGAAAGTGAGACTGAAGATTGTGTTGAGCAGCAAATCGATGAGTCGGACGAAGAAGGAAGTGAAGAAAACGATGTCGAGACTACTGTCGAATCTGAATCATCAGATAGTGAAGACAACCAACCGGGTACGTCAACCGGCAAAAGAAAGTGAGGACGACCTAGCTACCTGTGAGGTAAAAATGATTATAAATGGAGCTCTAATATACCTGAGAGTCGACGGGAACGATCGAAGCCTCGATATACTCCAACTCCAAAAGGGCGTGGCACAAATGTGAAAAATCCCTTGGAAGCGTGGAGTCTCTTCTTCGATGAAGAAATTTTAGGAATTATTTCAGAACATACTAATGCTGAAATAAATCGAAAAATTGAAAATTTAAGTGAAAATAAGCATGAAGTGAAGTCGCACCATAAACAGGTAGACTTAGTTGAGCTCAAAGCGGTCATAGGATTGTTATATTTTGCTGGGGTACAGAAAGTAAACAGAACGAGGGTTAAAGATTTATGGTCGCCTTATCGCATGTCATTGTTTAGAATAACGATGTCGGTAAAACGTTTTCAATTTTTGATTTTATGCATAAGATTTGACGATAAGAACACACGCCGTGAAAGGAAAGAAGTCGATTCATTTGCTAATATTCGCGATATTTGGGAAAAATTTATAAATAATTGTACAAATAATTATGAACCACATTCCAACTGTACGATAGATGAACAATTACTTTCTTTTCGTGGTCGATGTCGTTTCAGAATGTATTTGCCAAATAAACCAGATAAATATGGTCTGAAAATTGTGGCTTTAAATGATTCTGTGACACATTATTTATATAATGCTAAACCATATTGTGGTAAAATAATCGATAAAGATTCTTCTGAGTCAGTTCCATCGTATTATGTAAAAACATTAGCAGAGCCGATATATAATACACGTAGAAATATCACATGTGATGGGTGGTTTACATCTATTCCTTTATGCGAAAAAATATTAAATGAATATAATTTAACAATGGTCGGGACAATTCACAAGAATAAACGAGAAATTCCTAAGTCATTCAAAAAAGTAAAATCTAAAAATGACAAGATTCGATTTGGTTACAACAATAAGAAAATTCTTGTATCATTTAATCCCAAAGGGAAAAAAATTGTTTTATTGTCATCCACATACCATAATAAAGCACTAATAAATAATGAAACTCAAAAACCAGAAATCGTGATGTTTTACAACAAAACGAAAGGAGGTACAGACAGCTTTGACAAAAAATGTCATGATTTTACGACAGCAAGGAGAACACTCAGGTGGCCAATGAGGTTTTTTTACGGAATGCTTGATCAGGCAGGCGTAAATTCATTTATAATTTATAATTTAATTAGCAGTAATGCAGTGATGCATCGGAAACAATATTTATTGGATTTATTCCTATCCTTAATCAGGCTATTCGTGATAAATAGACTGAATTTACCTACTCTACAAAGAAACTTACGTTAGCAAATCGAATCTTTTCTTGAGTATAAAGATTTACCAGAAACAGAGGATCCTCGTAATCTACTGGCAGAAAATAAAATGGCTAAACAAAAACGATGTGGATACTGCTCATCGTCTTTAGATAGGAAAACATTCTATAAATGTTTAAAGTGTGATCAGCCCATGTGTAGAGAGCATGCTGCAAAAATTTGTATAGAGTGTAGTGTACAATCATCTAACTGAGCTTTATTAATTGTTGTAATTGATTTATTATTATTTTTATATGAGAATAAATTAATATTAAAAAAAAATAAAAAAAATCATTCTGTTTAAATTCTTCAACTTTATCTCTTTAAATAAATATAATTTTTTAAAGAACGTAGAACAACTTCAAATTATTTTTAAAGAACGTGCAATTACCTTTAAAATGCCGCCAATTAAAACCTTTTATTCCAAAAATTCGTGAAGATTTAAAAGTTTTAAGAAAACATCTTTTTTCGTCAATTTTCATTGCATTTTTTTTTATTTTTCATTAATATTATAAAAACTTAAATTTTTATTTATTTGTTCATAAAATATTCTTATTTTACATCGTCCGACGAATCGATTAAAAAAAAAAAAATTCAAAATTGATCAATTTTATAATAAGATATAAGTGGTCAAAGCTAGCCGGGTAATCCTTACCCATGCGCTCCAGTTATGTTAAGCTGCGATAGTGCTTCACTTGAGGGTTAAATAAGAGAAAAAAAAATTAACCCATTGCGTACGGTGCTCTGCTCGCGCAACGCGCTCACAGGGCCCGCACACTTTTGGGCGCTTTAGAAATACTTCATACGATACCTGATATCTCGTCTCCTTGCTACAACGTTCGGATTGCTAAAGTCAAGATATCTAGTCTCCCGTACGCAATGTGCTAACATCATAAATTATTTAAAGTGAATCCAATCTTTAGTTGCAAAATAATAATTAATGAAGTATTATATCATAATACGTGAAATACTACAAGAAGAGAATATAATAAAATTTTAATATAACAGAAACATATACTATACAATGACGTTCATTGTTAGCTTACCTCTAAAAGCATCGATACTAGTGTCGATATGCATGGTGTAATTATTCTAATTAATTACTTCTAAAAATGGAAAAAATATCTAGTAGTAAACAGAAATTTTTCAATTGTACTATTAAAGGAAGAGATAAAGAGAAAATGAAAATTAAGTAGCGATAAAGGCCCATTAACAAATGAAGATCAAAAGTCTTATTATCTTTTTCGAATTTGGGAATCATTAGTAATGTATACTGAAAATTTTGTAGGTGCTTACTATACTCAGTTCTATGTTTCGTTGTTTATTACATTTTTTAAATAGTTTTATTAACTTTATTTATGCATTCGTTAATTAATGCAGTTTTTACAATACCTAATTCATATTGTAGATTATTTTTTTTGCGCCTCAAGATGCTAGATAAAAAAGTATCTTCGACTTAACGCTTAGATTTCTCATTCGCTATGTTGAGGATTTGTGTTTTCAAGGGTTCCATAAATATATTAATAGTACTTGACGAAATTAGGAAACTTACTGTAGTACCTGATGTTTGTTTTGTGGCGGTTCAGTTGTTTCGTCCGGAGACGCCAATCGAAAATTTATAATTTATGTGTACGAGTGTAGTCCCAAAAGTACCCGACCTGACTTATGAATACAGGTAGTTTTAAAAAAAAAATTACTGCGATTGACAATACTACCTTTCAACAACTTAATGTGAACAATTCATAACGGTACGTTTATTATTATTTTTTTTTACAGACATCAAAAGTGAACGCTCTCAGTGAATTTGTAAATATGGAAAAAATCGGGCATCGTTATGTGATACAATACTTTCATTTGAAAGGTCTAAGTCCAACTGATATCAAAGCCGAGTTGGATTCTACTCTGGGGAAGTCTGCTCCTTCGTTTACAACGGTCAAATATTGGGTAGCTGAGTTTAAGCGAGGTCGTACGAGCTGCTAAGATGAACACCGCAGTGGTCGACCAAGTGAGGCCATTACGTCAGAAAATGTGAAGAAAATCCACAAAATGGTATTAGATTACCGTCGACTAAAAGTGCGCGAGATAGCAGACATGGCAGGCATTTCAAAAAGTGCTGTGCATCGCATTTTGACCGAAAATTTGGACATGAGAAAGCTGAGCGCAAGATGAGTGCCGCGTTTGCTCACAATGGAGCACAAACAGCAACGTGAGGATGTTTCCATCGAGTGTTTGACAATGTTTCGCAGCAATAAGGCCGAGTTTTTGCGTCGATTCATAACGACCATATTTCATGGACGAAACATGGGTCCATCATTTTACACCTAAGACCAAGGAGCAGTCAAAGCAGTGGACTAAAAAGGGAGAACCAGCTCCAAAAAAAGCAAAGACAGTTCAGTCAGCTGGCAAGGTCATGGCATCCGTTTTCTGGGATGCGCGTGAAATAATATCTATTGATTATCTCGAAAAAGGAGAAACAATCAACGTCGCATATTATACAGCCTTATTGGAGCGTTTGAGTGATGAAATCAAGAAAAAACGGCCCCATCTGACGAAAGTAAAAGTGTTGTTTCATCACAACAACGCACCAGTCCACACGTGCGTCATTGCGATGACTAAAATCAATGAGTTGAAGTTCAAATTGCTTCCTCACGCGCCCTATTCGCAAGATCTGGCTCCCTCGGATTATTTTCTTTTTCCGTATTTGAAAAAATGGCTCGGTGGCAAAAGATTTGCCAACAATGAAGAGGTAGAGTCTGCGGTTAATAGGTATTTTGAGGAGCTTGACGGTTCCTACTATAAAGCGGGTATCGAAGCTATTGAACATCGTTGAGAAAAGTGTATCGAACTGAAAGAAAAATATGTTGAAAAATAAAAAACATTTTCGCAATTTTCTTACTGTTTTCTTTGTCGGGTCGGGTACTTTTGGGACTGCCCTCGTATTTCATTTTATTTGTTATACACGTCCGAGTGCTGAAACCTGTTTGTTAGCCATGGCTTTGTTTATATATCGCGTGAAGCATAGTTCATACATACAGCCTTGTGTATTCGTGCGCTTTGGTTTGTTGAGTATACTGTTTGTTTATGTTCGTGGACATTGCCTTTGTTGGCAAAAGAGATTTAAACCACGATGATGTTTTCGTATCGTACTACGCAATCTTCATAAAATATACAATATTATTTTATGAAGATGGTATTCGTGCGTGCTCCGGATGGGAGCTTATTATCTCTATTTTATGCGCCCGATGAACTGCGCAATACCTTCCATCGGTGATAGATGCAGGTGTTTGGTTAAGGTCTTATACTGAACACATTACCGAGATAGAGATCCGGCGGGTACAAATGATCTTTTGGTTGTAATTACCGCTGGTTTCATGCACTTGCGTGATTTAATTATTCGTCCCAAGCATCTACGATTTTTCGACGAACTTCTATTGCTCATAATTTTTTCATAATTTTAGTTACATTTGTTCGTTTTTTACCATTTTGTTTGTTTTCATATCTTTCAACATATTTGCGTGTATTCTATGTTTTGGTTTTTGTTATCTTGCCGTTTTGTTTTATGTTTTATGTTAAAACCGTTATCGAATATTCTCGGTTATTTTCTTTGTATTGTCGTCTTCTTTTACTTTATTTTTTTTCCTATTTATGAATAAGTGGGTATGTGGTATGTATGTTCATGTATGGATGTGGCCGTTACAGTTTATATAAGGTTGTTAACTGGTATGAGGTCGTTAGCTGAAAAATATGCGTTATTAAGATAGAGTTCGATTAGTAATAGAAGGTCAATGAGTGAGGAAACGTATTAATGATGTTAATTGTTTGGATTACTGGTTTAAATATGAAGTATGATAAAGTGTCAAAACTAATAAGTATGTCTTGGAACATAATAATTTTGACGTTTCATTCAATTGCAGAAATTGCGTCTTGACGTGTTAGAATTTCTAGAGAACGGTGTGAGTGGCGCAGTTAGGAATCAAGATGAATTAAACGTAGGAGATTTGATGGAGTTTATCATGAAGTTAAAAGGCCTATTATTCTTGAGAATTTTTAAAAGACTACATTATAGGTGGTAGATGATTTGTACATTGGATTCATTTTCTAATAGCTTCTGAAAATGGAGTTTCCTTAATAAGTTATTTTTTGTAGTAGTTACGGATTTAAACCTTTTTTGTTGTAATATGTTTTGTACATAATACCAGTTATATTTTCTTTTTTAGCTAAGCGAATAATAATGTTAAGATTTTATTGATTTTGTGAGACGGAGGGTGTGTTTTCTTGTTTTGTTAAGTTAGAAATGGAATTGATAGCTTTTCAAAGTTATTAGCTATTTTTCTTTGGAAATTATAATCATGTTTTGAGAGCACGCTGTAAAAGATATCCTGCGGAAGATTTTACAAGCTTTATATTCTTTCTTCCGCAATTTTGGATAAAACTGTTCAAAAATTAGGACTTTTAAGAAGTGTAGATCCATAGTAGGCACTATTTACTCTTCTACATAAAATTTAGTTTATTTTCTAACTGTAACTTATGTTACACTGTTTATATGCCAAAGCCAATATAGGAGAAATTAAAAGGATAGTTAGCCAAAAAATAAAAGAACATTAAAGCAGCTTCAGGCTTAAAAACTCACATTTAGCTTTAGCAAAATACGTCATAGAAACAGGACACAATAAAATTTAGAAAAATGTTTACGAAAAATTGGCTTAAAATAATCAACGTATAAGTAAACCCAAAGAAGATTATTATATAAGAAAACTTATATAGATTATGCATACGAGTACATAGATTGCAATTTAAAAAAAAAAGTTCAAATTTCAAAAGACCGCACACAAAATCAATGGAAACAGACTTTCAGCCAATTCAACTAAAAATTCGCATGAACTAGCCTGAACTCCAGTTAGGCATACTTTTTGAGATATCAGGCCTCAAAGGGTTTGTTTTAGAGATCTCTGTATTGGTACAACTAAATAACTTTAATAAGTTAACATTTTATTGATTTGAAACATTTAATAGTGCGCCTCAGCGTTTGGGAGTGAATGCGAAAGATAGAAGTTTGAGCGAGGCGATACTCAAAAAAAGTGTATGATGCTTTCTATAGAATGTATGTGTGTCTGCATGTCTGCGTACACGCGCGCTTGTGTGAGTAGCATAGCCCGTAGGCAGCGCTTCTCTCTTTAATGCGTTTAACTGTGAGTAGAGAGGGTAACGTGTACAGTGTTATATTTGTACGGGTATTTGTCCCAGGCCTGTGTGTATTGCTTTGCACTTTTTCCATATAACTACATGTAAAAAATATGTATAGAAGTATTACAACAATATAACACTGTTAACACAGTGATAATAAAATGAATTTACATTTTGAAAAACATATATTGAAAGGCATATACGCCGTATTTTAACGAACTTTTTAATTCAGAAAAGTGTACCACGTGTACCTCGAGTTATTGCTGCTATTGATACTACGTACTCTTATATACCTAAAAGTAGTAACTTTCGAACTCTTCGTCAATCATACAGTGTTTATAAAGGGCGTCATTTAGTAAAACCTCTTTTAATAGTTGCTCCCAATGAATATATTCTTGATATTCAGGGGCCTTATTTTTCTTATTTTAGCAACAATGATGCATCTATTCTTGAAAATGAATTTAAAAAAGACGTTCAAAAGATCAGAGTATGGTTTTAGGAACACGATATTGTATTACTTGAGATAGAATAACGGGATGCAGTTGAGTTATTAAATTGGTTAGATATTGTATGGGAAATGCCATCTTTCCTTCGACAAGGTAAGCGTCAATTAAATACAGAAGATGTTAACGATTCACTAGTAGTAACTAAGCAAAAATGGATAATAGAGGCCAGAAACGGTCATTTTAAAACAATCCTTAAGTTCCTTGATCGAATGATTCCAATCCATCATGTTCTACACATCGGTGACTTTTACAGAATATGAAGTTCAAGCATTAGTTGAAGTTGATCGACTTGATATGAGAAATGCTTAAGGGGCTATACAAGTGTGAAACTTTCAAAAAATCGATATTTTTTTTTTTTTTTTTGTCTTATTCGCCAGTTTATACTTTTAAGAGTATCCTGTGAAATTTTCAAGACCGTATCTCTTATACTTTTCGAATGGTAGCCTTCTAAAGAGCAACCGCTCGCAGGTATAAACTGCTCCATCTACCTAGGGCCGGAGCGTCGGAGCTGATGTGCCATTACCTGAATCTTTCGTATTTTAAACAGTACATAGGTAAGAAAGGAGGCTAGAAATATGTATACAGGGTCTTGAAATACAGTATTGCTATTTGAAAGCTATTCTGGAACCGTTTGTACTGTATACAACGGTGCGAAAATGAGTGAAAGTATTCAAAAGGGCACTCACGATAAACCTTTTCATAGATCTCGAAGCGAGAAGAGAAAATTTTCGGGAAATCGATACACGTATGAGCAGTCCACCGCAAATACCAGTACAGCTGCTGAAAAACTGTTACGCACCGAAGACGACGAAATTATAGTTGATCAAACCCATGGATACTATTTCATCGAGTTTGTCTCTGTTTTTAGTATAATAAGCAATTTAGTTGTGTGCAAAACTTGTAAAAAAGACATCAAGTGCAATCAAACAAGTTCACGGGGCTTAGGATTCAAAATTGCTGTGTCATGTGACTGCGGTATTTCATATGTGAATTCTGGACCGATGATTAGTAATGCTTACGTAATAAAAAGTCGTATAGTGTTTGTGATGCGACTTCTAGTTGGTATCAATGGAATAAATCTATTTTATGGCTTGATGGATCTTCTTCAAAAATTTCATAACAACACTTTCGCTAAATGCTCTGAAAATGTAACTAAAACTGCTAAAATCGTTTATAAATGGAGTACACAAAAAGCCATTACTACAGAGAAAGCTTAAACGTTAGAGAATGAAGATTTAGATGTTAATTTGACAGTTTTCAGAGATGGCACATAGAAAAAACGCGGCCACACTTCACGTTTGGTGTTACAATTCTTGCAAGTAAATTCGGTAAAAAAATTATCGATACAGTCGTAAAATCGACTTATTGTAAGAGTTGTGAAGTATGGGAAAAGAAAAAAAATACTCATCCTGAAGAATACAAAGAATAGCTTGAAGGACATGACGATTGCGATGCAAACCATATTGGATCAGCTGCAAAAATGGAGGTTAATAGTGTGAAAGAAAGGTTTGACCGCTCGATTGATCAATATGAAGTAAAATATACGCGCTACATTTGCGACGGTGACAGTACCATATACAAAGGTTTATTGAATTTAAATTCGTATGATGTAGCAAGTACTCGTAAACAATGATGTTACGAAAGCTTTGGAACCTATTTATACTGATTTGAGTTTAAGGCAATTACTAGAGCGATTTAAAGGAGGAAACACGCAGAATAACAATGAAAGTTATAACGGCTTGTTGTGGCACTTTACTCCAATGTACCTTCACAACGGCATAAAAACGATTGAGCTCGCTAATTTCCTTGCTGTCTCAATATTCAATGATGGTTTTCATAGTATTTTAAAAATACTACAAGTAATGGACGTCATTATCGATCCTATTGCAAAAGAGTATACCATAGACAGCCGAATTAACCAGGCGGAGCTACGTTATGAAGCGTTCTCAAAAGAGGGACGCAGATGAAAGCGTTCTCAAAGAGGGAAACAGCTCAGAGACAAGCTTTAGTCTCTCAGCAGGCATTATTCGATGGGGAAGAGGGTACACTGTATAGACCAGATATAGCTGATTAGCAGTTTTTATGGCAAATATAATTTTATCTTGCAAAATTCGTTAGTTTAATCTTTAAACACGTTTTTTTCGAAATGACATTTTTCAAATTTGCGGCCATCGTAGCTCAAAGAGCAATTATCTGATTGACTTTAAATTTGAACTGAGTACTCATGAATATATTTACTCTACAATAACGTAGGATTCTTTTGATTGGATAAAAATTGACGATTTAGCATTAACAAAAGCATATTTTTGACCAAAAAAAAAACTTTTTTTTTGATAACTACGCTATTTTGTTAAATTTTGATATTTTTCGAATATTCTACGATATAGTATAGAAAATACCTTCTAGTTTATAGACTTTTTTTTTTTTGGTTTCAGCCACTCATTCTGCCGAAATCGTGGCAGCAGTGGAGGAAGTTTTTTTTTGGCGCCTCCGAAGACAGCACATAAGTCGCTCATTTTTCAATATTTTTTGATAAAAGAATTATAGAATATAGTTTAAATATAGCTTGATATGCTCTTATATTTTTTAAATATTTTATGAAGTATTTTGCTTTTGAAAAATTCCTGAAAATCACCCAAATTTTCAGCGTTCACACTGGTATAGACCCTTGAAGATGGATTACTTTAGATGCTGTAGAACTAACAGATTTTCCAGAGGTAACAACAAAAAATCTGCAAGATATTACTATTGGTCTATATTAAATAAAACTTTTGCTATCTTATGTGCGAGACAAATTACAGAGATGCAAATGAAGAATATCAAATTGAAATATTAAGATATCAGAATCGATTATCACAACCAAGCTTTACGATGGTGCAAGTTTTCTCTCACTTCCGTAACCCAACTAGGTATCAACTTTGGCTAGCATATCGACTAACAAATGAAAATGAGAATAACTAAGGTGATGATTATAGTCCTATAAATGGCTATTGTTGTACCTATAAATCAGGTGCTCGTACTGTTAGTACATGTGCACACATTTCTAGCAGAGTATGGTATCTAGAATATACGCTCCATTAAGAAAATATACGTTATTTACCAGTTACGCTAGTTCAATCTACAAATGATTCAGCTAATCAACCACATCAACGTAATTTAAATGGTTGTATTTTGCTCTATTTATTTCACTATGAGCTTAATTAAAATATTTTCAATCCGCCCTTTTCAGAGCCCAGTGATGCATAAAATCAAAAAGGATGGATAGTTTAATGGGTTAGGATTAGGTAGGTTAGCTCGCGTCCGGTGTGGGATTCAATTATTTTACAAAATTAACGATTAAACTCACTGTTCTCAGGGATAGGAGGGTTAGTCTACTTGTGATTTGGTAGTGGTAGTTTTTGGGGTTAGGTAGGTTAGCCGTTGTTCTTAGGGTTAAATGAGTTAGCCTGCTTATGGGTTGGTAAGGGTGGCTTCTAGGGAGTAGATGGTTAAGTAAGTTAGGGTAGGTAAGTTTACTCGCTTGTAATGTAGAATTTAAGTAATTTGCGGAAACTGCGCGAGTAAACTCGCTATTCCCAAGATAAGGTGGATTTCTTGCTTATTCTGCTTGTGGTTTGGCAGGGGCAGTTTTTAGAGTTAAGGTGTGGTTTTTAGGGGTATCTGCCCATTTTCGGTTGTTGTGACCAAGGAGACTTTTAATTAAGATTATTTATAATACAATATACCACATCTTCAGCCAGTTTGACCGAAACCCAATTCTCATAAGAAAAGGGCGTTGTTTTTTTTCAAAAATATTCAAAAATACAAATTACAATTTAAACACGTTACTTGCGGGGGAACACGCACACACTGAAATTTCAATATTTATTTTAATGCGGGACTCACTAGCCCGTTCCGCACCAGCTCTCTCGCGCGAACTGAAAACGATCTTATTGTTACTACTTACGAAAATTCCCTAAGACACCTCTACCCGGATATGGCAAAGGGGAAAATCAAAGAAACACTAATTTATTGCGAATTATCATTAAATTTTTACCTGCGATTAGTAGTTGTTCCTGGGCCCCCGAAGTCCGCTTTGGATCCCCGCGTGGAAGAGAGATAAGTGTAGGAATCGAGGGCAAATCAATGAACAAATACGTCTTCTTTGTACGGCTTCTCTTTATTTCACAAATATATTTATCGATACTATTCGCTTTACACTCCAAGTCACTACACTTTACACAGCACGGAGCATTTTTTACAAACTGAAAATCTACGAATAATACTGATACAATAAAAAAAAAAAAAAAAAAAAAAAAAACGATTACTTGATCGATGTCCAAATCGAGAAGAAAACTCTCCGCGAAAAACTTTTAAATAAAAAAAAAAACTTTCTTCCAAATGACACGCTGCCGGGCGGCTAGAAAAACTTTCTCCGAAAAACTCTATCTAAAAAGTTATTCGATTTGATGATGTATGAACATATGTAACCATTTTGGGTAGGCCATTCTGTATCTACCATAATGGATTTTGCGCTTTTATTGCCAAATTCAGATTCAGCGACCCAAAAACTGTAGTGTACTAAATTTCTTCAAATTGGTTGGAAAAAAAGAAAATTATTTGATTTGATCATATATGATACATAGACAGAATGAGCCCGATTTTTTTTTTTTGATCATATATGATACAATACCACTTAACCGGTTAATAGAAATTAATTTTAACCCCAATTTTAATTTTAATTTAGTTAATTTTAATTTTTACTTTAATTTTTACATCTCGTAACATCCTCCCCCCCCCCTTAAAGACGTTTACCGTCCTGGTAAACAGCGGACGTGCTGCGTGGTCTGTGCATTTACAATCGATTCTTAGCCTATACTTAAGTTTCATTGTTTATGGTTATTATTAATATTGAATACCCGAGATTATATATAAAATTATATATCAGTACTTTTATGGTTCCCCATTATGTTAAATAACCCCCACGATTAAATATCGGAGTATATGTGACAAAATAGGTTTGTTATTCCTTATAATTATATTATAGTAGTAGGAAATTTACATTAGATTGCTTGTACTTGTAAGAGATGCGAACTGATAGATTCGAAAACTGTTTAGATTGCCTTTACACGAATAAACTTACTCTAGTGGTTAGTATCGATAATCGTTGTTAGCTTTATATTGTTAAAATTCTTAATTTAGTAAATGGTTAGTTGGCTTAACAATGTTAGCGTTGTAGGTAGTCTAAATTCATTTTATAATTTTTATAATCAACCATTGAAAGATAGAAATTATTTAGATTGCTTTCACATAAAAAGTTTCTTAACCTAGTTGTTGGTGTTGTGTTTTTTTTTGTATGGTTAGTAGGTGGTTCAGTTAGTGCTAGTTAGCAATACATAGGGACACAATCTGAACTGATTTACATATTAATATGGTAAAAATTAACTATGCATGCCTGTGTAATAGAACCGTTTGGATTACTTTTACAAGATTTATGCTAAAATGTTACCTAAGTATTAGTATGGTTATATGTATTAATTCTATACTGTATGTTGTAACGCCACTGGGGATCAGGGTGGTGAACAAATGTAGGGGGAAGCGGGCGGGTTGCTTACTAGCAATGATGTAAAAATCACAAATTTAAAACATAACAGACAACACCGTTTATTCAAACTAAAAATTAACTAAATACAACAATGATCGCGTTTTTACGCGAGCCCATGGTGCCAGCTACACTCGTGTAGCGCGGTTTCTACCGCGGCACTTCCGTTTGCACGGCTAGCTCACGGTTAGAGCGGTCGCGGGCGTACAGCATACAAAAACAACCGAAATGGCGCGTAGTACGCGACGCGGTCGCACACACACAGCCGGGTAGGACACGGGGACGATTCCGGGAA
The DNA here is from genome assembly GCA_949987625.1 of Chalcis sispes. Classification (NCBI taxonomy): domain Eukaryota; kingdom Metazoa; phylum Arthropoda; class Insecta; order Hymenoptera; family Chalcididae; genus Chalcis; species Chalcis sispes. Next base: position 44,694,733 of record OX465096.1, on the reverse strand, counting down.
AGGGATGCCTCCTAGTAGCAGCCACTGCACCTTGGTACTTACCAGATATTCTGATTACTCGCACGGATACTACAAAGACGTTCGCTCGCTCGAATCTCGTTACAAAAAAAATAAGCTTTCGTCCGCAACTACTTTCCATGATGATGCGGAACGGAGTGAACGAGTAATTCCTGCATGGGACCTTCGCGAGCGCGGATTTTAGATAATCGTTTTGCGCCGGCGCAACGTACGTGTAACATACGTTATGCGACGCCGCCGCCACGCGCGCTCAGCGCTGTCGGTAGTTGACACTTCCCAGCGCCAGTAGCGTGCGTTTAGGTCATCCGCTCGCGAGTGCCAGTGTTGTTATATTTTCTCTGGAGCGGCGAGAATCTACATCCGATGTCTAGGGAGTCCAGGTAAGTCGACGCGTTCCATAGCTGGTAGGCGTCGACTGATTCGTCTCTTCTCTCTTTCCATGTGCGGCATTGTGGCGGCTCAACAGCAAGCGAATCGGACGATGAATGGCGGAGAAGGCGAGGCGGTCGTGTCGGGGACAGCGATGGACTACTAGCAGCGGCAGCGAGGCAACGCTCCTAGACCATTCCAGGTGTGTAATTGCTTGCACGTAGATGCGGCGCTTAGGTGTCTTTCCTTGCCTTCTAACCTCCCCTTGTCCAATTTTCTATGGTGTTATGTGATAGTCTGTATTTTCCTTCCAAGGTGCAGCTGCTACTATTATTTTCTTCTTCTTTTAACTACTGTCTGGAAGGTTACAGGTAAGAGACAACGATAAGGACTGGAAGGAGCTTGGAGAAGAAATCCCTACTGCAGTGTGTGCGAGCACTGCCATTGACTAGCCGTGGGCTCCTGAGACTTGCTCCTCGCTGGAGCCTTACTTGAGCTCCGAGCTCCTGTACCTGGAGGAGGTACAATATACACAGCCCTGCGTGGCTGTTAGTTGGGGCTTAGCGTGGGAGTCCTGCGAGACTTCCTAGATTGTAAAGGGGGTATCGCAGGCTACGAGGAGGCTTACAAGCTATGCTTTGGCCTCTTCATGTGACTGGTGCAAAAGCACTACATCACAATGTATTAATCTAATATGTATATTTTTACTCTTCTTTTGTCTTGAGTAATGGATGTGAAGTGAAGTGTGGAGCGAATGAGACTGGATCTGAGTTTTGGTGGTCGTCACTGTCCTTTTTTATATTAATAGTCTGCTTACCTGCATGTTTATTCTCGTGCATGGTCTTTTACTTGAGCTCTTGTGTGGTCTGAGAGACTCGATTGATAGTCTTTTTAAGTCTTATGGTAGGATTTTTGCTGGTCTTTAGTTTATTAGCTTTATGGTCTTCGGTTAGGTTTCTTATATTTTCTGGGTTTCCTTTACGTTTTTACGTCTTTGCGTGTTCTTGATTTTTTTCCCAGTCAGTCTTCGAAATTTTTGGGGGATCATCGAAGATGGCGCGGTACGACCTTTTACTTCCTCGCTAGGCCTTAAAAGCGTCCTTAGCATTAATATACTGTATGTATCCGCAAGTAGATTGTCGCTCAACATCCTGGATAATCTTGATGAAATCCATTTGCCCATTTAACCAACTTGTTATTTATTAATGACGCTCAGTTGTTAAAAGAAGATAGTGTACAGTCTAACCTTTATAATAGTATATAATAATATACGCCACGCAACCGCTACTACATGAAATATGCAGTTCACGCCATCTAAGAGAAAAAAGTAATATTAATTATCGAACAACCTAATATTATGTGTTCTCTTTCATTTACTGGTTGCACTAATTCTTTTTGGTCTTTGAAAAACTGATCTATGTTAGCATTTGTTTCTTTAACTTTCTCGGCCGTGACTAGTCAAAATAGGCTTTTACTAAGGATTTCAATGAATCCTAACGGCACCATTCTTCTGTACTTCATGCTTCCTGGAACTTTTATAGGGTCCTTTGAAGATTACACCGTATCGTAGAGTGTAGATTTTATCTTCGAACGTATTTGGTCTAGCGTGTTCTGTCTTCTTTTTACTAGATCTATGCCAAGCATAAACCGGCAAATAGTTTCTTCCATGAGTATAGTACAAATAGCGAGTAAAATTTTGTAACTGTCGATTGGTCCATGGGTTTCCATAAAATCTTTTATATTTACATAAATAGTTACTTGCCGATCAGCCCTTTTCAATCATACTACATCAAAGTACATTCCTGTGTTTCCTTTGATTGGTTCTATTTTGAAATTCTTTCACGTGAGGCTCAAAGAAATCCCGACATTTAGCATTATCACGTATATACAGTTTGTCAAGTAAGAGCGTGGTCGACTTCACCGACAGGTAATGAAGGATTTTGCTCTAACTCTTTTGCAAGCCTATAGAAGAAAACATTGTCCTTGGTGCATTGTTAACGAAGATTCAGTTGTTGTTGATCTTTTGAAAGAAAATCACGTTAAACGCCATGAGTGCTAAGTACGCGTCGCGCTACGAGGCTGTGTTCCTTTGCATCCACCCGAAAGGTCCCAAAATGTCGCAATCAGCGGCTGCTAAATATATGAGAAAGTCGAAGGTATTTGTACAGAAGTGGATACAGCGATATAAAGTGGCTAGAAATGTTGATGATTTACCAGAACGTGTCTCGATAGGAAAAGTGAACAAAAAAGATGAAAAAAGAATAGTGAATCTGTTTTCGCGGAATCCTGCTTTAACACTGCGGCAAGGACAAGCAAAATTAATGGCAAAAGGTTGAGATATATCCTACGAAACTATCCGAACCCATTTTCGTACTCATCATCTGAAATGGCGCAACACAATGAAGAAGTCTCTGTTGACTGAAAAACATGTGACAAAGCGACTCGCTTGGGCGCATGAGAATATTGATAGAGATTTTGAAAATGTCATTTTCACTGATGAATGTTCTATATGGGCACATTCTGTCCTCACGCGAGCCTGGTCAACTTCCACCAATAGGCTTGTTCAGCGGACCGTAAAACATGGAATAAAGGTGCATCTTTGGGGCTGCTTCTCAAAGCAGGGATTCGGCACTTTGCACCTCTTTACTGACAACCTAAATGCCGAGAAAATGATAAAAATCTACAAAAAGGCTTTACTGCCATCTGCCAAACGATGGTTCATCACAAAAAATGAAGATTGGATTCTGCAGGAGGACAACGATCCTAAACACCGCAGCAAGCTCTGTACTCAGTGGAAGACTCAATCTGGCATAGTTACATTGGATTGGCCGTCGTAGTCGCCCAATGCAAATCCTATTGAAAATGTGTGGGCATATATTAAACGGAAGCTTCGTGGAAGACGCACATACACTTTGAAGCAGTTGTCTTATGAAATTCGTCGGATCTGGAGATCCTTGCCACTAGAATACGCCGTCAAATTAGTAGAAAGCATGCCTCGGAGATGCCAGGCAATTATCGACGCCGGTGATGACTGGACACATTATTGACCGAATTGCATCATTGTTTGTAATGTGTACAATGTATATATAAATATGAAAGTTTTATCAAATAAATTTTTTTTATAAATTAACACGACCACGCTCTTACTTGACAGACTGTAAAATGGAGGGCTAGGTCATGGCTTCTTGAAACGGTTACTTCTTTCAGTTAAGAGCTAACTTTAATTCATCTGTGTGTTTTCTAATATGCTTACCGTCAGGTAATTCTAATGTAGCGTTATTTCTACCTACTATTTAAACGATTTTTAAAAGTTCATTATAGTATTTATCAAACTTAGAGACCCTTAAATTTTTGAGAACATACACATAGTCCCCAACTTTGGGGACTAGTCTTTAACTTTTTACTATCATATTAGACTAATCAGATTAAGTCTTTCACCTTTACTATTATATTAGACTTTGGACAGTAATTTCAGCCTTTCCTGATTATTTCTAGCAATGTGGTTCATCTCGTCTAAGCGTAGAAGTAAGTCTCGTGAGTATGTGTTATACATTCTCAGCTTTTCCTTGTCAGGTATTCTTAGAGAAAATCTTGCGATTTTTTCAAAAACTAGTTCGTAGGGATCGAATTTTGTGGCTGAATGTAAACCAGTATTGTAAGTGAATGCAGCAAATGGGACCAATCTATTCTAATCATTATAAGATTCTAAGTAAGTCATGATAAAGTCAGTTAATGGTACATAGCTTCTTTCTAAAGATCCATTAGTCTGTGGTCTCTATCCTAACGCGGTAAAGTGTCGTATTTCAAATGTTTTTATAAGTGTTTTTGCTAGATCCGACAGTAAGCTGGTACCTGTATCTAATAACATTGCTTTGAGAGCACCATATTGACATATAAGGTGTTTAGCCAGTGCATTAGCTATAGTGGTGGATCGTAAATTAGGTATCGGTACTACTATTAGGTATTTGGTTAGATTGCATTACATTGTAGGCATATGGCTGTTGTCTCCAGGAGTCATTCTCAATTTGCCTACGGTGTCGATGAAGACCTTGTCAAATGATTCTATTATGGTTTCTGTTATAATCATGGGTTCTTTCGTCTTGATTCGATTAAACTTTTACATACTGCATTCACAGCATTTTCGGACATAATTCAGAAGATCATTTCTCGTACCTGACCAATAGTGTCTCTCTCTGATTTACTGATGGTTTGGTTTACGCCTTTATGTCCTCCTATTAGGCTTTCGTGTAAGTTTTGTATTATAACTGCTCTTTTTTCGTGTGCAGGACAATCTACCTTTTCGTAACATAAGGTTAAAGTAATTAGACTGCCTTTAAATTTGCCCGTTAGGATTTGGGATAATAAGCTTGCCTCGAGGGTATCCAACATGTCCCCCCTCCGAGCAATGCGAAAACTGGTAAGGTTTCTTTGTAACATTGCAATTTTAAGGTTCGCAAGGGCAGTCCTTAAGTCCGGCGTATTGAGATTATCAAAAAGGTTTGTTATTTACAACTGCTGATATTATGTTATGATTTTCATATGGTGTGAGCAGAATTCGACTTACCTTTGGTCTTGTCTTTTCAAATTCATTAGATTTATTGCCTTGATGTCAACTAATAATCTTGTTATAGATGTCATGCTCTTGATATCACTAGATACATAGTGTACTAGATTGTCTCTCTTGTAGGTCAGACATTGTCGTGATGTATTAATATTGTTTTTTGAATTCAGTAGAGGCACATGTTGTCGTTTATCAAAGGTCAGAGTCATCTGAGCTCTGATTGTTGTGATCCGTGGTAGTTGTCTCATGCGAGTCAGTTAAAGATATGCATAATGATATTAACAGTAGTAATTCGTCAATGGTATTTCTGGGTGTTTGGCCATAGCTTATTCTTATATTTTTAGTTTCCTGGGAAAGATGTTGCGGGAGGTTTCTTAAAAAATTTCAGGGATCTTAACCCCTTCACTGCCAAAACGACAATTGTTGTTTTTTCGGACTTGGCCCAAATTGCTATGGAAACGACAATTGTCGGGCATTATGGAAAACTATTTGAAAATTGGAATATTGACCTGAAATTGGTCACTCAGGAATTTTTGAGGGCGCTGATCACGAATCAGTTATCAGATTTTTAAAATTCCAAGATGGCGATCTAGTACTGCGCATGCGCACTGATATAACTGACTTATACGAGGTCTGGCTATTAAATAACGAGACTGGTTACGAAAAAGGGTTTTATTATAAAAATTATTCTACATGCGAATGCTCCCCTTTAATATACTCCCCTTTTCTCGCCACACACCTTTCCATACGTTTTTTCCATTGATCAAAGCAGTGCTGAAAGTCTTCTTTGGTGAGGGCCTTTAGGAGCTCTGCCGTTTTTTGCTTTACCGCTTCCATTGACTCAAATCGGGTCCCTTTCAAAGCAGATTTTATCTTTGGAAACAAAAAAAAGTCGCACTGTGCCAAATCTGGCGAGTACGGCGCGTGTTTGAGCACTGGAGTCCGCTTACTGGCCAAATACTGCTTCACAGATAGCGCGTTATGGGCAGGTGCGTTGTCCTGGTGCAAAATCCACGAGTTGTTCTTCCACAACTCGGGCCGTTTCTTACGAACTCGCTCTCGTAGTGTTGCCAAAACTGACAAATAGTAAGTCTGGTTGACAGTCTGACCCTCTGGAACCCATTTAGTCATCACGATACCGTTAATGTCGAAAAAAACGATCAACATTGCCTTGAATTTTGATTTGGACATCCTTGCTTTTTTGATTCTGGGCGATTCAGGCATCTTCCGATGCATCGATTGCCGCTTTGTTTCAACATCGTATTGAAAAATCCACGTTTCGTCGCAAGTAATAATGTTTTTCATGAGTCCGGAATCTTTTTTTAACCCTTCAAGGAAATCTGAGCAGACCTGTTGACGCAAGAGCTTTTGATCAGTAGTCAGGTTTTTTGGCACCAACTTCGCACAGACTCTTGTCATGTGTAATTCCTCGTGTAAAATTTGTCTTACTGTTTCTTTATCGGCGTTTACAGCCTCGGCAATCATCCGGATGCTCATTCGACGATCTGCACGCACAATTTAGTTGATTTTGGTCACTGTTTCCGGAGTTGAAACAGTGACAGGGCGACCTGGGCGTTGGTCATCTTCAGTGCTCACTCGGCCCTCACTGAAGCGCTTACACCACTCAAAAATACGCGCACGAGAAAGAGAATTGTCCCCATAGGCCTCTTGCAACAATTTACAGCACTCAATCGGAGTTTTTTTTAACTTAACAAGAAATTTAAGATTGATACGTTGCTCCTGTTTTTCGTCACACATGGTTTTCGGCACGAGAAAAAAACACGTTCGTTTCAAACCGCTACTGCACAAATACAATAATAGTGACGAGAACGTGTTTTGGTACGTGCATAGACAAGATATCTAGATACCCAACGCACTACTCGTTTTTTTTCCCCACCTCTCTACGGCGCCCTCCAGGCGCGCAGTCTCGTTATTTAATAGCCAGACCTCGTAATTAAGGAATCTATCTGGAAATGGTAGCTCGGGGGTTTTCGGAAGCGCTGATCGCAAATCCGAAATCAAATTTAAAAAATTCTAAGATGGCCCCTCTGTGCTGCGCATGCGCACTGGAATACCTAGTGTAAAAGTGAATAATTGATGTGGAATTAATAACTCGGGGGTTTCAGGGACGCTGTTTTTGTACTCGATATACTATCAGATATGCAATATTCCAAGATAGTGCCCCAGTGTCGTGCATGCGCATTAGCATAATACTTTTCAGTATACTTTGACCGGTTACCTTTAATATTGGCGGACACATTTCATAAAACATGTGACTCCAAGATGTAACACGTTGAGGTTGGCAATAGGATTTTAAATCTCTATTTGTTTTATGATTTTATTTTTCATTTTTTTATTATTTTTTTGTTTTTGTTTACGATGATTATTTTTTTGTTCTGTTTTCCGTTTATTTCTCATGTTCATTGTCATTTTTTTGGGCTCTTTTTATAACTCAGTGTCCTAAGCAAAGATATTACTTTACTGTAATCTGTGATAGTTTGTAAGGCATGAGCCTGTTTTGCAGAACGCCACCTCACAATAAGCACACATGAATCTCACATCTTTCCTTATATTACTGGTTTTGCACTTAATAAAAGCACGTTTGGGATACTTATTTGCATCAGTACAGGGAATATTAGTCAAATAATGTTTCGCACGATATTAGGGCAAAGAATTCTTGATATGATCCCGCTGTGATAACATTTCACACCAGGCAATAAGTTCATGAACTAGTGTTATACGAAAAATGTATACTGGTATCTAATAGATACATTACTAACTAATTGTGTAATTATTTACAACTTACTCTATGCAAATAAGCAACTAAAAAAACAAAATTTTTGTATAACACTAGTTCATAAACTCATTGCTTGGTGTAAAATGTTATCACAGCGGGATCAAATGAATAATTCTTTGCCCTAAAATCGTGCGAAACATTATTTGACTAATATTCCCTGTACTGATGCAAATAAGTATCCCAAACGTGCTTGTATTGAGTGCAAAACCAGTAATATAAGTAAAGATGTGAGACTCATGTGTGCTTATTGTGAGGTGGCGTTCTGCAAAACAGGCTCACGCTTTGCAAACTATCACAGATTACAGTAAAGTAATATCTTTGCTTGAGACACTGAGTTATAAAAAGAGCCCAAAAAAATGACAATAAACATGAGGAATAAACGGAAAACAGAACAAAAAAATAAACATCAAAAAACAAAAACAGAAAAATAATAAGAAAATAGAATCAAAAAACAAATAGAGATTAAAAATCCTATTGCCAACTTCCACGTGGTGCATCTTGGGGTCACATATTTTATAAAATGTGCTCGCCAATGTCAAAGGTATCCGGTCAAAGTATACTGAAAAGTATTATGCTAATGCGCATGCACGACACTGGGGCATTATCTTGGAATATTGCATATCTGATAGTATATCGGGTACGAGATCAGTGCCCCTAAAACCCCCGAGTTATCGATTACACATCAATTATTCACTTTTACACTAGGTATTCCAATGCGCATGCGCAGTACTGAGGGGCCATCTTGGAATTTTGCAAATTTGATATCGGATTCGTGATCAGTGCTCTCGAAAACCCCCGAGTGACTAATTTCAGTTCAGTTGTTCAATGTTTGAGTTCTGGCAGTTTGGGCATATTTCATAAAACTTGGTCGACAGTGAAGGGGTTAATTTTCTTGCTTAACCGTAAATGTTTCTTCACTTTTCCTGTTAAAGGATTACTTTTAGCTTGTGGTTGTTAGTTGCAACAGAAAGGTGTGTTAGAGATGGGTTTTGATGTTTTGCACGGTATTTCGAGTATATTATCTGATTCTTCTACGACGGCATCACTGCCCTTATTGTAATTGATTTCATTTTCCTGTATTGGGTGAGTAGGGCTCTTCTTATTACTCGGGTATTGTTGCTCCAATCTTACAACCCGCTGTTCCATAATGTCGTCGTTGAGAGTTTTGTCATCATAAGAGTCTAGAGTGTCTAAATATTCCTGATATTCTGGGTTCATTATGTTTCCATCAGAGAAATTGTTATCTCCGAGTGTGGTATCTACTCAATAGCGGTTCATCGAAGTTGTGGTCATATCGATTATATATTCTGTGATAAATCCTTCCTAAAGATTGACTAAAATTTCTCTAGCCTTCCGTTGTTTCCTTATTTTCAGTATTCTCGTCACTTAACTTTTCACTTGACGCTAACGGTTTTGAATTTTTAGGTTCTCATGTGGGTCGTCAGCGTGTTCTTCTTCTAAGTTCTCTTCTGACGCCGTGACTTCCTCGGTTTCACTTCCCGAATCTGCAGCTACCTCGATGCCAATTAGTAATTTATGTCTTGGCTTGTAATGCCGAAGGTTGATATCAAGGTCTGAATCTTCCGTGGTTTCCTTCCGCAATCCGCTTCTCCTAGGGTTGGCTCGCGGTGGTATTCCATATGTATCAGTGTTAGTACTAATTTGGTCTGTACATTCAGATATCGTTTGTGAACTAGCTTTGGTCTCTTTCTCCGTAAGTAGTTTTGCCCGTAATGATTTTTGATTTGATTTTATCTCGTCATTCGCGGTCTCCGTTAGTCTATACATTTTAATGGATATATCGGGTTGCTTAGTATTAGACCTTTGAGTACACATATTGCCGGATATTTTGCCAGATAAGGGCTTACGGATACTTCCTGATGCTTTGGAGGTTGCCGCTCTTGAGGTACTTGGGTTGTTCCCTGAGTCTTATTTTGTCTAAGCTCTAGTTCTTTGAGCTATAGTGCTGTGGTCTAGTTTAGGTGTTGCTTTAGCAGTCTTTGAACCAGGTGACCTTCCTCGTCCTTAACTTGCTATTGACTGACCTGGTGTGTCTCCCGCCGAAAGGCTTCTTAATCTTGGAAACTTTGGTTTTTTCTCTTTCCTTGGCTGAAAGTATATTTTGTTAAATACTAGTACTCCCAGTTGAGGTAATTTATCATTCATTTCTGGCTCAGTGGAGATTATTACTGGATTGCGAGCCAAGCATCTGCGTTGCTATTTAATCGTCCCGGTTTATACTTGAATGTGTATTGATATCCTGTAAATTTGAACATCCAGCGCATTAGTTGTTGTCCAGGGTCGGTTTTACTATGCATCCAGTTCAGTGGTTTATGGTCTGCTTGTTAAACAAATTTTTTTTTTAATAGGTATGGTTTAAATTGATGCATGGCATATAACGCGGCTAAACATTCTTCTTTTGTAGTACTATAATTTTTTTCGGCCTTTACTTAGGGTTCATGATAAATATGCCTCAGGATGATCGAATCCGTTCTGTTCTTGGTTCAGTGCTTTAATTGCATGGGCAGATGCACCAGTCGTCAGAGTGAATTATTTTTCAAAGTTCGGATAGATTAAGATAGGGCTTTCACATAATCGTTTCCTTAGTGTTTTAAAACTTTTATCTTGTTGTGGTCCCCAATCACTACCATGCTGGTCTTAAAAGATCGGTAAGTGGCTTTGCTATTTTTGAGAAACTTTTAACCGGAATTTTTTCTATGATAAATAGTATTCTACCAGTCCTAAAAATTGTCGAATATTTTTCATGGTGGTTGGCTTGGGAAACTCCCTTACTGCCGACATTTTTCTGGGATCTGGTTTAATCCCTCTTTGGCTGATGACATGTCTTAGGAACGGAACTAACTGTTGTAAAAATTCATTCTTGTCGGGTTATAAAACCAGTCTAGCGTCTCTTGGCCGATCTAGAAGTTGTCTTACTTTTCTTTTGTTGTCCTGCAAATCCCTTGCATATAATATTATATCATCAAGGCACACCAACATTTCGGTGTTCGGAAGCCCTTATAAGACATTATCCATTAGTTTTTGAAATGTAGCAGGTGCATTTTTTAATCCCTTTGGTATACAAACGTATTGATTATACCCATTCGGGATAGTAAAGGCGGTCTTTTATGTATCTTCTGATTTCATGGGTATTTGTTGAAATCCACTAGCCAGATCAAAGCATGTAAAATAATTTGCTCCTCCTAATTTATCTAAAATATCTGCTATATTGGATAGAGGATATGCATCCCTTATAGTCTTCTCATTTAGCTCCCTAAAGTCAATGACCATCAACATTTTCCAACGGGGATTACCATTACTTTTCAGTCGTTTTTGGACGACCCAATTTAGAGAGGAGCAGGGTGAATTCGAGGGTTCTACTGTCTGTCAAAAAAGTACCAGGAATTTTAAATTTAAACAACATTCTTACGTTTAATAATCAAAATTTATTGGGTCGCCTTCAAAATAGGCTCCATTTGCTCCGATACATCTATGCCAACGGCACATTTAATCATGGAAACATTTTTTATAGGCGCTTCCCGGAATGGCCTTCAGCTCGCGCGCCGAATTTTGTTTTATGGCTTCAATCGACTGAAAACGGGTGCCACGGAGCGGCAATTTGAGTTTTGGGAAGAGGAAGAAGTCAGGGAGCAAAATCCGGCAAATACAGTGATTGTTTAAGCGTGTTCGTTAAGTTTTTGGCGAGAAAGTCGGTCACAATCGTAGCTCGGTAAGACGGCGCGTTATCGTCGTGCAAAATCCACGAGTTGTTTGCCCACAAATTTGGCCGCTTCTTACGGATACGCTCACGCAAACATTTTATAACGCCTGGGTAATACTCTTTATTTACCGACTGATCCTCTGGAACGAATTCGTAGTGCGCCACGCTACGGATATCAAAGAAAACAATGAGCATCACCTTCACTTTTGAGCGGCTTTGGCGTTATTTTTTTGGTTTTGGCTCGTTTTTTCCCACCCATTCCGATGCTTGCTAGCTTGTTTGCATATCGTACTCGCACACCCACGTTTCGTCACCAGTTATGATGCATTCCATGAATGCGGGATCGGAATTGGCGCGATCTAGCATGTCCTAAGCGACCTGTTCGCGATAGCGTTTTTGAAGAAAATTAAACTCTTTTGGTACGAGTCTTACGGCCACCTTTCTCATGCCCAAAATATCAATTGAAATCGTACGTGTGGACTCGTGGGATATCTCAAGTTCATATGCTATCTCTCTCAAGCTAGTATGACGTTTCTTAAGCACTATTTCCTTAATTTTATCGACGTTATCTGCGGTCGAAGCCGTCGATGGGCGTCCGGAACAAGGCAAGTCTTCGACGACTTCACGACCCTTCTTAAAGGCTTTGTACCACTCATATGCACGGGTTTTCGATAGTGCTTTATCACCAAAAGCCTTTTGCAACATTTTTAATGCATCAGCACACGAAATTTCATTCGCAACACAAAATTTAAGACAAATTATTTGTTCAACGTAATCACCCATTGTAAAAAATCGGCACGCACTATTGACATCGACTGACTTAACCAGCTACTGTAAGCACACTCGTTGATAGATTCCGCTTAAACTTAGTATAGTCATTAAGGACAGTTGTACCAACCTAGAAAAAAAAATTTTACCTGCCTAAATTGCCCCGCCAGATTTAAATCGATAATTCCCGGTACTTTTTGACAGTATGTATAATGCCATTCTTCAGTTTTTTCTTTATTTGTTCGCCTGTAACTTCTCTATGTTTCGGGGGATGTCTATATTGCTTAGTATGTACTGGTATATTATTTTCAAGTGGAATCTCATGTTTCACTTTATTAGTAAAAGAGAGGGGGTCCTGTGACGGCAAAAATACATAACAGTACTTATCTATTATCCGATTTACACTTTCCTTCCCTTCTTGATTAAGATGGCCTACCTGAATTTAAATTCTGAGTAAATTGGTTTATTTTTATCTTCTAGTTATTTTATTGGGTGGAGGTTCCGGCTTGGTGTCGGTATCAGGGTCAAATTCAGGGGTAGCATATTAAAAAGGTAGAATCTCTATGCGGTCTGTATTTACACAGGTGTCTCCTTCCTGGGTGTTTATTGTCATCACTCGACAAGTATTGTGGTTATTTTGTACAGTGTGCGGCAGCATAAATTCCTTTTCTAAAATACGCGCCATTTAGTCGGTTGATGTGGTACCGCGCTTTCGTGATCGCTTTAATGTAGCGCCGTTGGCCCCTATCTTGGACCAGAAATCAATCGTTATGTGGGTCACTACGTTCAGACAAACTGCAAGTGCGACAAGACGAATAACTGGCCCATTAGATGACCTGAGAATATTGAGGCAGTGAGAGCTTCAATTTTGCGATTACCACGGCGTTATGCGCGCTAACATGCGTCTGCCCTTGGATTTTCCGATCTTTGGCTTCGAAAAATTTGGCTCGAATGAGGAGGTCATTGCCGAAACTGAAGCCTATTTTGAAGCAAAGGATAAATCCTTCCATAAACATGGTATAAAAATGTTGGAAAGGCGTTGGAAAGATTGTATCACTCTAAAAGGAGATTATATTGATGAATAAAAATATTTTTCGAAAAAAAATGTTGTTTTTGTTGTTAGTCTCGGGACTTATTGAACGATGTGTTATCATTCTTTGAAACAAAAATGTATAATGTTGATATTTATGATTAATGTCTTTCACACATTTTTATTTTATACTTTTTTCAATTAATTGTATCTAAATTTTGCTTATCAATTATATAATTAGATAATTATTAATATAATTATTAGAATTTTACTATAATTTGTACATAATTATGAACATAAAAAAATATTTTGTTTAAACTTTTAATTCTTCTAACATCTAATTGTTATTAAATCAATTCAATAATATTGAAATTTTTTTGGAAACTTAATTAAAGTTTAAAATATGTTTATATTTCACCTTACCTAATAATAACAATGTATTAATTTTTTAATTATCATATTCAATCGTAACATCACATTCACACTCTGCAAATATGTAACTTACTTTTTTCTCTGTAAATGGGTAACTTAGAGTCTTAATTATGCTCAAAAGAAATACCAAAAATATCCACTTCACTAAAATACTTGGAGCATTAGAATCAAAAGATCACGTTATTTTAACAATTTTAAACCAATAAAAATGAGCCTTCTTTTAAATTAAAAACTATTTAATGTCTATTGCATAAAATACGAGGGTGAATCAAATATCAACGGTAATTTTTTTTATACATTTATTGAATAATATAGGGTGATTCATTACAAGGTTTACTTTTTAATCTCAAATAAATGGCATACAGTTGAATTCTATATAAAAAATTTTATTGTGAGTCGAAAGAACTATTTATGATATTTACTTTACAAAGATTACCTTATTTAAATGTTGACCGCAACTACGCCGTAAATGGTCTATCCTGAGGGTTTAATTTTGGACGACGCGTTCCAGCATAGCGACCGGTATCTCGCCAATGACACAAGTAATGTTAGCTTGCAAAGCGTCGATTGAAGCTGGCTTATCCCTGAAGACCAGAGGCTTTATGTAACCCCAAAAAAAATAATCTAAAGGTGTGATATCACACGATTTAGGCAGCCAATTTACTGGTCCAAAACGTGAAATCAGGTTCTCACCAAAATGATTTCTCAATAAGTTTATTGTTTCTCTCGCTGTATGCGAAGTAGCGCCGTCCTGTTGAAACCAAAGTTCACCGATACCACGGGCTTCAATTTCAGGTAGCAAAAAATCCGTTATCATGGTTCGATAGCGGTCGCTATTGACGGTTACGTTCTGACCGGACTCATTTTGAAAGAAATATGGACCGATGATTCCACCGGCCCATAAATCACACCAAACTGAATTTCTGTAGCTTTAGTAGTAACTGTTGAAGTTCTTCAGATTGTTCATCAGCCCAAATACGGCAATTCTGCTTATTGACGTATCCATTGAGCAAAAAGTCCGCCTTATCACTGAAAAAAATTTCGCGATAAAACAGCGAATTTTCATTGAGCTGATTCAGAGTTTATTCACCAAAAACACGACGCAAACCTAAGTCGCCCAACTTCAATTCTTGCACGAGTTGAAGTTTGTATGCGTTAAAACCAAGATCTTTACGTAAAATACGCCAAGTTGCTGCTTACGACAAACCAAGCTGTTGAGAACGACGCCGAATCGATTCGTCACGGTCTTCAGCCACACTCCCAGCTACAGCCGCTATATTCTCTTCAATACGTGCTGGATGTGATCTAATCGGTCGAATATCATTCAATAATGTATGCTGGGTTACAAATTTGCGGATGGTATTGACTATAGTGGTTTCGGTAGGTCGACGATGCACACCATAAGTTGCTCTAAGAGCACGAAAAACATTTCTCACAAAACGCTTAATTTCGTAATACAGCAGAACAATTGGGATACGTTGTTGCGGTGTAAATCTTTCCATGATAATTTGTCAAACAATACTGAATAAAAATTACATTGCAGTTTGAAAGGAGTCACGCGTGATCTGTAGAAAAAAGCCTATTGAAAATCAAACCTTATAATGAATCACCCTTTATTACGCACAAACCACTTTTGCTACCGTTTTGGAAGCTTGAATATTGCTTGTTCATAAATAGTTTTAGGACGAGTTGTCAGCTAATTGCGCACGTGCTCCTCGACTTCTTCATTGCTTTTGAATCGTTTTCTTCCAAGTGATTTTTTCAGGGGTGCGAAAAAATAGTAGTCATAGAGGAACAAGTCTGGACTATAAGGAGGGTATTTAAGTGTTTTCCAGCCCATTTCTTCCAGTTTATCCCTTGTCAAAGCCGCGGTGTGCGGCCTAGCGTTGTCATGAAGAAGGATGACCTCTTTAATGGGCATATCTCGTCTTTTATTTTGGTAAAAGGTTCTCGCTGATTGAAATAACTGGCAATAGTAGGCCGCATTCACTGTTTGTAGATCGTAAAGAAAATCAATGAGTCCAACTCTCTTTAAATCAAAAAAATCGTTGCAAGTACTTTTCCGGCTGAGAGGCGAGTTTTGGCCTTCACTGGGCAGCCTTCATCCTTCCTTCGCCACTCCTTACTCGCCATTTTCGATTCGGATGTATAAAGCGTGGACCCTTGTCTCATCACATGTGACGATGCGACTCAATAAATCCTCCTCTTCTTGTAAAAATCGATTCAGAAGTCTCTCAGTGATTTGCGATCTGACCTGTTTTTGATTCCCGGTTAACAACCTCGGAACGCATCGAGCACTAATTTTTCTGAAGTCAAGATGATCAATGATAATGGATTGAGCACTTTCATAGTTGATACCCACTCTTGACGAGATTTTTGAAACAGTTAACCGCCAATAACATTCGACAAGCTCTTGAACGGCACGGATGTTGTCATCTGTAAGACTTGTCCTTGGACGTCGATCATGACTTTCTTTTCAATACGTTCTCACCCACCGTTAAATTCCCTGGGCTACGTATACACTTGATTCTGAGACAATGAAGTGTCTCTAAACTGCGCCTTTAATTTCAGACGGCTTAACGCATTCATTGATTAAAAGCTTTATGATGACGCGTTGCGCGACAGAGGGATGTACCTCTTGTTCATTCATGGCTGTACTGAGTACAGAACCGAGCGTGGCCACTAACTAAGCTGGTTTTCCCACTTCTTATAAACGAACCAGCAACCGCCGTAGTATATCATCTAGTTTGGAGGTGGGTGCTAAGCAGAATAGCTAAATTACCGTTTATATTTGATTCACCCTCGTACTAACAATTTTTCAGATAAATCCACTAAGGCCCATGCGAAACCCAAGCTATACAAGATAAAACTAACCACGCCAAAAGGACTTTACTAAAAAATAGGATACCTGTGTTTTTTTATTTTTCAAATATATTAATTATTATAAAATTGTTTAAACAAATTAGTACAAAACTCAATTTTGAAAAACTAATAGCGGCAATCGATTCTACGAGAAAAATTATAAAGAATATCATCTGACATTTTCTCGTCCGAGCCTTGATTTCGCAATAAAATTGTTATAAACAATTTGGAGTCACCGAAACCCATAATGGCCAATGCTTAGCTGTTGCAAATAACAAATAATTAATTACGCCAAGTGGAACATTACTGAAAAATAAAATATCTGTGTTCTTTGATTTTTTAATTCAATGCAAAACTTGGGAGGAGCACTTGCTAACCTATAATAGTAGTTTCTTCTTAAAAAATTAAATTTCACTTTTAATTTTTGCAAATAATCTAAAGTACTTCTTTTTGCAATATTATATATTTTAAACATTCTTTTGATATCTCGTTTTAGGAGTAGGTTTGAATTATTATGCTGATGCTACTGTTGTCCAGAACAACTACGACAAGTTCAATGAGCTAAACCCTGTACTATCGCCATATCAGGGGATTTGATTATGAATCGCAGATCTTTTGATGACAAAGTATTCAGAGAGCATACAAAAAAGTAAGATTTTTTTTTTCAATGATTTCAATTTGATTGCGATGAATTCTGTAGATTTGTACTACCGCCATATCGAGGGATTTTATTATGAATAATAAAATTTATTTTCGCACACTTTAGATTATATTTAATTGAAGCTTTTTTGTTTTCATTATATAATGTTCATTTTCATTTAATACATTTATATTTTTGTAATACTTATATATACATTTTTACATAGAAAATTATAGATTTTAAAAAATTCTCAATGTGCGTTTTAATTTCATACAAATCAATAATAAATATACATTATGTTTTTAATCTGTTATGCGTTCCGCGAAGGCTCCATTTTCTTTTTTAATAATATTACCAGACTAAGTAAGGTTATACGGGGATTTTTGGGATCGCTAAATCTGAATATGGTATTCGCTTGAGCATGCAACATCACCTGTAGGTCATTTCGAGTTCATTTCAAAGACAATTGAAGATCAAACCAAGAATAAATTTAAATATCTATAAACATCTGGTGATTAGGTAGTTTATTAAATAGTTAAGGAATACTCTTATGTTAGATACTGCTCTTACAAAATTCCTTTTTGTAACTTTAGTGGTAGATATTATTTCTTGAGCAATCCTTTCAACCCTATAATATTTAAAATAAAGTATCTCAGCAAAAACAACCTATCGTTTATTTAAGTACGTGAATATATTATAAAAACAAAATAAATAAACATTTAAATATTTAAAAAAAAACCAGGGGGAAAAAGTGTGGTTTCAAAACACGACAACTAGTATTAAATTACTTCATGGTACTTAATACCACAATTTTTTGATTTGTTCCACAACATTTGCGTCTTCTAAATCTTCAACATATGTGTATAGATACGATTCCTGGTTAAAAGAAATAGATCTCATCAATATTTTATGTTCATAGATTCCCATTCTATAAAAGACAAAATATTTTTTCCCGAAATTAACCGATCCTGTAAATACCTATGGTAATGCCACTAAACCATGTTCTGATCTTGTTCTAAAGAAATTAAACTTATTAAATATACTGGTATAATTATCTGATTACACAGCCTAACAATAAAATAAAATTAAAAGTCCAAAAGACTTGACCATGATATCCATATGTTTTCCGGGTCGTTGTAATATCTTAACAAAAACTCTTTTGAAACATTTTCCATAATACGCAAGGTTCAGTAGGATGATAAAAATCTAATAAAATTGCAAACATTTCTCTCATTTAGATAAAGACTGAAAAAAAGAAGTTGAATAGCCAAGCAATCCTACAACATACTGGAAAAGTAAAAAAATATGCTGACATATATATACATAATAATCGTAAAAAATACTTTTACGTTACGTTAATTATTTATGAAACTATTTTTTATAAAAACAACGCAGACACATATAATATTCATATCGATTGCCTTCCTTTTTTTCTCTTCCTACTTCATAACACCAAAAGACGGAGAAAGAAGATGTCAAGACAAGCCACGAGAAAAATCTTATCATTTTCTCACTAACTTTTATTCCTTGACACACGCTTATTATAAAATTTATCAAGATTATACATTTTTAATTAATAATTTAAATTGTTATAATTAGTTGAGTTACACTTTTTCTTAGTTTCATAGTTAGTTTTAAATTATACATTTTTTTAATTAAATTGATTATGCGAGTACGTATGGAATAAAATTTAGATAATAAATGTAGATCTCGATTATAAATTTGACAGCAACGCTGCGGATATTGAACGACTTAGCACGTGTAAATATAAGTGTTTATCTTTTTTTTGTTTAAATTAAATTTAAACAGCGATCGTGCACCTGGCTATCTCACACTCTACAACAATTAGAACCTTATTTAATTATTTATATTAAATTAATAATTAACCAGCATTCTTTTTATGGTACACGGGTTTATTAAGCCTCAAAATACATTTAAGATCCTTGATCGAATTGTTATTTCCTGATAAAACATTTTAAAGAATAGTTATTACTTCAACTTAAACTTAGGATCATATTACTTCAAAGAGAAATTTGATCAGCATCGAAGATGAAATATAATTGCAAAAATTGGTAACTATACCAGACGCTGAAAATAAACTTCCTATACGGACGTAAATTTGCTCTTAAATTTTCGATGTAAAGAAATCATTTGATGAATGATGAGGTCCTAATAGTAACGTTTCGAGGAGATTTGGCAACTTAACTTTTGGAAGGGATACATAACCATCAGCACAACACATGTCAGGTGCTTCAGTTTTCCATTTTTTTGGCGCTACAATGATTGCATATTCTATCTATTGCACCAATTTATAATTAATTATAAAGTCTATAATGAAGGTGAGGATCGTATTCCAAAGTCGATTAGATTTTATTAGTGGCTCTTCTATATCATATAGTTTGTACAGTATTAGATGCTATAACTTCATTTTTCAAATACTTTCACTCTTTTTGTAAAGTTGTTTTAGAAGCTCTACGTATTAATAAGGCCTATCTTTGTGTAGAGAGCTGAGATTGATGCTTGTCAGTAGTCTCATGTGACCGCAGTGTAGCATATCGTCTAGTATCTCTAGTTCTTTCACTAAGAGAGCTTCTCAACCATCTTGGCATTGTTGCTGCAATTATTATTAAATATTATTGAGCCGACTAATAGCAAAGATTATTCGATAACCGTAGTAAGAAAAATTGTATATTCAAATTATGTATTTTTAACTATTTATAAAAAAGCCAAAAATTTAACCTTATAAATGCAGTATATAATATTAGAAGTGCGAGTTATACTTAAAGACAAATTCTTCTAAAAGCTACTGAGTGTATTGCGCAGAGTGTCTTTGCCACCTAGCAGAGAGCAACTAAACTATTAGGTGTACAACTTTGCTTCCGCCGTTTTGCAATAGATGGCTGTAGCGGTAAGTGGTAGTTGAAATAAATAGATCATAGATGTCATACAATAAGCTTAGGTATTTGTAAACATAACGCCATCGAAATATTAGTAGATTTGTGTCTGCATCAGAAAGTTATTCTCGATTAAACATGTCAGCTTACGAGCCAAATTCTCGTCATTTGCGGGAAGTTTTAATTTTCTGCTTTAATATGAAGAAATCTGCGACTGAGGCTCATCGAGTGCTCTCAAATACCTATGGTGAGGCCGCTATTAGTGAAAGAACGTGCCAAGAGTGGTTTCAACGCTTCAAGAACGGCGATTTTAACGTCGAAGACCAGCATGGCGGTGGAAGAAAGAAGGTTTTCGAAGATGCAGAATTGAAGGCATTACTTGATTAAGACTCGTGTCAAACGCAACGAGAATTGGCAGGATCATTGGGAGTGACGCAACAAGCCATTTCAAAACGCCTAAGAGTCATGAGAATGATTTAGAAACAAGGAAATTGGGTGCCGTACGAGTTGAAGCCGGGAGATGTTGAACGGCGTTTGTGTGTTTGTAAACAGCTGCTTGCAAGGCAAAGACGGTAGGGATTTCTGCATCGCATTGTGACTGGGGACGAAAAATGGGTTCACTACGATAATCCCAAGCGCACAAAATCATGGGGATATCCCGGCCATGCTTCCACGTCGATGGCCAAACCGAATATCCACGGTTACAAGGTCATGCTCAGTATTTGGTGGGACCAGCTCAGCGTAGTGTACATTCTGACAAAAAAGTATCCGGAAATTCGAAATAAAACGCAAAAATATTAAACTTCTTCAATATTTATTGAATCTCCTTCAAAATATGCTCCATTTAAAGCGATACACATGTGCCAACGTTTTTTCCAATCATGGAAACATTTTTTATAGGCGCTTTCAGGGATGGCTTTCAGCTCCT
Organism: Chalcis sispes; assembly: GCA_949987625.1. Taxonomy (NCBI): domain Eukaryota; kingdom Metazoa; phylum Arthropoda; class Insecta; order Hymenoptera; family Chalcididae; genus Chalcis; species Chalcis sispes. Next base: position 44,673,713 of record OX465096.1, on the reverse strand, counting down.
TCTGCGAATTTTCTATGACGTCTACGAAGTCAAATCTAGTTACCTGGAGCGGTAATTTCAGTCTGGAGAAGAGAAAAAAGTCACACGGAGCTAAATCAGGCGAATTCGGTGGCTAGTCGATGGTATTTATCAAGTGTTTGGTCTTAAAATCGTTAAGAATCGTGGCTCGATGAGATGGTTTGTTATCGTCATGCAAAATCCACGAATTGTTTTGCCACAAATCCGGCTGTTTACGGCGAATATTTTTACGCAAACGTCTCAAAACAGTTAAATTAAAGTCCTTATTGACCGTTTGACCTTGCGGAACGAATTCATGATAAACCACACCACGAATATCGAAGAAAACAATAAGCATCGTCTTGATTTTCGAACGACTTTTGCGAGGTTTTCTCGGTTTCGGCTCATTTTTTCCCACCCATTCCGATGATTGTTGGCTCGTTTTTGTGTCGTATTCATAGACCCATGTCTCGTCACCAGTTATAACCCGTCCCATGAACGTGGGATCAGAATTCGCACGATCCAGCATGTCTGCAGCTACCTGCATCCGGTACTGTTTTTGAAGAAAATTCAGCTCTAACAAAAAGAGCCGAGCGGCGACGCGCTGCATGCCCAACTGGTTCACCAAAATCAAATGAGCGGTTTCACGAGAGATGTTGAGATCACGAGCTATCTCTCTAACACTGGCATGACGATTTTCGAGCACAATTTCCTTGATTTTTTCGACGTTATCGTTGGTTGAAGAGGTCGACGGTCGTCCTGAACGAGGCAAATCTTCGACGATCTCTCGACCGTTTTTAAAGGCTTTGTACCATTCGTACACTTGGGTTTTCGATAAAACAGAATCTCCATAAGCCTTTTCCAGCATTCGCAACGAGTCAGCACACGAAATGTCGTTCAAAACGTAAAATTTGAGACAAATTATTTGTTCAATATTTTTTTCTATTGCGACATTCGCAGACTACCACTGAGGTCGACTGGTTTTAACAGCTGTCGTAAACAAACTAGTTGACAGACCGCACTCATGTTTGGCGTAGTAATTACGGACAGTCCTACCAACATACAGAAACTTCAAATACTTAAAAATACTCAACGCGGGCAATTTAAATGAGAATTTCCGGATACTTTTTTGTCAGAGTGTATTATGAGTTGTTAAAACCGACTGAAACAATCACAGGCGATCATTATCGAACGCAATTAATGCGTTTGAGCCAAGCATTGAAAGACAAACGGCCGCAATACAACGAGAGACATGATAAAGTGATCTTACAGCATGACAATGCTCGACCCCATGTTGCGAAAGTGGTCAAGACATACTTGGAAACTTTGAAATAAGAAGTCCTACCACACCCGCCGTATTCTCCAGACGTTGCTCCTTTGGACTATCACTTGTTTCGATCAATGGCACACGGCCTGGCTAAACAGCACTTCCGGTCTTATAAAGAAGTAAAAAATTGGATCGATTTGTGGATCAATTCAAAAGATGACCAGTTTTTTCAACGCGGGATTCGTATGCTGCTCGAAAGATGGGAAAAAGTAGTGGCCAGCGATGGACAATACTTTAAATTATAAATGTATAACCAGTTTTTTACAATAAAGCCTCGAATTTCGGAAAAAAACGGCGGAATCAAAGTTGTACACCCAATAACAACGAAACTACCCCAGGTTTCCTTTCCTAATTTCAATAATGCTAAGGTATGTTATAGTACATCAAAAAATAAAAAACACGTATTTTCTTTTATCAGCAAATATGCATTTTAAGGGGAGGGGGGATAATCACCACCGGAAGTCACCGCCAAAATCACATTTCTTTCAGAATCTTCGTGTCTTTTGAATATTTTTTAATTCAACAAAATGGAAAATATTGCCATAAAATAATCTACAAAACTGTGTAGATTTTAATTTTAAGCGTTAGATTTACCCTCCTGGATTTTATGGGGGTAAAACTATATTTTTCGAATATTTTTTTTATGTAAAAATTTACAGAAATGCTATAAAAATATTGAAAATTGTTCATCTTATAAAGAATGACTAAAGAAAATGACGTATTCTGGTATTTTTAAAGAATCTTCTAGTACGGGAGTGAATTACCCCTAAATTCTATGAAAGCAATATAGACAAATAATAAAATAACTCACAGGTTTTGTGAATTTGATTAATGCTTATAATATAAACGGAAAATTTGGCATTGTTAGTATTATGGTATATCAACTCATAAATAAGCTAATAAATGTTTATCATGATGATGTAGAACGTTAAATTTTAAATATTAATATTTTACAAATTTTTAATAAGTTTTATAAAGTTTTACAATTAGTTTTATTAATTTTTTAAATGATACAGATTAATGATAGTCTCCAAAAAAGTTTTTGAAACAAGATGTTTTATACCAAGTACAACTAACTATTGCAATGTTACTGCAGCCTTTAATATTACATGCATTTTGCAAGAATCGCCAAAGCTGAAGTTGACAGGCTTCTCAAATTTTTCAGGGTTTACATCAAAGTAACCACTAGAATGACTTGATTCTCCGATCTTCTTCGGTGTGGCACGGTAATTCTTGAGTTCTCTTCTAATAATTGAAATGGCGATGGTGGCTTGAACAGCGGTTTACCTGTACGTTATGACGTTTAGACGATGACTGATAGCGATTTCTGTTGCAGCGCTTCAGATTTTTATGAGGACGGAAACGGCGGTATCGTTGTCCTATTTGCTCTTCTATTTGCTGTTGGCATTATCTAATTTTCTACTTGCGTAATGATTCCTCTTTGATCCTCGAAGTTTTATCTATCTTGTTACTGCAGGGTGCTGCTATCTGCGAGATAGCACGAATTTTTAATTCGCTTACCTTATGTAGGCCGATAAATAGCGTTGTCCGCAGTTCACTTGAGCTTTCTAGCATCAAAAAGGCCGAGAGAGAGCACTTCGAAGGGTACGTCGGTTGCGCATGCTCGTAGGACCGTAGCCTCGTATATGCTTAGTGTTATGCGGGCTTTCGGTTAGCTGACACAAGCGTATACGCGTCTTGAGTATGTCTACTGTTTCTCTCTCTCTTCTTTTTCTGCTCGCCGTTGCGCGCTCCTCTTCATGCAGTTCCGCCGCTCTATCCTTGTTGCTGCGTTGCGTAGTTGGCCTTTTAGTGGCTTCTCCTACTTCGGCACTCAGAAACGGGGAGAGGAAGGAGTTCGCGAGTGCAGTGCGAGATATGTGCGGGAGTGCCAGGTGGTGGCGCATGGTCGCTCGGTGGCGCGTGAAAATGGCGCACTGCCTTCACATGGCGAGCTACCATAACCTCCTCTTATTTTCCCAGCGTCGTCTCCGTCTTTATTAGCTTTCTAGGTCCTTTTCGTCACTGCCTGGAGGTATCGTTGATGACACACTTGGGGTGCATTACGCTTTCGTACCCTATCATGTAAGTTTTTGTTGTTCTTTTACTTGAAATCTATTCTTCGCCTCAAACTGTCTTTCTCGCTCTAATCATCGATTGCTATGCACCCATTTCGCGTTTGTTCGCCTGAAATTTAGTAGTATTTTTGACATCGCTTCACGTTATGCACACATTAATTTAATATTATTTATAAATTATCTTTTTATACGCGAGAATCGCGTTATAATCATAATCTATTAAAATTACTCTGTCTGAAAAACGTCTAACATAATTTTCCTAGATGCAGAATCCAAATACATCTAAAGGTTGAATTATTCTTGTAGTTACTAGAAAATTTTTTTATGTTTACTTCTTTATTAACAGGTGTAACGTTTTCAACTATTTTAGAGCAATGTTCACTTTATAAATCTAATAATAATATATTTTTAGAACCAACTTTCGGAAAATATTTTCTTTATAAACAAATTTTATAATGACCTGAAAAAAATTGTATGTTTTAATGTTGTATAGTTTGTGGGTATTATCGTGAAAATTTCACTTTCAATAAATATATACTATCGATAAATACCGAAGTCAGTTTTCCAGAAGTTAATGCTTTAATTTGTACATTTATAGGTCAAAATAAATTAGATTTAAAAATGGGTCCAAACTGTCCACTTTTGGGCATTTTAACTGTCTACTTTTCACATTTTATTGTAATACTATTATGTGTGCTTTCTTGAAACAATTTAGCCTGTGACTATTATCATCTAACTGCTTTTGAGCTTCTAATGCCTATTTCCGTATGTCTTCATCATGGATGGCTTCAACCGCAGCTTCAAAATTTTGTTATTATAATGACATATTCTAGAAATTTTCTTTCTAAATGTCCCTTCTCTATTTAAAGCATGAGCTCAACGTTGCAACTGCCTTATAGAATTTACTTTTTTGAACGTTTGCTGCACTAATTCAAGACTCAATTTAGTTTCTGTTTACTGTTTCTTCAGTATTTTACTGCTTTTAATTTGTAATTAAATGATATATTTTTTTCATCTTTAGTAAATTTATTGGTTGGTGAAAAAGAGGATCTGAAAAATGATGCAGTATTTCATGTTCAACAATTTTAGCTTCCATATCTTTAAATGGTTCTTGAAAATCTAACGTGTCATTTGTTATTATAAAATTATTTTAATTTTATTTGTGGCCTCGATTTCTTTAAATTCAATTGGGCTGCCCTAAAAATTTAAAAATCAAAGAGTCGGAAAAAGAAGATTAATCACATTTATTGGATTTATTTTCATGTTCAATTCTATAAAATTAATTAATTATTTTGTAACAGGTGTAGTTAGCTAGGTTGCGTGCGAGATTCTACTTCGCACGTACGCACTGTCGTCAGGCCTCGGATTGGACCTGGCAGGCCGCTGGATCCACTGATGCGGCCGTGGATGTCAGCGGACGTTAGCCGCCGGTGCTATGACACCCGCGTGCAATGATGACCTGCTAGCAACGTAGGATATTCCTCAGATCCTGCTTTAATTCACGTGTGAGGGGCCTTGCCCAAGGCCCCACAGCCGGTGTTGCTCTCACCGGGCTTGGCTGCTCAGAATCTGTGCCGACAATCGGTTGGCACACCCGCGAAGGCAGCGGTATTTGGGATAGGAAAGCTGTAGGGAAGCAACTAAATAAAAAACGCAACTGCCAAGTGCTAAAAAAGCTTATTTAATGAAGAATCTAAATAAAGTATTGGGTGTACAACTTTGCTTCCGCCGTTTTTTTTCCGAAATTCGAGGCTTTATTGTAAAAAACTGGTTATACATTTTTAATTTAAAGTATTGTCCATCGCTGGCCACTACTTTTTTCCATCTTTCGGGCAGCATACGAATCCCGCGTTAAAAAAACTGGTCATCTTTTGAATCGATCCACGAATCGATCCAATTTTTTACTTCTTCATAAGACTGGAAGTGCTGGTCAGCCAGGCCGTGTGCCATTGATCGAAACAAGTGATAGTCCGAGGGAGCAGCGTCTAGAGAATACGGTGGGTGGGGTAGGACTTTCCATTTCAAAGTTTCCAAGTATGTCTTGACTACTTTCGCAACGTAAGGTCGAGCATTGTCATGCTGTAAAATCACTTTATCATGTCCCTCGTTGTATTGCGGCCGTTTGTCTTCCAATGCTTGGCTCAAACGCATTAATTGCGTTCGATAACGATCGTCTGTGATTGTTTCAGTCGGTTTTAACAACTCATAATACACTACGCCGAGCTGGTCCCACTAAATACTGAGCATGACCTTGGAACCGTAAATATTCTGTTTGGCCGTCGACGTGGAAGCACGGCCAAGATATCGCCATGATTCTCTGCACTTGAGATTATCGTAGTAAACCCATTTTTCGTCTCCAGTCACAATGCGATGCAGAAATCCCTTCCGTCTTTGCCTTGCAAGCAGCTGTTCACAAACATACAAACGCCGTTTAACATCTCTCGGCTTCAACTCGTACGGCACCCAATTTCCTTGTTTCTGAATCATTCCCATGACTCTCAATTCTTGTTGCGTTTGACACGAGTCTTGATCAAGTAATGCCTCCAATTCTGCATCTTCGAAAACCTTCTTTCTTCCACCGCCATGCTGGTCTTAGACGTTAAAATCGCCGTTTTTGAAGCATTGAAACCACTCTTGGCACGTTTTTTCACTAGTAGCGGCCTCATCATAGGTATTTAAGAGCATTCGATGAGCCTTAGTCGCAAATTTCTTCATACTAAAGCAGAAAATTAAAACCTCCCGCAAATGACGAAAATTTGGGTTGTAAGCTGACATGTTTAATCGAGAATAACTTTATGATGCAGACACAAATCGACTTAGATTTCGATGGCGTTATGTTCACAAATACCTAAGCTTATTGTATGACATCTATGATTTATTTATTTCAACTACCACTTACTGCTACAGCCATCTATTGCAAAACGGCGGAAGCAAAGTTGTACACTCAATAATATAAAACTCAAATATTTATCGCGTAGAGGTCTATTCGGGTAACGAGCAATTAGTTTTGCCTAACGCGCAATACTAATTCGCGAGTTGCGCACTGCGCATGCGCACCATTTTCGATTCGCGCGGCTACACACACGTGTAGTCTATGGACGACCGATATAGAGAGAGCAGTTCTTCCTCTGTACTGTCGCGATCTGTGACTGGACCAGTGAGCGTGGTTCTCACACTTATCTACCCAGTCTATGGTTGAGCGAGAGAGCTCGGTCCTCTCGCTCAACTGCCTGCTTAATGCATGTACGGGTAAAAGTGGCTTTCTCTCACTCGTACAACTATTCTACGGTCGTGCAAGAAAGATCAGTTCTCTCACTTGCACTCGCGCAGCCTATACAAATTCAGAATAACGCGGTCTCGCGCGTACATACTGTGATCAAAAAGTAAGGTGAAATTGTCATTTAAAACTCCCGGGCATTAGGAAGGCAGGTACATTTTTTTCCTAGGTTGGTAGGACTGTTCATAACATCTGCCAAGCGTCTGTTTGTCAGAAAGTTTAATTATCTCCGAGTTACAGGTGTTTTTGTAAACAACCAAAAGTGAATTTTTCGATTTTTACAATGGGTGATTTTGATGAGCGAAGAACTTGCATCAAATTTTGTTTGCGGAACGAATATTCTTGTGTGGAAACGTTAAAAATGTTGCGGAAGGCCTTTGGTGATCAAACTATGGCACGAAAAAACGTTTGTAAGTGGTACAACGAGTTCAAGGCGGGCCGAGAACGCGTTGAAGACGAACCACGCTCTGGACGACCATCAACGCCTACCGATGAGGGCCACGTCCAAAAAATCAAAGATTTGGTGCTTGAAAATCGTCGATTGACAATTAGAGACCTCGTTGATAGTGTTAGAATGCCATTTGGCTCAGCCCAAACCATTTTGAAGGATGTTTTGTGTCTCATACGCGTCAAGTCTCGATTGGTGCCAAAATCGCTGAATTTTTTGGAAAAAAAGCATCACGTTAATGTGTGTAAAACTTTGCTGTCTGACTATCAGGATTACTTGAAATGCATCATTACTGGAGACGAGACTTGGATTTACGAATACGACCCTAAAACCACCGACCAATCCAGCGATTATCGTGCAAAAGGTGAAGCAAGACCGAAAAGACCACGGCAAAGTCGATCGAAAATCAAGGTTATGTTGACAGTTTTGTTTGATTATCGTGGTGTGGTGCACTATGAATTCCTTCCGCCGGGCCAAACTGTCAACAAAAAATATTATTTAAGTGTTATGCGTCGTTTGCGTGAAGCTATTCGTCTGAAACGGCCGGAATTATAGGCGAACAACTCTTGGTTCTTTCATCACGATAATACACCATGTCATACTGCATTGGTTCATCGCGACTTTTTTGCCAAAAACTCATATCATTCCGCAACTACCGTATTCGCCTGATTTGGCTCCATGCGACTTCTGGCTATTCAGCAAACTCAAAAGGTTAATGCGGGGACGCCGTTTTGACATGATTGAGGAGATAAAAACCAAATCGAAGAAGGTCTTCAAGGCTATACCGGAAAAAGACTATTCCGACCGTTTCGGGGACTGGAAAAAGCGTTGGCAAAAGTATGTTTTATTGGACGGGGATTATTTTGAAGGGGATGAAATTGATTTGGAAGAATTAATAAAGAATTTACATTTGATAAACAAATTTACCTTACTTTTTGATCACAGTAGTATCTCTATACGTATCTGCTCTGACACGATCGCACACGTGTTCAGAGAAGATTAAATATCTCTAATCCCGGGCTAATTACCAAGCAAGTGGCCACTTACTTGATCTACATTAAGCAAGATCGTCCTCTCGAAATCTGCTGCTATTCTCCGAAAAACTCTCTTAGCGGCGGAAAATCTATCTCGACGTTGAACTTGCGAGTGGCTCATACAAAGGCTCGAACGAGAAGATCGATTGAGGGGAGGGCTCCTTCTTTCTCTCTCGCGCCTATCAGTTTGCCCGCGTAGCGTTATCAATTCTTGATCGATAGTGCCGCGTTTTGGCACGCCGCGGATTCACGCGCCTTTACCCGCGGTGCGCCACCGATCGCTTGATCGATGGAGCCGCGTGCAGTCCCGCCACGAACTCAGCCTCGCACCACATGGCAGATGGCCTAACCTCAATAAGCCACTCGTCACAATTTATACAATAATAATCAAATTAAAATTTAAATCTATTTTGAAATAAATAACTAAAAGTATAAAAATATAATCTATTTAAACAAATCATAACATTAAAAAAAAAAAAAAAAATATCAAAATATGTAATAAAATTTTGATATTTATTAGACTTACCTTTTTAGTAATAAAAATGAAATCATCCGTTTAAATTGATATGCAACAATTGTCTTGTAAAAACAACAAAAAATGATTCTTTTTATAAAATATTAGGTGTTGTAAAAAGAAATCCATTATGTTTGCATTAACGGGTTACCCCAACTTGCGACTTTGAAAAAATCGATTTTTCGTTAATTGCATTTTTTTGAAGTATAAGTATCTGAGAATATGACCTGAAAATTTCAAGTCGATTCGAACAAAATTGACTGAGATATGAGCGTTAAAAGAGAAGAATCTGTTGTGTAAACAACCAGCAATTAAAACTTTAAACGCGTTTTTCTCGAAATGGCATTTCTGAAGTCGGTGACCAAGATTACTCAAACACCAATAAACCGATCTTCTTGAAATTTTGCAGGCTTATTGAATACATAAAAATGTAGTCTTTAATCGTTCAATTTTGTGTTTAAAAAAAAATGGCCGTTTTATAGCCAAAAAACGGCCGCTTTTTTTCGTTAAAATCAAACCATTAACTTTGACTGTCCGCCATTTTGTAAAAAATGAATATTTTTTTAAATCCTTTAATTAAAGACTAGTTTATATTTATATTAAACTAAATCTATTCACATTTTTTGTTTCAAATGATCCACTTTGCCGCAATGTTGGTCACCGCAAACCGTATAAATAAAAACACTATTTCATTGGCGGCCATTTGCCACTTAAGGGGGGAAGTCCATGTATAAGCCCCAAAATCGGTCATTTTTTAATAATATTTTTAACGATAATATATTAATTTTATTGTTTTTAAATTTTAACACAACTTTAATGAATCTTTTTAGAACACAAAAATAATTTTTTTTTTTTTCAATTCAAAATGGTGGCTCAGTATGATTTGTTGTCTTCTGCCTCCGACGCGAGGTCCCAAACTACTCCAGTTGTCACTCATTAACCGTTGATCTAAAACACAAAAATGAAAGTTGTTTTTTTTTAGGACATATAAACGAAAAGGATGAACCTATAAAATAAAAAAAAAAAGTATAAAATTCAATATAAAATAAACTTTTAAAAAAAAGTCAGAATTTAGGGCTATTTTTTGATATTCTTGATCCCAAAAAAATATTTTATCAACGCGGAATATCTAAAATTTTAGGTTTATCCTTCCGATATTAATGTAAAAAAAAGCCTCGAAAAATTTCAGCCAAATTAGTCAATAACTTTTTGAGTTACAACACGAGCAGTTTTGAAAAATATAGTTTCGAGATAATCGCATTTAAAGTTGAAGTACAGGAAAATGGCCAGTTTTAATTACTTACCGATTAACCGGCAATCCCAGGTCCATACAACAGTCCTTCCTCCTCCTTGAAAATCTGATTTTCTTCTATTTGTTGTTGCCTGCGAGCTGTACGAGCATCTTTGGTTTCTGAAAGGCTCTTACGATTCTTACGGGTTATTGGGTTATTCGCGCCTCGTCTGTATTATAAGCAAATACTTTAGCATAAGTGCCAATAGTCAAATTCAGAAGGTTCATTATTCTTAATACTGAACTAAAATCTTCATTAAATATCCCAGCAGCAATGTATGCCGAGATTTTAACTACTTTCAGTCCAGAATGCAGATGTTTTGGTGATAATCGCCAAACTGTCGCGTTAAAACTTTCATTCGCGTTCTACGTATATACAGGAACGTAAATGTAGATATATATACTTACATATATACTATAATATAAAGTATTATTTCCGGGTATGGGACAAAAGAAGTTTTTCAAGTTATTATAATGGAGAGAGCCCTTTTGTCGGAAGCGCTCCGACTACCTGGCTCGCTACTTTACAATACATACTCCGGCCTGCTCCATTATATTAGCTGTAACTTCGTAAATATTTAAGATTTTTTTTTTCGTCTCGTCAGCACACGTTCAACATAGTATATTTTTAGATTATCGAAAAAAAAAAATCGATTTTTTGAAAATTCTATATGGACTTCCCCCCTTAACAATGTAATATTTTGCAATAAAAAAATTATACAAGTTCTTCAAAATGTATTCTTTAAGATGATATAATAATTGTTTAAAAAAGTTTTGTAGTTTTTTTTTTAAAAATTCATGAAAAAGGCCTTTTTTGTTGAGCTACAACTGGGGGTAACCCCTTAAATTGAAGGTTTTATTTAGCAGAGATAGAATGATACGATTTAGGTCAAATATGCACCGTTTTGAACGATAACTTGTTGCTATTTTGGAGGTTATTTTATAATGCCTCTCTCGTAGAAACCCTTGTCCCTATTGGCAAAAAACTGGGACAGTCGATTTTCACAATCTTCTCTTGAGGCGAATTTTTTACCTGCAAAATCATTCGTCATAGACAAGAACAGGTGGTAATCACTTGGTGCCAGGTCCGGACTATAAGGCGGATGCATAAGAACTTTTCGACCAAGCTCCCGGAGCTTCTGGCGAGTCACTATCGATGTATGCGGCCTGGCGTTGTCCTGATGGAACACAATTCCTCTCCTATTGGCTGAAGCTGGCCGCTTCTGGGCGATTGCTTCTTTCAGACGGTCCAATTATTGACAGTACAGGTCCGAATTAGGAGTTTGGCCGTAGTAGAGCAGCTCATAGTAGATGATTCCCTGCCAGTCCCACCAAACACACAGCAAAACCTTCCTGACTGTCAATCCTGGCTTGGCTACCGTTTGCGCCGGCTTACCGCGATTTGACCACGACCGTTGTTGCTTGACGTTGTCGTAAGTGACCTACTTTTTATCACCAGTAACCATCCGCTTCAGAAATGGATCGATATTGTTGCGATTCAGCAGCGATTCGCAGATGGAAATTCGGTCCATGAGGTTTCTTTGCGATAACTCGTGTGGCACCCATAGATCGAACTTCTTTTTGTATCCAGCCTTATTAAAGTGGTTCCTAACGGTTTTTTGTGCAATTTTTAGCTCCTGGGCAATCAAAACAGTGCTCACGTGACGGTCGGACTCGACGATTTCCATTATTTTATCGACATTTTCGACAATTGGCCTTCCAGAGCGTGGTGCATCTTTGACGTCAAAATTACCGGAACGGAATCATTGAAACCAAAATTGCGCGTGATTGGCTGTTTCAGTATCAGGACCATAAACACTATTTACATTTTCAGCTGCCTGGCTTGCGTTCTCGCCTTTATCGAAAAAAAACTGTAAAATATGGCGTATTTTCTCTTTGTTGGTATCCATCTTTGACGCGTGCTAAAAAAATACTAAGTCAAGCAATCACAAAACTGTATCAGAAGCTTTTTCAGTACGAAATCTTATCTTTCTAACGCCATCTAGTTCAATCCGATCGCACTTTTACAACGGGAGATACAGACTACTAAAGCCATCTATTAGCAAAATAATAAATTACTTTTTACTACACCTTATATATTAAAAAGCATTATTTCAAATAATTCAAACATTTCAACCTATTAAGAACAAAAGTGGACTGAACGTTTTTAAGATGTATAAAATACTAAAAACATCATCAAAGTAACTTGAATTTTACAATACGATAAATGATGATAAACTTTGTCATACTCATTTGATACAATAAACATTTAAAAAAATTATTCGATTTTATACTAGGGTCGTTTGCAAAGTCCGTGCAAAGTCCGAGAGATGTCACCACCGGCGCGTACCGAGGTCATGTTTAGTTAGTAGCATCTCTTGAATGAACACACACTAAGTTGCAGCTATATTGGTCTATTTCTTTGTGTTTGGCATTCGTGTGAATCAAGAAAGTCGAGTGATTTTCAAGAAATGGACAAAAAAGAATTTCGTGTGGTGATTAAACATTACTTTATGAAAGGCAGAATGCCTCAGGAGACTAAAGAGAAGCTTGATAAACATTATAGTGACTCTGCACCTTCGATCAGAATAGTTTATAAGTGGTTTCAAAATTTTCGGACTGGCCATATGGGCACAAGTGACGCTGCACGTTCTGGACGGCCTGTGGAGGTTACGACTCCAGAAATTATTGATCAAATCGATGATATGGTGATGGATGTTAGAAGAGTAAAGGTGCGTGAGATTACTGGTGCTATCTTGACTAAACGGGTACATAATATTTTGCATAAACATTTGGATATGAGAAAGCTATCCGCAAGATAATTGCCGCGATTGCTCACGCTTGACTAAAAACGGAATCGTGTGAAGTGTTGCAAGCATGGTTTGTAGCTGTTCCAGAAAAATCCGGAGGACTTTATGCATCGTTTCGTCACTGTGGATGAAACATGGATGCATTACTATACTCCTGAGACCAAACAACAATCTAAACAATGGGTTACCTAGGGGGAATCTGCACCAAAAAGGCGAAGACCGTTCCTTCGGCCGGAAAAGTTATGGTGACTGTCTTTTGGGATTCGCAAGGGATAATCCTCATCGACTATCTGGAAAAGGGTAAAACTATTACAGGTGCATATTTTTCATCGTTATTGGACCGTTTGAAAACCGAGCTACAAGAAAAACGCTCGCGATTGGCCCACAAGAAAGTCCTTTACCATCACGACAACGCACCAGCACACACCTCAGCAGTTGTGGTCGCAAAATTAATCGAAATAGGATTCCAACTCGTTTTACATCCCCCCTATTCTTCAGACTTGGCTTCCTTGGACTATTATTTGTTTCCCAATTTGAAGAAATGGCTGGTGGGGCAAAGATTTCCTTTAAACGAGGAGGTGATTGCAGACACTAATGGATATTTTGCAGACTTGGAAGAATCCTATTATTTGGAAGGGATCAACAAACTAGAACATCGTTGGACGATGTGTATAAGCCTAAAGGGAGGCTATGTCGAAAAATAAAGGTTTACCCTAAACACGTAAGCAGTTTTTATTTTTGCACGGACTTTTAAAACGCCCCTCGTATATTATTGAACATAGATATATTACTACCTTGAATAAGTTCTCGCTGTTTTTTTTTTTTAACAAAATAAAAGCTTTATATAAGGTACAAAAACATTTTTTAGATCCATTCTTTAGTATCTTTGTAAGAATGGAAGCGCTACTCAGCCAAACTATGTGCCATCGAATGGAATAGGTGAAAATTGAAAGGGGATTAGTCAGGTGAATACGACGTTTGGGGTAGAACTTCCTATTGAAGCGTTCCCACGTAGGTTTTCACTGGTTTTGCAACATATGACCGAGCGTTGTCATGTAACAAAATCACTTTATTGTGTCTCTGCTCGTATAGCGGCCGTTTTTCTTTTGGGGCTTGTCCCAAACTCATCGATTGAAGTCGATAGTGATCTCTCGTGATAGTCTCATTCGGTTTGAGCAGCTTATAATAAATGACCCCTGCTGGTCTCACCAAATGTAGAGAAGAACCTTCGAACCATGAATATTTGGTTTTGTGGACGATGTTAATGCATGACCGGGCTCACCACACAATTTTCTACACTTCAAATTATCGTAGTGTATACACTTTTCATCGCCAGTCACGATATGGTGCAAGAAACCTTTTCTTTTTTGCTGTTGAAGCAGTAGTTCACACGTGAGAAAATGCCGTTCGACTCTTGGCTTCAATTCATACGGCACCCAATGTCCTTGCTTCTGAATCATTCCTAACACATTTAAACGTTTTGAAACTGTTGACTCATATACTTGTAATATTTTTCCAAGTTCTGCTAGCGTCTGATTATTGGTCTTGATCAAGTAATCCCTCCGATTCTTTGTCTTCAAATTTTTTCGTTGCACCAGAACGTTCTTTATCTTAAAGTTCAAAATCATTATTTTTGAAGCATCAAAACCAGTCTCTGCATATTGTATCCGACGGAGTATTATAATCGTAAGTTTCAACAAGAATTCTGTGTGCTTTAGCTGCAGATTTCTTTTAAATAAAATAGCGAAATAAAATTCTCCGCAAATACACTTTATTTGGCACAAAAGTAAACATTTTCAGATACAATAAAAAATTACTTTATTTACATTAAATTGAACTATCATACACTGAAACTTAAGGTTAGATACATTACTTCCTTGCAGGTGTCTCACTATTCGAAATTTCATGCATAAAGTACTGCTACTGCCATCTTTGAATAAACAGTAAGAACTTTTTCAAGGTCCTAATGTATATTGTGACATCGGTACATGATCTCCGTTTTTTGTCAGCCGATAAGTTTCTTCCCTGCCTTTCCTATCACAATAAAGCCTCCTCCAAAACCTACTCGACGCACTTTCCACTGACATACTTAACCCAAGCCGAGAGTTGAAGATATGAATGACTCATAAAAAACACATAGTCGCTCTCGTTAGACTCAATTTGATTATAATGCAATCTTTTACAAACAAAACTATGTGACTTCGAAGCATATTGTCCACCGCGTAATCGCACACAAGTAATCATAAAATCGTGCAAACACAGCTGAAAATAATGTTCACCTTTCTAAGTGAGGAAATGGCTAGATCGCTAAGTCGGTTAATACAAATTTTTATTGACATTCGTAATAAAAATTTTTGCAAAGTAATCCTTTTTTTTTAGTAAATATCTGTAGCAAAATTTGGAACATCGCGCAACAACCTGGAATGTCACGAATTCCTCTTACAATACTCTCCTAATAATTTTTGAAATAAATAATTAATTAATTTAATAAAAAAATTATTATTAAGGGGGGGGTATGGTTTTGAGGGTTCAAAAAAAGTGATTTTTTTTTATTGCATATTATGAAAGTATAGTAACTCAAGAATGTTGTCTGTTAATATGAAGTCAATCGGAGCAAAACTCACAAAGATATAGCTTTGGAAGTAGGCGTGTCTCGAACGACTACCTGAGCTGTAACCGCTCAGCGGAAAGGCAGCTGTTTCTCAATCTCTTTTGTTATTGTCCCTAAGCAGTTTACAGAAAGGTCTTAGACAAGGTCGTTGTAACGGTACCTGGTGTTGGTTCATTTTCGAAGCAGACGCGGAGTGTAACAGTCGTGTTGTATTTTCTTACTCTATTTCGTTGTGATATTTTTGTTGTTCGCAAAATGCCGAGAAAAGTTTCAAGAGAGTGTAGAAAGGAGTCTGCCGAAAGTTGAGAGTGGTTCAGCAACTGTCGTCGAATTTGCATCTTCAGTGGCTGCTTGTGTTTTCAATGAAGGCTGTAACGCTTATTCAACCTTCCTAGAAGATATGCGAATCAGTACTGGTCCAAGTTGTCATGGATGGGCGCTTCTAACCGACGATATTCGAATGAACAGAGCAGATGAGCGAGCAGCTGAAACCGCTAAAAATGATAGAATTCGCCGCAGACTTGATCAAAAAGATGCTTTGGACATTCTTGACGAAAGTTCTATACTCTATGGTCCCGGCATTGATGATTCTATGTGAGTAAAATAAAAAATAAATAGCTTACTAAGTTTTATCAGGGTCTTTTCGCTACGAAAAACTTTAAACGCGTTTTTCTCAAATCGATGTTTTTTGAGTCAATGCACTCTGTAACTCAAAATCTATTCAACCGATCGTTCTCAAATTTTTTACAGTATTTCCTTACATAATTCATGAGGTAACCCTGTTGAGATTTTTTCGTTTTTGATTTTATTTTTTTTATTATTAACAACAATAGTCATGAATTCAGGCCAAAAATCGGTATTTTCACTTTCAAGTCTTGTAAAAAGTTCAAAAATTTAAAAAAAATGGAAAAACTCGACAGGGATACCTAGAGGGACATAAAAATTAAAAGAAAAACTTTGGTTATTTCATTTCAGATGATCCAGTGCTGATGTATGACGTGCACCGCAAAATGTATTTTTTCTGAGGCGCCTGCGAAGAATTGCTGCCATTCGGTCAATTTTCAATATTTTTCAACCAATATTTCACAGAATGTAGTTCAATAACTACTCTTTAATGTATAATAATTAGAAATAAATTTACTTTTACCGTACGCCCAAAAAAAAATCTGTAAAAACCTGTTTTTTTCTGCCTTCAAAACCCTACCCCCCTCTTAAGATAAATAACTAAATTAAATTAATGGCATTAGGCCATCGTTCAGCCGTTACACGCACCTATTATTTTTTTTATTATTTAATGACAATTCAACTATCTTAAATTATTATTATTTCGCTACTCTTACATTTTATAGAATAAAAATCTTATATTTGTAATAATTGTCCGCGACATGCTACATTATTTTATTTTTATAAGCAAAATTGTACAAAAATAGTTGCGTTAAAATTTACATTTTGTAACTAAAATTAATTCTTCGATTAATGTCCAACCGAATGGTTATTTTCATATTATTTCCAATATTAATTTACGATCGTATTAGCAATAACTCTTTGAAAATAAAGCCAATCAAACCAGTACTTCTCCAACAGTCCATGACAAATTAATAAAAAATGATTATTTAAACTATTATTCTACTTTTATTTCTTTCTCGCTAACCTAAGGATATTATTTGTGTCCATAGTAACCATCTATTTTATTATTTAAATAATTATTTTCTATTTAAAAATCATTGTGTAAATTAATCACTTAAAAATGCAACGAAAAACTTCGTTCTTTTTTGTAATTTGCGTTAACTTTTTAATAAAACACGATCATACAATTTAAATTAACATTTTATTGTAAATCGCAAATAATAAACCTATGTGAAAATTCCGCAAGAATGGATCATCTCTCTCTCTCCTCCTCTCTCTCTCTCTCTCTCTCTGGTGAGTGACATCGTTTATTATTTTACGCTCCTCTAATATTTATCAATTTACATAATTACTCACGTTTTTTTTTTGTGAGTTTTATGTTACAGCAAAAAGGTATTTTTCAGGGCATCAATTTATGTATGTATTTTATACATTAAATTTATTTGACTGCTTTGAAAGTACCGTAAAAAATTTTAAACTAACTTGAAAATTTAAGGTTCTCTTCTACGCGGCGTTTCTCCACTAAATTTGGAAAATTTATTCCATCGCCGTCATTATTTTTATGGAAATCTGCCTTAAGTTTGAGGAACTAGGAGCAATCAAATAATCACCAGCTGAGCAACCAAGCGCGCGCTATTCAACACAATAACCTTTTACAACAAATTAATACTGAATTTTACAACATACAAAAAAATTTTAATAATCTGACTCTAATTCGAGCACAAAAGCAGATGATTGTATAGCAAGCCCTGAAATAACAGCTGTAACTCCGAAGATTGCAAATGGTGGTAGATTTTCTCTGCAAGATGGGAACAAGTGTCGTTTGGGTCCAGTTGCATCGTGATTTCTAGCACAATCGACTGTACGACGGCTAATATTGATTCCATGGATTACGCGGTGGCTGTTCTTAGCACGGTACTTCCCTCTATCACCTCAGAAAATGTTTTATCAGCTAATGTAATTTCTTGAGGAAAGGTTGGAGAAGGTTCGAGGAGTGTCTTTTCCTTGCTTGTTACACTCTCCAGTTCGACCTTGTTACACAAATAATCGCGGTAAAACACAAAGTCACTGCTTTTAGTACAACTGATCTAGAACCCTCATTTCTTGATTGGTTTCCTGCATTGGCGAACTGCAAGATCTTTATCAATGGATACCTAAATAAAAATCGATATAACGAATTTAAACAAATTAAATTTCTAGCCAAAAATCTTGGTTTCAAGTATATTTGGCATCGTCAAGGCAGATTTCTTGTCCGGAGAAAAGAGGGTGACCGATTGCATTCTGTCACCTCTATTAATGAATTGCAAGCATTACATTTAACTTTAGATGCTATAAACAATAATAATAAAAACAAGTATAATAATAAAATTAAAAACAAAGATGAGATTAGCAAAGAAGCTGTAGAGAATGTAATTAACAAAAATAAACAAAACGAATGTATTGCGTCGAATGAAATTATCCTGATTAATAATAAAAATAAAAAGAGAAGTAAGAAAAATAACAAGCAAACTGAAATTAAATCAAAAGCATCTTAAAAAGAAAATATAACAAGCAGAGCAGATTGACTATTGCACAATGGCGCAACTGGAGAGATAAAGGGAGTTAAAGGGGAGTTGCGAGCGGAATTTCTCAATGTGAACTCCCTGCGAGCTCACATTGAGGGTGTCCCTCAATGTCTACGGGACGATCCCTCCTACGATCTTTTTGGAGTGGCTGAGACCTGGCTGAATTCAGATGTACCTGACGACGTCATTCAGATTCGTGGCTTTAATTTACATTCTGTCAAAAAAGTACCGGGAATTGTCGATTTAAATCTGGCGTGGCAATTTAGGCAGGTAAAATTTTTTTTTCTAGGTTGGTACAACTGTCCTTAATGACTATGCCAAGTTTGAGCGTAATCTGTCAACGAGTGTGTTTACAGTAGCTGGTTAAGTCAGTGGCCTTCAGCTCGCGCGCCGAATTTTGTTTTAAGGCTTCAATCAACTGAAAACGGGTGCCACGGAGCGGCAATTTAAGTTTTGGGAAGAGGAAGAAGTCACAGGGAACCAAATCCGGCAAATACGGTGGTTGTTCAAGCGTGTTCGTTGAGTTTTTGGCGAGAAAGTCGGTCACAATCGTAGCTTGGTGAGACGGCGCGTTATCGTGTCTTGCGGCTACCTTTCTCATGCCTAAAATATCAATTAAAATCGTACGTGTGGACTCGTGGGATATCTCAAGTTCATGTGCTATCTCTTTTAAGCTGGTATGTCGGATTTCAAGCACCATTTCCTGAATTTTATCGACGTTATCTGCGGTCGAAGCCGTCGATGGGCGTCCGAAACGAGGCAAGTCTTCCACGACCTCACGACCTTCCTTGAAGGCTTTGTACCACTCATACGCACGAGTTTTCGATAGTGCTTTATCACCGAAAGCCTTTTGCAACATTTTCAATGCATCGGCACACGAAATTTCATTCGCAACACGAAATTTTAGATAAATTCTTTGTTCTACGTAATCATCCATTGTAAAAAATCGGCACGCACTATTGACATTGACTGACTTAACCAGCTACTGTAAACACACTCGTTGACAGATTCCGCTTAAACTTAGCATAGTCATTGAGGACAGTTGTACCAACCTGCAAAAAAAATTTTACCTGTCAGGGGTGGAGGTGTTGCTCTCTATGTTAAAAATCACCTCAAGTGTGAGATTCTCTCTGTGTCGAACACTAAATAAGAGGGCAAACCTTGCACTCCTGAATTTATTTTTTGTAATATTTAAATTTTTAAATCTTCTCCTTTATTAGTAGGCGTTATTTACAGAACACCTAAAATACCATTCCAAAAAAATGAAAATTGTTTCAATGATCTTTGTACATTCTGTTTTAACTTCAGTCACAAAATCATTATGGGAGACCTGAATGCTGATCTTCTCCGGGAGAGTGATGATGCTAAATTTGTTCGCAAATTATCAGCGGAACTCTCTCTACAGCTGGTTCAGCATGGTCTTACTCATTTTACTCTCACATCTCGTACCTGGATTGACTTGATTTTCGTGGACGACAACGATACTGTCACGGACGTTGCCAGTATTCCAGCGAACTTCCACAGTAAGCACAATATTATTACTGTTACCACAAACTGCAATATACAAACTCAATCTTTAAATTCTTTTATGTACCGTGATTCCTAAAATATTTCTTCGGCTGACCTTAATTCTTTTTTAACTTACTGTGGTTGGTCGTCTTTTACTGACATAAACTTTGACATCGACGTTGCGCTGAACAGTATCTACAGCAACTTAATGGCAGCAATTGAGGTACTAGCTCCCATTAAAGCTGTTACTCCGAAAAAAGGTAAGCTTCTATGGGTTGATGCGGATCTGTTTCGGTTGCACGAAAAACGGGAGGCTCTGTACCGTCGATTTAGAAGATCTAACGATAAGTAACTATTTGATGAATTCTGTAAAATAAGACTAATAGCAGACGAACGGACGGAGAATGCGAAAACTAATTACTACAACAACAGACTGTTTGATGCCCTCGCAAACAATAATACGTGGAAGGAATTACGTAGCCTCGGATTTTTACCTGGGCATGAAGTGGATTTGAATGGCATTACACCTGACGAATTAAATCAACACTTTGCGGGTGTATTGGCATCCATGTGTGGCGATGATGTGACAATGCGTGAGAGGATTATTAGTAATGCAACGACAGAAGGCTTTGCCTCTAATCAAATTAGTCTAAACGATGTAATTCTCGCAATTTCTTACTTCTCATCGCGGGCCCGGGGAGCTGATGGTATTCCACAGTCGGTTGTTATCAAATCTTGGCCAATAATAGGACAATTCTTTGTGTAGCTGTTCAATTGCTCTTTTGCAAAAGGTATTTTTCCGGTGGCTTGGAAGAGAGCACAAATTATTCCATTAAAAATATGCAAATACCCTTCTTCAGCATCGGACTTTAGATCGATTGCGATCTTGGGCTTTCTTTCAAAGGTTCTGGAGAAGTTAGCATATAAACAGTTGCAGGGGCATCTGACAACTTTCCACATTCTCGACCCTCTTCAGACAGGTTTCAGACCATTTTATTTTACACAAATAGCCCTACTGAAACTTACTGACGATATCAGACTAGGTATCGACAACAAAATTGTGACGTTACTTTTTTTATTCGACTTCAGCAAGGCTTTTGACACAATATTACCGACACGACTACTTGAAAAATTGCAGTTTATGGGGATTTTCAGGGCAGCTCTCAAGTGGTTTAATTCTTATTCATCAGATAGATGGCAAGCAGTTAGCACTACCTCAGCTGGCAACTTCGATTGGTGGAGTACGAATCTTGGTTTGCCACAGGGATCTGTCTTGGGACCCCTTTTGTTCTGCTTATACATTAACCACATACGTGGCGCACTTGACACTAGAAGCATTCAGCACATATTGTATGCAGATGACCTTCAAATATATATTCAAACTTCTATAGACTGTCTTGATGGGGGGATATCGGAGCTTCGGCGGGCAGCCAAAGTAGTTTCGGATTGGGCCGTGGATGCCTCTTTAAGACTCAATACAAGTAAAACTAAGGCTACTTATTTTGGTTGCCAAAGATTCGTTAACGAACTTTGTAAAAAGCTAACCTTTATTGATCTTGGAGATGGCGTCTGCATCCTCTTTTCCGACACTGTTACCAGCCTTGGGATGATTTTAGACTCAAGATTATCATGGAAACCCCATGTTGATAATTTAACGAAAAAATTTAATCGAGTGTTATATAATCTTCGTTTCTTTTGGAAATATACCTCACAAGAGCTGCGTAAGATGCTTGCTGAGGCGCTGCTCTTTCCTCACCTGGACTACTGTTCGGTAGTCTTGCTTGATGCTTCTCAAGAACAACGTAGCCGACTGCAAGTTTTACAAAATTCCTGTGTTTGATACGTGAAGGGTCTAAGGGGGGACGACCATGTTTCTCTTCATCGGGACTCTCTGGGTTGGCTGCGTACTGATATGAAGAGACACTATTTTATGGCTGTACTTATGTACAAAATCATACGCATGCGTGTTCCTGACTATCTAGAGAGTCTCTTCTCTGGATTTGTGCCCAGGGGACCTCTTAGGGGTGAAACTAAGGAACTCGTTGCTCCTCTGATGCGCACTGAGACTGGAAAGCGCTCTTTCCACGTTCAAGGTGCGCATTTATGGAACTCTCTGCCTACTGACATACGAAACATCTCGTCTCTCGGTAGGTTTAAAAAAGCGGTCAAGAGACACTACCTCGAACTCAATCAGTAGCGTATCTGTGTTATTTTATTTATGTTAATTTATTTATTTATTTATGTGCGTTGTATGTTTGTATTTAAGTGGAATTGTATTCGTATTTGTTCGTATTTAACTATCTGTGATACCACTTGTTTTATCGACAAGATTTATTTTAGCTCCATTAGTTTTTAATTTCTTTGACTGTGATATCACGTGCAATATTTTTTATAAATTTAAAAAAATTCTGTATTAATTTTGTATATATATACGAATAAACAATCTATTTATCTATCTATCTATCTCTAATTCTTGCTCTCCCTTCCTCGGACCAAGAAGCCCGCCAGGAAGAGGGGGCCCGAAAAACTTGGCCTTTCCCCGAATTTTCCGGCCAATAACGAAATTGCGGAATAGCTTCTCCAACGCGTTTAAATACGGCGTAAAATTTTCACCATGGAATCGACCTCAGGTAGCACTTGAGGGAAACATTTCTATGCAATCTACAAGGGAACATTTTCTACGCAATCTACAAGGAAACATTTCTACGCAATCTACAAGGAAACATTTCTAAGGATCAAGTTACAAACATTACTACGGAAACATTACTAAGGAACAAAGCATCCAAAGCCGCAGCATTTCTCCAAGCATCAGTTCCAGAGCCGCACATACACTTAAATCAAGAAGAAGACATCGAGGACGACAGCGGACTGCAGAGAGAGAAATAGAGAGAAAGAGAGAGAGAGAGAGAGAGAGGATTTCTCATCAGTATCTCCAATAAAAGTAAGTTCAAATTTAAAAATGTTTCGAATCTTCTCTTCTCATCTTAAAATCCTCCGAGAAAATGTTTGGCCGACACGCGGCCGATTATTCTGTTATCCAATATCACTTCTAGTAGGACCTCATCCAGAGCAGGGCTCGAGACTAATTCCAGTTTCGGAATCGAGCTTCCTGCATCTGCTCAATCCTCCCACCCCGAGCCCATAAGCTTCGATGCGTAGGCTCAAAAACAACAAAATAGTAGTACAGCTAAAGCATGGCTAAAGAGTAACCACTGACGTTACAATATGTATATAATTATTATAAATTAATCATTTTATTAATATTATAATATTATTATTATATAATTATTTATTCACATCGTGTTATTATTATTATTATTTAATTTTATATATTATAATATTACAGGACAAAATCAGATGTTAACGAGTAAGTGAATAAACTAAGTTTACTCTAAACCTCTTACTGTTAAGTTTTATTTATAGTTTTCTTAATCAGCAAATAATTTTTTTTAGTTTATAATTTACCAATAAAAAATAACTTCATAAGTTTTTGATGCATAATTTTGAGATTTGGAGGTCTGGAACTTGTGGGCTGAGGGTTTGTGGGATTGGAATCAGCTAGCATGGCGTTTTTGGGCTTGGGATTTGTGGACTTGGCTGTGAGTGAAAATATATTTGGAAAATTTACCTTTATCCTTATAAAATACTAGGTTTTCAACCCTCAAAATTTGAAACCTATACTATTTTATTGCTTATTATATAAATTTTTTTTTTTTTTTTTAGTTTGTTTTATTGAAAAATATCAAATAGAACCGAAGATATTAAAAAAAAATTTTGGGGATAACTTTCTGAGGTGGTTTTTGTCGTCCTAAAGTGAATATTATCCGATAAGAAGGAATATGTGTCTTTTTTTTTTTGATGCACTATAACATCTCAGTATTATTGAATTTAGAAAGGGATACCTGGGTTGGTTTTATTGTAAGCACTCTATTAGATATGTTAGATATACTTATAATTTTTTTTACATGAGAACTATAACCTTCTATATTATGTCCACAATTATTTAAAAAAAGTTCGTTACCGATTTATTTTTCTTTTTCTACGTAAAAATAAAAAGTCGCTTCGTCATTATACAATAGTAAGATGAGTAAATTGAGTCGGACTGTATTAATTAATTTTAATTTCTACATTAGGAATAACAACTGATATCAGTTTATAGAAAAATTTATTTAAATTAATTGAAATCTGCTAAAACTTAATTAAATGAATTTATAAATTGATAATTATAAGCATTTTAAAATTTGATCTTAATAAAGTCAATTTAAATCCGCTTAAAGATAACACAATTTAAACAATTTTTAACAATCTCAATATGACCCAAATATAATTTTTTCATTTATGTTCACCGATTACTCCATGTCGAATTATTTAATTTGGATGGATTAAATGACATTGCATCGAGGGTTAATTCTAGTTTGTCCCGTTATAAATATTTTCTACAAAACTCAAAATAGCAGGTGCAGAGTGTGACAGTCCAACAATTTTTTTTTTGTTAAGTGTTCAATATCCTATTGTTATTATTACTAATGATTCATACTTTATTAATATTTCTCTACAAATAGACATCTTTTGAGTAATCTAAACGTAAACTATATAAATAATCACCAAAGGTTAAATAGTAGTAAATATTATCCTATCCACAAGAGAATAAAATATATTGTTCGCATTATTCAACAGTAAACCATAAACTATTAAATATTATTGTGAAATGATTGATATATTCTACAATTTAGTATTATAAATAATTGCTTTTACTCAATGTGTAAAAAAAAAAATACTTTGTGATCTAATATAGACTTTGACAATCGCATATAAAAATTAAATTTTCTAATCATTGTCTCTTACCGTGATGAATATATACACTCTGACAAGAAAGTATCCGGAAATTCTCATTTAAATTGCCCGCGTTGAGTATTTTTAAGTATTTGAAGTTTCTGTATGTTGGTAGGACTGTCCGTAATTACTATGCCAAACATGAATGCGGTCTGTCAACTAGTTTGTTTACGACAGCTGTTGAAACCAGTCGACCTCAGTGGTAGTCTGCAAATGTTATAATAGAAAAAAATATTGAACAAAGAGTTTGTCTCAAATTTTGTGTTTTGAACGAAATTTCGTGTGCTGACTCGTTACGAATGCTGGAAAAGGCTTATGAAGACTCTGTTTTATCGAAAACCCAAGTGTACGAATGGTACAAAGCCTTTAAAAACGGTCGGAAGATCGTCGAAGATTTGCCTCGTTCAGGACGACCGTCGACCTCTTCAACCAACGATAACGTCGAAAAAATCAAGGAAATTGTGCTCGAAAATCGTCATGCCAGTGTTAGAGAGATAGCTTGTGGTCTCAACATCTCTCGTAAAACCGCTCGTTTGATTTTGGTGAACTAATTAGGCATGCAGCGCGTCGCCGCTCAGCTCGTTCCGTTAGAGCTGAATTTTCTTAAAAAACAGTACCGGATGCAGGTAGCTGCAGACATGCTGGATCATGCGAATTCTGATCCCACGTTCATGGGACGGATCATAACTGGTAACGAGACATGGGTCTATAAATACGACACACAAACAAGCCAACAATCATCGGAATGGGTGGGAAAAAATGAGCCGAAACCGAAAAAACCTCGCAAAAGTCGTTCGAAAATCAAGACGATGCTTATTGTTTTCTTCGATATTCGTGGTGTGGTTCATCATGAATTCGTTCCGCAAGGTCAAACGGTCAATAAGGACTTCTATTTAACTGTTTTGAGACGTTTGCGTGAAAATATTCGCCGTAAACGGCCGGATTTGTGGCAAAACAATTCGTGGATTTTGCATGACAATAACAAACCATCTCATCGAGCCACGATTATTAACGATTTTAAGACCAAACACTCGATAAATACCATCGACTAGCCACCTAATTCGCCTAATTTAGCTCCGTGTAACTTCTTCCTTTTCTCCAGACTGAAATTACCGCTCCGGGGAACCAGATTTGACTCCATAGACGCCATAAAAGAAAATTCGCAGAAGGAGCTGAAGGCCATCCCTGAAAGCGCCTATAAAAATGTTTCCATGATTGGAAAAAACGTTGGCACATGTGTATCGCTTCAAATGGAGCATATTTTCAAGGAGATTTAATAAATATTGAAGAAGTTTAATATTTTTGCGTTTTATTTCAAATTTCCGGATACTTTCTTGTCAGAGTGTATGTACTAGGTTGTTCAAAAAGTTTTGAAAGCGACATCTATAGAGCAGTAGAAGAACCAAAATTTTTACGCCATTTTAATATTTTATCTTTTATATAAACATACCCAAAGTTTCATTCCACTCTGTTAATTCATTGTTTGTTTACAAGCCATTTGAAGTTGACGTGTCAGTGTATTTTTTTTACAGTGGAAAAAACCGAATATCGTGCAGTGATAAAATTCTTTGTTTTGGAAGGTTTATCAGCAACGGAAATTTATACAAAAATGGTGAAAGTGTTAAAGGAATCTGCTCCTTCATTTCCAACTGTGCATCGATAGGTTTTAGAGTTAAGACGTGGTCGAAAAAGCGTTGAAGACGATTAACGCTTAGGACGTCCAAAAAGTGCATCAACACCAGTATTCATAGCAAATGTACAGGATATGGTTTCGGAAAATCGTCGATTGACCGAGAGAGATTAAGCAGAGGCCCCAGACATCTCATTAGGCAGTGTGAGTCATATTTTAAATAAAGTTTTGGGTTTTAGAAAGCTCTGTGCACAGTGGGTGCCGCATTCGCTCACAATGGAACAAAAACACGTTCGAATGCGACTTTCTAAGCAACATTTGGAGCGTTTTCGAAAGGATAAAAAGGATTTTTTGCGTCGATTTATCACTATGGATGAGATTTGGGTCTCCCATCATGACCCTGAATCAAAACAAGAGGCTAAAGAGTGGTGTCAACCAGGCACTTCGGCACCGAAGCGAGTTCGTGTTCAGAAATCGGCGAAGAAGGTGTTAGCGTCAGTTTTTTGGGATGCAAAAGGGATTTTGTTGGTGGATTATTTCCAAACTGGCAAAACAATAAATTCTGAATATTATTGTAACCTTTTGGACCAATTGGATGAAAAAATAATTAAAAAAAAAACCGGTTTGCACAAGAAAAAAATCATTTTTCATCAAGACAATGCACCCGCTCACACAGCTCAAAGAACCATCACTAAAATAACCGAATTAAAGTACGAATTGTTGCAGCATCCACCTTATTCGCCTGATTTAGCTCCCTCTGACTTCTGGCTGTTTTCACACCTCAAGAAATTCCTTCGTGGGAAGCATTTTTCATCAAACGAAGAGGTTATAGCCGTCGTAGAGGAGTATTTTGCAGGCCTTGCAGAAAGTCACTTCCATGATGGGATAAACAAGTTGGAAGACCGTTGGACCAAGTGTATTGAACTTATGGGAGATTATACTGAGCAATAAAAGTGATTTCACCAACAAAAAAAAGGATCTTCATTTCCGCTTTCAAAACTTTTTGAACAACCTAGTATATATATAAATATATATATATACATACGGTGTATACATATATATATATATATATATATATATATATATATATATATATATATATTATCACGGAGAGCACTCCGTTCTCCACGCGTATTCGTATTTCGTGCGCTTTCGCCACTTGCACAGGTGAAATCGTACCTCGGTATCGCGACGGTCTCGAACGGGAACATACGGTACTCGCCAATATTAAAAGATAGGCGTAATGTATGATAGAACAATTAGGTTAAGGCTAGATCATTGAGTTTTTCCCGCGGCTAGTCTAGTCGAGGTCCGCCATTGCTACTTTTAAGACGCGTCCCGTTTCTCGCGGTTTCGAAGAGTTTTTCGCGTGACGAGTTTTTTTGTTTTCGGCGCGCCTTTAGTCGCTTGTCAGTTGTGGAGGCGCCGTGTAGCCGATTGGTGCATTCCGAGAGCCACCACCTCGTTACAAGGATGGAGCAACAAGGCGATGTGCCCCGCTGTACCTTTTTCTCCGGCAGGATCAGCATCCTGCTTCAGGCGGCATTCGTTTTGCGTGGGCGGCTGGCCAGCCAAAAGTAAGCTTTTTTTATATATTCGGCGGTCAAAATTTTCTTTTTTTATATTTGCCTTGGAGTAATCCCCGCCGATTACTCCGTTTTTTTGTTTTATATTTATTCATTTGGCGCGGTTCGTGCGAGTGAGAGAGCGCTATCTCTCTGACTCTCGTAGAGTGAGGGCGAGAGAGTTGCCTTCTCTCTTGCACCTGTGTAGGAATAGGCGCGTGCGAGTAAGAGAGCGCTATCTCTATCACTCCAGTAGGGTCAGTGCAAGAGAGTTAAGTTTTCTCTCGCACTCGCGTAAGGCTAGGCGCGCGCGAGTAGGAGAGCGCTTTCTCTCTCACTCCTACGGGCACAGTGCGGGAGAAACGTCTTCTCTCTCGTACTCGCATAAAGTACGGCGCGCGCGAGTGGGAGAGTGCTTTCTCTCTCACTCCTAGAGTCCGTTGCGAGAAAGTCGCGGACTCTAGCGCTTAGAGCCCGTTCGCTCATAGTAGCGCGTGTTTAGGCTAATCTTATCATATAATACAAGCCTAATAAGAAAGATAAATATATCTTTTATTGTATGCGTCCCTCGTCTATCATGTGTAATATTTATTTTGTTTATTATTTATTTTCTTTTTTTTATAATTTATCTTTATGTCGTAATTTATAATTTTTTGTTTTTATTAACTTAGCAATTTATTAAATTATTTTATTTATTTTAATATTTTTTTTTATTTTCTTCTGTTGTTCATTTCCTTTATTTTTCTTTCCTGTTTCTTTACTTTTATTATTGTTTTTTGCTGTTCGTATTTTTCTTATATTTTGTTTTTTTTTAAATAATATTTCATTTTTCTTTTATTATATTTATTTACTTTTTCTTTCCTTTTAACTTTAAATAACGAGGGGATTTCAGCCTCCCTACCTAATACCGCCCTCTCCGAGACATCAACTAGCCGGGTGAGGACGACACACGAGCCGCGCAACGACGATTGCGCCGCGTTGTAGAGGGTAAGTACGGTCCGAAAGACGGCTTCTTGTGTATGGACCTAGGAGCAACGTCGTCGCAGGCTATAACAGCCAAGAAGGGGGCGCTGCACATTACTTTCGCGCCTTTTGCGAATTGCACGTCCCCCTAGGTCAATTGCTTTGGTGGTGGATTACCTTTAACACCGCCACCCCGATACAATATATTATAATTTAACAAAAAGAAATATATTTGTTAATTTTTAATGATTAGTACTATTGTAAATTTACGCCAGTCTCTAGTCCAGGACCTCCCTTCTGCCGTAAGAGGTGAACAAAGAAAGAGAGGTTACACACGCAAACCTATACCTATAGCGTATATCTCTCTACTCTGAAACCGAGACAAAACTTACCGCTTTTGTGGCCTACCATACTCCACACCTTACATGAAGGTGGCACACCCTCCCTTTCTCCAGCCTCGAGAGGGTTTTCCATGTCATCGGTAAAGTGATCACCTGAATTTAAGCAAAGCCATGCTTGTTGAATGATTTTGGCATTAAGGTCATGTCTCTAGCGTCAATTGATGGAGGTATGGTAAAGCAACACACGGCTTCGCGCCTTGCATCATCTAGATGGGTATTTCCGCCGACACCTGCACTGGGATTAGCCGGCTCAGGGACAACGCTTTAGTAAACGATCCCTTAGGGTAGTGGGGTCGCTGAGAAACATGGCGTGAGCCTTCCCAAAAACTCAAGGCTTCTAATCACGGTTCCTGGGTTGAGATTGGGGACCGACAACCGGACTCAGTAGCTGCGCAAGCTCTAGAGGTGATCCGACCGCAGGCACCGCCTCGAAACACGAGACAAGATGAGTGACCGTCATTCGCCTGCCACAACCAGGGCCTAGAGATAGTAGTTCTTCCATGGAATAACTGATTGCATCTAAGAGTCTTTTTATTACAGATAATCTTGCTAACTACAATCAAGACTGAGAAGAAAAAAGAGATAAGTAAAAAAGAGGAGCGCGTGGCCTCCCGTTCTACTTTGGAATATAGCCTCGTAGAAGGCATTATGACACCAACCCTTGATGGTTCGACTCTGCCTATACCAACGGTTAATGCTAGTAGCTCCTTTAGTGGATATACCAAACTTGCCCTGGGTTATACGAGGTGTGTTCAAAAAGTAAGGTGACTATATTTTTTTGAAAAAATATTTATTTTGCATAAATATTTATGTTATCCCCATTAAAGTATTGTCACTCAGATACAATACACTTATGCTAACACTTTTTCCAATCTTTGAAGCATTTCTCATAAGCACTTTTTGGTATAGCCTTGATCTCTTCCAGCGATGCAAATGATTTTCTCAATCGTTGCGAATCTTCGTCCTTTCATAGATCTCTTTAGTTTTGGAAGCAGAAAGAAGTCGCAGAAGGCCAAATTCGGTGAATACGGTGCCTGATGTATGATTGTCGTGTTGTTTTTGGCCAAAAAATCTCTTAAAAGAAACGACGAATGAGCAGATGCATTATCGTGATTCAAAGGCCATGAATTTTTTTTCCACAATTCTGGACATTTTTTTCGTATTGCTTCTCACAAACGGCGCATAATTTTAACGTAATTCTCCTTATTGACCGTACGATCTTGAGGTAAAAACTCATGATGCATTACACCACGTTAACCAAAAAACAGCGAGCAAAACTTTGACATTTGATCAAACTTGGCGTCTTTTTTGGGTCCTGGCTCTCCTGGGTGTTTCCATTAGGACGATTGGGCTTTGATTTCAACGTTATAACCATAAACCCATGATTCGTAAGCAGTTATGACCCTTTTAAGCAAATCAGGATCATTATTGTCGCCATTTAAGAGCTCTTGAGCGATGCTCATGTGACGGTTCTTTTGATTCAAATTAAGAAGTTTAGGAACAAACTTTGCTGATACACGTCTTATGCTCAGAACATCTGAAAAAATTGCATGACACGAGCCAACTAATATGCCAATATCCTCAGCAACTTCTCTTGTGGTAATACAACGATTTTTCAAAACAACTTTTCTCACAGCTTCCACATTATCATCTGTCGTTGATGTACTGAGGCGTCCAGAGCGAGGTTCGTCATTGGCATCTTCTCGATTATCTTGGAAAAGCTTGTATCACTTGTAAATATTTTTACTTGGAGCAGGCTCACCATATGCCATTGTCAACAATTCAAGTGTTTAAGAGCACTCGATTTCAATTTTTACACAAAATTTGATGTTAATTCTTTGATTCATTTTTTATAATAATAAAAAATCGCCGAGCACGCTAAAACACGTCTAATCTATCTATCTGTCAAAAACAAACTAAGTATACTAGATACTTAAAACTGTGAACATATGTTCGGGATATGTGTACCAACACAACAACAACAAAATCGATAATCGAATGTGCGTTTCTTCAGCAATTAGAAAAGTCACCTTATTTTTTGAAGACACCTCGTAATTGTGAAGATTTTGAAGTCTTTATGGAGGTTGGAAAGCAACAAATAGAAATCTTAAACAGCATGGAGCAAGAAATGAACACTATCTCAGGTGCTATCATGATCCAGACTAACGTGAACCGGATTATTCAGCGCGTCTTAGCGCGCATGTGCAACCACATTACAGCGGACAAAAAAAATCTGGAGGAAATCCTAAAAAAGGAGCAGAGATATAGAGCGAAGGTGAAAAAACGAAGAAAAAAGATGATGCATAGTCCTGAACCCCTATTCACCTCTTTACAGTTGGACGAAGAACGTAGGTAAACGGCGGCAAAAAATATGCAAGCACCGACCAGGCTACTGGAAAACAGGACCTGATGACGAAGTAATGTCAAGCGGTAGTTCCGTTCCGGTGTTTCTGGTGTCGTAGGGTCACTAAGCGTCAGCTTGCTGACCTTACACCCAAAAAAAAACTATTTGTAAATTGAAAGAACAGGTATTTTCAATTGTACTATAACTGAATAATATAAAATTAGTAGTATTTGAATATTAATGTAAAAAAATTCATTCAATTGCAGGATTATATAATTAGATAGAACTGTTACATCAATGGTATATATGATTACACAGCCACACAAAAAAAAAAAAAAATTATAGGTTCGGGGGTCAGACCATGTTTACTATATGTTTTTTGGGTCGCTGAATCCGAATCTGGGGTGAGAATAACCCCATCAGGCCAGGATTTTTCATAACCTCAAAAAACCTCTTTATTGAGCCATATAACGATAAACCCTTCACATCAAACCGCATAACCTCTTGAAACCATAACACCATAACCCCATGATACCTCAAAACCTTAACTCCATAATTATATAACCTTATCACATCAGATAGCCCTATCTTATAAGACCTTTTATGAAATGACTAGAATAAAAAACAAATAACTAGAATAAAAAACGAATGACTAGAATAAAAAACAAATTACTAAAATAAAAAACGAAAGACTAGAATTGAAAAACGAAAGACTACAATAAAAAACGAATGACTGCAATGCATAAATATAAAATATATCAAAAACACTAATAAGTATCTAAATATCTGGGTTAAAAATGTAGAAATTGAATATAAAATATCACTCTTCCTTGCTACTGTAGCGGGTTCTTTTCATCAAACAATCTATGTAATGCTTTTCATTTTCGATCATTGTTTGGGGTATCTCGTTTTATAGTCCAACAGAAGTCTGCCATCATATTAACATCCCACCGTCCCTGATAACGAGCTTCCATAACTCTTATATTCTGTCAAAAAAGTACCGGGAATTGTCGATTTAAATCTGGCAGAGCAATTTAGGCAGGTAAAACTTTTTTTTCTAGGTTGGTACAACTGTCCTTAATGACTATGCCAAGTTTGCGCGGAATCTGTCAACGAGTGTGTTTACAGTAGCTGGTTAAGTCAGTCGATGTTAATAGTGCGTGCCGATTTTTTACAATAGGTAATTACGTTGTACAAAGAATTTGTTTAAAATTTTGTGTTGCGAATGAAATTTCGTGTGCCGATGCATTGAAAATGTTGCAAATGGCTTTTAGTGATAAAGCACTATCGAAAACCTGTGCGTATGAGTGGTACAAAGCCTTTGAGGAGGGTCGTGAAGTCGTGGAAGACTTGCCTCGTTTCGGACGTCCATCGACGGCTTCGACCGCAGATAACGTCGATAAAATTAAGGAAATGGTGCTTAAAATCCGACATACCAGCTTGAGAGAGATAGCACATAAACTTGAGATATCCCACGAGTCCACACGTACGATTTTAATTGATATTATGGGCATGAGAAAGGTGGCCGCAAGACACGATAACGCGCCGTCTCACCAAGCTACGATTGTGACCGACTTTCTTGCCAAAAACTCAACGAACACGCTTGAACAACCACCGTATTTGCCGGATTTGGTTCCCTGTGACTTCTTCCTCTTCCCAAAATTTAAATTGCCGCTCCGTGGCACCCGTTTTCAGTTGATTGAAGCCTTAAAACAAAATTCGGCGCGCGAGCTGAAGGCCACTGACTTAACCAGCTACTGTAAACACACTCGTTGACAGATTACGCTCAAACTTGGCATAGTCATTAAGGACAGTTGTACCAACCTAGAAAAAAAAATTTTACCTGCCTAAATTGCCACGCCAGATTTAAATCGACAATTCCCGGTACTTTTTTGACAGAATGTAAATTAAAGCCACGAATCTGAATGACGTCGTCAGGTACATCTGAATTCAGCCAGGTCTCAGCCACTCCAAAAAGATCGTAGGAGGGATCGTCCCGTAGACATTGAGGGACACCCTCAATGTGAGCTCGCAGGGAGTTCACATTGAGAAATTCCGCTCGCAACTCCCCTTTAACTCCCTTTATCTCTCCAGTTGCGCCATTGTGCAATAGTCAATCTGCTCTGCTTGTTATATTTTCTTTTTAAGATGCTTTTGATTTAATTTCAGTTTCCTTGTTATTTTTCTTACTTCTCTTTTTATTTTTATTATTAATCAGGATAATTTCATTCGACGCAATACCTTCGTTTTGTTTATTTTTGTTAATTACATTCTCTACAGCTTCTTCGCTAATCTTATCTTTGTTTTTAATTTTATTATTATATTTGTTTTTATTATTATTGTTTATAGCATCTACAGTTAAATGTAATGCTTGCAATTCATTAATAGAGTTGACAGAATGCAATCGGTCACCCTCTCTTTTCCGGACAAGAAATCTGCCTTGACGATGCCAAATATACTTGAAACCAAGATTTTTGGCTAGAAATTTAATTTGTTTAAATTCGTTATATTGATTTTTATTTAGGTATCCATTGATAAAGATCTTGCAGTTCGCCAATGCAGGAAACCAATCAAGAAATGAGGGTTCTAGATCAGTTGTACTAAAAGCAGTGACTTTGTGTTTTACCGCGATTATTTGTGTAACAAGGTCGAACTGGAGAGTGTAACAAGCAAGGAAAAGACACTCCTCGAACCTTCTCCAACCTTTCCCCAAGAAATTACATTAGCTGATAAAACATTCTCTGAGGTGATAGAGGGAAGTACCGTGCAATTTCCGGTACTTATTTGATAGAATGTACATCTTTGTGAAAGCATGCTCTGTGCTCTTAACTAAAATGTTCAAGATTCTCTGGGAATTTATCAAGACGTGCATCCAAAAAGTGTAATTTTACATTTATTAAGCATCCTAATTTTCTAAAGTCTTTAACCATCTTGGCAACAATCTGTTGATACTTTGAGCTCTTGTTATTACCTAAAACGTCGTGATACACATCTTTAAAACTCAAACAAGCTTTTCTCTCAAGTTTATATATTTTAATAACAGCATCTTTGTCTCTGAACATTTTACGAATCTATGGTCCATCAAATACTCCTTCTTGAAACTTGGCCTCTAAAAGTTTATGGAATTTAAAAGAGAAATATTTGAACGTTTCTCCTGTTTTGTCCAGAGCTTTTACAAATTGTTTCATAAGACCAAGTTTTATATGCAAAAGAGGAATGAGAATCTTTGATGGATCCACGAGAGATTCATTGATGATATTGTTTAAACCAGGGATGAATGATGATCTCACGGGCCACTGTTTCGTTGTACTGTAATGATTTTGTCTGTCTCTGCTATCCCACAAACACAAATAGCAAGGATATTTTGTGAAGCCCTGAAGACTGTTGTTTAAGAAGCAACGTTATTATTTTCAAATCACCACAAATCTGCCATTAGTGTTCTTAGTACTAAATCCTTTGTGAAAGTATTTCCATATTCTCGTACTTTTTGTTCATAACAGTTGAGTGAGCTATTGGTATCGGAGCATAAACATTTGTATTATGCAGCAGAACAGTCTTAATACTTATTTTAAAGAGTCTATGAAAAGTCGCCAATCTGAAGCTTAATAAAAATTTGGTTGGAACACATTAATCAAACCTTCAGCATTCTTACAAAACACCAAAGATGATTTTTCATCTTGGATGAAATATTTTTGGAATACAAAATCACGATTGCGATAAAATGAAGCTTTCGTTTTAGGTTCCAGAAGATTCTTATTTTTTTAAAATGAAGCCAAAAACTCAGATCTGTCTTTTAGTAAACCAAGATCTTGAACAAGATAGTCTAACTTCGTTTGCGACACTAATGAAGGGATCTTCGATTTTTTTTTATCTGGTGCATACTCTGATTTGTTACTGCTGTTGTCTTTATTAGTATCGCTTGAAGCTTCCAATTCTTCAAATTTCATAGTATTTTCATCACCTTTAATATCAGAATCAGTTTGTTGGTACGGTACGGGAGCTGTAACCGATTTTACAGAATTATATACAATTTTACTCTTAGTTTTTATGGTAAAACTTTTAACGTCATTCTTGCAAAAATAGCATGCTTTCGAGGTACAAGGATATCTCCAAATTGTTGGAGTGGAGAATTTTAACACCTCTACGTAATACGCAGCATTCACGGTGGTGTTTGGGGGCACAAATTCTTTGTGTATCTTTGTGTAACAGCTGTTGACGGCCGGCCGCTTCTCTCGTCACCTTCTAACGACTCCCTACCCTTCTTGAACCGAATAAACCACGTGTAAACAGTTGTACGCGACACTAAACCTTCACCGTAAGCCGAATCGATCATTTTTTTCGTTTCCGCGAAAGTTATTTTAAGTTTATAGCAGAATTTAATTGCGCCACGATGTTCAAATTTCTCATTCATCGTAGAGCTTGCACCAGAGTACTAAACACACGTTCACTCAAGCACGTCTATCTCGGCAACTAATAAACGGATACTGGTAAAAAAATTCTCAGACACTCCAGAGGGATGTAGCAACGTAGTACCGGTGTCGTCCAAGAGGTGGCGCCACTCGTACAAGCGCTACAAAATAAGTTCGGGAACTCCTCCAAAATACTGTGTATATATATATATTGTAATGGGGTGGCAGTTTATAGGTTAACTACCACTAAAGCAATTAGCCTCGGGGGACGCACAATTCGCGAAAGGTGCGAATATGCCCGTTGCGACCCCTTCTTGGCTGCTAAAGTCTTGGATGACTTTGCTCTTGGGTCTGGGCACAAGAAGCCGTCCTTTGGACCCAACTTACCCGTTGCAACGCCGCGCAAACGCCATTGCGCGGCTCGTGTGTCGTCCTCGCCGGCTAGCTGATGACTCAAAGCATGCGGTATTCGGGAGGAAAGCTGAAAACTCCTCGTCGTGAAAATACAAAAAAATCAAAAATAACCGAAAAAAAAGAAAAACTGATGAAATAGATAAAAAGATAAAATATTTAAATGTTTTATCTAAAAATAATATAAAATTATAAAAAATATAAAAAAGGTCAATAATAATATAGAGGAAAAGAAAGAAAAAGAAAAATATAAGAAAAGAAGAAAGGATGTTGAAAATAAATAAAATAATTTGATACAATAACTTAACAAAAAGAATATAAATCAAAACGAAGATAAATAAATAATAGTACAAAAAGCAGTAAAAAGCATAAAAAGAACGCACGAAGAGCGCAGATAATAAAGGATGATATCCAGCGCAAAACAGGCTCACGCGCGCCAAGCACGATATGAGTGCGAGAGAGAAAGAAGTCCTCTCGCACTACGCCTACAGGAGTGAGAGAGAAAGGCCTCTCCCACTCGCGCGCGCCGTACACTGTACGGGTGCGAGAGAGAAAACTGCTCTCCCGTACTCAGTCCGCAGGAGTGAGAGACAAAGCGCTCTCTCACTCGCGCGAACCGCGTAAAGTAAAGGGGCAAAAAGCGAAGTAACCGGTGGAGGTTACTCCTACGCAAATAATAAGAACAAAATTATGCGCAAAGCTAAATTTATATAAATAACTTACAACGGTGGCTGGCCAGCCGCGCACGCCAAAAATCGAAATAATGCCGCTCGTAGCAGGACGCCGCTGCCACCGAACAAAATGGCTGGTGTTGTCGTCTTGCTGCTACGCCCCTGGTTGCTGATGGCGGTGCCTTGTGTGCTGCCAACTGTAGCTGCACACCTACACCATAGAACTCGCGACCGGGACGCGCCAAAAATACAAAAAAACTGTGTGCGAAAATAACTTGCCAAGACGCGGAAAGAGGGCACGCGTCTGAACTATAAAAATGGCGGAAGGGAACTGCTTAAGGCCAGGTTACCCCAATAAACGTAATTTTTTTCAATACATTTTATTCATAGTACGAAACATGTTGAGTAATCAATTTTTTTACATATGAAAGCACATATATAAATTTACTTGAAATAATTTTTTTTTTTTTTTTTTTCAAAATGGCGGTCCTGAAAATGGCTGCTGAAACTCATCTGATTCACAGATGGATGACATCATTTCTTGGAAAAGAATTATCTGAAAGCAAAAAACAAAATGGTTTCATGTTCTGTATCGAATTGGCTATGGCCTCAAGCAGAACCAGAAATATTCATTATTATTTAAAAAAGTTATAAACAATTAAAAGTGAAAAAAAATGTTAAAAAAATTCAAAAGTCCGCCATTTTGTTTTTTTTCATTGAAAATATTTCATTCTGCTTGAGGCCATAGCCAATTCGATACAGAACATGAAACCATTTTGTTTTTTGCTTTCAGATAATTCTTTTCCAAGAAATGATGTCATCCATCTGTGAATCAGATGAGTTTCAGCAGCCATTTTCAGGACCGCCATTTTGAAAAAAAAAAAAAAAAAAATTATTTCAAGTAAATTTATATATGTGCTTTTATATGTAAAAAAATTGATTACTCAACATGTTTCGTACTATGAATAAAATGTATTGAAAAAAATTACGTTTATTGGGGTAACCTGGCCTTAAGCGCGAGAAGACGCTAGCTTTTCTAGCCTGAATTAGCCTATATTTTCTATGCGGCACACGACGATTCTATCTATCGGCGTGTACCGTATTTTTCCGCCTGGGGTCGTCACGTTACCGAAATTAAACTCGGCTCGCGGACCGCGCAAAATATAAACACGCGCGGAATACGGAGTGTTCTCCGTGACAATATATATATATATATATATATATATATATATATATATATATATATATATATATATACAAGGGCGGTTCAATAAGTACGCGTGTTAGAAATAAAGACACCATTTTTTAAAAAAATTCTTTTTTATTTTGCAACATAATCCCCTTTTAGAAAGATACACTTCTCCCAACGTTCCTGCCATTTTTTCAACCCCTCAAAAAAATAGGATTTGTCGAACTCTCCAAAATACGCCTCTGTCTCGGCGATGACTTTCTCGTTTGAGCTAAATTTTTTTCCTGCGAGCCATTTCTTCATGTTAGGGAACAAAATAAAGTCGCAGGGAGCCAGATCGGGTAAATACAGGGGGTGCGGCAGCAATTCATAACGCAATTCATGTAGTTTGGCGGCGACAACTCTGGATGAATGTGCTGGTGCGTTATCATGGTGAAATAGCACCTTCTTTTTCGCCAAATGAGGCCGTGTCTCCTTCAATTTTTTGTCGAAGCGGTCCAATAACTCACTGTAGTATTGTCCAGTGTTCTTTCTTTTTCTGAAAAATCCACGAGGATGACGCCGTTCGCATCCCAAAAAATCGTCGCCATGATCTTCCGGCCAATGGGACCGTCGTCGCCTTCTTTGTAGCAGATTTACCGGGAGAATTCCATTGTTTTGATTGTTGCTTAGTTTCTGGTGTGTAATGATGAATACAGGTTTCATCAACGGTGACAACTCGACGCAAAAACTCCTTCGGATCTCGCTTAAATTGCTCCAAACGCTGCTTCGAAGTTAACAGCCGCATCCGCTTGTTGTCCACCGTGAGCATTCGCGGCACCCATCGGGCCGACAATTTTTTCATCGCCAACTTATCAAGTAAAATAATTATTTTCATTCTGGACGACACACCTACGGCCTCTGTTATTTCGCGCCCTTTCGTTCGTCGATTAGCGAGAATCATGTCGTAGACTTTTTAAATGATTTCCTTGGTAACCACGTCTGCCGGGCGTCCTGGTCGCTCCTCATCAAAAACGGATGTTCGCCCACGTTTAAATTTGTTAAACCAATATCTAACTGTGATCATAGATAGTGGAGTGTCCCTATAAACAGCATCCAACTTTGCTTTTATCTCCTCGCATTTTTTTCCATCCAAAAACAATAAGCGAATTACCGAACGATACTGCTCTTTTTCCATCTTAGCGAAAATCACGAAACACGTCTTACTCGAATGGCTGCAAAATCCAAACTAACCTATCAATCAGTCTGAAATTTGTTTCACCTCAGTTTAATAGATGGGAGCACACGATGATAATGCTAACTTCCCTCAGGAACGCCCTCTGTCGTCAAACACGGGTACTTATTGAACTGCCCTCGTATATATATATATATATATATATATATATATATATATATATATATATATATATATATATGTAAATTTGAAACCTCTTTTCAAACTTTGCCGCCTGCCCGTTCGGTCAAGTTACCTTCGGCCAGACGGTTAAGTGACGTTCATTACAAACTTCGCATCGGTTGCGGTCAGGGAGACAGACGTCGCTAGACAGACGTCGCTAGGCAACCACGCTAGGCAGCCACATTTTGCGTGATCATAAATTGTTATTACTTTTTGCTTCACAATTACTATTGTTAATCAAACACTTGGATAATCCAACTTGTTGTTGTTTCAGGTATTGTGTTAATCGATATGTTATCAATAATGTAAATAGTGTTAATATGTAACCTTAAATAATATTTAATTACAGTTATTTTACTGCAACAACTCGAGTCGATTTATTCAAACTCAGACTCTCATACAAACCCTAAGTTTCCCAAATTTGAAACTTATAAAACAACAACAATTAAGGAACTGCATCATGGAAGTAAAGGCTACATTTCATTTCGTTTCTGAAGCTGTCGACTCAAAGACGACCGTAGTCAAGGTTAAAACTATTCAACTTGAGGGACGTCCCGAAGCATACCAATTTCCTCTTGATCAACAAACACGCACACACCATTTAAAACTTTTCGAGCATAAAATTACAAAGCAGGTAGTCAAGAGCTTGACTTCTCGCAACAAATATCGAAAGGTCAATATAACCTTGAAGGAAGGCGAGCTGCTGGAGGAATACCTGGACGAGGAGGGTAACGTAGTTTTTAATGAGTTCTATTTAGAGGTTTTCAAATCTACATCTCTTCACTCTCCTTCACCTCCCATCCCACCCGCCGAAAAATCAATGCATTCCATTGCAAAAAATTTAGTGCTAAATAAATTTGACGGGAATGATGTGGACGCGGAATCATGGTTAAATACTTTCGAACAAGAATGTGAAAGACTCGGTGTACAAGAGGAGAAATATTCTGAAATATTGCGTTTGTGTTTAGAGAATGTCGCACTGGAGTGGTACGCGGTGTTTTTAAA
This sequence comes from Chalcis sispes, assembly GCA_949987625.1. Lineage (NCBI taxonomy): Eukaryota > Metazoa > Arthropoda > Insecta > Hymenoptera > Chalcididae > Chalcis > Chalcis sispes. The sequence goes on along the minus strand of OX465096.1, from coordinate 44,632,809 downwards.
AATAAATAAACTCTCGCACGCGTGGGAATTTTGGAAAGCTTCTTTTGTTGACACGTTCGGTTCAAAGTCGTGGTCAGAAATCACCTTCGCATACACTTATGAATATTTGGGCGGTTCGGTTTTAGATTATGCATTAAAGAAAAGGAATCTTTTGATTGATGTTGATCCTGATTTATCGGTAAGATCACAAATAAATTTAATCGTAATAGATCTTCCTAATTATATAAAAACGCGTTTAGAACGAAAAGACTTGACCAAAGTTGACGATTTAATGTCGAAGCTTAGGCAAATAGATCCTTCCAGAAACAAAGCCGCTTTAAATTCTGTAAAAAAGCCGGATGAAGTTCAGAAAAAAAGTAATAAAATCTTTAATGAAAATTGAAATGAACAAAAAACCTGTGGGTACTGCGATAAAATGGGCTTTCCAGGCAGACGTCACTCGAAAGAAGTATGTCGTGCGAAAATAGCACACCAGAGCAAAAACAAAAACAATAAAATCAAAGTCGCAAATAATATCGAAGCGCAAGATGCAATTTCTCTCCTTGAAAATCCAAAAAACTAATAACAATCCCACTTATAAAACTAAAAAATTCTAATCAATGATAGTCCAGCCATCGGTCTCTACGATTCCGGAGCTAATGTCTCATTGATAAATTACAACTATTGGAGAAAATTGTGTGTAAATAAAAAAATAAGTGGGAATAAACAATTGAAAACAATTTCGGGCAACTCAAATACTGAAGGAAGTGTCGTCCTACCAGTTACTATTTTCAATATAAAAGAAGACTGTCTGTTTTTCATCATCAAAAGTAAATCATTTGAAGATGATGTCTTATTAGGTCTAGACTGCATAAAAAAATTTAGGTTATGCCAAGACGAAAACCTAAAAATAAGTCAAAATTTGGAAAAAGCAGCCGAGATAAATATTGTAAAAGGAAATTTTGAATGTAAAAATAATGAGATTGACGAAATTAGGTCTGATCTTGTACTAAAAGAAATCTTGAGTATTTATAAAGATGTCTTTGCCAAAGAAAAATTCGATATTGGTAAAGTCAACGATTATGAAGCCGCAATAAGACTCACTGAAAACAAATATGTAGCAAAAAGACCTTACGGATGTTCTCTGCAAGACAAAGCAGAAATAGAAAAACAAATTAAAGAATTATTGAAATCGGGTCTGATTGAAGAATCGAGTAGTCCGTACGCTTCTCCGGTTACATTGGCTTTTAAAAAAGACGAAAATAAAAGATCCCGATTATGTATTGATTATCGAGAACTTAATAAAATAGTCGTGCCAGAAAGTCACCCTTTTCCACGCATTGATGAGCTAAAATTGCGTGCAAGAAATTGCAATTACTTCACAAAGTTGGACATGAATTCGGCGTTTTGGTCGATCCCACTTCGCGACAAGGATAAATATAAAACTGCTTTTGTAACTCACCACGGGCACTGGCAGTGGAACTGTTTACCTTACGGTTTAAAATCCGCTCCAGCAATTTTCCAAAGGACATTATCAAGTATTTTAAGGAAAAATAGCTTGGATTCATTTACTGTAAATTACATAGATGATATCCTAATATATTCAAATAATTATGAGGATCATATGCAGCATACTGAACTGGTACTAAAAACATTGCGCTCCTACGGTTTCAAATTAAATGTCTCAAAATGTATTTTTGCAAAACGTGAAGTGTCATATTTAGGACATAAAATAGGGTACAACAGTATTAAACCTCTAAATGACAACGTAGTCGCAATCAAAAATTTCCCTGTTCCACAAACAAGAAAAAATATCAGACAATTCTTGGGAAAATTAAATTTCTACCTCCAATATATCCCGAACTCAAGTATCGTACTGGAACCTTTTCATAACTTGCTCCGGAAAAATGTGCAGTTTGATTGGTCTCCATCATGTCAAGAAAATTTCGAGGCGGTAAAAGAACACTTGTGTTCGGAACCAATACTTTCGATCTTTGATCCAGCGTTACCAACCTACATCTTTACGGACGCGAGCATTCAAGGAGTCGGTGCAGTGTTAAAACAACGTCAGGAAGATGAAAAACTAAAACCAGTATTCTATTTCTCACGCAACTGTGAAATCCTTTACAACCCAGGTAAAGAAAACTTGGAAGCGGATTGCTTATCTCGCAACCCTGTCCTAGAAGAAGAAGAAGATAACTTCGAAAGCTCAGCAGTAAAAATCGTGAACTTTTTGGAAATAAACGAAATAATCAATGATCAAAAAAATTTCCATTTAGATAACAAATGTGAAAAGAAGAACGGTATCATCTATAGATCACTAAACAATAAAGAGAAAATTTGGTTATCTGAAGCATTTGGTAAACAACTAATAAAAAAAGTTCATGAAATACAAGGTCATGTGGGAGTAAAACAAATGATCTTGACAATAACAACAAAATTTTATTTTAAAAATATGCACAAACACATAAAAATATTTTGTCGTGCCTGTGAAACATGTATTAAGAATAAAACTAGAATTGCAAACTACAAGGTTCCGTTATCCCAGCTGGGTCCAGCCTCAAAGCCATTTGAAATAGTCTCATTGGACACAGTCGGTGGTTTTGCGGGAAACAAAAGCACAAAAAAATATCTGCATTTATTAACAGATCACTTCACAAGATACACATTTATCACAACATCGTCAACCCAAACAGCCGACAATTTTATTAAACTAGTTAAATCAACAAAAAATACTAACAAGATCGACACGCTTATATCTGATCAATACGCAGGTATCAATTCGAATGATTTCAAAAAATACTTAAAATCAGAAAATATAAGACTCATCTTTACAGCAGTAGATTGTGCCTTTTTAAACGGATTAAATGAAAGGACAAATCAAACACTAGTCAACAGGATACGATGTAAAATCTACGAGAACAAAACACGCTCCTGGCCAGCTGTTGCACAAGAATGCGTGCATGAATATAATAATACTATACACAGTTCCACTGGTTTTACACCCTCTTACCTACTAACTGGAAAAGAAGAATCAATACTACCTGATGAACTAAACGAGAACAATGTCGGAAACTTAGATGAAAATAGAAGAAAAGCATTCGAGCAATCGAAAAAGATTCACGAGCAAAACAAGAGGTATTACGACGAGAAAACAAACAAACATGAATACAACGAAAATGATCTCATTTACATAAACAACGGAAACAAATTGAACAGGAAAAAAACGGATCCAATCAGAGAAGGGCCATTCAGAATAAAGAGGAAAATTTCTGAGGTAATATATGAGGTCGATAGCGGTCTCAGGAAAAAAGGATCAAACCTTTTTCACGCAAGCAAACTCATCCCTTTCCATTAATCCGAAATTCCTTCTTCGTTCTTGAGGGGGGGGGGGGATGTAAATTTTAAAGCTCTTTTTAAACTTTGTTGCCTGCCCGTTCGGTCAAGTTACCTTCGGCCAGACGGTTGAGTGACGTTCATTACAAACTTCGCATCGGTTGCGGTCAGGGAGACAGACGTCGCTAGACAGACGTCGCTAGGCAGCCACGCTAGGCAGCCACATTTTGCGTGATCATAAATTGTTATTACTTTTTGCTTCACAATTACTATTGTTAATCAAACACTTGGTTAAATCCAACTTGTTGTTGTTTCAGGTATTGTGTTAATCGATATGTTATCAATAATGTAAATAGTGTTAATATGTAACCTTAAATAATATTTAATTACAGTTATTTTACTGCAACAACTCGAGTCGATTTATTCAAACTCAGACTCTCATACAAACCCTAAGTTTCCCAAATTTGAAACTTATATATATATATAAGACAATTTAGACGCAGGTTGATTCAGCGAACAAAATTTTTTTCTATAAATAATGTTTTTTATTATATTTACAATAGTTACAACAGTTATTTACAACCTTACCTATAAATAATGAAACGACAATTAATGTTCGATGTTATCACTGCGCTTCTTTATTAATATTTCTTTAATATTCAATATTAATTCTTTTTTAATATATTCACGAATTTAATATTTCTCTACTTTGAATTGGCTATTTACGATTTTTACGTTTTTACATTTATATATTTTTATTAATATTAGATTAGGTTAGAATAACAGGTGAGCGGCGCATGAGAAGCGCGGCAAATTCGAATTTAAAGAAAGAAACTTTCTTTACATCTCCCCCCCTAGGTAAAGATTTTCAGTATTCAACTCCTTCTTCTGATGCTGGAAGTAATTTTGTTACATGAAATAGTCCAGTTTCTTGTTTTAGTTTTCCTGTTTTTATTTTGTATAGTGAATCTGAAATTTTTTGTATTATTTTAAAAGGACCAATTCTAAGTTCATCCAGTTTCTTCCTGTTTAGCCTGTTGCCATTTTCAATATACACTAGCTCTCCTGTGTTAAACGAATATTTCTTTCTATTTTTGTCGAAGATCGATTTGTTATATTCGTGTGATTTTTTTGTTCTTTCTAGAGCCAAGTCTTGATCTCTTATCCAATTTTCTTTATTGTTTTTGGTTTTTAATTCTTGAGGTAAAATGCTGGTATCTAAGCCATCTAATAAATACTTAGGCGTAAAGCCAGTTACTGTATGTTCTGTTGTATTGTACTTATTGATACATTCTCTGGCAATCGTTGTCCAAGCTCTTTTTTCTTGCTTTTCATTTATCTTGCATCTTATCTTGTTGACTAGAGTTTGATTCAAGCGTTCGTTCAGACCATTAGAGAAAGGTGCATTAACAGCCGTAAAAATTAGTCTAACGCCATTTTCTACCAGGGCTTCTTTAAACTCTTTTGAATTTATTCCTGGATATTGATCTGTAAGTATTGTTCCAATTTTATCCGTTTCTAGCACTTTATTCACTAACTTGATGAAGTCCCTTGCAATCTGCGTTTTCGATGTTAAAATGAAAGCATATCTTGTAAAATGGTCCACAAGCAGGTGTAGGTACCTTTTTGTTGATCTTTGTCCTCCGAAGCCTCCAATTGTATCAATTGACATTATTTCGAATGGTTTTGTTGCTGGTCCCAATTGTGACATCAGTCCATATTTTATTTGTCCTCTGGATTTGTTCTTGATACATATTACGCAGTTTCTACACACTTTAATTATATTTGCAGTTATATTTTTAGCTGTATAATAAGGACATATCCTATTCATCATTTGTTTAATCCCTATATGGCACCATTCGAAGTGTATTTCCTTAATTAATTCAAAGCTTAACTTTTCAGATAATATAATTTTTTCTTTATTTTTAATTTTTTTATAGAATACTCCATCCTTTTCTATTAATTTCGTTTTAATTTTCTGCAATGTTCCATTTTTTTTTTTGGTCTGTTTTTATTTCTTTTATTGCTATTAGATTAACTATTTTTAGCATTTCTTCGGTGTTTGCGAGGGGTTCTAGTACTGGATTTCTACTTAAACTATCAGCTTCGGTGTTATCTTTTCCCTGAATGTATTTAATTTCGAAATCATATTGTGACAAATAATAAGTTAAATCACCAAGTTCTTCATCGGTTCTTGCTTTTATATTCATATGCTCTAATGGTTTATGGTCTGAAAATACAGTGAACCTTCTTCCAATAAGCCAGTGTTGCCAATACTTTATCGCTTCCTTGATTGCCAGGCATTCTAAATAAATCGCTTTTTTTCGTTTTTGCAAATCATTCAATTTTTTTGAAAAATATGCTACTGGCTTTTCTTTACCATTATCTTGCACTTGTTTAAATACCGCACCAATACCTTCTAGAGACGCATCCGTGTAAATTCTTATTGGTAAATCCTTATCAAATATTTCCAACACCGGTTGAGAACATAATAACTTTTTAATATCTTTAAATGATTTTTCACACTGTTCAGACCATATAAACTTTTCGTGTTTTCGTAATAGTTTGTGTAAAGGATCTAACAATATTGAGCTTTTCGGTATATACTCGTGATAGAAGTTGATTTTTCCAAGAAACTGTCGAATATTCTTTTGAGTTTTTGGAGTGGGAAAATTTTGTATTGAGATTAAGTTATCTTTCAGTGGTCTTACCGTATTGTGTTCTATTATATGTCCAAGGTATTTTACTGATTCTGCTGCAAACGTACATTTTTTAAATTTTAATCTGAAACCTTCATTTACTATTGCTTTTATCACTTTTTCTATATGTTCTACATGGTCCTTGAACGATTCCCAAAAGATTAAAATGTCGTCGATATAATTTTCTGAAAAATCTTTTAAAGTATGTTTTCTTAAGATATTGGATAAAATTCTTTGGAAAATAGCTGGTGATGTTTTTAATCCAAATGGTAAACACGTCCATTGGTAGTGCCCCTCTTGTGTGACGAATCCTGTTTTTTGTCTATCTTCAATGCGTAGTGGTATTGACCAAAAAGCGGAATTTATATCTAATGTGGTGAAATATTTGCAGTTTCTTGTTTTTATTATTAAATCATTTATTAATGGGAATGGTTGAGCTTGTGGTATGATTATTTTGTTTAGATCTCGAAAGTCTATGCATAATCTTGACCGTTTGTTTTCATCTTTTTTGAACGCCAAAGTCACTGGTGCTGCAAAAGGGCTATAAGATTCTTCAATTAATTTACTTTTTAGTAATTCTGCCACTTGATTTTCTATTTCTTTCTTATCTTCTATAGTGCATTTGTACGGCCTTTTACTACAATATTTATCAACTAGTAAGTCTATCCGAGCTTCGTAATTCGTAACGGTGCCTACATCATATTTATTTTTTGCAAAAACCGCATTATACTTTTCTATTAGTTTGTTAATTTTAATTTTTTTTGTATCGTCTAAGTGATCTAGATTCATACTGAATTCGTCTTCATTCACATGTTCATTAAAATTCACTTTAACATCTTCTATTTTTTCTATTTCATCTAATGACTTCATGTTCCTCTGTGTTTCTTGTTTTTTTATCTGTATTTCTTTCTTTTGAGATATTTCTAAATTTTCATCCTGAATTAGATTAAATTTCTTTATTGTATCCAAGCCAATAAGAAAATCTTCAAAATCATCTCTTTCTATAATGAATGCATCAATGTATTCCTCCTGCTCAAAAATTTTTGCTTTTATGGTTACTAACCCTTTAGTTTGTGTCACACCATTGACTGTTTTTAATGATATTTTATTTAAATCTTCTGTTTTATTCTTTATCTTAACTAATCTTGAATTTATTAGAGATACTTGTGAACCTGGATCGTATGTTCCATTAACTTCTAACTTTTCTTCCAATAATATTTTTACTTTAATCAATGGTGTGATTATTCGTTTTTTTGTTCTGTATTTAACTCTACTTCTATCACTGAGTTACTTCCAATTATTCTTGTTTCGTTTTCGTTTTTCTTTTTAAACCAGCATGAATTCTCTAGGTGGTACCGAATACCCTTGTTCAATTTTTCACAATTTTTACATGGCTTCTTCTCATCGAATTTCTTTTTATCGTCTTGTCTTTCTACTTTTTTTGTAAAACTATTTTTTCGCACTAGATTTTCACATTTCTTTATTTCATGCAGTAGTTTGGTTGAATTTTCACACGTTTCTTTATCTATTTTATTTCTGACGAATTCGGGCAATCCTGCTGCTATAAGCATCACAAGGGTTATTGTACTCATACCATTGTCCATATCAAGCAATAGCTTTTCTTTCCTGAGAGCATATTCCATTAATGAACCTTCTCTATATTTGTAGGATATAGCATACATTCCTGTACTCCATCCTTTATCTGCAAATGACTCCAAAAATTTCTTTTTCCAATCGGACCATTCAGCTTCCATTGTCAAAGTTATTAGTGTTGCTGAGTGCCAATCTAAACATGACTTGTCCAAAAATAATCTTAATGTCTCGATTTTTGTGTAGTCTTCACTGATTTCAAATCGTCTGCACTCCTTCTCAAATGTCTCTAGCCATTGTTTTGCATTTGAGTGCTTACATGAAAATCTTTCAATCATGAATTTCTCTGCTATGTGCTTCAAATTTAGTTGATTTTCTTTCTTCCGCGTGGATTCTGCAAAATCTGCTTGTGTTATCTCCTCTAGATAGAGATCATTAAATATTAGATTGCCATCTTGATCGAAGTAAATCTCTTCCATTTCTTTAGTACATGTGATCCATATTACTCTTTCTTGGCCTCTTTGATTTAAACTTTTTTTCACTCTTTTAAAATTGTCTGTTTTAGTCAATTCAGTATGGTTACTTACAAGTATTTTAGCTTCTGGCAACTTGTACTTTTTATTGTCCTCTGTTGTGATTGAGGTTATGGCAACTAGGCTTGTTTTACTGTCGCTCGGCGAGGCAACATATTTAAATGCGAATTGCAGTTTTCTTGCCATCATGAACGAAAATTGTCGTTTTATAAGACAATTTAGACGCAGGTTGATTCAGCGAACAAAATTTGTTTCTATAAATAATGTTTTTTATTATATTTACAATAGTTACAACAGTTATTTACAACCTTACCTATAAATAATGAAACGACAATTAATGTTCGATGTTATCACTGCGCTTCTTTATTAATATTTCTTTAATATTCAATATTAATTCTTTTCTAATATATTCACGAATTTAATATTTCTCTACTTTGAATTGGCTATTTACGATTTTTACGTTTTTACATTTATATATTTTTATTAATATTAGATTAGGTTAGAATAACAGGTGAGCGGCGCATGAGAAGCGCGGCAAATTCGAATTTAAAGAAAGAAACTTTCTTCACATATATATATATATATATATATATAAGTTCTTATTACCAGTTGTACAAGTATGAAATGCGGATTTTAGACAATAGATAGTGTACCAATGCAGTTGAAGCTGTTATGATTTGACACTGTGCCATTTTGTTGTGTCATCAATAAGTTCAGACGCGCATTAGTGATAGACTAAAAAAGTGTGTACATCGTGTTGTATTGTTGTATTTAATATGTCAAAATTTATACCGAACAAAGAGCATTCGCGGTCAGCATTAATTTTTTGTTTACATTTGAAGAAAACTGCTGCCGCATCATTTCGTTTACTACAAGAAGCTTATGGTGAACATGCTCCATCGCAAGATACGTGTGAACTATGGTTTCAGCGTTTCAAAAAAGGTGACTCCGATGTTGCAGACAAGGAACATGAAAAACCGCCAAAAAAATTCGAAAATATGGGTTTGCAAGCATTGTTAGACGAAGATGATTCGCAAACACAAAAACAACTTGTACAGCAATTAGGAGTTTCCGAACAAGCTATTTCCGATCGCCTACGAGCGATGGAGAAAATTCAGAAGAGCGGTAGATGGGTACCACATGAGTCGAATGACAGGCAACTGGAAAATCGCAAAATCACATGTGAAATTTTGCTCGCACGGTACAAAAGGAAGTCGTTTTTGCATTGAATAGTATCAGGGAATGAGACGTGGGTTTATTTTGAAAATCCCAAACGCAAGAAATTATGGGTAGACCCAGGAGCACCATCCACATCGACCGCAAGACGAAATCGTTTTAGCGGAAAGACGATGCTCTGTGTTAGGTGGGACCAGAGCAGCGTGGTCTTTTATGAGCTATTGAAAACTTGAAAAACGGTTAATACTACACTTCACCAACAACAATTAACCGGTTTAAACCGTTTGCTGCTTGAAAAAAGTCCAGAATACCGAAAGAGGCAACACAAAGTAATCTTTTTCTATGACAATGCTCCATCACATGTGGCAAAACCGGTTCACGACACATTGAAAGCACTTAAGTGGGAAGTTCTGCCTTATGCGGCTTACTCACCAGATTTGGCTCCTTCTGATTTCCAATTGTTTGCATCGACGGGTCCTGCGCTTATTGAGCAGCACTTTGGTTCCTATCGAGATGGTAAAAAATGGCTCGATGAATGGTTCGCGGCAAGAAAGGAAGATTTCTACTGGCGTGGTGTTCACAATTCATCCGAAAGATGGGAAAAATGTAGAAAAAGCAACGGAGCATACTTTGAATAAAGCACTTTTTATTATTCTACCAAATTTAACGTGTTATTTTTTCTTTTAAGATCTGCATTTCATACTTGTACACCTGGTATATATATATATATATATACATAAACCGGGTGTTTAAAACCACCCGTTTACTCCTTATAAAACATTAAAAACGTCATTCATAAAAAACTGAAATTATTATTATTAGTAAATAGGGTACGCTCTATCGATTGGCGATAAAATCAACTTCCAGTCTGGACCGGAAGTTTGCCAAACTGACCGGAGTTGGTTGTTATAAATGGAAAATGTATATTTTCAAGATGAATTTAGATTCTGCGTTTAGAAATACAAAACTTCTTTACGAATTTTAAAATATGCATTATAAGTAACTTTAAGTTTGACAAATTCAAACATGAATTAGAGGTAAAAAATAGAACTTCATGACTAATTTTCCAAGGAAAAGTTGACACTTTAACTGCAAATGAGAGCGTCCGAGCGTCCAGATAGGAAGTAGACACTGGATGTGAAACTTCATACCGAATGTAAACTTATTACTGTGAATTCAGTAGTCATCACTGCAGTCAGATTTGAAGTTAAAAGTACGTACACTTCAGACACTTCTGCACTCAAAATTAATTATTCTATTTCTAAATAAATTTTTTTTATACTGTTACAAATAAAATTTACAGGTTTATACTGTTTATAAATAAAAATATAAAAATAACAAAAGCAATTCAACTAAACGTTGCACAAAGTTTTCGCTTCCACTCTCACTGACGTGCAGAATTATTTACCTTTTTATTTACATTTGATAAACAATAAAGCTGAAAATCTAAACATTTAAAAGAAAAAATTTTTATACTAACACAAAAACACTTTTTAACTTATTTAACTAACTTTCTAAAGAACGGATCAAGAAATATCGATGCCGAAAGGAATAACTACATAAATTTCATAATCATCTTCTTAACAATATTCATAACATCAAACAAAATAACATATTAGAAGAAATATCAAAAATCACAACTTAATTAATAATGCTCAATATGAGCTCCACCTTGTAAAAAACAGGTTTAAACTCTTATTTAGAAATTGTTAACTGCTCGTCGAATTTCAGGAGCCTCAAATGACTGAATTGATTGTCGTATTCTTTCTATCATATTTGCCCTTGTTGTTGGACGGTCACGGTATACTAAGTCTTTAACTCTTTCCCATAAATAATAATCTAATACTGACAGATCTGGAGATCTCGGTAGCGATGTCTGTCTAGGTAGCCGTAAAAGAAAATTGGACCTATAATTTTGTCATCAATAATACTGTATCACATATTTACTTTCCAAATATGTTGGTTATCTATTGTCCTTGACCAGTAAGGATTTTGTAGTGCCCAGTAGCGGCAATTCCAAGTATTTACAGATGCATCACTCTTAAACGTACATTCGTTTGTCCATAAAATTCTTTGATGAAAACCTGCTGGTTGACCATGGTACCAACTACAAAATTGAAGACGTTGGGCTACGTCATAATTGCTAAGATCTTGGTGTAATTGCATTCTATAGAGATGAAACTTAATGTCTTTCAAATCGTTACGAATGGTACAATAATTGATACCAGAATCAATTTCCCTTCTTTTCAGAGAATGATGTGCAGCTATAATCCATGACGTTACAATATCTGCCGATCTTACATCTCTAATACCTCTTTTAATTTTTCGTCTTTAATTGTGATGAGGTTGCACAATCCCATTATTTTTTATTTGATTAGAAAATCGAGAAAAGACTTTCCTAGAGTGTGGAAATCGATCAGGAAATCGTACCCTCCATAAGGTCTCAGCAGCAGAAAAAGACCCAGCTTCAAATAAAATTTTAAGCATATCGTATGCTTCTTCATTAGAATATACAATTTCTGAAAGAGAAAAACGTAAATTTTATCAGAATAAAAATATATTTCAATGTGATGATAAATAATAAACCTCAATAATGTTTAGAACTTACTTTCGTGGTAGATCAAGTAATAAATACGCTAGAAATGTTGATAAGTGAGATCTAAAGAAACTTACAAATTAAACGGCATTTAGAATAAATACTGGAAGCGTCACCCAATTTTGATTAGCAACAAAATTGGGTGACAATTGTCAAATTTTTACCTGAAAATTAATTATAGTACATATTGTAATTATTAATCATTAAAAAATACGGATTTTTATTTTTACCTACCCCCTATGAATTTGTGCAGTAACAACACCTGATCGGTAATATCCAACTTTCGGCCCTAGGTACTACTAATGTACTATTTCGAAATATTAAGCTCCCGACTGTTAGAAAAACTTTATACCTAGGTATAACGTCAAATGAATAGGAAATTTCATTACTCAAATCTGACATTATGTTTTAAATTATTCTTGAAGAGAAAGAAGCTTCCAATACAATTAGAATTGAGATTAATTTCGAGGTATATAGTAAATCGAATCTATGACTTAAAAAAGTAAACGTGCTCATAAATTGCCAACGGCCAATCTTTAATTTTTGATCTCTAATTAACATTTGAATTTGTCAAACCGGAAGTTACTTATAATGCATATTTTTAAATTCGTAAAGAAGTTCTGTATTTCTAAACAAAGAATTTCCGGTCCATACCGGAAGTTTATTTTACCGCCAATCGATAGAGCATACCTCATTTACATATTGTATAAAGACATTATTAGCTCTTAGGTTATTAGGTTCTTGGGTTATTGAGTTATTACTGAATGAAAATTTTTGTATTGGATGTTTCAACGGTTATTTAACGGACTTATGATGCATGTTTTCGAAAAACTTTTGGATAAAAGTTATTTATTTTTCCACTCAGAAACCGAATTCATCATAAAAACAAACATATTCTACTTAAAAAAACCAACTTACGGTTAGTTTGACTAACGTCCGGTTCAAACCGGAAATTGATTTTATCGCCAATCGATAGAGCATATTCTATTTACTAATTATAATAATGTCAGTTTTTTATAAATGACGTTTTTTAATGTTTTATAAGGGGTGGACGGGTGGTTTTAAACACCCGGTATATATATAATATTAACTTAAGCACTGTGTTAAAGTTCACTATTCACATAATATTTACTGTATTCTGTATCAAACTGGATTCTGCCTTCATCCTCAGATTCTTCATTTAAGATTGTAGAGTTTGCGGTCACGATAAAAAAGATAACATTGAATTAAATTCAACTAAGTGGCCGCGATGGCGTCGGTCGTCGCAGTTCCCAGAAAACCGAGGCATGCTTGTCAATTGCTTTTAATGATAGAAAATATAATTGGCATTAAATTTTTATAAACGTTTTAATAGTAATACCAAGTAGGATTAAAATTAATATATTTTAATGTAAAAAATGATTAGTAGTATAGCAAAGCGGATTTTAGTTCTGTAAATCATGCACGCGAAAATGCAGTGAGGTAATTGCACGAAAGCCGTGGCGACGCAAGAGAGATCTCACAGAGTATTAAATCATATTTCATGTATGTAATTTTTATTGTACTCCCATACATCATAAAAGCTTTCAATGAAATTTTAACGAAATGTTCCATCGAAAGCTTCCTGTAAACTTTATACAAAGTTTACGCAAGATAATTTGTAAGATTCATAAAAGCGAATGTGCAATATTCAAAGCAAGTTTTCTACAAGATTATGATAAACTTTCACTTAACTTGTAAAATATTTAAACTGGTAGATTTCTCGTAAGCTATTAGGAAGGTAACATTAAGCTTTTCACAATCTTTTATGTTAATGTTGCATGGAAACCTTAACCGAATCTTCAAGAAATAATTTCTGTGAGCTTCCACAAAAATTTATCTGAAAGGTTCTAAGAAACTTTTATACATGCTTGTTGTAAGTTTCCTTAAAAATTACATGGAATATTGATCGTAATCTTGCCGCAAGGCAATTTGTAATCTTAATTTGAAAAAATACTATAAAAGAAATTTACACTGTAAAAAAAAATTTTATACCACCGTAGGTCAAAAATTTTCCTTCGTTTTTTTTCGTAAAATAATGTGTAAAATAACATTTGTGACAATGCGAATAAACGATTAAATTTAATAAGGATATTTAAAAATATATGTAGTTATAATAAATAATGAAATTCTAAAATATATAAAATACTTAGATAAAGGTTACAAATGATCTTTCAGAAAGATTGTATAAAAGGTTGCTGGAATCTTTCATGAAAGATAAATGACAGTTTCTTAAGTCGGACATTTCGATCTTACGTTAATATTCTGCGAAAACTTCCTGGAAGATAATTAAATCTTTTGGGAAGCTTAATATAATCATTCCAGAAAGCTTACAAGAAACTTTATGCAAGGTTTTATTCGACGTTACTGAATTCTTTCTAAAATGGATACAGGAATATTAAAAAATGCTTCAAAAAGGTTACTAAAATCTTTTATAATGTTACAAATAACCTTTCAGAAAAATTATTTATATAAAAGGTTACTGTAATCTTTCATAGAAGATAGCTGATATTTTCTTAAGCCGGACATTTTGATATTTCAGCAATATTCTGTGAAAGCTTTACGGACGCTTCCAAACCTTTCTTGAATGCTTATAAAAAGCTGTTCTGCTGTGTGGGCTACGATTAGTTTTATAAACTATTAATTGTTTGGATTGAAAATTTGAAGAAAATTAATAATCTTATCTGCAACTTAATTTAATTTATGTAACAATAGATCTTACAATAAAATAAAATTATTATATTTTCTTATTATACTGGGTGTCTAATTTAAAAAAACAGATGCATGTATCTCTAAAACTAAGGGTTTTAAGAAAAAAGTTTTCAAACAAAAGTTGTTAGAGGGATATCTAACGGTGACCTTACCATGACTTTAAATATGGCCTTTAAGGTCATTTAGTAGTTAAGTTGATTTTCTAAACGGAAACCCTTATTTTCGACCCCGAAAAACGAAAGAGCACAAAATTTTACGTCCTAATATGACCTTGTTCATTACGTTGACTATAATGTAACATCGACCTTCCCAAGTTGCTCAAATGTCTTTTATTTTTTTTTGTTTTTTTTTGTATTACCGCCTTATTTTCCCGTTACTTTCTTTTCTTTTATCTCCCTTAGCTGTTGAGAGCGGGCGTAATGCAAAGAAAATGCAATAAATATACAAAATTTAGAAAATACTGAGGAATGTGCAGATGTTCGCGTCCCTAATGGTCAACGCAAACAACTTAATCACTTTACTTCGCGTAGATAATTAACGGACCGGAGAACACTTGTATACACAAAACTTATCTGTATCTTAAATACGAACAAAATAACGCAGATGCTTGCATTGGTAAACGCTTCTTCCGTTTTCTAGTACTACTAGCAGTAAATCTTGAAGATCCACATAGTAGTAGTTATCAAAAGGGGCATATAGCGCAAATGCCCATGAAGCCTGTTCTATACCTGACGCGTGGGACAGCGCTCCGTATCTTAAATACCGCAATAATGGCGCACCAAAACAGCCACCTCTGTTGACGATTTTGTCTATTTATAATATACAATTATCTTTTTCTTCCTCTCAATATTGTCCTTTCTCACGCATTTACCAGATGCGTACATCCGCGCGTAGATCTTACAGAAAACACGCCTAGATAATAAAATAATTTTACATTTTTCCTAACTCAAATATACCGTAATCCATAAATACTTAAAACTATATTAAGAGTAAACCTGTATTATCGCAGCAAGATGGTAACGTTGTTGATATTAACTAACAAACAACATTCTACGTCCTATTTATTTTTGTAATACTAAGTATAAGGAAAGCGCGATGTAATTAAAACTACATTCGACATATAAATACATGTTTAAAATAATTTTATATAGCATAAGTCATCATGTAGTTTTAATTATATTTAAGTATAGTTAAAATGATCTATGAAAATTTACAATCATTTTAACTTTACAAATTAATTTAAGATAAATTTAAGTTCGAATTTAAATAGGAATAAGTTTATATTTTATTGGTAGCGATAATTATATTTAGACTAATGTTATATTTAATTCTGTTTATAAAAAAAATAATTTATGCACGTACGCTACGACATTTTCAATGTAACATAAATGCAAAGGAAGGTACCCGCAGAGACATCTTTTCATCCACCGAAGAACCAACACCCCCGCTTTGAAGAAAAATCGGACCGCCTACGCTAAGAAAATCGGCCACTCAAAATAGGTCAAGGCCCTCTCGAAATCGGCCCTCGCCAACCGGAACGAATCCCGAGACAATCGTGGAAAGGCCCTCACTTCCCCCTCCGCCCCGCTTTTTCATTCTTTCCTTAATTTCTCTCTCTTTCTACCCTCCTCTTTTCCTGCTTGGCTGGAGGAATGACTTATCATCGAAGGCGAGGTGATGAGCTGCATCGCTGCACACCAGAAGTCCAGTACAACTCCGCAACTTCCCAACTCTACAACTCTACGACTATACGACTATGCAAAGTGCAAAGGTGTAAAAGTACAACTCCATAACTCTACAACTATACAAAAGTGCAAAAGTGCAACTCTTTAACTCTACAGCATCACAATTCTACAACCCTACAACAGTGATTGGTACACTCGGACAATACAAATAAGGAGATTTCAACAAGTTTCAGACGACGCTTGATGCCCGTGGATACCTCCTGGCGCAGTAGGCAATAAGGAACACAATTATATTACCTAAAAACATTCAAAATGAACAAAAGTAAGTTTCTATAAACAATATTACTAACTATTTTACTGTTCTTTTCTTCCCACTCTCGCTATCATCCGATCGTTCTCCAGGTCCAATTACGTGGACTGTGAGCGATCAAAAACCTTTCCGAGTCGCTTCTCAACTCCAACTACGTGGACTAGAGGTGACTCAATCCTTAAACTCCCTCACTCACTTACCAAGTAGTTATTAGAAAGAAGGAGAATCGAGCGGCAACGGGCAAAAGATCCCAAGCTATTAGACGTAAAAGTCTAGGCTCGAAAAAACCGAACATATGCACACACATTAGTAATAGTCGCGTTTGCTCGATAGAGCCGACGTGACAATAACTTTCAAAGTCATTTAAAGACAAGTTAAACATTTTCAATGGAAAATTTCACTTTTGACCCCAGAAAACGAAAAAACCGAAAATTTTACCAAGTAGAAATCCAGCCATTTAAGACAAGACCAAGCAAAGACCTGTCGTTTAAGGCAAGGGCAGAGACCCAGCCAGTTAAAGCAAGACCAAGCAGAGACTCGGCCAGTTAAGGTAAGACAAAGCAAAGACTTGGCCAATTAAGGCAAGATGGGACAAAGACCTAGCCAGTTAAGGCAAGACCAAGCAGAGACCCGGCCAGTTAAGGCAAGATCGGACAGAGACTCAGCTAGTTAAGGCAAGACCAATAAAAAATCCCGCCAGTTAAGGCGAGATCGTCCATCAATGTAAGCTGTATTTTCAACTGAGGCGGTATGGAAAGAGTTATTTAAGGCAAAAGATGTTTAAAAGTTGCTCCATCTTCTTGAATACACAAGTTGACTGGTTTTCGGAAATGCGGAATCGTTTTTAATAACACATTTCGCGGTATGGTGTTACGAGGTGTGTTCAGAAAATAACGGGAATTTTCGGTTTTCGAAAAAAATATTTATTAATTTGTCTACATTAATGTTGTCGCCTTCAAAGTGGTCCCCATTAGATATTATGCACTTGTGCTAGCGCTTTTTCCAATCCTCGAAACACTTCTGAAACTCGATTTTTGGGATAGCCTTTAGTTCTTTCAGCGGTGCGGTTTTAATGTCATCTATGCTTGTAAAACGATAGCTCTTTAAGGTTCTCTTTATTTTTGAAAATAGAAAAAAGTCACACGGAACCATGTCTGGCGGATGTGGAGGCTGGGGCATCGTTACAGTGTAGTTTTTGGCTATAAATTCACGAACAAGTAATGAAGTGTGAGCAGGTGCATTATCGTGGTGCAAAAGCCATGAATTGTTTTGCCACAAATCCGGGCGTTTCTTTTTGGATTGCTTTACGCAAACAGCGTTGAACTTGTAGGTAGTACTTCTTATTGACCGTTTTACCTCGTGTCAAGAATTCATAATGCACTATGTCATTAAAATTGAAGAACACAGTGAGCATGACCTTCACGTTCGACCGCACTTGTCAAGCCTTTCTCGGTCTTGGCGATCCAGAATGCCTCCACTGGAACGATTGAGCCTTCGTTTCGACGTCATATCCGTAAACTCATGTTTCTTTACCTGCTATAGCACGTTTCAGCAGTTCTGCATCGTTGTTGGCTTCATTTAGTGACTCCTGAGCAACTTCCATTCGCCGCTGTTCTTGTTCAAAATTCGACAATTTTGGAACAAATTTTGCTGCCACATGTGTTATACCCAAAGCATTTGAAAAAACTCCATAGCATGAGCCAATCGATATGCCAACATAATCAGCGACTTCTCTGATTGTGATTCGGCGATCGTTCAAAACTATTTCTTTTACTTTTTCTACTTTTTCATTGGTTGTTGATGTGCTGGGGCGTCTGGGGCGTTCGTCATCTTCAACGTCTTCACGGCCATCTTGGAAACGCTTATACCACTCGTAAATCCTTGTCTTACTTGTAGGAGACTCACCATAGGCCTTTACTAATATTTTACATACTTTGTTACACTTTATTTTATTTTTTACGCAAAATTTGATACAAATTCTTTGATCCATTTTTTATTAACAAACGAAAATCGCTGAGCTTATAAAAACACGTCTAACCTTAGCGGCTGCCACTAATGAAGTAAACAATGAATACAGCTAATAATCGTATCATACTTCAGGGGTATGTGTATCAACATCATAAAAAAAAATGTTGACAATCGGACTCTCCAAACCCGCGAAATTTAAAAATCCCCGTTATTTTCTGAACAAACCTCGTACATGCATTCCAAATCCTCACCTTCATATCTTCTTTTATCATTGGTCTGGTTGTATAGACCTCATTTTTATTGAAGCCCCGTAAATAAAAGTGAAGCGATGTAAGGTCTGGTGACCTAGGTGTCCATTCAACAGGATCTCCTCTACTCATCCATCGATTATCGAATCTTTTATTTAGATAATTTCTTACAATAATTTTCCAATAGGGAGAAGCACCATCTTGTTGTAGCCATAATCGATTTCTCGAATTAAGATCAACTTCGTCAAGCAGAACTAGGAGTTTATCTCTTATTAACTGCAAATAAGTTTGTCCGTCAACGTTGCCTTTAAAAAAGAAAAGGCCAATCAAATAGCCATTAAAGATTACGCACCATACATTTAAAGTCCAGCGATGTTGATGTTCAACCTCTCGCATCCAGTGTAGGTTAACTGGAGACCAAAAGTGAAAATTATGACGATTCAAGACGCCAGTACTTTGAAATATAACCTCATCGCTGAACATAACATATTTAAAAAAATTATCATCATTATTGACCTGCTGCGTCATCCATTGACAAAACATAAACCTTCTTTGATAATCCTCAACCGATAAAGCTTGGTTCAAAGATATGTGATACGGATGGTACTTAACGTTTTTTAGATATCTGCTGACTTGATTTCGTTACACCAAGCTCTCGTTCGATTTGACATAAACTTATCTGAGGATCCAAGTGCACCATACCTAGTACTGCAATCATTTGAGGATTATTAGTATAATCTTCTGTTAACATGAACCTCCTTTTACGAGCAAACTCACCTTGTCGGCCACGCAACTCAATATTATGAATAACAGTGTTATTGGCATGACGTCTTTCGGGGAATCTAGCAGCATACAAAATTGAAGCTTGAACGTAGTTTCGTCGACATTATCCTAACATAAGGAAAATATTGACAATTTCATTAGCTGTGTAGTCAGGCATTATGAGAAAATATCAAAATAAAAAGTAAAATTTAAATTAAAAAAACAAATTTTATTTAAAAAAAAAACAAATACATTATTCCTTTAACTAAATAACGAATTTTTTTAAGCATAAGAGAGAATATATGTGAGTTCACATTAATTTGTTTTTATGAACATAATATAAATTTATTTTAATATAAATTTGTTTGATTGATTCTCAATTTATTACAATTGATTGTAATGCTTAAATTTCTTAAGTGATTGAAGAAATTGTATTAACTTTTGTTTAATAAATTTAGTTAATATTACAGCTTGCTGTAAGAAATGTATTTCTGTTAATGAGATAAATTTTTTTGAAATATCAAATTGCGTTTATATGCGTGGCTTCGCCACCCTTCATTCTTATTCCAGTGTGACGAATCACCGTATATTTTGTTTTACTTAACAGCATTTTCAAGATTATTATAACACTGCTTATGACACACGAAATCGCGTGACTTGCAGCATGTGACATGTGGCAATGCTGCGCACATTAAAAAATTTATTTGTCGAGTTCATTAGTCACACATGCGGCGAATCCCCTTACTTCTAGTCTTTATGAAGATAACATTCAGATATTCAAAATTATTATAAAATAATAATTATCATTAAATGCTAAGAGATCTAAAGAATAAAGCATTCATAAAATTTCAAGAAGCTACGAAATTCAGTTTATTTTTAAATAATTATTCAATAAAAAATGCAGAGATACCGTCATAGCACAACGGATGAAGAGGCAATAAAATTCTTATTGCATTTTAATGTAACAGAAGAATAAAAATGAATTCGTTTCTTTTTTCATAAATTTTTTATTTTTTGTTATTATAGTTGCTATATTGGTCCCGCCATATTGAAAATAATACTAATTTATTTTTAAGATTGTTATAATATTACATAGCAACCTAAATGATTAATATAGACTGATTTTAAGCAATGCTATAGAAGAAAAGTTTTGAAATCACGCCCATGGTCGATATGAAAAGAAAAAGATATTTTGTTAAATATAGGCGGTTATATTTAATTTCAGGTGAGATCCAATGCCAGATTCCAAAAAAAGCAAGTCTTATCACAAAAAAAAATATTATAATCTTGTTGGTTTTTATTCATTTTTTTATTTTCTAAGCCAAAATCCAATCGACTATAAAATGTCCGCTTGGGACAAAATGGGTCAAATTCAAACACATTAAAAAATATTAAAATGAATAAGATCAATTAGAATGTAAAAAACTATTAAAATTAACAGGCGTCAATAAAGTACAATCAAGATAAATGAATAAGGCTAATGAAACTTCGTAAGAATCAATGGAAGAAAATTCGCAAGAATCTTTTAAAAGCATAGCGGAAAATCTTTCCTCATCTTTACGGAAAATGTTTATACAAGGATTATGCGCGGACACAGGACCATCACAATTATATTTCTCATAAGATTTTTGCAAGGTTTCAAACTTTTCATGGAATCTTGCAAAAATCTTGCAAAAATTTTTCATGCTATGTGGGTAATGCAGATTTGATGGTACCCGCACAGCAAAAAATGTTTCAAAGAAACTTTCTTGGAAAGATTTCACTAAAACCTTCCAAGAACGTTTTTATATGCATTGTAGAACCTTTCAAAAACCTTTCACAATAGCATTTTTTATAAGACTTTAAGAATCATTCCAAAACATTTGTAAGAAATCAAAACACGAAATTTAGCTGATACTTTACAGAAACCTTTCCTTACAGTTACGCTGTGCTCTCCTGCGAGTGAGTTTCGCTGCGCGTTACGGCGAGGACGGAGAGATAAGTCCCGCAGTGAATATAGTTTGATTCCTCTTTGATTAGAGTGAGCGTCGCGAGTGAAGCTAGGGGTGAAGGTGTGCGAAAGAGAGAGAGTGAGAGAGAGTGAGGAAGAAGTCAAGAGAGCAGTGCGAAGAAGGAGAGCGAAGACGAGAAAGAGCAGCGAGGAAGTAAGCCGTGGGACGAGAAGTCGAGAGTCGACGGGAGGCGACTAGTGGTTGCCACCGCGACCTCAGAAGCCGAGGGTGAGACGGAGATAGGAAGCATCAAGGTGAACTCTCAATGAGGTCTAGCAGCCCTTCTCCGGAGGGAGAGCCGCAGAAGCGAGGTGCAGCGATGCCAAAGGAAGCTGCCGGGAGCTCAACGGCCAGCGGACGAGCTTCGTGATCAACAACGGTGAGTGTTCTCACTTATTCGCGTGAAATCATTAGAGAGAGAGAGAAAGAGCGAGAGTGTGTATTAGCGGGTTTGCGGTGAGGATGGCGAGGGATTGCCACTTCCCTGCCCTAGGGAAGCGATCGGCCTTCGTCGGCTGGGAGACAGTCGCAGGCGGCCGGCCTGCATCTTCGCGACATGAACAGCGGGAGAGAGAGAGAGAGATAGTAAAAGATAGATTGAGGCATCGTTTAGTATAAAATTATTTTGTGCAAGGCACTCAGAGCGCACGTAGCCAAATCGGCAAATTTCTCAAATATTATTTGAGAAAGTGATTTTTAAAGCGGCGTAAGTGCGAGAGAGACAGTTGGCTTACTCGCGTGACAAAGATACGCACAAAGAGGAAGGGCCGATTGCCAGCCGAAGATACAGACAAAGAGGAAAGGCCGATTGCCACCCTAGAGAGAGAGTTGAGTGTTCTCGCACTAAGTGCACCCGGCACTTATAGCGAAAGCGCGTGTGTTTGAACTTAGTCGATTTTCCGATTCGTTCGAACTTGTGTTTTTTTGCCGAGGGGACTTAGTCGAAATTTGGCGTGTTCAAACTCAGCTGATTTTCCGGTTGATTCGGACTCAGTCTATTTTTTGACTAATTCGAACTTAGTCGATTTCTTGACTAGTTTGAACTTAGTCATTTTTTGGCCATGGGAACTTTGTTAGATTTCATGAATTCAGACTCAGTCATTTTTGTTTCGACCGAGTGGACTGTCGAAATTTTGCACGTTCCAACTTAGCCGATTTTTCGACTAATTTGAACTTAGTTTCGAGTCAAGGGGGGAGGGGGGTGTTCAGGAGGAATCGGTGGTTCGTTTTTTTTGTTTTTTTTTAATCTTACTTGCTGCAGGATACCGAGATGGCGGATTACAAACAATTAATGGTTTATATGTTGAGCAGGTCTCGGGCGGCCTGCCAAGCGAGAAGAGAGATCGGTGCTCTCCTGGTTAAGGACGTCATCCGACGGGTGGAAGAGCGCGGACTTAGGACGAGGGGAGAAGGTTTGGAGTTGCGCGAGCGACTGCTTAGGGCGATTGCATGTGATGATGATCCAAGCGTGTCAGTGCCGTGGTATGATGATTACGACGCCGACCCTGCAGCTCCTCCCGCGCCGATCCCAATGTCGTGTAACCGACTCTGGGAGACCAGGAAGTGGTCCCGAAGAGGGAGTCGAGCAACGCAGAGTACTTCGGAGGATCTCACGAGTAGGGAGTCCGACGCAGGAAATTGGGCGGGGCTGGAGGCACTGAACTCCTTGAGGATCGATGACACGGCCCGCACTCCTGCTCGGAGCAGTGTGGGGAGAGTTTTGAAGCCTAGGTGGATAGAGAGTGGAAGAGCAGATGGACCTCACTGGCCATCCGCCGTGTTGCCGCTCGCGACTACAAGCGCAGTGGCACCTTTCACTGGCTCTTCGGCGGGATTGGCGTCATTGGCGCACCTGGCGGCTCCGGTTTTGACCGTTGTGACCCCTGCTTCGACGCCACCACCGAATTCGGGTCCGCAGCAACCTGCTACGGTAGTCGTCAGCGCGGAGCAGTGGCAATTCGTCATAAGTCAGCTGACGGAGAACAGCAATGAAATTAAGGAGTTAAAAGAGCTTCTGCTCTCTTTGAGTCTGTTCTCAAAAGCGACTCAGATGCCGACGTTGACCGGGAAGTTAGGGATTGCTCAGAGCAGACCCCCCCCCCCCCCCCCCGCTGAGTCCAGCGCACCGTCAGCCGATGGCACAAGGATCGTGGTGGGCCGCAAGCGTACATTCGAGTACGTCGAGAACGTACGATATGGATGTTCGGCTGAAGACTCAACAATAGCTGGGTGTGCCCGAGCATTCCGAAGAACACGTGCCATTATATGCTCGCGGTGGCGGAGCTGCGGCAGCTCGTCGGGGAAGAGGAGAGATGCGTGGCCCCTCCTGCAGTCAGTCAGAGGACAGATGACAGGAAGATAGGGCCACTGTGGAGCGTGAGCGGTGCTTGAAAGCAATAAAGCAGTAGGGAGTGCCGTTCGCTGGCAGAGACAATAAAGATTCGTCCGAATTCGTCGCGTTAATGGAAGATTTTCGACGCTTCCATTCCTACGGCGAAGAGGCGATACTAACAATAAGTGCTCTGTCAGTCGTCCTCGCTGATGCTGCACGCTTTTGGTACAGGGAAATCAGAGAAGATATCCACGGTTGGCAGGGATTTCTTCGACGTTACCGCGATCAGTACTGCCCTGAGATCGAGGAAAGAGCGGTGACGAGACAGTTGGAGAAGCGTACGCAGGGGAAGGGTGAGAGCGTCACACGATATATATCGTGTTTCCGGGCAATTGCAGCTCACCTTAAAAACCCGCCGTCTATGCTTCAACTGGTGGAGATGGCGTACTAACAGCTGCAACCCGAGTACCGGTTGTTTATGGCCGCTGCATCAATCTGTAGTTATGAGGACATCATGACACACGGTAAACGGTGCGAGAGGAATACGAGGTCTGGCTATTAAATAACGAGACTGGTTACGAAAAAGGGTTTTATTATAAAAATTATTCTACATTCGAATGCTTCCCTTCAATATACTCCCCTTTCCTCGCCACACACCTTACCATACGTTTTTTCCATTGATCGAAGCAGTGCTGGAAGTCTTCTTTGGTAAGGGCTTTTAGGAGCTCTGCCGTTATTTGCTTTACCGCTTCCATCGACTCAAGTCGGGTCCCTTTCAAAGCAGATTTTATCTTTGGAAACAAAAAAAAGTCGCACGGTGCCAAATCTGGCGAGTACGGCGCGTGTTCGAGCACTGGAGTGCGCTTACCGGCCAAATACTGCTTCACAGATAGCGCGTTATGGGCAGGTGCGTTGTCCTGGTGCAAAATCCACGAGTTGTTCTTCCACAACTCGGGCCGTTTCTTACGAACTCGTTTTCGCAGTGTTGCCAAAACCGACAAATAGTAAGTCTGGTTGACAGTCTGACCCTCTGGAACCCATTCAGTCATCACGATACCGTTAATATCGAAAAAAGCGATCAACATTGCTTTGAATTTGGTTGGTCATCTTCAGTGCTCACTCGGCCCTCACTGAAGCGCTTACACCACTTGAAAACACGCGCACGAGATAGAGAATTGTCCCCATAGGCCTCTTGCAACAATTTACAGCACTCAGTCGGAGTTTTTTTCAATTTAACGAGAAATTTAAGATTGATACGTTGCTCCTGTTTTTCGTCACACATGGTTTTCGGCACGAGAAAAAAACACGTTCGTGTCAAACCGCTACTGCAAAAATACAATAATAGTGACGAGAACGTGTTTTGGTACGTGCATAGACAAGATATCTAGATACCCAACGCACTACTCGTTTTTTTCCCTATCCCTCTACGACGCCCTCTAGGCGCGCAGTCTCGTTATTTAATAGCCAGACCTCGTATGCGCATGAATGAGCGCTTTTTGGACCCGCCTTCGAAAGACAAATCCGTCTTCCAAGGAGCGGCCTTAGCCCGTACTTCGAGGCGCTCTAGCCAGATTGCTGAAGTGAGAGAGACGGAGAAGAAGGGGATGTTCTCGTCGGGGCAGCCGGGGAAGTTAGAGAGCCTTAAGGGAACCCCCAAGAAGAAGAAGCGCCAAAAAAAGAGAACCAATTCGAGTTCCTTGAGTAGTCACGAGGTTGCTGCGGTGCAATGGGTACTGAGAAGTCCTACGCCGCTGCCAACTTACGCGGAAGTCGCGCGGAGCTCGCCAGCACCTAAGCCGGCTTTAAAGCAGCTCCCAGCGTCAAAGTCTTGGCAGACGCCAGTAAGAACGTCTCAAAAGAGACCCATCTCGTCGCCTAGAGGTCCTTCGCCGACGTCTATGGCAGCTGCACGGGCTGGCAGCCCGTTGTACGGAGTGTGTTATACGTGTTAGCGGGTAGGCCACAGAGCGTCACTATGCCGCCAGAGGCGGTGCTTCGCATGCGGGCATCTCGGCCACGTCGTAGTGGAGTGCCCCTTAACGCCGAAGGTGCCACTCAAGCGCGGCGAAGCGACCGCTAACTCGCCGCCTGTTGCCTGCCAAATCTGCGGGACGGCGGGAGTTACAGCTCTCACCTGCCCACGATGCGCATTTATGGTCCGGCGTATAGAAAATGAGCGAGCAGGGTCCCCAAGTCGTCCGGTGGGCCCTGCGGTTCGTCGTTAAATGGACCAAAAGAGAGCGAAAGGCCGTGTCGATGAATACCATCGCTCGCCACGAGAGTCGCCGGTAGAAGTGACGGCGGAGTTCTCGCGACCATCCTAAAGAGAGGGTTGCTATCATCGACGACTTGTGCTGAACTTTTCCTCCTACGAAGAGGTTAAGTTCAGGGGGGGGGGGCTTTGTGACGGAGAATCCGTCATAGGTCGTCGACGAAGAATGTAAGTGTTTACATTTTTGCGCGACTGTCTCCAGGTTGCCAGCTTGTGTAAGCCTGTTTAGCCGCGAAAATGCGGATTTTTCTAAAAGCCGGCAACGTTCGAAAATCACGCGATTTTCGAACTTGCGGTGACGATCGGCGAGGAATTTCGGGAGCCGCGAGGAAAGGGGAGAGAAGAGCGAGCGTAACGGGCAGTTACGCTATGCTCTCCTGCGAGTGAGTTTCGCTACGCGTTTCCGCGAGGACGGAGAGATAAGTCCCGCGGTGAACATAGTTTGGTTTCTCTTTGATTAGAGTGAGCGTCACAAGTAAAGCCAGGGGTGAAGATGTGCGAGAGAGAGAGAGGGAGAGAGTGAGAGAGAGTGAGGAAGAAGTCGAGAGAGCAGTGCGAAGAAGGAGAGCGAAGACGAGGGAGAGCAGCGAGGAAGTAAGCTGGAGGACAAGGAGACCAAATGCCAGCAAGAGGCGACTGGAGGTTGCCACCGCGACCTCAGAAGCCGAGGGTGAGGCGGAGATAGGAAGCATCGAGGCGAACTTTCAGCGAGTTCCGGCAGCCCTTCTCCGGAGGGAGAGCCGCAGGAGCGAGGTGCAGCGGTGCCAAAGGAAGCTGCCATAAGCTCAACGGCCAGCGGACGAGCTTCGTGAGCAACAACGGAGAGTGTTCTCACTTATCCGCGTGAAATCATTAGAGAGCGAGAGAGAGAGAATAAGATAGAATAGAATAATATTTATTGAGGCTACGGGATATGATCCTATGCAACCCTGAACAAGAAATAATACAGATATAAACTTTTACAGTGTTATAGAAAATAAGAGAGAGAGCGAGAGTGTGTATTAGCGGATTTGTGGTGTGGGTGGCGAGGGATTGCCACTTCCCTGCCCTGGGGAAGCGATAGGCCTCCGTCGGCTGGGAGTCAATCGCAGGCGGCCGGCCTGCATCTTCGTGACATAAACAGCGGGAGAGAGAGTGAGAGAGAGAGAGAGAGAGAGAGAGAGAGAGAGAGAGAGGGAGGGAGAGATAGATTGAGGCATCGTTTAGTATGAAATTATTTTGTGCAAGGCGCTCAGGGCGCACGTAGCCAAATCGGCTACGACGTGGTGCCTACGTAACAAGATATATCAGTTGGAGCATTGTCACCATAAACTTCCACAAGCGTTCGATGAGATTCAGCTGCACTTCTCTGTCAATTAAAACAGGAAACTAAAACCTCCCGCAAATGCTGCCTAGTTAACACAAAATTGGACATATTTAACACAGTTGAAAACAAGATTTTTTTATGAAACTCGAAGCGATATAAACTGAATATCATTGACAAATGTCTAACCTCTCTAAAACTATCAACTTTAGCTGTTACTATTAAATAATAATAATAGCCAGAGCCATCTTTTGAAAACGGACCGAATTAATTTGTACTCCCAATATTTAAATAAAACTTTTGAAAAATATTACGATCATTTCCAAAATATTTTGAGTAAACGCTGTTCTTAATTTATTTAGTCGAAAAGCTGAAGATCATATTATATATCCATTATTCTTTTAAAATAGCAAACAACTAAGCCTTTTTTTATAGTAAAACTATAAAAACGCTTTTTTTTCTATATTAAAAGCAGACAAAAGTTAAAAACTCATAATATCTTAATTTCGAACAACATTGATCAACATAATTATTTATAATTATTATTGTTTAATCAATTGTTTTATTTAAATTTTAATAGTTTTACTATGAGAAATTGATTTGTTATCCAACCATATGCGATAATCATATTTTTACACATGCAGGATTCAGGAGCATCTGACTAATAACTTCCGGCTTTCATGTTAAATTGTGAATTGTTTAAAATTGCATGTGTCTATACTTACACGTGTGCGTTAGCCTCTTTGAAAATTTACTAAATTAATTAACTTAATTAAGTATTAGTAGTGAATGTTTGTTATAAATAATATATTTTTTAGTATTTCATATTATTTACTTGTTTATTCATTCAATCTAGAAATAATTACATTAGCAATCTTATTTATACAAAATTATATAAAAAGGGCCTGTGTGTAGATCTGAAAAATTAATACTAATTCAAAATACTGTTGTCTTCGGGTTGGGAACAGAAAAATCACAACATTTTTTGGCTTTTAATTAAATAAAATATACAAAATAATTAAATAATTAAATTAAATAATAAATAATTCATACAGTATTTATTTAAGTAAAGTATACAGTAAAAAGAACTTTAAAACACACGCGAAAGCCATAAGCATAATTTTATTATTAATTATCTCTTAAAAACTAATAAATGACTTTTATTGAAAGATTTCAGTGAAAGTTTAAATGCAAGATTTCAGTAAAAACTCATCCTAAAAACATTTTTTAGAAACTTTTAAAAAGATTTCAAGAAAGTATTTTAGAAAGTTTCATTAACTACGTTCAAAAATATTTTTTTTAATATTTCTATAACTTTTATAGAAATTTTTTTTTAACTGTTATCGAAAGATTTATAAAAGGGTTTAGGAAACATTGTTTAAGGGTTTAAAAACAGACATAAACCCATTTTAAAAACATTTTTTAAAAGCTTTTATAAAGGTTTTTATTCTTTCATGAAACCTTTTATAAACATTTTAAAAACCTTTCGTTCCGTGTGGGGATTGATTCTTATTTATATTAATGAGGATAAATTTGTTTTAATTATTTAATTGTCTGTTTATATTAATTTCTATACTTCTTAATTAAATTTATGCCTTCTAATAGCTTTTCATACATTATTGAGATTTTAATTTATCTATTTTAATTGTTTATAATTGACTAAAGCTGCTGATCTATTAATTGATCCTTATTGATTTCAATTGATTTAATTGATTTCTTATACAAAATTTGGAGGCACGAAACCACATTGAAAACAATTGATTATTTTTATATTCTTAATTATCTATTTATAAAACAAATTACAATATAAGTTAAAAATTGCATAAATGCTTAAAATTACTGTCAATCTATTATTTTTATTACGAATTTGTTAAGAATTTTCTGCGCGTGTATGTGTGTGAGAAAAAATATTAAATTCTATATCGTCTTTGTAGTTTCATTAAGTTGTTTGAATGAAATTATTAGGTTGCTGCAGATGAAATGGCCGATTTAGTAATAAATTTTTAAACAGCTGTAACTTCTTATAAAGACAATTTATTTAATCAAAATAGGTACCAATAGATGCAACACACTTTTTTCAACGACATACAAGTACATTTATTTCAGTTTTGTAGAAGTCCAAGTTTCTGGTTCAAAGAAACTCCTCGAAGGCGTTTTTGACAGCAGCTTCATTATTAAATCTTTTTTCTATCAAAAAGTGATCTAAATGTTTAAAGAAACGGTAATCTGTTGGTGAGAGGTCTGGTGAATATGGAGGGTGAAGAAGAGTCTCATAGCACAACTCGTTTAATTTTTGGACCGTTGTTCTCGATACATGAGGTCATGCGTTATCATAAAGCAGTATCACTTCATCCCTGTTGACAAGCCTAGGTCGTTGGACTATCAATTTCTGATGTTTTTCATTCAGTTGAGTACAGTATTTCTCAGCATTGATGGTTTTACCAGGTTGCAGGAACAAATAGTGGATAACTCCAGCTACAGACCACCACACAGTTACCATTATTTTCTTTGGATGAAAGCTTGGTTTCGGCATGTGTCTTGGCGTTTCATCGGCATCTAGCCATTGGGCCGATCGACGTCGATTATCCTACAAAATCCATTTTTCATCGCAGGTCACAATTGGGTGCAAGAACGGTTCCTTTTTGTTGCAGGAGAGAAGAGAACTTGAAATCTCCATTCGACACGTCATGTTTTGCTTAGTAAGATTATGCGCAACCCATTTGTCAAGCTTTTTCACTTTTCCAAGTTGTTGCAAGTGGCGGCAAACTGTCGAATTGTGAACGCCTAATTTTCGGCAAGATTTTTTATGGTTTGGCGGGGATCAGACTCTACTAATGCACGCAGCTCGTCATTATCGATCAATGGTCCTGGGTGTCCACGTGGTTCATTTCCAAGGTCCATATCTCCGAATCAAAATTTTTCGAACCACCGTCGAGTGGTTCGTTCGCTAACTGTATCAGGCCCAAATGCGCTGTTGATATTCCTCGTTGTTACCGTTGCGTTGTGCTCTAATTTAAATTTGTATAGTAAAAGTAGCCGTTTTTGATTTACTTCCAAGTTCACTTTCTCTTTTTGTTTTTACGATCACTATGAAGTGCAAAACAGAAATGACTCCATAAACCAAGGTAGCAGTATTTATACTTCAATATGTCATATCATTTGCGCCGCCTTGTGCCAACATAATACACTAAAATTGCAGCCGACTTTATGTCATTGCTAAATCGGCCATTTCATCTGCAGCAACCTAATATAAACAATGGAACAAGAGACAAAAGTTAAGAGCCTCTTTTGTTTCGATTTTTCATCAGTTATTTTTCTACTGGACAAGGTGATATATCAATTGTAACAGTTATAATTTGGAAGGCACGTGCGAGACGCTTCTTCGCTTGTGGCCACTGCAGTCGGCCCCGGATTGGGCCTGTCAGGCCGCTAAGTCCCTAGATGCGGCTTAGAGTGCCAACGAACGTTAGCTGCCGTGCAATGGCACTCTTCTGCAGTGCTGACCGTTGACAACGTAAGATCCTTCTTAGATCCTACTTTTACTCACGTGTGCGGGGCCTTGCCTTCAGGTCCCACTGCCAGTGCTGCTTCCACTGGGCTTGGCTGCTCAGAGTGTGTACCAACAATCGGTTGGCACACCCGCGAAGGCGGCGGTATTCGGGATAGGAAAGCTACAGGGACTAAATGAATAAAAATGCACTTACTGTGTGCACTTAGCTTATTTATTTACTGAAAGATTCATAAAACAATACACTTTCGTAGTAATTGTCGCGTGGAGATTCGATTACGCTAAGCGCAATTAGTATTGCCTAACGCGCAATACTTATTCACTAGGTGCGCACTGCGCATGCGCACCTTCTTTGATTCGCGTGGCTACACACACATGCGTAGTCTATGGATGCTCGGTATAGAGAGAGAGCAGTTCTCTCTCTATATCGGCGTGGTCTATGACGGCGGGTAAAAGCGGTTTTCTCACTCGCCTACGCAGTCTATGGTTGAGCAAAAGAGCTCGGTCCTTTCGCTCGTCCGCGTACTCTATGGTTGAGCAAGAGCGCTCGTCTGCGTATTCTACATTTGTACGGGTGAGAGTGGCTCTCTCTCTCACTCGTACAAATAGTCTATGGTCGTGCGAGTGAGAGGACCGATCTTACTCGCACTCGCACGGCCTATACAAGCAAAATTCAACGCGGTTTACCCCGCGTATTAAAAAAATTAATGACCTGCCACGATCGCGCACGTAAGCAGGAAATTAAAGATAATCGCGGATTAAAATGAAGTGGCCACTTTATTCTATGAACGTAAAGAATCGTCCTCTCAACACGTCTGTCTATCTCTTTGAAAAACGGTCGTTGAGCGACGGGGAAAATCTTCGAAAACCTAGACTCGCGTGCTACTTGCTTAACGGCTCGGACGAGAAGATCGAGGGGAGGTCTCCTCCTTCCCCTCTTGCGTTGCGCCTATCGATTTTCCCATGTAGCGCCACCGATTGCTTGATCGATGGCGCCGCGTTTCGGCACGCCACGAATTCTCGCGCCTTTTCCTGCGTCGCGCCATCGATCGCTTGATCGCTGGAACCGCAGTTAGTCACGCCGTGTACTCTGCCTCGCACCGCATGGCAGGTGGCCTAACTCCGATGAGCCACCTGTCACACGATTTAAAATTAATAACTTGGAATAATTTTCTTGCGAAATATTTAATTTGGTCGTATTTGCTATCTTCAATTTCACAATCCTACGTAATCCTCGTCATATCGTGTGTAAATGTATCAGTACATCATCGTCGATTTCATTGGCATCGACATAATCATCATCGTCATTAACGTCATCTTCACCGCAATCTCCATTATTATCATCATTGTTATACGTAAAAAATTTCTTGACTAAAAATTGATGATTTCTTTTATATAATTTTAAATCAGATTGGTTTCGTACAAAAAACTCAATTTAAAGCAAAATTAAAGAGAACATTAATAAAAGAAACATTATTCTTTTGCCTTTTGTATGAATTTATGATTGTTAAAATTAAAAAATTAATACATTTCTAATTTTCTAATTTAATAAACTAAACTAATTTTATGCTGAAATTAGCTGTTTTTTAAATTTCATCTTTGCACAATGTTTTTTCAATAATACGAGGGCGGTTCAATAAGTACCCGTGATTGACGACAGAAGGCGTTTCTGAAGGAAGTTGGTATTATCATCGTGTGCTGCCATCTATAAAACGACGGTAAAACGAATTTTAGACTGATTAATAGGTTAGTTTGGATTTGGCAGCCATTTGAGTAAAACGTGTTTCGTGATTTTCGCTAAGATGGAAAAAGAGCAGTATCGTTCGGTAATTCGTTTTTTGTTTTTTGATGGTAAGAAATGTGAAGAGATAAAAGCAAAGTTGGATGCTGTTTATGGGAACACTTCGCCATCTATAACCACAGTTAGATATTTGTTTAACGAATTTAAACGTGGGCGAACATCCATTTTTGATTAGGAGTGACGAGGACGCCCCGCAGACGTGGTTACCGAAGAAAACATTCAGAAAGTCTATGACATGATTCTCGCTGATCGACTACCGAAAGCGCGCAAAGTAGCAGAGGCTGGAGGTGTGTCAAGCAGCAAACGGTTTGAACCGGTTAATTGTTGTTGGTGAAGTGTAGTATTAACCGTTTTCCAAGTTTTCAATAGCTCATAATAGACTACGCTCCT
Source organism: Chalcis sispes (assembly GCA_949987625.1). Taxonomy (NCBI): domain Eukaryota; kingdom Metazoa; phylum Arthropoda; class Insecta; order Hymenoptera; family Chalcididae; genus Chalcis; species Chalcis sispes. The sequence goes on along the minus strand of OX465096.1, from coordinate 44,599,600 downwards.
CTCGTCCCACCAAACACAGAGCATCGTCTTTCCACCAAAACGATTTCGTCTTGCGGTCGATGTGGATGGTGCTCCTGGGTCTACCCATTATTCTTGCGTTTAGGATTTTCAAAATAAATCCACTTTTCATCCCCTGATGCTATTCAATGCAAAAACGACTTCCTTTTGTACCGTGCGAGCAGAATTTTACATGTAATTTTGCGATTTTCCAGTTGCCTGTCATTCGACTCATGTGGTACCCATCTACCGCTCTTCTGGATTTTCCCCATCGCTCGTAGGCGATCGGAAACATCTTGTTTGGAAACTACTAATTACTGTGCAAGTTGTTTTTGTGTTTGCGAATCATCTTCGTCTAACAATGCATGCAAACCCATATTTTCGAATTTTTTTGGCGGTTTTTCATGTTCCTTGTCTGCAACATCGGAGTCACCTTTTTTGAAACGCTGAAACCATAGTTCACACGTATCTTGCGATGGAGCATGTTTGCCATAAGCTTCTCGCAGTAAACGAAATGATTTGGCAGCAGTTTTCTTTAAATGTAAACAAAAAATTGATGCTGACCGTTAATGCTCTTTGTTAGGTATAAATTTTGACATATTACAGTCTGTCAAGTAATTGCGTGGTCGTGTTAATTTATAAAAAAATTTATTTGATAAAACTTTAATTTTTATATATACATTGTACACATTACAAACAATGACGCAATTTGGTCAATAATGTGTCCAGTCACCACCGGCGTCGATAATTGCCTGGCATCTCCAAGGCATGCTTTCTACTAATTTGACGGCGTATTCTAGTGTCAAGGATCTCCAGATCCGACGAATTTCGTAAGACCACTGCTTCAAAGTGTATGTGCGTCTTCCACGAAGCTTCTGTTTAATATATGCCCACACATTTTCAATAGGGTTTGCATCGGACGACTGCGACGGCCAATCCAATGTAACGATGCCAGATTGAGTCTTCCACTGAGTACAGAGCTTGCTGCGGTGTTTAGGATCGTTGTCCTCCTGCAGAATCCAATCTTCATTCTTTGTGATAAACCATCGTTTGGCAGATGGCAGTAAAGCCTTTTTGTAGATTTTTATCATTTTCTCGGCATTTAGGTTGTCAGTAAAGAGGTGTAAAGTGCCGAATCCCTGCTTTGAGAAGCAGCCCCAAAGATGCACCTTTATTCCATGTTTTACGGTCCGCTGAACAAGTCTATTGGTGGGAGTCGTCCAGGCGCACGTGAGGACGGAACGTGCTCATATAGAACATTCATCAGTAAAAATGACATTTTTAAAATCTCTATCAATATTCTTATGCGCCCAAGCGAGTCGCTTTGTCACATGTTTTTCAGTCAACAGAGGCTTCTTCATTGTGTTGCGCCATTTCAGATGATGAGTACGAAGATGGGTTTGGATAGTTTCGTAGGATATATCTAAACCTTTTGCCATTAATTTTGCTTGTCCTTGCTGCAGTGTTAAAGCAGGATTCCGCGAAAACAGATTCACTATTCTTTTTTCATCTTTTTTGTTCACTTTTCCTATCGAGCCACGTTCTGGTAAATCATCGACATTTTAAGCCACTTTATATCGCTGTATCCACTTCTGTACAAATGCCTTCGACTTTCTCATATATTTAGCAGCCGCTGATTGCGACATTTTGGGACCTTTCGGGTGGATGCAAAGGAACACAGCCTCGTAGCGCGACGCGTACTTAGCACTCATGGCGTTTAACGTGATTCTCCTTTAAAAGATCAACGACAACTAAATTTTTGTTGACAATGCATTAAGGACAAAGCTTTTCTCTATTGGCTCGCGAAGAAATTGAAGCAAAATCTTTTATTACCTGTCGGTGAAGTCGACTACGCTCTTACTTGACTGACTGTAAATACAACAATACAACACGATGCACACACTTTTTTAGTCTATCACTAATGCGCGTCCGAACTTATTGATGACACAACAAAATGGCGCAGTGTCGAATCATAATAGCTTCAACTGCATTGGTACACTTTCTATTGTCTAAAATCCGCATTTCTTACTTGTACACCTGGTAATAAGAACTTATATATATATATATATACATATACGAGGGCAGTTCAATAAGTACCCGTGTTTGACGACAGAGGGCGTTCCTGAGGGAAGTTGGTATTATCATCGTGTGCTGCCATCTATTGAACAAAGGTAAAACAAATTTCAGACTGATTGATAGGTTAGTTTGGATTTTGCAGCCATTCGAGCAAGACGTGTTTCGTGATTTTCGCTAAGATGGAAAAAGAGCAGTATCGTTCGGTAATTCGCTTATTGTTTTTGGATGGAAAAAAATGCGAGGGGATAAAAGCAAAGTTGGATGCTATTTATGAGGACACTTTGTCATCTATGACCACAGTGAGATATTGGTTTAGCGAATTTAAACGTGGGCGAACATCCATTTTTGATGAGGAGCGACCAGGACGCCCGGCAGACGTGGTTACCAAGGAAATCATTCAAAAAGTCTACGGCATGATTGTCGCTGATCGACGAACGAAAGTGCGCAAAATAACAGAGGCAATAGGTGTGTCGACCGGAATGGAAATAATTATTTTACATGATAAGTTGGCGATGAAAAAATTGCCGGCCCGATGGGTGCCGCGATTGCTCACGGTGGACAACAAGCGGATGCGGCTGTTAACTTGGAAGCAGGGTTTGGAGCAATTATAAGCGAGATCCGAAGGAGTTCTTGCGTCGAGTTGTCACCGTTGATGAAACCTGTATTTATCATTACACACAAGAAACTAAGCAACAATCAAAACAATGGATTTCTCCCGGTGAATCTGCTCCAAAGAAGGCGAAGACGGTTCCATCGGCCGGAAAGGTGATGGCGACGATTTTTTGGGATGCGAACGGCGTCATCCTCGTGGATTTTTTAGAAAAAGGAAGAACACTGGACAATACTACAGTGAATTATTGGACCGCTTTGACAAAAAATTGAAGGAGACACGGCCACGTGCGACTTCTGGCTATTCAGCAAACTCAAAAGGCCAATGCGGGGACGCTGTTTTGACACGATTGAGGAGATGAAAACCGAATCGAAGGTCTTGAAGGCTATACCAGAAAAAGACTATTCTGACTGTTTCGAGAACTGGAAAAAGCGTTGGCAAAAGTGCGTTTTATTGGACGGGAATTGCTTTGAAGGAGGTGAAATTGATTTGGAAGAATAAATAAAGAATTTACATTTTATAAACAAATTCACCTTACTTTTTGATCACAGTAGTAAGTACTCGACAGATTGAGCGCAATTCTAGAATTTCGCAACGTAATATAAACTGGATCATAGAATGTCAAAAATATCACTTCTACTATATTTCATTGCATCAAGAACTTTATTTTAATAATTTTCAGAAGCAATTTAACTTTTGTCAATGGACATGTCAACAAATACAATTAGACAGTAATTTCTTTGCCAAGGTACTATTTTCTGACAAGTACTTTTTTACAAACTTTGGCATGGTTAATAAACCCAATTTGCACTACAGGGGTCTTGAGAATGACTTTTTTTATAAAATTGAACATTTGCGTCAATGGTCTGTTAACATATGGTGTGGAATAGTTGATGACAAGCTTGTGGGTCCACACTTCATTGATGGTACTTATACTTGCAAAAAAAATTATAATTTTTGAAATAACAAACTTTCGATTTTACTTAAGGGCGTACCGTTAAGTAACGAAAATGATTTCAATACGATAGATGTCCAGCGCATTATTACCAAATTGCTTGTCAAGTTTAAGATTACGATTACAATAGACGTTGAATCGGTTAAGGGAATACAGCGAATTAGCCAGCAAGATTGCCAGATTTTAAGTTTCCAGACTTTTGCTGATAGGGTTATTTGAAGAGTGAAGTTTAATAGTAGTAAAAATGCTTTATCCTTTATATATTACAACTTTAATTGTATTATTATATAACTTTAAAAAAAATCATTTATAAAGTAAAAAAATTCTTCACGTAAACTTGTAAATTCAATAAAGTTTAATAAATTTTTTTTTATAAAATGTAGAATTAAAATTTTTACAATTAATTATACGAAAAAAAAAAATAATCATTTGTTATAAATATTAATCGTGAAATTGAAATTCTATCAATATTTATAATGAACACAAATTTTTTGTTTGAAAAAATATATACATCAACACATCGTTCAATAAGTCCCGAGACTAACCTAGAGATGGTGCTAGTAGTACCAAACTGGCCACGTTCCCATAGAGTGCGAATCTTAACATAAGACGTGTAAAAATTTCACGTCGATCGGATCACAGACAGCAGAGTTATCGAGGTTAGAGTGAAGTCACTTTGTAATTTGTTTAAAAAATGGAAAAAAGCGAGTTTCGCGTGTTGATAAAACATTGTTTTTCAAGGGGTAAAAACACCGTAGAAGCCCAGCAATGGCTTGAAAAACATTACCCGGACTCCTCTTCATCCAAACCAACGATTTGTCGTTGGTATGCTGAGTTTAAACGTGTTCGTACGGACACAAACGATGCGGAACGTTCGGGTAGGCCATTGAAAGCCGTTACACAGGAAAATGTGAGTGAAGTGTTAAAAATTGTAATAACAAATCGCAAAGTTAAGTCCGTGAGATTGCAGAAATGACACAGATATCATCTGGAAACGTATTTACAATCCTTCATGAAAAATTGAGCATGAAAAAGGTTTTTTCCAAGTGGGTGCCGCGATTGCTTTCAGTGGAACAAAAAGAGCAACAAGTCGACGATTCGGAGAGCTGTTTATTGCTATTTACTCGCAATAAAAAGGATTTCCTGCATCGATGCGTGACCATGGATGAAACATGGATACATTATTTCACTCCGGAGTCGAATCGGCATTCATCTGAGATAAATAAAAATGATTTTTGAAAAAAAATGTTGTTTTCGTTGTTAGTATCGGGACTTATTGAACGATGTAATATAACTAGATAATTTCTTTTCATTGAATAAATTTTAAAAAAACTTAATCACTTTTTCTGATTAAATTACAATGATATATTGATGCTCGCAATAATACAATTTTTTAATAAAAAATATGTAACTATTTGATTTTCAAAAATTTTTAAGGTACATAAATATTTGTAAAAAACGTTAATATTTATAATAAATGATGATTTCTTTTGTCGCAAAAAAAATTATAAAAAATTTTAATAAATTTATTGAAAAGTATTGTTATCACAAATTTTTGTAATAACAATAGAAAAGTATTGTTATTACAAATTTTTGTAATAACAATACTTTAGCAGAATCATATTTATGCAGACTTTTTTATTTTATTAAATCATTTTTCTAAAAAATTTTTGTCATTAATGTGAATAAATATTTAATCTTCCATTCAAAATTTTTCAAAATAATTTTAAACATTGCAGTGATATCATGAATCTAGATGAATTGATTTTCAAAAGATTTATTTATTTATCGCCACCACGAGATACCACATTAAAGTACTGCGAGATGGAAGAACCTTTATAATTTTTTAAGAAAATTCACCGTGAAACGTTATCATCTTTATCGTCATCGAATAGATGAATTATGAGTAATGAATTACATAATTATTACACCAAGTTTTGCAATCCTCTTTTAAAAGATGAAAAAGAATAATTAGAGGAAGAAGAGAAGGAGATTGTGAAGGCGGAAGAGGAGGGAACTAAATTACGCGCATGACTTAAGATTTATCTGCCTATTACACTTATACCAGAACATGTAAGTTTTTAAAATCAATTTAATTATTATTATTGTTTTCCTGTTTATTAATAATTATAATTAAATTAAATTTTTCTTCTTTTTACAGATTCTTTGTGGATTTTTGTCATTGCATCAATCACTGTTATAGTAAGACCCGTCCCACGCTTTAAAATAGTCATTAATCCATTAAACCCTGAGCCAAATCTAGGCTAGATGGCATCGAAATAACTATTGGATTGGTGGCACAGCCCAAAAAGAAAGAACCCGTGTTTTTTTTATTATTTGCAACTGTTTATAAAAAATTATTTAAGCAAATAAATAAAAAATTGGTAATTTTTAAGAATTAAAAACGGCAATCGATTCCACGAGAAAAATTATAAAGAAAATCTTTGTGACGTTTTTTGTCAAACTCTAAATTATAAGTGTAAAAATGGTAGAAACAGATGCATTAGCAATGGAATAGGTGATACGAGTATTATGATTGATCATTTTCGTGACTTTCGCAGATATTTTTTAGATTGAGAGCAAAATTTCTGAGTCCTTACAGAAGACATTAGTATGCTACATTTTCTACGTGGTCCTATCTCATGTTCATCCGGTAATGAAGAAGTCGCTGATTGTCGTCTTGACCACTGTGTATTGGGGAACTTTTTAATATAACATTTACATTCTTCTTGTGCGACATCTTTAGAGCCTTACCGTATAAATATAGATCTAATATGTCTATACATACGCTATACATAATACACTATACGCGGCTTCAAATCTTCCAACTACAACACTTTGAATTTAGATTTTGTCAATTTGTATTATAGTACATTTGCTTATACCATATTTACATTAACAATTTTAAGTCTGACAAAAAAATGTCACAAAAGTTTTCGTCATGATTATTTCCGTAGAGTCAATTGCCGCTTTAATTTTTCAAAATTACAAATTTTTTATTTATTTGTTTAAATAGGTTTTTATAAACGATTGCAAATGGTAAAAAAAAAAACACAGATTCTTTTTTGGCTATATCGCCAATCCAATAGTTAGTTTGATGCTATCCAGCTTAGAGTCAGCTCAGGATTTAACACATCGTTCAATAAGTCCCGAGACTAACAACGAAAACAACATTTTTTTTCGAAAATCATTATTCATCAATATAATCTCCTTTTAGAGTGATACAATCTTTCCAACCCCTTTCCGACATTTCTCTACCATGTTTGTAGAAGGATTTATCCTTTGCTTCAAAATAGGCTTCAGTTTCGGCAATGACCTCCTCGTTCGAGCCAAATTTTTTTCCCTGGAGCATTTTTTTGAGATCAGCAAAGAGCCAGTAGTCGCTGGGGGCTAAATATGGCGAATACGGGGGGTGAGGAAGCAAATCAAAGCCCAATTCGTTCAATTTTGCCATTGTTTTCATGGACTTGTGGCATGGTGCATTGTCTTGGTGGAAAAAGATTTTTTTCTTCTTCATGTGCGGTCGTTTTGCTCCGATGTCCTCCTTCAAACGTACCAACAAGTCAATATAATAATCACTGTTGATCGATTCACCTTTTTCCAGATAGTCAATGAAAATCACGCCATGTGTATCCCAAAAAACAGACGCCATGACTTTGCCAGCAGACTGCTGCGTTTTTGGACGCTTTGGGCGACTTTCGCCAGCCATGCGCCACTCAGATGATTGCCGATTTGACTCTGGAGTGAAATGATGTATCCATGTTTCATCCATGGTTACGTATCGACGCAGGAAATCTTTTTTATTGCGAGTGAATAGCGATAAACAACTCTCTGAATCGTCGACTCGTTGCTGTTTTTGTTCCACTGAAAGCAATCGCGGCACCCACTTGGAAAAAACCTTTTTTATGCTCAATTTTTCACAAAGAATTGTGAATACGCTTCCAGATAATATCTGTGTCATTTCTGCAATCTCACGGACCTTTACTTTGCGATTTTTCATTACAATTTTTAACACTTCAGTCACATTTTCCTGTGTAACGGCTTCCAATGGCCTACCCAAACGTTCCGCATCGTTTGTGTCCGTACGACCATGTTTAAACTCAGCATACCAACAACAAATCGTTGGTTTGGATGGAGAGAAGTCGGGGTAATGTTTTTCAAGCCATAGCTAGGCTTCTATGGTGTTTTACCCATTAAAAAACAATGTTTTATCAACACGCGAAACTCGCTTTTTTCCATCTTTCAAACAAATTACAAAGTGACTTTACTCTAACCTCGATAACTCTGCTGTCTGTGATCCGATCGACGTGAAATTTTTACGCGTTTCATGTAAAGGTTCGCACTCTATGGAAATGTGGCCAGTTTGGTACTACTAGCACCATCTCTGGGTTAGTTTCGGGACTTATTGAACGATGTGTTAATGTGTTGATACCAATTTTTCGATGGTTTTTTTACCTGAGTGACGGGCATTGAGATATTTTTTAGCGTAGTGCCTCTCTATTGCTCCTTAATTATAATGACATTTGCCAAGAACTTTGATAATGTTAACGATCTTCTGCGGTGTTTAGTCTGCCATTTTAGGCAAAATGTTTGAAACCGCTGCAAAAAATTTTTTGCTTTGCCAAATCGGAGATTTAAAAACAAATTTATTATTTGAATGATCGACAATTAAATAAATAAGAACGGATGAGACAATACAGTGACGATAATGCAAGATTTTTACTTTAAAATAAAAGTAACGAAAATTTTTTGCTTCAAAACAAAAATTTGACAAAAATACAAACAAATTTAATCACAATAATCGTCAAATACTACGTGCAGTGTGCTATACAAATTAACTGTAAGCTTTCAACAACAGATAACGTATAAGCTGGTACATCTTAATGAAAGATTTTGAAACATAATTTGTTTATATCACAAAAACCTTCATGACATAGGAAGTTTTCGGAATCATAGGAAAAATAATAAAAAATCGTATTTTTTATGCAAATTTCCAAAAAGTCAATGCAAATTGACATCTTTGAGTTTTTTCAGTGGTTGGATTGCATAGAGAGAACCCAATAACATCTAGGAAAATTCGATTCGATTCATGTTTTTGTTTTGTTGAATTTAGATTTTACTAAAAGCCATGAGCTCAAAATCAGTTACTGTAAAAATTATTTTTATTCTGTATTACATTTAATTCTTTTTTATACGAATTTCAAGATTTTACTATTAATATTGTAGTTTGTAACGCATCAAATTAGTATTAAAATCGAGTTTTATTTTATAAGTTTTAGTGACGTGCATTTCCTCTAATTTTTAATTTAAATTTAATTACTTTGTTACCTGTGCCACTTAGGTTTTTTTCAAATGATTATTATTTTATAAATAATATAAGTATTTCTAGATAAAAGTGTCTATACGGATCCGTACAGTAAAACGTCCGTGTACGGAATTTGTAAAATTTGTCCACAAGATGACAATTTCCGTAGGTTTAACGTTATCTATCATCTTTTCGTTAGAAATAAAAGATATCCGTAGACTTCCGTAGATGTCCAAAGCTTTCCGTAGAAATTCAAAAACGTCCGTGGGGTTCTGTGATACTTCGTAGCTTTCTGTAAAGAAAAAAATGTGTCCGTAGACTTGCGTAGATGTCCGTAGCTTTCCGCGGATATTAAAATAGGCCGTGAGGTTCCGTGATACTCCGTAGGTTTCCATGGTTAATAAAATGTGTCCGTAGACTTCAGTCTATGTCCGTAGTTTTTCGTGAAAATTCGAAAACGTCCGTAAATTTTCGCCAAACGCCGTAGCTTTCCGTGAAGAATGAATGGTGTTCATAGACTTCCGTAGATATCCGTAGCTTTCCGTAAAAAATGAAAGCATCCGTAAAGTTCCGTAATAGCTCGTAGCTTTCCGTAAATAATAAAAGGTGTCCGTAGACTTCTGTACATGTACGTAGGTTACCGTAGAAATTTAAAAACATCCACGAGGTGCCGTGATACTCTGTAGCTTTTAGTCGTGAATAAAATGTGTCTGTAGACTTCCGTAATGTCCGTAGCTTTCCGCAGAAATTCAAAAGTGTCCGTAAGGTTTCGTAATTATCCGTGGCTTTCCGTGGATGATAAAAGATGTTCGTAGACCTCCGCAGACATCCGTAGCTTACCGTTGAAATTCAAAAGCGTTTGTAAGGATTCGTAATTGTCCGTAGCTTTCTGTGAAAAATGAAAGGCGTCCTTAGAATTCCTTTGATGTCTGTAGCTTTCTGTGGAAATTAAAAACATCCGTAGGGTTCCGTAATAGATTGTGGCTTTTCGTGAATAAATGAGAGGTATCCGTAGATTTCCGTTGATGTCCGTAGCTTTTCATAGCAATTTTAAAGCGTCTGTTAAGTTCCGTAATTGTCCGCAGATTTTGTGGATAATAAAATGTGTCCATCGACTTTCGTAGATGACTATACCTTTTCGTGAAAATTCCCAAACGTCGGTGAGGTTCCGTAATACTCTGTACCTTTTTGTGGTAAATAAAATGTGTCCGTAGACTTCTGTAGAACTCTGTAGCTTTCCGTAGAAATTCAAAAGCGTTCACTGGGTTCCGTCATTGTCCGTAGTTTTCCGTAGATAATAACAGTTGTGCGTAGACTTCCGTAGATGTCCGTAGTTTACCGTAGAAATTTAAAGACGTCTGTGAGGTTTCGTGATACTCCGTAGGTTTTCGTGGTGAATAAAATGTGTCGGTTAACCTCCGTAGATGTCCGTAGCTTACCGTAAAAATTCAATAGGGATCGTGGGGTTTCGTAATTGTCCGGAACTTTCCGTGAGGAATGGGTGGTGTCCGTAGACTTCCGTAGATGCCCGTAGCTTATCGTAGAAATTTAAAAGCATCCATTAGGTTCCGTAACTGTCTGTAGCTTTCCATGGATAATAAAAGTGTCCGCAGATTTCCGTAGATGTCCATAACTTTCTGTAGAAATTCAAAAACGTCTGTGATGTTCCGTAATACTCCCTACCGTTTCGTGCATTTTAAAACTTGTCCATAAACTATCGTAGATGTCCGTAGCTTTCCGCAGTAATACAAAAGTGTTCATAAGGTTTTTTTAATGTCCGTAGCTTTCCGTAGACTCTAAAAGGAGTTCGTAGACTTCTGTAGATGTCCGTAGCTTTTCGTACAAATTCAAAAACGTCCGTGGGGTTCCGTAAGAATCCGTAGCTTTCCACGAAGAATAAGAGGTGTCTGTAGACTTACGTAGATGTCCGTAGCCATTAGTAGGAATTTAAAAACGTCCGTGGGGTTCCGCAATACTCCGTAGCTTTCGTAAAGAATAAAAAGTATTTGTAGACTTCAGTAGATGTTCGTAGCCTTTTTTGAAAATTCAAAAGCGCCCGTTAGGTTCCGTAATTGTCTGTGATTTTCCGTGGTTAAAAAAAATGTGTCTGTAGACTTCCGTAGATGTCCGTAGCTTTTCGTAGAAATCAAGAAATGATTGTAAGGGTCCATAATTCTTTAAAGCTTTTCGTGGTTAATATAATGTTTGGCAGTCTACCGTAGATGTCCGTAGCTTTCGGTAGAAATTTGCAAACGTCCGTGAGGCTCCACGATACTCTGTAGCTTTTTGTGGTTAATACTGTCTGTTAAAAAAGTACCGGGAATTTTAAATTAAAACAACATTTTTACGTTTAATAATCAAAATTTATTGGGTCGCCTTTAAAATAGGCTCCATTTGCTCCGATACATCTATGCTAACGGCACTTCCAATTATCGAAACATTTTTATTAGCCGCTTTCCGGGATGGCCTTTAGCTCGCGCGCCGAATTTTGTTTTATGGCTTCAATCGACTGAAAACGGGTACCACGGAGCGGCAAATTAAGTTTTGGGAAAAGGAAGAAGTCACAGGGCGCCAAATCCGGCGAATACGGTGGTTGTTCAAGCGTGTTCGTTGAGTTTTTGGCGAGAAAGTCGGTCACAATCGTAGCTCGGTGAGACAGCGCGTTATTGTCGTGAAAAATCTACGGGTTGTTTGCCCAGAAATTTGACCACTTATTACAGATACGCTCACGCAAACGTTTGATAACGCCTAGGTAATACTCTTTGTTTACTGTCTAACCCTCTGGAACGAATTTGTAGTACACCACGCCACGGATATCGAAGAAAACAATGAGCATCACCTTCACTTTTAAGCAGCTTTGGCGTGGTTTTTTTGGTTTTAGCTCGTTTTCCCTACCCATTCCGATGCTTGCTAGCTTGTTTGCATATTATACTCGTACACCCACGTTTCGTCACTAGTTATGATGCATTCCATGAATGCGGAATCGGAATTGGCGTGATCCAGCATGTCCGGAGCGACTTGTTCGCGATAGCGTTTTTGAAGACAATTAAGCTCTTTTGGAACGAGTCTTGCGGCCAACTTTCTCATGCCCAAAATATCAATTAAAATCGTACGTGTGGTCTCGTGGGATATCTCAAGTTCATGTGCTATCTCTCTCAAGCTGGTTTAATGGTTTTCAATCACCATTTCCTTATTTTTATCGACGTTATCTGCGGTTGAAGCCGTCGATGGGCGTCCGGAACGAGGCAAGTCTTCGATGACTTCATGACCCTCCTTGAAGGCTTTGTACTACTCATACGCACGGGTTTCTGATAGTGCTTTATCAGCGAAAGCCTTTTGCAACATTTTCAATGCATTGGCACACGAAATTTCATTCGCAAAACAAAATTTTAGACAAATTCTTTGTTCAACGTAATTACCCATTGTAAAAAATCGGCACGCACTATTGACATCGACTGACTCAACCAGCTACTGTAAACACACTCGTTGACAGATTTCGCTTAAACTTGGCAAAGTCATTAAGGACAGTTGTACCAACCTAGAAAAAAAAATTTTACCTGCCTAAATTGCCCCGCCAGATTTAAATCGACTATTCCCGGTACTTTTTTGACAGAATAAATAATGTTTGGCAGTCTACCGTAGATGTCCGTAGCTTTCTGTAGAAATTTCAAAGCGTTCATGGGGTTCTGTAATTGTCCGTTGCTTCTCGTGGAAAAAAGCAGGCGTTCGTAAACCTCCGTAGATGTCCGTAGTATTCCGTAAAAATTTAAAAACGTCAGTGAGGTTCTGTGATACTCTGTTACCTTCCGTGTTCAATAAACTGTGTCCATAGGCTTTTTTAGATGTCCGTAGCTTCTCGTAGGAATTCAAAAACGTCCGTTGAGTTTCGTAATTGTCCGTAGTCATCGTGAAAAATAAAAGCTGTCCGTAGAATTTCCTTGATGCCTGTAGCTTTTAGTAAGAATTCAAAAACGTCCGTGGGGTTTCGTAATTCTACGTAGCTTTCTTTGGTCAATAAAATGTTTCCGCAGACATTCGTAGATGGCCTTTAGCTTCTCATAGAAATTGAAAAGCATCCGTGGCGTTCCGTAACTATTCGTAGTTTTCCGTGAAAAATGAAAGTTGTCCGTAGAATTTTATAGATGTCTGTAACCTTTTGTTAACCACGGAAAGCTTCGGAACGCTATAGAACCGTACAGACGTTTCTAATTTTTACGGAATGCTACGTACATCAATGGAATTCTACGGGCACCTTCTATTCTACACAAAAAGCTACGGAGTGTTACGGAACCCCACGGAAGTTCTAAAATTTCTAGAGATAGTTACGTAAATCTTCGGAGGTCTACGGACACGTTTTATTATTTACGGAAAGCTACGGAATATTACAGAATCCTACAGACGTTTTTAACCCCTTGGCCTACACGGTATCAGTTGATTGCTCGAGCCATAGTTAACAAGAAGGTCGGTGCAATTCAGCTGCTCGTCCGTGTACCTGAACTGGCGCAAAATCTATACTTTTTATGACATGTATATTTCGGTTCAACAAAAGGAATTGTAAAAAATAATTAATTCTCTACGATTCAGACACGTGGTTTTCGCTTATGGTAAGAAATCTTTACCACGAGACAGACTCGTGGTTACAGGCTTAAGGGTTACATGTCTACGGAAAGCTACGATCATAAACGGAATTTTACAGACACCTTGCTTTTTTCACAAAAAAAAACGGAGAATTCCGGAATCCGACGGACGTTTTTGCATTCCTACAGAAAGCTACGAACATCTACGAAAGTCTACGGATACACTATATTAACCACGAAAAGCTTAATCACGGGTCCTTACGGACGTTTTTAAATTTCTACGAAAAGCTACGGACATCCACGGAGGTCTACGGACACCTTCTATTCTTTATGGAAAGCTATCAAGTATTACGAACACCCATAGACGTTTTTAAATTTCTACGGAAAGCTACGGACATCTACGGTAGTCTACGGACACCTTTTATTCTTTATGTAAAGGTACGAAGTATCACGGAACCCCACGGATGTTTTTGAATGTCTACGGATAGCTACGCTCATCAACAGGATTCTACGAACACTTTTTATTCTTTACGGAAAGCTACGGACAATTTTGGAATCCCATGGACGTTTTTGAATTTTTACAGAAAGCTACGGACATCTATGGTAGTCTACGGTCACATTTTATTAACCGCGGCAACCTACGGAGTATCACGGAACCTCACGGACGTTTTCGAATTTCCACCAAAAGCTACGGACATCTACGGAAATCTACGTAACCTCTTATTTTTTACGTAAAGCTACGGAGTGTCACGATACCCCATGGACGTTTTTGAATGTCTACGGTAAGCTATGAACGTCAACGGAATACTACAGACACCTTTTATTCTTCACGGAAAGCTACGGACAATTTTGGAACTCCACGGACGTTTTTGAATTTTTAAGGAAAGCTACGGACATCTACGGAAGTCTACGGATACATCTTATTCGCCACGGAAACCTACAGAGTACACGAAATCTTACGGACGTTTTTGAATTTTCACGAGAAGCTACGGACATCTACGGAAGTCTACGGACACATTTTATTAACCGCGGAAAGCTACGGAAAATAACGGAACCCCACGGACGCATTTTAATTTCTACAGAAAGCTACGGACATCCACGGAAGTCTACGGACATCTTTTAGTATCCACGGAAAGCTATGGACAATTACGAAACGCTACAGACGCTTTCAAATTTCTACGGAAAGCTACGGACGTCAACGGAATTCTACGAACACCTTTCATTCTTCACAGAAAGCTACGGAGTATCACGGAAGCTTACGGACGTTTTTAAATTTCCACAGGAATCTACGGACGTCAACGGAATTCTACGGACACCTTTTATTTTTCACGGAAAGCTACGGAGTTTCACGGAACCCCACGGACGTTTTCGAAAGTCTATGGAAAGCTACTGACGATAACGGAATTCTACGGACACCTTTCATTCTTCACGAAAAGCTACCGACAATTACGGAACCTCACGGACGTTTTTGAATTTTTACGGAAAGCTACGGACATCTACGGAAGTCTATAAATATCTCTTATTATCACAGAATGCTGTGGTCAACTAAGAATATCTGTGGATGGAATCTTACGGATTTTCATGGAAAGAGACGGAAAGATGATAGATAACGGACAACCTACTAAAATTGTAATTTTGTGGATAAATTTTACAAATTGCGCACACGGATGTTTCACGGTACGAGCCCGTATAGACACTATCTTTTTTTCGGATCTTCACGCAAACGGCGTTAAACTTGTGGATAGTACTTCTTATTGACCGTTTGACTATGTGGCAAGAATTTATGATGCACTACTCGTATGCCTTTAAAATCGTCGAACACAGTGAGCATAATCTTTACGTTTGACGACTCTTGTCGAGCTTTTTTCGGTCTTGGCGATCCAGAATGCCTCTACTGGGACGATTGAGCCTTAGTTTTGTCTTCATATCCATTAACCATGTTTCGTCATCTGTTATAACACTTCTCAGCAATTTAGCATCGTTGTTGACTTCATTTAGTGACTTCTGAGCAACTTCCATTCGCCGTTGTTTTTGTTCAAAATTCAACAATTTTAGAACAAATTTTGCTACCACGCGTTTTGTACCTAAAACATTCGAAATTATTTTATTGCGTGAGTCAATCGATATGCCAACATTATCAGCGACTTCTCTGATTGTCATTCGGCAATCGTTCAAAACCATTTCCTTTATTTTTTCCACTTTTTTATCGGTTGTTGATGTGCTGGGGCGTCTGGGGCCTTCGTCATCTTCAACGTCTTCACGGCTAACTTAAAAACTCTTATACCACTTGTAAATCTTTGTTTTACTCATAGTGAACTCACCATAGGCCTTTGTTAACATTTTATACAATTTGTTATACTTAAATCTATTTTTTAGGCAAAATTTGATACAAATTCTTCGATCTATTTTTTTTAACGAACGAAATTCGCCGAGCGCATAAAAATACGTCTAACCTTAGTGGCTGCCACTGATAAAGTAAACAATGAATACAGCTAAAAATTGTATCATACTTCAGGGGTATGTGTACCAACATAATAAAGAAAAATTTTGACAATTGGACTCTTTAAACCCGCGAAATTCAAAAACTTCCGTTATTTTCTTAACACACCTTGTATTTTACTATATGTTAAATAATAATAAATGAAGTAATGTTACGTCCGAAACGCTGTAAATTACATACAGGAGGTGTGTTCAAAAAGTAAGATGATTTAAATTTTTATGAAAAAATATTTATTTATTCATTTATATTCATGTTGCTCCATCAAAGCAATCTCACTCAGATACAATACACTTAAGTCAACGTTTTTTCCAATCCTTAAAGCACTTCTCATAAGCACTTATTGGTATAGCCTCGATCTCTTTCAGCGATGCAGTTTTTATTTCCTTAATCGTTGCAAATCTTCGTCCTTTCATAGATCTCTTTAGTTGCGCAAACAGGAAAAAGTCGCAGGAGGCCAAATCTGGTGAATATGGTAGCTGAGGCATGATTGTCGTGTTGTTTTTGACCAACAAATCTCTCACAAGCAACGATGAATGAGCAGGTGGATTATCGTGATTTAAAAGCCATGAATTTTTTTCCACAATTCTGGTAATTTTTTTCGTACTAATTTTCGCAAACGACGCATAACGTCAAGGTAATACTCCTTATTGATCGTACGATCTTGAGATAGAAATTTCTGATGCACTACGCCACGGTAACCTAAAAAAACAGTGAGCAAAACTTCGTCATTTGATCAAACTTGGCGTGCTTTTTTGATCTTGGCTCTCCAGTTTCGAAACAAACTTTGCTGACACACGTCTCATACTCAAAAGATTCGAAAAAATAGAATGACGCGAGCCAACCGATATGCCAACATCCCGAGCAAATTTTCTTATGGTAATTCGATGATTTTCCAAAACAGTTTTTTTACAGCCTTGACGATATCATCTTTTATTGATGTGCTGGGGCGTCTAGAGCGAGGTTCGTCATTGGCATCTTCTCGGCCATCTTGGAAGAGCTGGCCGAGACTTGGCTTTAAAAAAGCTGGCTTTGAACCACTTCTAAACATTTTTTTTACTTAAAGCTGTCTTACTGTATGTCACTCTCAACATTTCAAGTGTTTTAGAGCACTTGATTCCATTTTTTACACAAAATTTTATGCAAATATTTTGATCCATTTTTTTTTCAATAATAGAAAATCGCCGAGCATACAAAACACGTCTAATCTCTCTATCTGTCAAAAATAAGCTAAGTATGCTATACACTTGAAACTGTGAACATATGTTTAGGACATGCGTACCAACACAATAACAACAAAAAATTGATAATGAAATGTACGCTGCTCTCGCAATTTGAAAATTCACTTACTTTGTGAACACATCTCGTACAGGGTGTCCCATTTTAAACAAACCACCCACAAATTTCGAAAACAACGCGTTCTGAGGAAAAATATTCTAGAAAGAAGTTATAGGTAATAGCAGGTGTCAAACAACAGTAACTTTATCTTTGACCTATAAGTTGATTAAGGTCAAATCGAAGTATGTTTCAGTTTTTAAAATGGAAACTCATATTTTTTATTACGGATTCGTATTTCTCATAAGAAAATTAGGGTTCTGGACTAACCAATAATCACTGTTATGTCGATTAAGTTGCTTTTAACCATGAAATGTCACCTTATCCAAAAACATTACGTATCTAAAGAATTCAGGATCTACACAGGTTCTCGCTTGTGCCCAATTGCAGAAGTTGAGTCTGCGGCGGAAATCATTGGGCATTAAAGCTGAAGCCAATGTGATGTGATATGGATAGAATCCGTGAAGGCGCCAAATTTTGCTGACTGTCGATCTCGAGATCCCAGTACGTCTCTGAATGTTTCACAAAGAGATATGATCTAAATCAACCGTTGCCAAAACAACGAGGATTCGCGGGTCTTCGTTGTTCTGTATCATAATGTGAGGACGATTTCTACGTATAAGTGATCAATGTCTCTTGCTCAATGATTCAGATTCTCACATAGTTTGGGTAGTAAAGCCTCCCTTGATAATTATGCCGGAGCATGATATCAGCCTCGACATACCTCAAGAGATATGAAAAGAATATTAACAATTTCGATTCTCGAATAATTCGGCATATTTAGTCTCTTTGAATCGTCAGTCACTAAAATAGTTTCACATAAGTTATCCTGAGAAGGACTGTTCACGAGTCACCTTTCTTACAAATAACATTAGGGAAATGTTATTCGCCAATTTAGTTGAAACTTTGTACTAAATCACGCCAGAAACAGAAATAAAAATTTATATCGGCTCAAATGGATATTTGATATTGATTTTCCACCAGATATGCTGCAATTTGGTTTTTCTCATTAAGGCTTGGAATGCGTAAATTTCTCACTTATTTTTAACACTCTGCCTAGTTAAAGAGAAGTACTAAAAAAAAATTACTTTTTCTTTCCGGTTTGTTTTTCCAAAAAAAATTTTTTTTTTTCGTACAAAGTAAGTCGCAACTTATTTTGTTATCATCGTGTCAAAATTTTGAGGAAAACGTTGAAAAGCACGCTGTTCTTTATTTTTTAAACGAGATCTCTTGGAATTTCGAACATTTTTTTCAATTAGGCAGGGTGTTAAAAATAAATAAGAAAGTTATATATTCCAAGCCTCAATAAGAAAAATCAAATCACAGCCTATGTTGTGTGAAATCAATATCAAAATCAAATTTGGCTGATCTGAATTTCCATTTCAGTTTTTTGGCATGATTCTGGACTAGCCTACAACAAGTATCTAGGAGTCTGTACTAAGTCGCGGGAGGTGGTTTTTGGCGTCGCGGGTACTCGGGCGATCTTGCGGATGCTTTGAGGTGTAAGGAGCGTGAGTAGGTAGTGTATAGATGGAAACGTAGGGCGCGGGTGTGCATGGGTTCGGTTGCGAGCGAGCACGGACGTAGTCGGGAGTGAGCGGGACACAGGATCCGAACGAGCGCACATGAACGTACGCGGATGGAAGAAAGCGAAACAATCGTAAGCGAGTGGACGGACGCGGACGCAGGAGTTACAGTTTGTCAAGTAAGAGCGTGGTCGACTTCACCGACAGGTAATGAAAGATTTTGCTCTAATTTCTTCGCAAGCCGATAGAGGAAAGCTTTGTCCTTAATGCATTGTCAACAAAGATTCAGTTGTCGTTGATCTTTTGAAAGAGAATTACGTTAAACGCCATGAGTGCTAAGTACGCGTCGCGCTACGAGGCT
This sequence comes from Chalcis sispes, assembly GCA_949987625.1. Lineage (NCBI taxonomy): Eukaryota > Metazoa > Arthropoda > Insecta > Hymenoptera > Chalcididae > Chalcis > Chalcis sispes. The sequence goes on along the minus strand of OX465096.1, from coordinate 44,580,361 downwards.
GTGTTTCTTTGCATCCACCCGAAAGGTCCCAAAATGTCGCAATCAGCGGCTGCTAAATATATGAGGAAGTCAAAGGCATTTGTACAGAAGTGGATACAGCGATATAAAGTGGCTCAAAATGTCGATGATTTACTAGAACGTGGCTCGATAGGAAAAGTGAACAAAAAAGATGAAAAAAGAATAGTGAATCTGTTTTCGCGGAATCCTGCTTTAACGCTGCGGCAAAGACAAGCAAAATTAATGGCAAAAGGTTTAGATATATCCTACGAAACTATCCGAACCCATCTTCGTACTCATCATCTGAAATGGCGCAACACAATGAAGAAGCCTTTGTTGACTAAAAAACATGTGACAAAGCGACTCGCTTGGGCGCATGAGAATATTGATAGAGATTTTGAAAATGTCATTTTTACTGATGAATGTTCTATATGGGCACGTTCGGTCCTCATGCGAGCCTGGTCAACTTCCACCAATAGGCTTGTTCAGTGGACCGTAAAACATGGAATAAAGGTGCATCTTTGGGGCTGCTTCTCAAAGCAGGGATTCGGCACTTTGCACCTCTTTACTGACAACCTAAATGCCAAGAAAATGATAAAAATCTACAAAAAGGCCTTACTGCCATCTGCCAAACGATGGTTCATCACAAAAAATGAAGATTGGATTCTGCAGGAGGACAACGATCCTAAAGACCGCAGCAAGCTCTGTACTCAGTGGAAGACTTAATCTGGCATCGTTACATTGGATTGGCCGTCGCAGTCGCCCGATGCAAACCCTATTGAAAATGTGTGGGCATATATTAAACGGAAGCTTCGTGGAAGACGCACATACACTTTGAAGCAGTTGTCTTACACAATTCGTTGGATCTGGAGATCCTTGCCACTAGAATACGCCGTCAAATTAGTAGATAGCATGCCTCGGAGATGCCAGGCAATTATCGACGCCGGTGGTGACTGGACACATTATTGACCGAATTGCATCATTGTTTGTAATGTGTACAATGTATAAATAAATATGAAAGTTTCATCAAATAAATTTTTTTATAAATTAACACGACCACGCTCTTACTTGACAGACTGTAAGCAAAGTGTACGTGGCTGTGAGTGTACGTGCGGGCGAGTGCGCATGGGTATGCGAGCACGAAAAGCCAAGTTGAATCGCGAAATCGCGGATAGTGGTGGCCGGTGCTTTCATGGGCGCCGTGGGACGATAATAGGATTATTACCAATTTTTATTACAAATAATCAATTCTGAACATAGATAACTTCTAAAAGAGTATATTTGTTGAAATAATTTATAATATTAAATTATTTTTAATTTTTAAATCGAGTAAAATCAAATTGAAACATATTCAATCATTTTCCAAAAACAAATACAATTGAAATTAGAAAAGATTTATTTAACGAGATTTAGGCAGTCTAAACATATAAAATTAGTATTAATCTTTAGACAACAGGGATATGGGATTCTTGGTTATTTTCTTCGAAAGTTAAATGTCATTAAGTTGAATCATATTTAGCAAAATTTTAATCAATTAGTAGTAAATTTTAATTGAAATTAATTTATCTAATCGGTTTATCAAGCTGAAAATTAAAAAGATAAAATTGTAATTAAAAATGATTTAATCTAATAGTTAATTTAAGTTAAATTACTTTTAATTATTTCTTAAAGAATTCGGATGGAATAAGAACAAAAGCAGATAGATATTAAAAAAGATTGATTAATCGCCTAGAATCTTTCTTGAGTTAATATCTTTTCATCTCATTTCTATTTCAAATCGTTATTAAAAATTAATATTCAAAAAAGTTTTGAAAAATATTCATTTTTTTAAATCAGTTTGAATTATTTATTTCTGGCAGGGTATGTAAATAGTGTTTTTTATAGGGCTTAAAATATTCATAACGCCAGATGCGGGAACAAATTTTAGCGAGAATAAACTTTGTTGTGTTAAAATTGGAGATTATTAAAATTAATTATTATTTCATTGTGAATAAATCAATAGCCAATCAGATTTCTTTGCGATCGAGTAGGCAGAGTCTTAAAAATAAGTAGAACAAAACTTAGTGGGGTTTACGATGCAAGGAAAAATTGTGATACGCTTGAAGTGCATTACCTGCACCCCTATCCACAGCGACGAAGAGGATCCAGGAAGCAACGAAAACAGGACGACGAGGAGAACCATCCACGTTGAGGTTATGGCCGCTTACCACGTGTAGGCAGTACGCCATGATATGCGCGCCTCCGAGCGATCATACGCCGCCATCGGTCACCCACGCACTCACACTCGCAATGTTTTTGTGCACGTTCGGGCATAAAATGTCACAAAACTTCAAGCTCACACATCGCTAGCTCATATTCCGTAAGCCAACATACCTTATACTGATACACCCCAAGCCCATCAACCTTGAACCTTTAATTTTTAGCCTATCAATTTCAAACTCACACATCATAAGCCCTCTCACTCCAAGCCTACAAACCCCAAACCCACAGACTTTAATCCTGAATTTTAGAAACAGAAAAAAATTGAAGAAGAAATAATTGAATATGATTTATTTATTGTAAATTTAATTTTTTTTACGCATGAGCTAAATAATAATAAAGTCCACGAGTTGTTCTTCCACAACTCGGGCCGTTTCTTACGAACTCGTTCTCGCAGTGTTGCCAAAACTGACAAATAATAAGTCTGGTTGACAGTGTGACCCTCTGGGACCCATTCAGTCATCACGATACCGTAAATGTCGAAAAAAACGATCAACATTGCCTTGAATATGGTTGGTCATCTTCAGTGCTCACTCGGCCCTCACTGAAGCGCTTACACCACTCAAAAACACGCGCACGAGATAGAGAATTGTCCCCATAGGCCTTTCGCAACAATTTACAGCACTCAGTCGGAGTTTTTTTCAATTTGACGAGAAATTTGAGATTGATACGTTGCTCCTGTTTTTCGTCACACATAGTTTTCGGCACGCGAAAAAAACACGTTCGTTTCAAACCGTTACTGCACAAATACAATAATAGTGACGAGAACGTGTTTTGGTACATGCATAGACAAGATATCTAGATACCCAACGCACTACTTGTTTTTTTCTCCACCCCTCTATGGCGCCCTCTAGGCGCGCAGTCTCGTTATTTAATAGCCAGACCTTGTATAGTTGTAGCATTTTTAAAAAATCGCTGCAAGATTTCGTGTAAATGTTTCAACGAATACTTGAAACTAACTTGCTGGAACATCTTACAAAACAATTCATAAAAGAATACAGGGAAGTTTCTCGAAATATTTTGTCGTAATATTTTAGTAAGGTCGCTGCGAAATTTCTAGTAAATGTTTCAATGAAAACTTGAAGCGAACTGGCTGGGAGATATTGCAAAATATCTTACGTAAGAATACAGGGAAGTTTCTAAAAATATTTTCCCGTAATATTTTAGCTAGGTCACTGCAATATTTCTTAGCAAAATATTTAATTAATAATATTTAATTAAAAATATTTCTTTTTTGAAACCTTTTGTAATCTTTCAAAAAACAAAAACTAGAAGCTTTCTTGAAAGTATTTTGCAATATTACTGTAAGCTATCGATAAACTTTCGCGTTAATATTGCATGTAAACTTCAGCCAAATCTTTAAGAAAAGATTTCTGTGAGCTTCCACAAAAGTTTATCGGAAAGATTTAAAAAAAATTTCATGTAAACATGTTGTAAGCTTCCATGAGAAGTGCATAGAATATTAATCGTAATCTTGCAGCAAAGCTATTTGTTATCTTAAAAATTTATTTTTTATTTTGGATAAAAATACATCGACAATTAAAATTTATTATACTTGTATATGAAGTAAAATCTCAAGAGCGAAATTATGTATTTAAATATATTAAATTTTTAATTATATCTTAATTTTAAAAAATACTTTACACTATAGAAGAAATTTTAAATGTAAAATTAATACAAGTGTATATAGATTGCCATACAACTTATGATTCAAATTTAAATCCTAGTTCTACAAGCGTTGCATAGCGTAATGGTTAGGGCGTCTGCTTCACAATGTGAAGGACCCGGGTTCGATCCCACCGCAGGCCAAACATTTTTCTGCATTTTCTTCGTAAAATAATGTGTAAAATAACATGTGCGACAATGCGAATAAACGATTAAATATAATGCGGATGTTAAAAATATGTATAATCATAATAAAAAATAAAATCCTAAAATATATAAAATACTCAATGAAAGTTTTTAAAAACGTTTTAAAAAAGTATTTTAAAAGGTTTTATCAACTACTTCATAAATGTTTTTTTAAATATTTCTATAACTTTTATAGAAATGTTTTTAAAACTTATATTGAAAGGTTTATAAAAGGATTTAGGAAACGTTGCTGAAGGGTTAAAAAACGGACATAAACTCGTTTGAAAAATATTTTTGAAAGCTTTTAAAAAGGTTTTTATCCTTTCATGAAACCTTTTAAAAACTTTTTAAAAACCTTTGGTGCTGTGTAAAGAAGCACACATCGCCGCGTATCGGTGTTTAGCCTCGAGCAGTTTTTTTTTTCTTATTTTCAAGACTGCTCATTCAATCGCAAAAGAATCTGATTAGCTGATAATTTATTAATAATTAAATAATAACTGATTCACCAATTTGAACATAATCAAGTTCTTTTTATCTAAATATTCTTCTTTCACCCGGCGTCATAAATATTTAAAGCCCTATAAAAACACCATGTACTAGGTTGTTCAAAAAGTTTTGAAAGCGGAAATGAAGATACTTTTTTTTGTTGGTGAAATCACTTTTATTGCTCAGTATAATCTCTCATAAGCTCAATACACTTGGTCCAACGGTCTTCCAACTTGTTTATTCTATCATGGAAGGGACTTTCTGCAAGGCCTGCAAAATACTCCTCTACGACGGCTATAACCTCTTCGTTTGATGAAAAATGCTTCCCACGAAGAAATTTTTCGAGGTGTGAAAACAGCCAGAAGTCAGAGGGAGCTAAATCAGGCAAATAAGGTGAATGCTGCAACAATTCGTACTTTAATTCGGTTATTTTAGTGATGGTTTTTTGAGCTGTGTGAGCGGGTGCATTGTCTTGATGAAAAATGATTTTTTTCTTGTGCAAACCGGGTCTTTTTTCACTAATTTTTTCATCCAATTGGTCCTAAAGGTTACAATAATATTCAGAATTTATTGTTTTGCCAGTTTAAAGATAATCCATCAACAAAATCCCTTTTGCATCCCAAAAAACTGACGCTAACACCTTCTTCGCCGATTTCTGGACACGAACTCGCTTCAGTGCCGAAGTGCCTGGTTGACACTACTCTTTAGCCTCTTGTTTTGATTCAGGGTCATGATGGTAGACCCAAGTCTCATCCATAGTGATGAATCGACGCAAAAAATCCTTTTTATTCTTTCGAAAACGTTCCAAATGTTGCTCAGAAAGTCGCATTCGAACGTGTTTTTGTTCCATTGTGAGCGAATGTGGCACCCATTGTGCACAGAGCTTTCTGAAACCCAAAACTTCATTTAAAATATGACTCACACTGCCTAATGAGATGTCTAGGGCCTCTGCTAAATCTCTCTCGGTCAATCGACGATTTTCCAAAATCATATCCTGTACTTTTGCTATGAATGCTGGTGTTGATGCACTTTTTAGACGTCCTAAGCGTGGATTGTCTTCAACGCTTTTTCGACCACGACTAAACTCTAAAACCCATCGATGCACAGTTGGAAATGAAGAAGCAGATTCCTTTAACGCTTTCACCATTTTTGTATGAATTTCCGTTGCTGATAAACCTTCCAAAACAAAGAATTTTATCACTGCACGATATTCGGTTTTTTCCATTGTAAAAAAAATACACTGACACGTCAACTTTAAATGGCTTGTAAACAAACAATGAATTGACAGAGTGGAATGAAACTTTGGGTATGTTTATGTGAAAGATAAAATATTAAAATGGCGTAAAAATTTTGGTTCTTCTACTGCTCTATAGATGTCGCTTTCAAAACTTTTTGAACAACCTAGTATGTATAAACCTATTTACTTACATAAACTATGAAGAATTATTAGTTAGACATCTGATCTGACTGAAGGCAAGGCTCATCCTATTAGTTACAAGGTTGATACCTTAGCTTAAGAAGAGCAACAATCAAAAATATATATATGGATAGTTTGCTAAAAGGAAAAGTCAATAAATAACAAAACTTTCATTTTGGAGTCATAAGAGCTCAAATCAATCTTAAAGTCTGAATGTCAAATGTCGATTTCGTACTTTTAAGATTAATATTATCTCGAAATTTCGGAAATGCAATTCGATAAAACCGACAATTTTTTATAAATGATGAATTATTTATTTATGAAACATACTGTACCTTATTTCAAAAACACTCGCTTGATAAATACACCCTGCTAAAAATACTGAATCAAAACTGACTCGAAAAGTAATAAATTTTAATCAAATTTTTCAATCGGAAATTTTCAAATTAAAATCAGTATAATCGATTACAATCTGTTTAGAACAATTTTAAAATTTTATTGATTTAAATCAGATTTAATTAGTTATATTCTGCAACAGAAATATTATTTTATTTAAAAATACAACTGTTTAAATCCGATTAAAATCAACAAAATTTCAAAATTGGTCTACATTGATTTTAATCGATTCTATTGGTTCTAATTTGGTAATTACTGATTAAATAAACGGATTTAAGCTAATTATCTTTTAAATTGACTTGAACGGACGTTTTTTTTAATACAAATTCAATAGATTTCAATATACATAGTCCTTAATTGATTTTAATGAACGTTTTTTCTATATGAATCTAATGAATTCCAATAAAGCTAATTTATCAATTTTAATGAATGTTTTCTAATATGAATTCAATAGATTTTAATGAACGTTTTCACACTATGAATTCAATACATTCTAGTTAACTTAATCTTAAAGTATTTTAATAAACTTTTCTCAATACGAATTTGATAAATTTGAATAAATTTAATATTAAATTGATTCTATTGAACATTTTCTCTACATGAATTCAATAGATTAAATCGTTAATTCACTTTTATCTATCATTGTGGCTATCCATTGTGGGCGAGTCGTTCACAGTGATAGGAAAAATAAAAACGTTTTTAAGAGATATATATAGGTATAGAAATATATTAAACAAAAAAAAAAAAAAATGTTCATTTGAGTGCGGAAAAATGGTGATTAAACCCATTAAGGCCTATAGCTAGCACAGCGTAGATAGGACTAAACTAATTATTGGAATTACAATATGGCTAAAAAATAAGGTTTACGTGTTTTTTTATTATTTTTTTAATTGTTTATAATAAAATTGTTCAAACAACTTTTTTATAAACAATTAAAGAATTCGAGATGAATCTTAAAAGTACGAAATCGACATTAGACATGCAGATTTTATAATTTATTTGAGCTCTTACAACTTCAAGATAAAATTTTGCGTCAAAAACAAAGACGTTCATTTAAAAGATTATTTCACACCGACAACTTAAATAATTTGCTCAGAAATTCATCTCAGTGTGATTTTAAGAATAATCCTGAGATTCAATCCAACGTCAACATGAGATTGCCTTTCCTAATTTCCACAACTTTTATTCAATTAATTTTTCTTCGAAATTCAATTTTTAAGAATTATGAGGACGAAACTTAAAAAACAGTATATAATAAATTAGTAGTTAATTAATAATTATAATTAATTGAAATAGTAGATAATTATATATGTGTCTAATAATCAATACAACCTATTACATGTAAGGTCATTGATTTTAAGTATGCGATCATTCGTTCTGTTTTTGTTTCTTTCTTTATTTATTATTGTTGGAATACATACAAAAAGTTCAGAAATTTATTAGAAATTTTTTTCAATAAATTGAATCTTATTCGAAATTTTATAAAAAATTGTTAAGAATCAAAGTTAAAATTCTAAATTAAATCTAAGCAAAATCTAATATTTTAACTGGATACCAACAAAAAAATGTTTAATAAATCAATTAAGTAAATTATGTTTAATAGGATATAATTTTATATTTTTATCGTATTCAGTGTTTTGTCTTTTCATCAAATTTTTTGTGTGATTACTGAATTTTTTAAATGTATATAATTAATATAAATAAATACCTTGTTTTGTAGAGACATTATTGAATCTTGCTAAGTATAAAAGAATCACAAATATCATTAACATTATTTACGGTCTGCAAATATTGGTTTACTATATAAAATTTAATTTGTTTTATAAATCAAATTATTATATTTGCAAACTGCATGTAGTAAAAAAATTCCCTTTCGTAATTAGTGCCTTTAGCTCAACGTTAATATTTCAGTCTTAAAAAACTTGCATGTACCTTGTTGAATTCCTTGTATGACGTAATAATATTTTTTATTATCTGTAATAATTTTATATAATAAATATTCTTCATGTAAAATTAAATTATGATGTAATTAATACAAAAAGAAATTTAATGTATATATATAATTATATTCAAACTTTTTAATACAAAATTATGAGATTCTGCAAATCATAGTAAAATCTCACGTTCATAATAATTTTTATTAAATTGAATACAAACGACGTAATATAAACATACACGTTAAAATAAATTTAATAATGAAGATATAATGGGAAAATAATTCTTTAATACTAATATAAAAAGTAATTTTTAAGTATTTAGATGCTTCTAAACATAAATAATAAAACTACACTTAAAATCTAATTTATTTCAATAAAGTTATGCAATTACGTAGTCTTCTTGTCATTTAAGTATATAATGTTATTATTAAATGAATAAAATTATTAAATGACTGATATTAAAATAAAAAAGTATTATACATATTTATTAAAAACGAATATTGAATAGGATTTGAACACAGATTTTATTTGTTTATTGTACTTACTACTGTAAAAGAATTAACAAACAAAAACAGATGCTTCCAATTTTGAGGTGACAAAGATTTTCTTTATGAGTATAAAAGCCATGGGAGACTGAAGAAAAGAATGTATAGTGATATAGAAAGCATCAACAGCTATATGAATATTATACCTACTCTTTGACTTGCCTTTTTAGGTCACTTTCACTTAAATTACTATCACATTCGAAAATGTTCTTATACGTTTTATAAAAGTAAGTGGGATGCTTTTATTAGGTTGGAAACTATGAAACAAGCGTTTTATGTTTAGTAAAAGACTTTGAATTGTTTATTAATTCTAAAAATAAAGATTTTTTTCAAAAAGGCATATATGATTTGCTTAATCGTTGGCAAAAAGTCGTAGATGCCAATGGAAATTATTTCAATTGAATATAATAAATAATGTAAAAAATTGCGCTTTTCGTTTTTTATTTTCATTTAACGCCCGTTTCATAGTTTCCAACCTAATAACACATTAGATATGTTTTCTTTTTACAACAGATATTTATTTTGTAATCCATACCCGAAAAGGGAAAATGATCCGCACATTTTTCTGCATTTCTTCTGCAGGCATGTTCTAATATATTTGTATTCCTATAGAAATGTCACTGCATCCCACACAGCACAAAAGGTTTCAAAGAAACTTTCTTAGAGAAGATTTCACTAAAACCTTTCAAAAATGTTTTAATACGCATTGTAAAACCTTTCAAATACCTTTCACAAAAGAATTTTTCATAAAATTTTAAGAACCACCCAAAAACATTTCAAAGAAACCAAAAGACGAAATATTACAGGGCTGTACAGAAACCTTTCCTAAAACCTTTCACAAAAGGTTTCTAAATCATTGTATGGAAAGCTTCATAAAAAGGATTTTGAAACATTTATGTAATATTTTAATGAAACCTTGCTATAAATCTTTTAAAAGCATTTCTAAAATGTTTTAAGAAAACTTTCAGAAAATGTTTTCAAAAGGTTCCAAGAAATTTCTTTGAAAAGGCTATGAGCAAGTTTCTAAAATGATTTTTTGAATGAATACTGCTATTAGAATAGAATACTTATTTAAAGGCAACAGAAATCTGTCACGAACCTTTCCTCGAAGGTTTTACAAAATATTTTTTAATTATTGTATGAAAAGCTTTATAAAAAGGATTTGGAAAGATTTATATAATAATATTTAAATGAAACTTTTTTAAAATATTTTTAGAATTTCAAAATATTTTAAGAAAACGCTATTCTTATTTTATTTAGCCGAAAAACTGATGACCATATTATACTGGGTGTCCCATTTCAAAAAACGAATGCATATATCTCTAGAACTAAAGATTTAAAAAAAAGTTTTCAAACAAAAATTGTTAGATTTTGAAGGGGGCGTCAAACTGTGATCTTGACTATGGCATTAAATATAGCCTTCAAGGTCTATTTAACATTCTGATTTAACATTCTCATAGTCGGTGATCACCTTCAATGAATAATTTATAGTTTATTACAATCATTCTGGAAACGTGAATGAATTCTTTTTTGTTTAGTTTCTTAATTGTGAATTAGGTTGCCATATAGTGGTTTCTGAAGTTATTACTAAATTAAATCAACTATGTCATTCATTGTAAGTTTATTTAAGTGCGAAATTAAGGCATCATTTTGAGAAATTTTATGTTTTTTTAATTTCTCTTATTCTTAAAAAAATTCATTATTTAGTTAAAGAAATAATTTATTTGTTTGTTCATTTTTTAAATTAAATTTGTTTTTTTAATTTGAATTTTATTTCTTATTTTAACATTTTCTTATTATACCTGACTATACAGCTAATGAAATTGTCGATATTCTCCTTGTGTTAGCAGAATGTCCACAAAACTACGTTCAAGTTTCAATTTATGCTGCTGGATTCTCCGAAAAACGTCATCCTAATGACACTGTTGTTCATAATATTAAGTTGCGTGGCCGACAAGGTAAGTTTGCTCGTGAAAGGAGGTCCATGTTAACAGAGGATTATGCTAATAATCCTTAAATGATTGCAGTACTAGGTATGGTGCACCTGGATCCTCAGATAAGTTTTCGTTAAATTGAACGAGAGCCGAGTGTAACAAAATCAACAGCCAGCAGATATCTAAAAAATGTAAAGTACCATCCGTATCACATATCTTTGCACCGAGCTTTGTATTCTGTAAATAACTAATAAATGACTTACATTGAAAGGTTTCAGTGAAAGTTCAAATGCAAGATTTCAGTAAAAACTCATCCTAAGAACATTTTTTGGAAGCCCTTAAAAAGATTTCAAGAAAGTATTTTAAAAGGTTTTATCAACTACTTTCAAAAATATTTTTTCAAATAGTTCTATAACTTTTATAGAAATTTTTTTTAAACTTTTATCGAAAGGTTTAAAATGAATTTAGGAAACGTTGCTAAAGAGTTTGAAAACGGACATAAACTCATTTTAAAAACGTTTTTTTAAAGCTTTTAAAAAGGTTTTCATCCTTTCATGAAAACATTTTATAAACCTTTTGTGCTTTGTGGGTGGCATCTGATTTTGTACGATTTTATACATTTTTATTACTATTCAAACATTTTAGACAGTGTCATACGCAATGGTATGAGAACGTATCAAATCATACAGAAAAATACGGTAATGTACAAGTACCTACGGGAACATATATGAACATACGAGGGCGGTTCAATAAGTACCCGTGTTAGAAATGAAGACACTATTTTTTCGAAAAATTTGTTTTTATTTTTTAACATAGTCCCCTTTTAGAAAGATACACTTCTCCAAACGTTCCTGCCATTATTTTAACCCCTCCAAAAAATAGGATTGATGACTTCTTCGTTTGAGCTAAATTTTTTTTCTGCGAGCCATTTCTTCATGTTAGGGAACAAGAAAAAGTCGCAGGAAGCCAGATCAGGTGAATACGGGGGGTGCGGCAGCAATTCATAACGCAATTCATGCAGTTTGGCGGTGACAGCTCCGGATGAATGTGCTAGTGCGTTATCATGGTGAAATAGCACCTTCTTTTTCGCCAAATGCGGCCGTGTCTCCTTCAATTTTTTGTCGAAGCGGTCCAATAACTCACTGTAGTATTGTCCAGTGTTCTTTCTTTTTCTAAAAAATCCACGAGGATGACGCCGTTTGCATCCCAAAAAATCGTCGCCATGACCTTTCCGGCCGATGGGACCGTCTTCGCCTTCTTTGGAGCAGATTAACCTTGAGAAATCCATTGTTTTAATTGTTGCTTAGTTTCTGGTGTGTAATGATGAATCCAGGTTTCATCAACGGTAACAACTCGACGCAAAAACTCCTTCGGATCTCGCTTAAATTGCTCCAAACACTGCTTCGAAGTTAACAGCCGCATCCGCTTGTTGTCCACCGTGAGCAATCGCGGCACCCATCGGGCCGACAATTTTGAAAATGTGAATCCTACGTGCCTGTTATCTGGAAGAAAGCACTCATCACAACTATCAATAAAGTTGCCTCTCCTAGGGCCATGGGTGATATACGACCTATAACATTACTGTCGTACCTGTCTAAAGTCTTGGAACGACTCGTGCATCAGCAGCTACATAATTATTTTAGTATTCGGCAGTTTTTAGATCCTTTTCTAACAGGTTTTCGAACTGGCCACAGTACACAGACTGCTTTAACTAAACTCACAGATGATATCAGGACAGGTACGGACAAGCGCTGGGTAACATTACTGCTACTATTTGATTTCAGCAAGGCCTTTGACAAGGTTTGCCATGTCACCCTACTGCGAAAATTGATCAAATATGATTTATCGTCATCTGCAATCAGATGGTTTACATCTTATCTCACGGATATACAGCAGACGGTTCTAGGCCGTAATGGCAAACCGTCATCATTCCTGAAACTTAATACTGGTGTACCACAAGGGTCCGTTCTTGGACCTCTATTATTTCTCATATATATTAATGACGTCTCTCATTCATTTGATCCTACTGTTCGTCATTTAATATACGCTAATAATCTGCAGATTTATGTCCAATTTCCACTGTCGGAATTAGAGCATAAAGTTGATTTTCTCAGTAAAAATTCTGATCTAGTATTACAATGGGCTGTTACAAATCATTTGCACTTAAATGTTAGCAAAACCAAATCTATAATCTTTGGCTCTTACTACTACAATTATAAGTTCCAGGATATGCCCACCAAGGGAGTATATGTCAACAGTACGCTCACACCCTTTGAAGAATCGGTGCGCAACCTTGGTGTACATCTTGATTCTAAACTTACCTGGAAAGAGCATGTTGCTCATATTTGTCGCAGAGCAAACAGTCTATTGTACAGGCTAAATTTCTTTTGGCAAAGTACCAACTTTTCCCCTCGTAAGCATCTAATTGAGTCACTCTCGTTCTCTCTTGTAGATTACTGCTGTATTGTTTACTGTGACATATCTGGTGAACTTGATCTCAAGTTACAGAGAGTCATTAACTCTGGTATTCGCTACATCTATGGTGTATCTAGGTGCGAGCACATTGCCCAGTTTAGGTCCTCTCTGGGCTGGTTATCTACGGCTACGAGGAGAAAATACTTTATGCTTAAAAGTGTATTCAAGTTATTCAGAACGCAAGAACCCTCGTATCTGTATGAAAATTTTTTGTGGAGCCAGTCGGATAGGCCCGCTCGGGGTGATGTGACGCCGTTGATCATACTGTCGGCAGCCACTGAGTTTCGTGACAGATCTTTTCTTGTTTCTTCTTCCCGTTCCTGGAATAGACTTCCCTCTTCTTACTATGCCATAAACTCCATTTCACTTTTTAAATCATCTGTTTTCACTCTTCTCCTTACTGCTGAGAGAGAGCATACTGGTCTCCTGCATTCGCAACTTTAATCAAATATATATTTTTTTTTCTTATTTAGTTCATCTCGTATTATTTTATTGTATTTGTTTTATTGTTTTTATTGTTATTTTTTATATTGTTACTTTATTTTTGTTGCTGTTTTTATATCTTTAATTGTAATTGTACAATTTTGTATAATAAAAATATCTATCTATCTATCTATCTATCTATCTGTCGTCAAACACGCGTACTTATTGAACCGCCCTCGTAGATAAAAATTCACTAAAAAATATATTTCATATTTTGAATTTTCCGCTCTTTTAACAACTATTGTACAACTATAACATATTTTTATTGATAATTGTATTTAAGTTCTGATTCAAGAAATTAGATAAATACTTCTGTATAACTATTTTAATAACCAAAGTGAGAATTTGAGTAATTTCTTGAGTAAGAAATCAAATAAAAACTAGTGTAATAATTTGAGACATATTTTTAGCTGAATAACGTTCATTGGTGTACGTTTCCATCCGTTGTTTTTAGAAATCATTAGAGTGTAACAATCATCCCTCGGTAGGTTAATGTAGAATATTATATGGTGCTACACATTTTCATAAATTTTTGTACCATTAGGAACATTTCTTTACGTTTTGATAAATTTCGGTACACTTAAGTGTAAAGTTTCTTTAAATAAATAATAATTTTTTAGAACATGTACGATTCTATAAACTTCTGTACAAGGTCCCTTTAAGTAACCTGACAAATACATATCAGTATGATTTAATACGTTTAAATAAGTTCTCGTAAAAATGGTTCGAATCTTACCTTACTGGAAAAATTCACGTGATAATTTACATATATATATATATATATATGAAAGAAAAGAGAAAAAAAATAAGGAGGGTGTGAGAGAGAGGTTTGGAAACTTGCTTCGGTATGAAAATCCTCACGGTTTAGAGGGAAAAGCCAAAGCAAGCTTATTCTTCGTGCTTCTATTTATTAACAAAAAAAAAAAAAAAAAATATAATAATTTAAACAAATTACATTAACTAAGTATGTTAATTAAATTATTAGGAGTGTGAATGAGTTCTCGTCGTTTTTTGTGAAAATAAATCCTGTATTTAAAAAAATAATGAAAAAACGAATCAATGAGAGTATTGCCCATCGCTGGAGATTATTTTTTCCCATCTTTCTGGCAGCATTTAAATTCCACGTCGAAAAACGACACTTTTTTTGCGGCTATCTACGAATCAATTCATTTTTCCGTTTCTTCATACGAAGTGAAGTGCTGCTTAGCCAGGCCGTTAGTCATCGATCGAAATAAATAGTAATCAGAAGGCGCAATGTCTGGAGAGTACGGCAAGTGTGGTAGGACTTCCCATTTCAACGTTTCCAGGTATGTTTTGACCGGTGACGCGACATGCGGCTGAGCGTTATCATGCAGCAAAATCACCTTATCGTGTCTTCGCTCATATAGCGGCCGTTTTTCTTTTAATGCTCGGCTCAAACGCATAAATTGTCGTTGATAGAGACCTCCTGTGACGGTTTGGTTGGGTTGGAGCTGCTCGTAATACACTACTTCCAGCTGATCCCGCCAACTGCACAGCATGAGCTTGGAACCATGCAAATTCCGCTTTGGCGTCGATGCTACTGCTTCGCCGAGCTTAACCCATGATTTTTTACGCTTGGAATTACTGTATTGGGAGTGCAAATCAGTTCGATCCACTTTCAAAAGATGGCTCTAGCTATTATGAATATTTAATCTTAGCAGCTGAATCTTGTAGGGAAATCTTGTAGGGAATAATTTTGACGTCTCAAGAATGAAGATTTCAGCGTTGAAGACAAGCCTCGCTCCGGACAGCTAAAATAATTCGAAGACAAGAAGTTGGAGGCATTACTTGATGAAGATCTGAGTCAAACGCAAAAGGAGCTTGCAGAATCATTGAAAGTGACTCAACAAGCGGTTTCTGTACGATTGAAATCCATAGGAATGATTCAAAAGCAAAGAAATTGAGTGCCTTATGAACTGAAACAGAGACATTGACAGGCGATTTTTCTGTTGCGAGCAGATGAGCAGATGATTCAAAGGGAACAAAGGAAGGATTTTTTACATAGAATTGTTACTAGGGATGAAAAATGGATATTCTATGATAACCCTAAGAAGAAAAAATATTACGCTATGCCCGGTGAATCGTTGCCATCGACCTCAACATCAACACCAAAACAGAATATTCATGGTTCGAAGATCATGTTGTGTATCTGGTGGGACCAAAAGGGTGCTATGTACTATGAGCTGCTACAACCTGGCAATACCATAACGGCCGATCGGTATAGGCTGCAATTGATTCGTTTCAGCCGTGCATCACGAGAGAAATGGCCGGAATACAAGGAAAGACATAAAAAAGTTATTATTCTGCATGACAACGCTCCGCCTCATGTCGCAGAAGTCGTGAAAAATTTTTGAAAACGCTCAAGTGGGATATTTTTCCGCACCCGCCGTATTTTCCGGACATCGCTCCTTCTGATTACTAGATGTTCGGAGAAATGCAGCACGATCTGGCAGGTCATCGGTTCACTTCTTCCGCATAAATTGAAAATTAGCTCCTAACTTAAATCACCTTAAAAGACGAGAAATTTTTTCGAAATGGAATTTGAAAATTGCCTGAAAGGTGGGAAAAAAGAGTAACTAGCGATGGGCGGTACTTTAATTAATCTTAATTCTTTTTATTTTGAAATAAATGGACTTTGGACCGCAAAAAAACGAACCGAATTAATTTGTACTCCCAATAGTGTATTTGCTTTTCATCACCACCCACACGGCAGCAAAGATTTTTGCAAGGTTTTTGTAAGGTTTCATGAAAGGTTTGAAACCTCGCCAAAATCTTACGAAATATGTTATAGTGACGTTCCTGTGCCCGTGCATAATTCTCATATCAACATTTTCCGCAAAGATAAGTAATATTAAATAAAACCTTGCATTAGCTTCTTGTGAGCTTTATAGAATGATTTCTTTTAACTTCCCAAAAGATTTAATTACCTTCTAGGAAGCTATCACAGAATATTGACGTAATATCGATATATCTAACTTAGGATACTGTCAGTTATCTACCATAAAAGATTCCAGCAACCTATTATACAATCTTTCTGAAAGATCATTTGTAACCTTTATAAACTTTTATTAAGTATTTTATATACTTTAGAATTTTATTATTTATTGTGGTTATACATATTTTTTACATCCGCATTACATTTAATCGTTTATTGCATTGTCGCACATGTTATTTTACACATTATTTTACGAAAAAAATGCAGAAAATGTTTGACCTACGGTGGGATCAAACCCGGGTCCTTCGCATTGTGAAGCAGACGCCCTAACCATTACGCTATGCAACACTTGTAGAACTAGGATTTAAATTTGAATCATAAGTTGTATGGCAATCCATATACACATGCATTAATTTTACATTTAAAATTTCTTCTATAGTGTAAAGTATTTTTTAAAATTAAAAAATAATTATAAATTTATTATATTTAAATACATAATTTCCCTCTTGAGATTTTACTACATATACAAGTACAATAAATTTTAATTGTCGATTTATTTTTATCTAAAATAAAAAATAAATTTTTAAGATAACAAATAGCTCTGCTGCAAGATTACGATTAATATTCTATGCACTTCTTATGGAAGCTTACAACATGCTTACATAAGATTTTCTTAATATCTTCCCGATAAACTTTTGTGGAAGTTTACAGAAATCTTTTCTTAAAGATTTGGTTGAAGTTTACATACAATATTAACGCAAAAGTTTATCGATAGTTTACAGTAAAATTGCAAAATTTTTCCAAGAAAGCTTCCAGTTTTTGTTTTTTGAAAGGTTACAGAAGGTTTCAAAAAAAGAAATATTTTTAATTAAATATTATTAATTTAAATATTTTTTCAAGAAATTTTGCAGTGACCTTGCTAAAATATTACGAGAAAATATTTTAAGAAACTTGCCTGTATTCTTTCATAAAATGTTTTGTAAAATGTTCCAGCAAGTTTGCTTCAAGTTTTCGTTGAAACATTTACACGAAATCTTGCAGCGATTTTTTCAAAATGTTTCAACTATATGTTTCAAGAAACCTTACAGGAATATTTTTTGAAATGTTTTGTGAAATGTTCTAGCAAGTTTGTTTCAAGGTTTTGTTGAAACATTTATACGAAGTCTTGCAGCTACCTTTTTAAAGTGTTTTAACTTGATGTATCAAAAAATCTCACAGGAATCTTTCTTGAAATGTTTTGTTAAATGTTCTAGCAAGTTTGCTTTAAGGTTTCGTTAAAACATTTATACGAAATCTTGCAGCGATCTTTTTTAAATGTTTCAACTATATGTTTCAAAAAACCTCACAGGAATCTCTCTTGAAATGTTTTGTAAAATGTTCTAGCAAGTTTGCTTCAAGGTTTCGTTAAAACATTTATACGAAATCTTGCAGCGATCTTATTAAAGTGTTTCAATTATAGATTTCGAAAAACCTCAAAGGAATCTTTCTTAAAATGTTTGTGAAATGCTCCAGCAAGGTTGATGCAAGATTTCTTTGTAAGATTTCAATGTTATGCTTTTCTTATCTTAAGACGGCGTTTCAATGTTATGCTTCTTTGAAAGATTTCTGCAAGGTTTTAATATAACCTTTCTACAAGTTTTCACTAAAAGCTTACATGAAATCTTTCACTGAAATCTTTCGAAATCTTTCGTGTCGTGTGGGCAGTCACAATACGATGTAAGAAACCTTCTCTTTCTTGTCCTTGAAGCTGCTGTTCACATGTAACAAGACGCTGTTTGACGTCTCTCGGCTTTAGTTCGTACGGCACCCAAGATCCTTCTTTTTGTATCATTCCTAATGCTGTCAGATGTTTCGAAACTGTTGTTCGATCAACTCCTAATGATTTTGCAGCATCGAATTGTGTCTGACATGGATCTTCAGCAAGTAGTGTATCCAATTTTTCGTCTTGAAACTTTTTTGGCGCACCACTACGTTCTTTATTTTAAACATGAAAATGACCATTTTAAAATCGGTTAAGCCAATTTCTGCATGTTTTTTCCGACAGAGAATGATCACCATAGGTTTCTACAAGAATTCTGTGTGCTTTAGCTGCAGATTTCATCTGAATAAAATGGTGCAGTAAAATTCCCCGCAATAACGGTTTATTTGACACGAAATTTGATATGTTTTACGCTACAAAAAGAAAATGTTCTTTATAGTTTAATGGAAAGACACGCACTGATTTCAAACATTGGTTATTGAACTTCATTATAGATGCATCATTATCTTGAATTATACTCACAAAATTTTTGTATCGCCATCTGACGGTGAAACGTCGAGAACTTATTCATACTCTTAATACTAAAATCGCACGCAAATAAAATGACGTAAAACGAACGATACACATACGCACACTTAAATATAACTAATATCATGGGCCACGTGACCCACGCAATTGCAAATCTAAGAAGTCAAAGCTTTTTAGCCCCAATGGTACACTAAATACACCTGGTGAATCTGGGTCTGGTGAGCGTTGAGTGGTCCTTGACCTGCATACTGCATGCCCTGACATCTCGGGGAGATCAACGCAGTAGATTTGGGCAACAAGCTTAGTTGCTGCGTGATACGCACGCCCTGAAATATGTTACGTTAAAAATGTCGCACGTGGACAGCGTTATGAATTCAACTCATCCTACCTTGAGATACACCTCTTTTTTCTTCTCACAAACACTCACAAAATCGCATGCACACGATTGCGAAATTCAGCCCCAACGAATACGCACAAAATAACGCTACTAATATAAATGCAAAGGTAACAACGAAGAAAAAAGAAGTAAAAAGAAAATTCGAAGACAAAAACTACGAGTCTCGTCACCGCAACGCTCTTAAAAGAAGGGAATCTTCTTCCCACGCGCCACGCGAGAAAACATGCCCCAAGGGCACGCGAGGTGTGGGCCTGGCATCGCGGTGATGGTCATAAACAACGGCGACAACTAGGACAAATAAGAGTTGACCAATACTAGCAATAAGGGTAAAAATAAACTGAACATTGTGCCCGCCTTCGGCCTTCGTCCGGTCTCCGGACGAACCAGAGACCTTCATTTTCGAGTTAAATTTTCATATCGCTGTCCTGAAGATGTAGTGAGCAAAGGCATGCAATATGCCGTCGAAGCAATGATGTAGTTGTCTTTATTGTTACAACTCGTAGGAGACCTTTAAGCTTGGATATACTTCAATAATTCGTTTTAACAAACAGTTTGCCGAAGGATAGCTATCATCTCATACTAAAACAAGCTTACTTGAATAATCGAAACCAGATATCGAAAAGGGTCGTCCAGATTTCACTCACTTGGTAGCAAGATCTCTCATTAACTGCTGAACCAATCGTGGCTTAATAAGTTGTCAAATAACACACTCATGAATAATCGATTTTACCAATTTACTCTTACCTAAAATCCACACCTACTGCATTAAAATGTTAGTAGTCAATGTGGGCCCATCATGAATACACAATTAATGCGCATAACGTATGAACAGCAGGCTGACAGCGGAATGCTGCAATAAAATCGGGGGGTGTTTGCTATCGAAGGAGAGATCGGAATGCAACAGACGCCCTTCTACTCGTAAAATGTCATTCTAACATGCAAATGAATTTAATTTACTTAGCCTACTGTGATTCAGTATTCTTCCTCCGGCTTCTAATGTTTCAATCTCCAATATGAAATCGCTCGCCTGTGACAAGCGGATGACAATACAACGAGGTTCAGATAATTTTAACAATGTGAGAAAGGAAGACAGTGCCTCTTGAGATTCCTTTTGTCTACGCAGGTTGAGAAGAGGACGCCCACAATACGCAGCAACACGTATAACATCGTTAAAGACGATAACCGAGTCAAATTTTGAGGTTCCGAAGGCAAATTCTTCGCATAAATTATAGTCTACCTTCAGCTGGCTTCGGCCAGTGATCGGAGCCTTGAGAGAGGCAAGAATAGTATCACAATAGATCGACCTTCGACAACTCTGTTAGTTCTGAACTCCACTTCGCTAGGTCAGCTGGATTTTCCTTTATGGGTACGAGTACCCAAGTGGCTGACGACAGTCTCGTTTGAATACACGACACCCTATTAGTTATGAACGTCTTTCAGTGACACAGATGTTTTCAAAGCCAAGTAAGTACAGTCTGACTATCAGACCACTCGTAGACAGGCAGAGAACTGAGAAAATCTAACCTTTTTACGTGACAAATTGGTTTAATGAAGAGAGCAGCACCGCATAATTCTAGGTTAGAAATACTAAATGTCTTAATTAGAGCGATCTTCGTCTTAGCAGCAAGCAAAGAAACGCTGCATCGATAGTCTCCTTCTTCGATCCGTAAGTAAACCACCCGGGTTTGATAGGTGTGAATAAGAGCGACACCAAGCCATCGATTTATTGCCAAAGAAGACAAATAAGACAAGGACTTGTAATATGTTTACCACCTCTTACGAAGTTCCACTGGCAAAGGAGTGCCCAAATCACATTTCTGGATCCACAAGCCCTGCATTAGAATTTTCGCCGTCACTGTAATAGGTAAAGCCATCGAAAGAACGAGCTATATGCGAGAGAATGGTGCGTTTCGTCGAAGTTGCCGAGAACTCTTCAATATCCGTAACACTGAACTTAAATTGGTCTTAACTTAGAATCCAATGAACTCCGAGCGTTTTCACTGCTTTGTCTGCATTAATATGCTTTTCTGGACCTTGCTCTACCAAAGGTGGGAGAAAATCTAGATGATTCACAGCCTACTTATCCAGCTTAATTCCTGTTCCTAAAAGCTCTGTAAGCTCTACCCTTTTTCAAATTGCTGTAGATAGCTCGTTCGCGTTAGTAAATTTATCATCCACGTATGTCTCGTAATTGAAACATTTAGCTCCAGGGGGGAATCTCGTACCCTCATCTTCCACTAACTGCAAAAGCATACAGATAGTTAAATACGGAGCACAGGCAGTACCATAGGTGACAGTTGTCAGACAAGTCAACAGGCTCCGATTCCGCGTCAAGCGCCAACATAATTCTGATTCTCTCGCTGCATATCTATCTGCCAGAACATCTTTACAATACCTACTGTAAACGCGAGAATATATTTGCTTCAACTAACAAGAATCGTCGAGATATCACTCTGCAATAAGGCTCCTGTTAACAAAAAGACGTTCAAAAAATATCCCTCATGAGTTCGGCGCGAAACATCGAAGACAACTCTAAGCTTCCACGCGTTTATTGACTGCTGCACTACTAGATGATGTGGCAAAAACCTCACGCGTGCCTGTCGAATCTCAGGATCCTCGTAGTAGCTTGAAGTCTCCCTTGATTCTGTAGAAGTCGTGTAGAAATGCTGCCTAAGATCTGCTCGCTGATTCTTGAAGAAATGCTTTGCTCGAATGCTGGCTGAGTACTGGTACTTGTCGAAAATTTTGCGCGATATTTATGCGCTTTTCCGAAGTAGCGCCAAACGAATCCTTTTTTCGGAAAATTTCTGGAGAGGGCAAGTTTTTCGGGCCCCCTTCTCCTCGGAGGGCCTGTCTGAGAGGGCGTGGAAAGCCTCTGCGAGGGTGTGTCGTCTTGAAGTTGGAGAGAGAGAGATTGAGAGGGGACTATCCACTTTCACAAAAATTGTATAATAACTCAAAACTAATATTATTATTAATGGTTTATAAATGTTTATTTTATAATAATAATCTACGTAAAATTTGAACTAGGCTACGAAAAAGAATCGATTTCGTAGCTTAATTCTAACAATAATTACAATTAGTTAATTGTTTTTTAGTATATTATTTAGTTTTGTAATAAAAAAAGATTTTATTTGTATCATAATCTTTAAGTTTTTTCCTATTACGTTAGCAATTATATAATTTCCAAATATTTTTTATAAAGAGTTTAATTTAAATATATGTTTTTATAATTGTCCGTATTTTAATGAATAATAATGATAATTGCTATTTTTTGCTTAAATAATACATAATAAGTTTTAAACAAAATATCATAGTGATAGTTTATTTGATAAGTTGAATAATTTTAACTTTGCGTTTAAGATATAATTTTATTTCGGATTTACATTATTATTACATAAAATCTAGACAATTATAGAGGCGACTTATAATTTAAATATTATCGCCTAATTCTGAATATAATCTTGATTATTAATTTTAAAATATAATTCAAAATCATTTTTAAACATAATTAATGCCAAGATATAAAAAAAATAATTTTAACTAGTAAGTTCTAAAATATAATTTTAAAATAACTTTAGAATAATTAATTCTAATATAAATTTAAACCTAAATATACTTTTAGCTTAGGAGTAAACAACAAAAAAAATATTATTCTTACTAGGAGTTTTTAGTAATGTTAACTTTACAGAACATTTTGTTTTTATATTAATCTTAAAATTAAATTAATCATTATTATGTACTAGGTTGTTCGAAAAGTTTTGAAAGCGGAAATGAAGATACTTTTTTTTGTTGGTGAAATCACTTTTATTGCTCAGTATAATCTCCCATAAGTTCAATACACTTGGTCCAACGGTCTTCCAACTTGTTTATCCCATCATGGAAGTGACTTTCTGCAAGGCCTGCAAAATACTTCTCTACGACGGCTATAACCTCTTCGTTTGATGGAAAATGCTTCCCACGAAGGAATTTCTGGAGGTGTGGAAACAGCCAGAAGTGAGAAGGAGCTAAATCAGGCGAATAAGGCGGATGCTGCAACAATTCGTACTTTAATTCGGTTATTTTAGTGATGGTTTTTTGAGCTGTGTGAGCGGGTGCATTGTCTTGATGAAAAATGATTTTTTTCTTGTGCAAACCGGGTCTTTTTTCACGAATTTTTTCAGCTTCAGCTGGTCTAAAAGGTTACAATAATATTCAGAATTTATTGTTTTGCCAGTTTGAAGATAATCCACCAACAAAATCCCTTTTGCATCCCAAAAAACTGACGCTAACACCTTCTTCGCCGATTTCTGGACACGAACTCGCTTCGGTGCCGAAGTGCCTGGTTAACACCACTCTTTAGCCTCTTGTTTTGATTCAGGGTCATGATGGTAGACCCAAGTCTCATCCATAGTGATGAATCGACGCGAAAAATCCTTTTTATCAAAATTTCAAAAACGCTCCAAATGTTGCTCAGAAAGTCGCATTCGGACGTGTTTTTGTTCCATTGTGAGCGAATGCGGCACCCATTGTGCACAGAGCTTTCTGAAACCCAAAACTTCATATAAAATATGACTCACACTGCCTAATGAGATGTCTAGGGCCTCTGCTTAATCTCTCTCGGTCAATCGACGATTTTCCAAAACCATATCCTGTACTTTTGCTATAAATGCTGGTGTTTATGCACTTCTTGGACGTCCTGAGCGTGGATCGTCTTCAATGCTTTTTCGACCACGACTAAACTCTAAAACCCATCGATGCACAGTTGGAAATGAAGAAGCAGATTGCTTTAACACTTTCACCATTTTTCTATGAATTTCCGTTGCTGATAAACCTTCCAAAACAAAGAATTTTATTACTGCACGATATTCGGTTTTTTCCATTGTAAAAAAAATACACTGGCACGTCAACTTCAAATGGCTTGTAAACAAACAATGAATTGACAGAGTGAAATGAAACTTTGGGTATGTTTATATAAAAGATAAAATATTAAAATGGCGTAAAAATTTTGGTTCTATTACTGCTCTATAGATGTCGCTTTCAAAACTTTTTGAACAACCTAGTATAATTGCGTTATATACAGTATGTCAAGTAAGAGCGTGGTCGACTTCACCGACAGGTAATAAAAGATTTTGTAATTGCTTCGCGAGCCGATAGAGGGAAGCTTTGTCCTTGATGCATTGTCAACAAAGATTCAGTTGTCGTTGATCTTTTGAAAGACAATCACGTTAAACGCCATGAGTGCTAAGAACGCGTCGCACTACGAGGCTGTGTTCCTTTGCATCTACCCGAAAGGTCCCAAAATGTCGCAATCAGCGGCTGCTTAATATATATGAGAAAGTCGAAGGCATTCGTACAGAAGTGGATACAGCGATATAAAGTGGCTAAAAATGTCGATGATTTACCAGAACGTGGCTCGATAGGTAAAGTGAACAAAAAAGATGAAAAAAGAATAGTGAATCTGTTTTCGCGGAATCCTGCTTTAACACTGCGGCAAGGACAAGTAAAATTAATGGCAAAAGGTTTAGATATATCCTACGAAACTATCCAAACCAATCTTCGTACTCATTATCTGAAATGGCGCAACACAATGAAGAAGCCTCTGTTGACTGAAAAACATGTGACAAAGCGACTCGCTTGGGCGCATAAGAATATTGATAGAGATTTTAAAAATGTCATTTTTACTGATGAATGTTCTATATGGGCACGTTCTGTCCTCACGCTAGCCTGGTCAACTTCCACTAATAGGCTTGTTCAGCGGACCGTAAAACATGGAATAAAGGTGCATCTTTGGGGCTGCTTCTCAAAGGAGGGATTCGGCACTTTGCACCTCTTTACTGACAACTTAAATGCCGAGAAAATGATAAAAATCTACAAAAAGGCTTTACTGCCATCTGCCAAACGATGGTTTATCACAAAAAATGAAGATTGGATCCTGCAGGAGGACAACGATCCTAAACACCGCAGCAAGCTCTGTACTCAGTGGAAGACTCAATCTGGCATCGTTACATTGGATTTGCCGTCGCAGTCGCCCGATGCAAACCCTATTGAAAATGTGTGGGCATATGTTAAACAGAAGCTTCGTGGAAGACGCACATACACTTTGAAGCAGTTGTCTTACGAAATTCGTCGGATCTGGAGATCCTTTCCACTAGAATACGCCGTTAAATTAGTAGAAAGCATGCCTCGGTGATGCCAGGCAATTATCGACGCCGGTGGTGACTGGACACATTATTGACCGAATTGCATCATTGTTTGTAATGTGTACAATGTATATATAAATATGAAAGTTTTATCGAATAGATTTTTTTAAAAATTAACACGAACACGCTCTTACTTGACAGATTGTATAATATTTTTTGTATTTATGATTTAGATTTTACATAAAACGTATAATTACTTATATTTTTTATTTCATGCGCATTTTCTTTCGCATAGATTTTTTTTAAATGTAAAAATCAACTTAAATGCTAATACGCGTATCAGCTTAAACTTAAATATTGGTACCTTTTAATAAAAAGATAAAACGATTCTTTTATAATTCAAATTATCTTAAACGTTTATAAATTTTATTAAAGAAATTTAATGCATAAGAAAATTTATTACATGTGTTTTTTTTTAATCTTTTTATTTCAAAAGAAAGAATAGAAAATTACCTTGTTATTTTGTTTAATGAAAACGAACATAGTCAGGCCGTTTGTAATAATTTGCTATCGTGAAAAATTGTTGTAGATGTTTTTAGTATAATTCTTTTTTTATAGTATACGTATACATTTTTATATGCATACACTTAGAAAGAAAAATCGGCTGTATTATTTTAAAGTAAAATTCGATTAAATTTGAACATAGCAATTGTGTTTTTTTCTTAATAAACATGTTCTATTTTATTTAAAAATAATTACCCTTTTATAATATTAAAAATGTAAAATTGTCGTAAATTATACAAGAAGCAGGAGTTTGTTGTATTTTGGTGAAATAAATTATGCAACTGTTAGAAACTTATATTTTGAATTTTAAATTATTTATAAAATTTGAATTTTTACTTGGTATATGTTAAACAATAAGAAATTTTATCTAATATCTCGTATGTAATTTCTATGTTTTTTTTTTTCGGATTTTAAATAATTATTTTCGAATTAATTTTGTATAAAAAATATACCTTGTGAGGTATTTTTGGAAATTGCAGTTTTTATACTTTTCGTTAAACATTGTATTTTTAATTTTATTTAAATATTATTATTGAATATATTCCTAGTTTAAAACAGTTACTTAATTGATTTACCGAGGTCTTCCTAGTGACCTATTTATTGTTTTATTACGCTATCAGTACAGTGTATTGGTAAGCGAAATTTACGGTTATAATTTGCGATAATAAAACAATTTAAAAATATTGCATAGCGTTATAATTGTATTACGCAGGGAAAGTTCAAAAAAAAGAAAATACGTATTTTAGATAGGAAAACTACGGGTAGAAAAAACGGTGTTTATGGGACAGTTTTATGTTTTTCGGCGCCGAGTTGACGTGCACGTGCTTGGCCTAGTGTCCTTGCGTTAGACTCAAGTGCATGTACCATTTTTTCTACCGTTCCGGGAAAACTCGTAAACTCTTGGCTCACGCTTAGGGTCTCTTTCACAACGGTCTGTGTCAATAGCCCGCGCGTTGAGTGAGTTTTGGAGGGGAAGATTTTTATTGGAGGAAAAAATTTACTATAGTTCGATGCAAGTGGTCGATGAGATCGAAGCGCTTTCCCGCTAATCGGCAAAGGCAGGAAAAAAAAAGCAGAGAGAAAACTTATCGGCTGACACAGAAAAAAACGGAGGTCGTTTACCGACGTTACACTTCTCCTTTTCGACGACTATTTCCTAACTCTGGAGCTGTTTATGAGAGTAATAAAATTGTATTAGGTTGCTGCAGATGAAATGGCCGATTTAGTAATAAATTTTTAAACAGCTATAACTTATTATAAAGACAATTTATTTAATCAAAATAGGTACCAATAGATGCAACACACTTTTCCCAACGAGATACAAGTACATTTATTCCAGTTTTGTAGAAGTCCGAGTTTCTGGTTCGAAAAAACTCCTCGAAGGCATTTTTGGCAGCAGCTACATTATTAAATCTTTTTCCTGTCAAAAAGTGACCCAAATGTTTAAAAAAATGGTAATCTGTTGGTATGAGGTCTTGTAAATATATAGGGTGAGGAAGAGTCTCATAGCACAACTCGTTTAATTTTTGGATCGTTGTTCTTGATGCATGAGGTCATGCGTTATCCTGAAGCAGTATCACTCTATCCCTGTTGACAAGCCTAGGTCGTTAGAGTTAATAGTATATACGAGGGTAGTCCCAAAAGCACTAGACCTGACTTATGAATGCAGGTAGTTTTAAAAAAACAATTACTGCGATTGACAATACCACCTTTCAACAACTTAATGTAAAAAATTCATAAAGGTACGTTAATTATTATTTTTTTTACAGACATTTAAAGTGAACGCTCTCACTGAATTTGTAAATATGGAAAAAATCGGGCATCGTTATGTGATACAATACTTTCATTTGAAAGGTCCCAGTCGAACCGATATCAAAGCCAAGTTGGATTCTACTCTGGGGAAGTCTGCTCCTTCGTTTACAACGGTCAAATATTGGGTAGCTGAGTTTAAGCAAGGTCGTACGAGCTGCCAAGATGAACACCGCAGTGGTCGACCAAGTAAGGTCACTACGTCTGAAAATGTGGAGAAAATCTACAAAATGGTATTGGATGACTGTCGACTAAAAGTGCGCGAGATAGCAGACATGGCAGGCATTTCAAAAAGTGCTGTGCATCGCATTTTGACCGAAAATTTGGACATGAGAAAGCTGTGCGCAAGATGGGTGCCGCGTTTGCTCACAATGGAGCACAAACAGCAACTTGAGGATGTTTCCATCGAGTGTTTGACAATGTTTCGCAGCAATAAAGCCGAGTTTTTGCGTCGATTTATAACCATGGACGAAATATGGGTCCATCATTTTACACCTCAGATCAAGGAGCAGTCAAAGCAGTAGACTAAAAAAGAAGAACCGGCTTCAAAGAAAGCAAAGACAGTTTAGTCAGCTGGCAAGGTCATGGCATCTGTTTTCTAGGATGCGCGTGGAATAATATTTATTGATAATCTCGAAAAAGGAAAAACAATCAACGGTGCATATTATGCAGCCTTATTGCAGCGTTTGAGTGATAAAATCAAGAAAAAACGGCCCCATTTGACGTAAAAAAAAGTGTTGTTTCATCACGACAATGCACCAGTACACACGTGCGTCATTGCGATGACTTACATCAATAAGTTAAAGTTCGAATTGCTTTCTCACGCACCCTATTTGCCAGATCTGGCTCCCTTGGATTATTTTCTTTTTTCGAATTTGAAAAAATGCCTCGGCGGCAAAAGATTTGCCAACAATGAAGAGGTAGAGTCTGCGGTTAATAGGTATTTTAAGGAGCTTGGCGGTTCCTACTATAGAGCGGGTATCAAAGCTATTGAACATCGTTGGGAAAAGTGTATTAAACTAAAAGGAGAATATGTTAAAAAATAAAAAACATTTTCGCAATTTTTTACTGTTTTCTTTGTCGGATCGGGTACTTTTGGGACTTCCTTCGTATATATACGAGGGCGGTTCAATAAGTACCTGTGTTTGACGACAGAGGGCGTTCCTGAGGGAAGTTGGTATTATCATCGTGTGCTGCCATTCATCAAATGACGGTAAAACAAATTTCAGACTGATTGATAGGTTAGTTTGGATTTGGCAGCCATTCGAGTAAGACGTGTTTCGTGATTTACGCTTAGATGAAAAAAGAGCAGTATCGTTCAGTAATTTGCTTTTTGTTTTTGGATGGAAAAAAATGCGAGTAGATAAAAGCAAAGTTGGATGTTGTTTATGGGGACACTTCGCCATCTATGTCCACAGTTAGATATTGTTTCAACGAATTTAAACGTGGGCGAACATCCGTTTTTGATGAGGAGCGACCTTGACGCCCGGCAGACGTGGTTACCAAGGAAATTATTCAAAAAGTCTACGACGTGACTCTCGCTGATCGAGGAACGAAAGTGCGCGAAATATCAGAGGTCGTAGGTGTGTCGACCGGAACGGCAATTAATATTTTACATGATAAGTTGGCGATGAAAAAATTGTCGGCCCAATGGGTGCCGCGATTGCTCACGGTGGACAACAAGCGTATGCGGCTGTTAACTTCGAAGCAGTATTTGGAGCAATTTAAGCGAGATCCAAAGGAGTTTTTGCGTCAAGTTGTCACCGTTTATGAAACCTGGATTTATCATTACACACCAAAAACTAAGCAACAATCAAAACAATGGATTTCTCTGGATGAATCTGCTGCAAAGAAAGCGAAGACAGTCCCACCAGCCGAAAAGGTCATGGCGACGATTTTTTGGGATGCGAACAGCGTCATCTTTATGGATTTTTTAGAATAAGGAAAAACGATCACAGGGCAATACTAAAGTGAGTTATTGGACCGCTTCGACAAAAATTGAAGAAGACACGCTGCATTTGACGAAAAAGAAGGTGATGTTTCACCATGATAACGCACCAGCACATTCATCCGGAGCTGTCGCCGCCAAACTCTATAAATTGCACTATGAATTGCTGCCGCGCCTCCCGTATTCACCCGATCTGCCTCCCTGCGACTTTTTCTTGTTCCCTAAAATGAAGAAATGGCTCGCGGGAAAAAAATTTAGCTCAAACGAGAAAGTCATTGCCAAGACAGAGGCGTATTTTGGAGAGTTCGACAAATCCTATTTTTTGGAGATGTTACAAAAATGGCAGGAACGTTGTGAGAAGTGTATCTTTCTAAAAGGGGACTATGTTGAAAAATAAAAAAAAATTTATTGAAAAATGGTGTCTTCATTTCTAACACGGGTACTTATTGAACCGCCCTCATATTTATCTACACAATTTAATTTACAGTTTAACCATTGCGCTTCCACACAGCGCAGCACACTTCTTAAATACCGAAAGCTAACGGATGAATACGACACGGAAAAAAATATCAGTTTAATAAAAAGAGTCGATCACTCGATCGTTTCCGAAATCGAAAAAGAACTGTCTCTTAATTCACGAACTGACGGACGCCCGAAAAACTCTCTTTACGGGTCCGCTCTTCCCCAATACTTAAAGCTTGTCTGGTATCAGTATAAGTCTTTGTAGACTCCCGAGTCTTCCTCGCGCCTTTCAAAAAAAAATGCAACTTCGGTATATTTATTTCTCTAAATGTGTGTGCAGATAGGTGTTGTGTTACTCAGGGCTCTATACATGTATTGGAAAAATGTCATTTTTAAATTAAAAGAATAATGTCATTCTTCATGTTTCCTGAATTTTTCCATAAGAGTCAACTTGCAGTATTATCTCAAGCATTACACATTTTATATTGGAACTAATATACTGTCATATAGAGACGTTGCATTGCATAGAGCGTGTAGCGTCATCATATTACAATATTCACTGTATTGTCATATATTTGTTCTTATGGCTTTCATTGGTATAAGATAAAATATGTAAATATTTCTGGTATATCTTTATAATTATGAATCTATTAAATTGATTGATGAATTCACTTGAAATTCAAGCGATAAAGAAATATTAGAGATTTTAGAAGGAAATGATGAAGATCATTACAACATTAACAAATTGCTTAATGAGTCCACATTTTTTGAATCTGTTAAATTGACTGTTAATTGTTCTCCAGCAGAATTATTTTTATCGGTTTATTATTTCCGTACCGTAACGCAGAAATATGCATGTATTCTAATGGTGCACAGTACGGTAAGAAAGAAAATTACTTAAGTCAACTCATCATTATCAATTTTTCAGTAAAATATGTAACGAGCTCCCGAGACCATACTACGCTAACTAAGGTTAATTATAAGATTATAATATTAACCATTTGTTTTTCTCTCTCTTTTTCTTCATACGAGAAACTAACGACTTGCACTATTTTATAGCCACTTGAAAGAAAGGCAATAAAATCGGGCAAGTAATGTAATAAAATATTACTTATATGTAAAAATTTTAACTTAAGTGTAACATCTTTGCTTAAAAGGGATTAATGTGCGAACACATTCGTAGTGAAAATTCCTACGAATATAATTGAAAGTTATATTCTGTTACGAAGAATGATTTGGACGTAACAGACAAGTCTTTTTTAAATTTAGAGGGAGCCGTGAGGAATAGATACATTGATATTTTATAGATGTATTTACTCCTCCAGAAAAAAAAAACAAGCCATTCGATCAAAAATTAAGACCACCTTGTAATTTTTTCAGTAAGCGAACAATAGAAATCAGCTAAAACCAATTAACATCAGAGAAGAAATAGAAGAAAACAATTAAATTTGCCCTCGGCTCAGATATTTGTAGATGCTTTCGACCTTAGTTCATTCAATATTACTAAGATAAAAATAATATACGGCAACAGGGTGCAAATCGACTTCATCTGCTTTGTGGGACTGACACCACAATATTATAAAGAAGAAATCGAGATTGTAGAGAAAATTATTAATATAGATGCTCCTTCAGCAAAAAATTTTTTAAC
Organism: Chalcis sispes; assembly: GCA_949987625.1. Lineage (NCBI taxonomy): Eukaryota > Metazoa > Arthropoda > Insecta > Hymenoptera > Chalcididae > Chalcis > Chalcis sispes. The sequence continues at coordinate 44,548,388 of OX465096.1, read as the reverse complement.
GTATTTAAGCCCCAAAAAAGATAATAAGGAAGAAAGAAATTTTGTAAGAAGAGTCTAATAAGAAACTATTAAACTATTTTATATTTATTAAAAAAAAAAAAAAAACTTAAAATCATTTTTTTATTTTTTTACCCATCTAACCATACCTATTATAAAATAAACAAACAAAAAATCAAATCTAAGAATAATTGACCTAAATCATCTTATAAAAATAATAAGCAAATTTCAGAATATTTTAAAACTTAAAAGAGATATAATTTGTATACAAATACAGTTTGTCAAATTCATTCTAAAAAATAGCAAATAAAATATTAAATTGAAGCAAATTTTTTTTTTACTCAGATGATCCCTTCGTTACTAGAAAGTCTCCTCGAAGTTCAGTATTCAAATGCATTGAGAAGGTTAGGAACGGATACATCGGTTAGAACAAGACAAGCAATAAAAAGACACCCAGATCCAAACATTAGTCGGCTATTATAATAGCTTAGCCACTAGTATTAGCACCTTGCATCGAGTAGACAGGAACTTGATTAACATCTGTAACGATAACGCTAAAAAAAGTGACAATCTAGACGAAGACATAAAAATTATTAGAGGCATTGAGATTAGTACGATTAAAAATATTACTAAAGGATGTATTACGATTAACCAAGCAGAAAATATACCTAAGACTGATATTGAGAAGTTAGAAAAGACTATATTAATTAGTTATATGTGAACCCCCTTAAAGGCAAAAGAAAGGATAAATAAATAAACCTATTTGAAATTCAGTCACAATTCGTTAACTCTTACTTTTTATTGTTAATAAAGTAAAATTAATCCTATTTAATATTAAAATTAAACAAATTTTGTTTTACATTAAAATTAAATCATAAAACTATATTTAAAATTAAAATTTAAATTATCTTTAAGGGTTACTTCAAATCTACACGACACTAATTTTATTTAATATTCGAACTAATTTAATAAGGTTACCTAAGACACTCATAGAATATGTTATAATTAGATACCCGACAAAATGTTGTATAATACTTTCAATTTTAATTAAATTCTGTTGAACCATATTCAGAAAATTTTAAATCAAATTACCTAACATACTAACGAGTAATTTAAAAAAGGCTATGTTAGGCTTGTATAGCACTAATTTTATTTAATATTAAAAACAAAGAGAAAGTAAAATACTAGATGAAAGAAAAACATAACGTTCTTATTCTATAATATTAATAACTGTCAAAGGAGTAAGATATTCATTCAGGATACTTAGAATAGGCCAATCACCATAATAACTTCAATATCATTGAGTAGAAAACCAACCTAATCCATGTCTGTATTGATGACATCAAAACAAGTAATATCCTAGAAAAATTTATAAAAATTATAAAGGGCTCCAAGATAAATTCAGTAAGAGCCATCACTACAAGGTCATTGATTATATCAAGTTACACACATTAAATTTAGAAAAAAAAATAAAACAATTTACGATTATATAAAATTAATTTTTTATTTTCGAAGTCAATTTAATGAATACTTAATTTGTTTAATTTTTCTATAAAAATTTTAGCAATAATGATTAAATCCTTGCCTTATAACTAATATAAAACTAAATTTCACATTTTAATAATTATATAACTCTAAATAATATTGTACTTATCCATGTTCAAAACTCCAATAGATTAAACATCAACTTTCTCTTCTTCGGGAATAACCTCACTCTTGTTAGACATTTAACTGCTACTTACCTCTTGACCTACTTAATTCCCCGTATCATTAAATATGTTAGTTCTTTCGTGCATCTCACCTTATTATGAGCTGTATCTTAAGCGAAGTATATGACGCTGAACGTGACGTGGACCGAAACGCGGAACGAGTATACAGGATGGCGCATGCGTAAAAACCGTTCGCATAGTAATAAAACTAAACAAAGTCTAGTATTAAGGCGCAAAATTGACGAATTAGAAAAACATTTCATAATAAATATAAATACTACTTTGTAAATAAAATACATGGCTTAGAAACTTTAGATACATGCTTTACTAAATGCGCAGTTTGATAATACTTCAATATAGCGAAAAAGTTTTAACTAATATTGGGTGTAGTAAAAAGTAATCCATTATTTTGCCAATACATGGCTTTAGTAGTCTGTATCTCCCGTTGTAAAAGTGCGATCTGGTTACACTAGATGCCGTTAGAAAGATAAGATTTCATACTAAAGAAGCTTCCGATACAGTTTTGTGATTGCTTGACTCAGTATTTTTTTAGCACGCGTCAAAGATGGACACCAACAAAGAGAAAATACGCCATATTTTACAGTTTCTTTTCGATAAAGGCGAAAACGCAAGCCAGGCAGCTGAGAATGTGAATAGTGTTTATGGTCCTGATACTGTAACAGCTAATCACGCGCAATTTTGGTTTCGTCAATTCCGTTCCGGTAATTTTGACGTCAAAGATGCACCACGCTCTGGAAGGCCAATTGTCGAAAACGTCGATAAAATAATGGAAATCGTCGAGTCCGACCGTCACGTAAGCACTGTTTCGATTGCCCAGGAGCTAAACATTGCACAAAAAACCGTTTGAAACCACTTAAATAAGACTGGATACAAAAAGAAGTTCGATGTATGGGTGCCACACGAGTTATCTCAAAGAAATCTCATGGACCGAATTTCCATCTGCAAATCGCTGCTGAATCGCAACAATATCGATCCATTTCTGAAGCGGATGGTTACCGGTGATGAAAAATAGGTCACTTACGACAACGTCAAGCGACAACGGTCGTGGTCAAATCGCGGTGAGCCGGCGCAAACGGTGGTCAAGCCAGGATTGACAGTCAGGAAGGTTTTGCTGGGTGTTTGGTGGGACTGGCAGGAAATCATCTACTATGATCTGGTCCCCTACGGCCGAACTCTTAATTCGGACATGTACTGTTAACAATTGGACCGTCTGAAAGAAGCAATCGCCCAGAAGCGGCCAGCTTTGGCCAATAGGAGAGGAATTACGTTCCATCAGGACAACGCCAGGCCGTATACATCGATAGTGACTCGCCAGAAGCTCCGGGAGCTTGGTTGGGAAGTTCTTATGAATCCACCTTATAGTCTGGACCTGGCACTAAGTGATTACCACCTGTTTCTGTCTATGACGAATGATTTTGCAGGTGAAAAGTTCGCCTCAAGCGAAGATTGTAAAAATCGACTGTCCCAGTTTTTTGACAATAGGGACAAGGGTTTCTACGAAAGAAGCATTATGAAATAACCTCCAAAATGGCAACAAGTTATCGAACAAAACGGTGCATATTTGACCTAAATCGTATCATTCTATCTATGCTAAATAAAACCTTCAATTTAATGCAAAAATAATAGATTTCTTTTCACTACACCTAATATAAAAAATAACGACACATACGATCTGTTAATAACCTTTTGCGACTACAATCGCATGATCTTAATAAACGCATAATTAAAAAAATGTTTGAATACATTACAGATGATACTGATTAATCAGAACAATATCTCTGAATTGCAAATATACAATTAGTAAACTGAACTTCTAGCAAGGATCGATCAATCAGTAAACCGAAACATCTGGTTACTGGAAGCTATTAGATTACTTAAGCGAGACGTCGATAGTCTAGAAGAATATAAATAAAACAGTAAAAAACGACACATGGAACTAGAAGATTGTAGCGAAAAATTAATTAAAAAATAATTAAAAATTAGAGCAGTGCTAGGATTTAAATTTGGCAAACTTATTTAAGATAACCGCAAAATCCGAGATTGCCCGACGAGTCTCGAAGCTTAAATCGATAGTATCACGCACCGCATATAAAACTTAAATATAGAATTATAAACTCATGACCAATAAACGAATAACCTGTCTCCAGTCAAAGGAAAATCTAAACTCAGACGAACTTACTGAAAAATCATTCAAAATAACTACCCCGTACCGCCAAGTCAAAAAAGGAGCGTTCTAATCAATCCATAACCACCGAAACAGAACAATCGATTTTATAGTCTTAGAAGCAGCAAGCAATTAAATAGTACACTAATTAAACCCGAAAACTAAAGTTAAAAATTTACTTGACTGTGATTAACTCAGCGTCACTCGTTTAAAGACACCAAAGGTAAAACCTATTAGCAAGATGAAAGGTACTTCATCCGAAACAGCCGACAAAAAGAACTTCTACATATTAGCGCCAAAGGACGCTGCCAAACTGAAACCCGAGTATAATGGGCGAAATATACCTTCTAACCGCTTCGCAGAGGCTTGCGAGAAAGCCGCTGAAATGGTTGGACCTGCTAGGCGAACCTAGTCTAAGCATTTTTATTAAGGACGAAATGTCCGCAGAACCGCGAACCACTCTATCAAAGATAAAATTCGCAACGGTAAAGGATCTACTAAATATCTTATGGCTATCTTATTCGCCATCGAAATCAGTTAATATACTATGGGGTGAATTAGGCAACGAATACCAAAAGGAAAATGAATCCGTCACCACTTTTGCTAACCACATCAAAATACTAGGTGAATGAATTTTAGAAGCCAAGACAGCGACTAAGAGAATGATATCAACAGCATACAAGACAGAACTAGAGAAAGGCTTATCAGATAGTTTCAAGCTAGGTTTTCTACCCAAAATAAAGTTTAGGCTAATAGCACGCGATAATGAAAGCGACATTTACAAAGAAGCGTTAAAAATCAAAACACAAAGGAGCGCGATTAGACTTGCGACGCGTCAAAGGAACATATTTATATGCCAACTCGGCCAATCTAAAGGACATGAAACGGACACTTATAAACAAAGGCCAGAAATTACCGGACTCCCGGTTGAACTTAGAAGCTAATTAAACCAACCATGGAACAGAAGCCTCAACCCAATGAACTGTTATATCTCTAAGCAAATTAGACATTTTGCAAATGAATGACCTGCGAGAAGGTGCCAATGCGGGCAAGACTGCCAAATATCGTAGTATCACACGACAGCCGGTAAACTGCCAATTATGTGAAAGCCCTGGACATAAGGCCAACAAGTGTTGGTTATTAAAAACGGAACTCGGACCTGAAAGCCGTGATAAAATAAAGTGTTAGTTATGTAAAAGAATAGGGCATACGACTGCAACTTGTTGAGAAAGGTTAATATACGCTTATTGTAAAAATATCGGTCACGAGATAAAAGATTGCTGTAAACATCAATTCAGCGAAAAATGGCTGGTGGAAAACAAGCAAGGTCTCCCGATAACGAGCGCTAACGAGGAAATCCTAAAGGAGCGCTCATCGCATCGAAATGAAATCGCGGAATCCCTAGATAGATTCATTTATAAACTAACGCAAAAAATTGACGCCGCTTTTATCTTTTTGATACTACGATATAGAGTTAATTATTAAAATTCTGATAGACACCAGATCAGAAATTAGTATGATAAAACAAGGGTTCTTACCTACGAATAAAATAAAACCTATTGGACCATTATCACCGTTAAGAGTATCCGCGCCACACCAGCGCGATAGACAATGATAGACATGATTGACATAAAAATATGCAACTGAATAGTCAATTTTTTAATAGTACTAAATACATATTAAATTCCTTAAACTGGCATATTAGGAGCTGATTTTTTATCTAGAAATATAGCTCAATTAAAGTTCGAGACGCTACGATACCTCGAACTCCCCGATACCTCGACTTTATTTGACCAAAATGTAAATTATACACCCTACGCAAGATTTATTGCTAATATAGGTACTTAATGATAAATCCCCTTTTATAGACATTATTAATTCTCCCACATTATAGGACGGAAGATTTCTAATAAATTTTGGATCTAAGGTAGACCTTATGATAGAAGGGCTACTACCGAAAAACGAGAAGATTAACGACACGAATGCGGTATTACGCAGAGGTATAAGAGACAGTATAATATCAACACTAGGTACTATTGACATACTGTCTATGATATCAAAACAACTTTTTATGTAGTGCCAAATCATTTTAATATTCCCTCAGACTGAGAACTAGGATTGGATTATTTCTCTCAAGCAAAATCTGTTATTAATTTCGCAATAACGACATTTTCAGCCAACAGTAGAACCACGGTGTTGAAGTTCGAAAATGATGACAAGACAATTCACTCTTTTGATAAGAAAACAGTCAAACTGATTTGAACTCTTTAAAAAACCAAAAGGTCGAATACCGAATTCAAACTCGATGAAATGACAAATTACGACTCAGACAAACCATAAGACTTATACGATGAAAATTCTATAAGCGGATGTTATAGTTTGTATAAGAAATATGAGAACACCTTTAGAGAATTAGAAGTAGATTCGAATGTAGAAATTTTAACATTGAAATGACCTCTCGCGTTGTCCGATTACTAATAAAAATCAACATTGATCATTCAAACGATCTAGAATTAGACTAAGCTAATAGAGTAATAGCAAAGAACGAAGATCGATTTTATTTAAAGGGCGATGATTTACAAGCGACTAACGTGATGCAAAATAAGATACCTACCACCAATGATATACCGATCAACACTAAGCAATACCGACTGTCTCACGTCTTAAAGAATGAGGTAGATAGGTAAGTTCTAGATCTCTTAGGTGAAAATCTCTTAAGGGAAAATTAGGCCTTTAAAATGTTTTTACAATGCGAGCTTTTTGATCGTCCCAAAAAAACCGGGGACAGACGGTAAACTTAGATGGCGCGCGGAACTAGATTTCTGACTCTTAAATAAGAAAACATTATCCTTGGTTTACTCTCTTCTCAACATAATCGATATTTTCGATCAGGTTGGTAATACCCAATAGCAAACGGAAATTGACTCAATCAGAATTTCTCCAAATTCTACTCTACTCTGAAGACTCGCATAAAACTGCCTTTTCGACCTCTAGTGGTCATTTCAAGTTTGTTCGTCGTTGCCAGAAGGTTTCGAACAAAAAATGACGTAACTGACAACAATACAATTCTCCATAATGAACTTGACATCCTACTGATAAGGAAAAGAGATAGGCCAAAAAAAATACAGTGTTACAGGGTCTTACTAAACACTTTATGAACGCACCTAAAGAAATGGAAGGGATTCAGCGAATCCCCAGAATAAGGAGAAAACCTAAAAGATTCATCTATGGCAGCGACAGTGCTCCTAAAGACGATATCAAAATTAATAATAATGAAGCAACCCCGCAACCAATGAGTTACCACGATACAGGCGATGTCGTCGTACTTAAACGAGGTAGGCCCAAAAAGAGGATTATCGATTCGACCAACGAATCCAATATCGAATCGGCCAATGGAAGCGACTCCCTATTTGCATTAAAAGAGTTAAACCCATTTAAAGATTATAAAATGGTGAGGGAAATACAATCTCCGAGGGAAACCAATGCCGATCTTCCAGACAAGAACACAAGCACATTTTTTATTTCTTTATTCTCTCAAGGTAATAAGAGCCTACCAAGAACAATCATGAACAATCCAACCTCGCAAGAAGATTCACTATCAACAAATTCTACAAAAACGCACACATCACGCGCGGACGGAAATGTAGTTACCGCCAGGAATTTGCTCTTCTATCGACAACATAGCCTATTTTGTAGACTCTAACGGCACTCTGCTAGACAAAGGAGCCAAGATATTAATTAAACCAAATAAAATGTCGGATCAAGATAAATTACAACACTTAGGAGCAAAGCTAAGCAAGTAATCTAATAAAAAGTCTCAATCTCCTTATGTATTAAAAAAGAAGACCCTGTATTACAATAATTCATTAAAGAAAATATTCTCATAACCTTCCAACAATCACAAGTTAAAATGATTATTTGTAAGGATACATTAAAATACTTTCCACACGATAGAAGAGACGAAATATTCTACGAGTTACATAATTCACCTATTGGAAGACACAGAGAAGTCTTCAAAACATTCAACAGAATAAGACGACGTTATTACTAAGAAAATTTAAAATAAGTCGTACACAGGCAGATCCAACAATGTCTTGATCATCGAGTACAGTGTTTGATAAATTAGCTTTAGATATTGTCGGTCCTTTGCCTAACAACGGTAACGAGTATATACACATTGTGTCCCATGAAAAACGGAACTTTTTCAAAATAAAGACAAAAACTCAATATTCCGGCAAATCTCATTTATTTTATTCAAAATAGTCTCCTTCCGCATCAATACAACGTTTTGAACAATCAATAAACATATCGAATGAGTATTTGAGATCATTTTTATTCATCGACTTTAGTATGTCGGTCGTCGCTCTTTGGATGGCCTCTACGTCGGTATAACGTTTTCCTTTCATAGGCAAGTGCAATTTGGAGAACAAGTAGAAGTCGCACGGAGCCAAATCCAGCGAGTACGGTGAATGGTTGATGGTTATAATGGAATTTTTGATCAGTCCATGATCAAGTTCGATCGATGAGACGGTGCATTATCATGCAACAAACGCCAGCTCTCTTTTTTACGGTATTGTGGCCGCACACGACGAATACGGCTGAGCAAACGCTTCATAACACTAAGATAAAACACAGCAGTAATCGTTTGACCAGGTAGAACGAATTCGCGATGAATAATACCCTCCGAATCGTAGAAACAAATCAACATTGTCTTCACTTTTGACTTTTCAAGACGACTTTTTTTCGGATTGGGCTCGATTAGGTGCTTCCATTCAGCACTTTGACGCCTGGTGTCGGGATCATATTGAAAACACCATGTCTCGTCACCAGTCACAATTGAATGTTTTAAGTTTGGGACCTTTTTTGACTCTTTAATCAAATCCTTACAATGTTGAATTCGGAGCAATTTTTCGTAGTCGGTCAATTTGTGTGGAACAAAGCGTGCACACACCTTCCTTAGAATAAAACGATCGATCAAAATGCGATGAATTGAATTTTTGGACATACTCAATTCCATTTCCATGTATCGCAATGAAGATTTTGGCTCATTTTTTATAAATTCACGCACTTTTTCAATGTTACTTTGACTAACCACGGTATTCGAAGGACCTGGATGTTCGTCGTCCTAAGTGTCTTCACGACCTTCCTGGAACCGCTTATACCACTCATACACTCTGGTACGGGATAGACAATTATCGCTATAAATTTGTTTCAGCAAATTATGCGTCTCAGTAAAGGATTTACCGAGTTTAAAACAGAACTTAATATTTGCTCTTTGTTCGAAGTTCATTTTTCGACCGATGCCACAAACACACTGTCACTTTGAGCGCGATATTTTGGTTTCCATTGAACTAAATGTCATACATTTTGACAGAATGTCAGTTAAGAATGGACCTTTCCATTGCTAACATCCACCAATAGGTGGCGCCAATATGAATCGATGTTTCGAAAAAGTTCCGTTTTTCATGGGACACACTATGTATTAATCATCCAATACCAATTATCCAAATTTTGCCCTGCTGTAACCTTACCTAATCCTCAAGAAACGATTATTGCCAACGTTTTTATAAAATAATTTTCTATGTACCTTCGTCATCCCCAAGGTAATGCTAACCGATCAAGGGCGAATCTTTCTCAGTTCCTACTCTAATGAGTTGCAAAACATTTAAAATTAAGAAAATCCGAACGGCAGCATTCAACTCACAATCCAATGGGTTTTCAGAACGATCACATCATGCTTTTGGCGAATTTTTAAAGCAGAATACCACAAACGACGCCGAACGGGATTAATAGATCGATCTAGCAATCTTAAATTATAATACATGTGTCCAAAGAAGCATCCAACATACCTATGTAACGTCAGAGTAACGTTTAGTTGCGTTGGCTTAATGCAACGCTACCAAGTGTTTGCCGTTTTTGAGCCTAAGCACCAAAGCTTATGGGCTTGGGATGGCTAAAGAGTTTTTGCAAGTCCTTTTTTAGGAAAAGGTTGGGTCTTGCAGGACTGAGCGTACGTCTGGTCCGAATCTCAGGCTAGCTACGATGTTCTGGATAGGACCTACTTAGGTGTTTTTTCGATAAAAGGTAATTAGTCAAGACTCAGGTTAACTCTACCTTTCGGAGGAAAAATAAAAGAATAGTAAAAAAGGAAAGAAAAATTTTTAAGAATAAACTTACTCTGCAATTGGGAAGAGTCCGTAAACTGGGCAATCCGCAACCTCTCTCCCTCCCTCTCCCTCTCTCTCTAAAATCCGCTGCTGTTGGTGTTTTCGCCGGTTGTACCTGAACTATCAAATAGTAATGTTTGCTCTTGAAAAACAGTTTAGAAAATAATCTATATACTGGGTGTCCCATTCAAAAAAGAAATAATGCATATATCTCTAGAACTAAAAGTTTTAAGAAAAAAGTTTTTAGACAAAAGTTATTAGATTCCAAAGGAGACGTCTATCTATGACCTAAACCATAACCTTAAATATGGCCCTCAAGGTCATTTAAAGGTCAAGTTGGTTTCTTTTAACGAAAATCCATTTAAAAAACATTTCAAATATAAAATCTCACTTCTAACCCCAGAAAACTAGAAAAACAGAAAATTTTATCAAGCGAAAATCCGGCCAGTTAAGGCAAGACCAAGCAAAGACCCGGATAGTTAAGGCAAGATTGGTCACAGACACAGCTAGTTTAAGCAAGACCAAGCAGAGACCTGGCTAGTTAAGGCAAGATCAAGCAGAGATCCGGCCAGTTACGGAAAGATCGGATAGAGACCCAGCCAGTTAAGGTAAGACCAAGAAAAGACCTCTTCAGTTAAGGCAAGATCATCTATTGATATAAGCTGTATTTTCAGCTGAGGTGCAACGAAAGGAGTTATTAAAGGCAAAATATGTTCAAAAGTTGCTCCATCTTCTTAAATACACAAGTTGACTCGTTTTCGGAAATGCGATATCGTTTTTAGTAACACGTTTCGCGGTATGGTGTTACATGCATTCCAAATCCTAACAAAGTGACAATTATGGCGATTGAAGATGCCAGTACTTTAAAATGTAGCCTCATCACTAAACATAATATGTCTGAAAAAATTATCGTCATTATTGACCTGCTATGTCACCCATTGACAAAAAATTAGTCGTCTTTGATAATCCTGAACCGATAAAGCTTGATTTAAAGATATGTGATATGGATAGTACTTCACATTTTTTAGATATCGGCTATTGATTTTGTTATACCAAGCTCTTGTCCAGTTTGACGCAAACCGAAAGATAAATCTGCGGATCCAGGTGCACCATAGCTACAGTCTGTCAAGTAAGAGCGTGGTCGACTTCACCGACAGGCAATAAAAGATTTTGCTCTAATTTCTTCGCAAGCCGATAGAAGAAAGCTTTGTCCTTGATGCATTGTCAACAAAGATTCAGTTGTCATTGATCTTTCAAAAGAGAATCACGTTAAACGCCATGAGTGCTAAGTACGCGTCGCGCTACGAGGCTGTGTTCCTTTGCATCCACCCGAAAGGTCCCAAAATGTCGCAATCAGCGGCTGCTAAATATATGAGAAGGTCGAAGGCATTTGTACAGAAGTAGATGCAGCGATATAAAGTGGCTAAAAATGTCAATGATTTACCAGAACGTGGCTCGATAGGAAAAGTGAACAAAAAAGATGAAAAAAGAATAGTGAATCTGTTTTCGCGGAATCCTGCTTTAACACTGCGGCAAGGACAAGCAAAATTAATGGCAAAACGTTTAGATATATCCTACGAAACTATCCGAAACCACCTTCGTACTCATCATCTGAAATGGCGCAACACAATGAAAAAGCCTCTTTTGACTGAAAAACATGTGACAAAGCGACTCGCTTGGGCGCATGAGAATATTGATAGAGATTTTGAAAATGTTATTTTTACTGATGAATGTTCTATATGGGCACGTTCTGTACTCACGCGAGCCTAGTCAACTTCCACTAATAGGCTTGTTCAGCGGACCGTAAAACATGGAATAAAGGTGCATCTTTGGGGCTGCTTCTCAAAGCAGGGATTCGGCACTTTGCACCTCTTTACTGACAACCTGAATGCCGAGAAAATGATAAAAATCTACAAAAAGGCTTTACTGCCATCTGCTAAACGATGATTCATCACAAAATATGAAGATTGGATTCTGCAGGAGGATAACGATCCTAAAGACCGCAGCAAGCTCTGTACTTAGTGGAAGACTCAATCTGGCATCGTAACATTGGATTAGCCGTCGCAGTCGCCCGATGCAAACCCTATTGAAAATGTGTGGGCATATATTAAACGGAAGCTTCGTGGAAGACGCACATACACTTTGAAGCAGTTGTCTTACAAAATTCGTCGGATCTAGAGATCCTTGCCACTAGAATACACCGTCAAGTTAGTAGAAAGCATGCCTCGGAGATGCCAAGCAATTATCGACGCCGGTGGTGACTGGACACATTATTGACCAAATTGCATCATTGTTTGTAATGTGTACAATGTATATATAAATATGAAAATTTCATCAAATAAATTTTTTTATAAATTAACACGACCACGCTTTTACTTGACAGACTGTATATCCCACTAACGAAATAGAAAGAAAAAGGGAGGAAGTAGGTAGAAAAAAGGAAAAGTATTATAGACAAAGGATAAGAGGAGAAGGCAGAAATAAAAGTACGAAGAACGCATAAAGATGATTGACGAGCGCGCGAGGTCCGAAAGGGCCTTTGTAAATATTCTAAACAATATTATAAATTTTGTAAATGATACTTATTTTGAATGTAAATATAATATGACTTGGTTACTTATACAAAATTATTTGAATATATTTACGAAAATGATTATTTTAAATGTATAGGAACGCAGGACCTTCTTCTGGTCCTGCTTTATTCTCGTGTGTGAGGGGCCTTGCCTCAGGCCCCGCGGCGGTATTCGGGATAGGGACGCTAGAAGGGAGATGAAAGAAGAAACGCACCAGCTTTGTGCCCAATAGTTAATTTAATCAAAATAAAAACAACAATTACACAGCCAATGGTACGAATTATTCCTGAGAGGTCGATTATTGCGAAGAGCAATTAGTATTGCCTCACGCGCAATACTAATTCTCAAGGTGCGCACTGCGCATGCACACCCTCTTCGCTTCGCGTAGCTACACACACGTGTAGTTTATGTACGGCAGATATAGAGAGAGCAGTTCCCCCTCTATACTGCCGTAGTTCGTGGTTGCTCGAGTGAGAGCGGCTCTACCTCTCACTCGATGCTGTAGTCTATGGTTGAGCGAGAGAGCTCGTTCCTCTCGCTCAACTGCGTGCTCGCCGGTTGTACGAGTAAGAGTGGCTTTCTCTTACTTGTACGCCTATTCTATGATAGTGCGAGAGAGAGATCGATCCTCTCACTCGCACTCGCGCGGCCTAATCGAGTTTGAGTTACGCGGTCTCGCGCGTAACTCTGCTATATCTATATATGCCTGACGCGATCGCACACGCGTCAGGAAAATTAAATATAACTACTCGCGGTCTAATTATGCTAACGAGTGGCCACTTACTTTTACGAATAGTTGCTCGCGGGACTGACTATTCTGATCTGCGTAGACGCTGCGGAAAATCTTCTCCAAAAATCGCTTTGTCTTTTCCCGATCACTCGAAACGCGTGCGGCTCTTTCCACGGCTCGGACGAGAAGAAGGCTTGAGGGGAGGGCTCCTCCTTCCCCTCTCGCCTATCGGTTTTCCCGCGTAGCGCTATCGATTCTTCATCGATAGCGCCGCGTTTCGGTACGCCGCGGCTTTTCCCGCGTCAAGCCATCGATCGCTTGATCGATGGCGCCGCATATCGTCGCGCCGCGAACTCTCTTTCTATCGCCTATGGCAGGTGGCTTAGCCTCTATAAGCCGCCTGTCACACCCCTCCCCCAGTCGCTGCTATGCTTCGACTAGCAGCTACTATACTACTGCCTTTCCTCGGCTCAGGTCGGGATGGCGACTACGAGTTCGCGCTTGTTCGGCGAGGCGAAGTCGGGGCGTTCTCGCTCACGCCCTTCGCCTTCTTACTACCCAGTGGCCTTCCCGGGCCTCGCTTAGCGCGCGCACCTACCACTGGTCGCTCCCCGGTCGACGGTGGCTCCCTTACATTCGCTACGGGACGCCTCACGACGCAGACCGTCTTCCGGGGGCGACTGCGCTTTCTGGCCGGCACAGCGGCTGCGCACTCGCCTGGCGCGGGTCCCCCGCTGGGGATCGGGCCTGCTCCTGGTTGGCTCGCCGGGAGGGGCCCCGTCGCGTCGAGAGTACGGCTCGTCGTACTCTCGTCCTCTTCTGGTGGCGACGGTTGTGCAGCTACGTACTTCTTGAGCTGGCTGACGTGTACGGGACGGATGGTACACTCCTCTCCGTCCCTTAGCTCGTACGTATTGCTACCCAGGACCTTACTGACCCTGTAAGGCCCTGCAAACTTAGGGGCTAGCTTTCCCGCTATCCCCTGGGCTGTGGAAGAAAGCACCTTGTTTTTCTTCCACACCCAGTCACCTTCTCGAAAGGAGAGCTCTCTGCGGCGCGCATCGTAATAGCGCGCCTGCCTCTCCTGCTCTTTGGATGCGATGTCGGAGGCGCGCGCGTAAAGCTCCGGTAGCTTCTGCACGCGCTCTGCCCAGCCCCGTATTGCTTCCTCCTGCAATACTTGCGCGGAAGCCTCGCGTGATGTGCGGGCTTCGCTCCTTGGAGGGGCGGGCTGTCGACCGTAGTTGAGCAGCGCCGGGCTCGCTCCGACGGCGCTCTGCTCAGCCGTGTTGAAGGCGAACACCACTTCATACAGGTGTTTGTCCCAACGATCATGCGATTCCTCCAAGCAGGCCACGATCATCGTCTTGATCGTCTTGTTGGCCCGCTCGACAGGATTCGCCTGCGGATGGTAAGCCGGTGTCGTGGAATGATGGATACCGTGCTTCTCCAGGTACCCATCAACGATCCGGTTCTTAAACTCCGTCCCATTGTCGGTCAGGAGTACTTCCGGCGAACCGAACCGGAGCACGACGCGCTCAATAAAGGCCTTGAGGACGGCCGCCGCCTTCATCTTCCGCAGCGGGACACATTCGACCCACCTCGTGAATAGATCCTGGAAGACCAGGATGTATTCGAAGCCCTTGCGGCTTCGGACGAATGGCCCCATCACGTCGGCAGCTACTACCTGCCATGGCCGCTCAATGAGCCTCCTGCCCATTAGGCCAGCTGGAGCCTTCTGCTCCACCTTGCACTGCTGGCAGACTTGGCACCTGCGGACGTAGTCCGCCACACAGTCTGCCAGTTTCGGCCAGTAGTACTGCCGCGTGATCCTGGAGTGCGTCTTCTCGCGACCCAGATGTCCTGCTGTAGGGTCGTCGTGGCACTCCTGGAGGACTTGCCTCCTCCGTTCGGCGGGGACGACGACCTTCCAGGCGTCGTCGTCGTCTCCTAGGGCATCCTCGATGGCCGGGCTGGGGTCGTATTTATATATCTGACCCCCCACCAGCTTCAAGCGAGAATGCTTTGAGGGCTCCTCCTGCACCTCTTTAACTAATCGAAGGTACCACTCGTCCGTGGTACCTTCTGCCCAGGTTAAGGCCGCTATGGCTGGTACGTCACCCTCTTCTTCGAACATTCTGGAAAGGGCATCGGGCACATGGTTAAGCGCCCCCTTCCGATGTTCGATGGTGAAGCGGTGGCCTTGTAGCTCTAAGGCCCACCGCGCCAGCCTCCCGGTCGGGTTGTGGAGGCTACTGAGCCAGCGTAAACTGCTATGGTCAGTTATTACCCTGAACTCATAGCCCTCCACATACGGCCTGAACTTTTCGATGGCCCAGACTACCGCGAGACACTCCCTCTCCGTGACGCTGTAGTTCCTCTCCGCGGGACTCAAGGTGCGACTCGCATACTCTAGCGGTCGCTCCTCTCCATCGATGACCTGGAGTAACACGGCTCCGACTCCCGTGTCACTCGCGTCCGTTCGGATGACGAACTCTTCGTCGAACCTGGGACTTTGCAGGATCGGAGCAGAAGCTAGCAGGGCCTTCACCTGCTCGAAGGCTGATTGCTGCTCCTCTCCCCATTCGTAGCGCCGGCCCTTCTTTGTCAAGCGCGTGAGCGGTTCGACGATCGTGGCTAAGTCCTTCAGGAACTTGCAATGCCACGACGCCATGCCTAAGAATCTGCGCAGCTGTCGCAGATTCTTGGGTGCTGGGAAGTCGATCACAGGAGCGACTTTTGCTGGATCCGGGCGAAATCCTTCCCGGTTCACCAGCACCCCGAGGTATTTTGCCTCGTCCTGGCAGAACGCGCTCTTTTCGCGGTTGATTGTGAGACCGGCCGCTCGAATGCGTCGCAACACGTGCTCGAGCCGTCGCAAGTGTTCCTCGAACGTCTCAGTGACGATGATCACATCGTCAAGGTACGAGAACGCGAACGGCTCAAGCTCCGGGCCTATCACCATGTCAATGAGTCGCTGGAAGGTCGCTCCAGCATAACTCAGACCGTACGGCATCCTGGTGAACTGGAAGAGGCCGAGTCCTGGCACGGTGAATGCCGTGATTGGTCTCGACTCCTCCTTTAGCCGTATCTGGTGATAGGCGCTGCTGAGGTCGAGAGTCGAGATATATCTCGCCCTCTGCAGCTTGCGCAGGATGCTATCCATCCTCGGCAATGGATAAGCATCCGGCTTCGATACTGCATTGACCTTTCTGAAGTCAATGCAGAATCGGTAACTGCCGTTAGCCTTCTTTATCATAACGACTGGGCTCGACCAGCCGCTATGCGAAGGCTCGATGATGCCGCCCTCTAACATCTCCCTTGTTTGGGCGTGCATTACCTCCTGGATTTTCGGTGAGTACGGGTAAGCCCTCTGCTTTATGGGGCGAGCATCGCCGACGTCGATGGCGTGCTCGATCCAACCCGTACACCCTAGAGTGTCTGGCTCCTCCGCCAGCATCCTATCCAGGAGCCCCTGGAGCTGCTCTCGCTCCGAGGGTTGAACATCAGCCAGGCCTATGGCTGACACGGCAGGATTGTCCGTTGTTTCCAGCGAGGCTAATTCCAAAGCCAGCTCCTTCCTGGCTTCTTGTATGAGGAGCTGGTTCCTCGCTGGGTCGAGGATGGCCCTGAATCCTCTGATGAAGTTGACACCGAGGTAACAATCTGCTGGTAGACCAGGCAAGATTGCCACCTCAATGTCCTTCGTTACGCCGGCCACCTCAAAGGGCAGTTGAACGAACCCAACTATAGGAGCGTAATGGCTGTTCGCTACCATTGCTCCCTTGCCCTGGCTCGGCGTGATCGCGCGTCCACATGCCGTGGCTATTTGTAGGCCAACGGTGCTCATCACTGTGTGTGACGCGCCCGAGTCATATAGTGCGCGCAGGGTGTACCCTCCTACGCACACCGGCAACCACCATCTGGCACCTTTTGGAGCCCCCTTCTCTGGGGGGTCCGGAGCCGTCTCCGACGCAAGCTCGGTGCTCACGAGCTCGCTGGTGGTTCCTTCGGGGACTTGGATCCCAGACTCGGCGGGGAAGGGCGTAGGGATCTCATCTACGCTCTCCCCTGGTCGTTTCCCGAGCAGTCCGGGCAGAACCTCTTGATCATATTCGGCCTGCCGCAGCCATGGCAGCTGAACTCCTTCTTCTGCTTCGGCTGCTCAGACTTCTCGTCGTTTTTCTTGTCCTTCTCCCCCCTTCTGGGGGATTGAGACTTCGGACTGCTCGGTCCGGATCGCGGCTTCTTCTGCCGCTTTGGGCTGCCCTTTCTGGGCGGGCTCCGCCTACCCTCTCGGCTCCTATGGCCTGCCATGAGGCTATTATGTTTGGCGAAGTCCGCCAAAACTTCCCGCAATGCCGCCTTCAGCTGGTTGACCGGCAAGTCTGGCCGATCGACCTCTGCTGCGGCGACCGCCACTTCGGTAGCGCTTAACTTAGCGCTCACCTTCGGCTGCGCTTTTGTGGCGGTCCTCGGGCGATAGGCCGCTTCCGGCACTACCGCGTGGTTTGGGGGAACGGGCGTCCGGTCGCCCCGTTCCCTCTCCAGCGTCAACTCGGCTCTTGCGGCTCGGTCGATCAGCTCGTCGACCGTGCGGCACTCCATCCGAGTGACGATTCGTTTGATCTGCGGGAGCAGATTATCGTGGAGACTGTCCACCATCTGCTCCTCGCTCAGTGGTGGCGATATCTTCATAAGTATCGCCTCCAGGCACGTTATATATGTACGCGCTGGTTCGTCCGCCTGCTGAAAGCGGCGGCTGGCCTCGTCCCTCAGCCGTTCTTGTATGTTGGCCTTGGAACCCCAGCGCGCACGCGCTGCCTGGCAGAACGCCTCCCACGTCTGCCATTTATACTTGTGGCAACCGTACCACATCTCGGCTAGGCCGCTCAGCAGCGCGGGTAGCGACGCCAGCATCTCTGGGTCGCTAATCCCTGCCGCGTTCTTCGCTTCGTCCACTTTGCGGAAGAACGCGTCAATGTTGTCAGTCGGCTCTCCACGGAACGCGATGTTCCACCGACTGACGATCCGACCGACGTCGCGCGGTGCCGCCATACCGGTGTTGCACCATGCACTATTACTCGGTGCATTCGTGCAACTTTCCCCCCTCCTCCAGGCTCCATTTGGGCCGGATCTAGGGGATGGCGGGCACTCTGCAGGCCCTCGCGAATCCTCGCCTTCGCGGGGGCTGCTGTGCGTTGACACGTAGTTACACGTGAACGTGTCCTGGAACGCCACATGGCTCGGCGCTTTGCTCTTACGCCGAGTCTAAGGCGAGAGAGCCGGTTCCGCGGTCTCTCTCTGTGGTGCCTTGGACGGGCCTGGCGTGCTGTCTATCCTGGTGGATGACGCACTCGGCCTAAGATTTGCGACCTCTTGCCTCGCTCGCAAATCTTGTAGCTCCGCCTGCATGGCCGTGAAGCACTTGACCATGCCTTCCATTGTCTTCGTTAAGCTCTCGATGCGCTCCTGCATCAAGAGCTCTCTTCTGGTTGGTGGCGGGTCTTCCTGTGTGTTTGTTAGGGACGATTGGTCCGCCTCGTCCCCTAACAACATGGTCAGCGGATGCGGCTCTTCTCTGTCGTAATCCGCCGACCCTGCCGTCGTGCCTGCCCTCTCCTGGCAGGCACGGAGCACGAAGCTTCTTCTTGCTTCGAGCCTCACAGCCTGGGCAGCTTCGTCTGCCCCGGCGACCTCCTCCTGGAAATCGGCTGCTGTGAAATTTCCCAGCAGCCAATTAGTTATGCGGGCCAGTTTTTCAAAGCGTGGCCCGTCTGTCCGTAGTCGGAGAGCGTGGAGGGTTTCCTCTTCCTCCTCGCCCTCCATGGCGAATAGCCATTGCTCAATCTTGGAGGAGTCTCCTGTCGCCATGTCTCCTCTTGTGTTCCGCACGCTAATCTTTATACAAGACGAATAGTTGCGATATCGTGGGTATCGCACGCTATATGTATTTAACGCTAAGTAAATAAATATAAACAATATATGACAAATTTATTTTAAAGAGGGATTTACCTCGTCCCTCTACCTACGGTATCGCAACTCGCACTGGCGTGGCTGTGGAGAGGTCAGTTCTCCCTGACCTTATACTTGCTTGAGCCTCGGTGCTACAAGCAAGCTAACTCCAAAATTAAAAAAAAAATTGAGTTATTTTTAACTCAAGCAAAGAAAGAAGAAAGAAAAAAAAAAATTCTTCCGTCCCCGTTGCCACGCCAGGGACACTTGGTTTTCCGCACCTACACTCTTTTGCACGCTTGTGTGTGTGTGTGTGCGCTCGTTGCGCCCTCTGCGCACGCTTCAGACCTCTCTTTTCCTACTGCGCACGCCCTCTCGTGTCACGCGACCCTATGCCTAAGACACACGTTGAGCGCCAGTTGTAACGGGGCAAATTTCCTTACACCCGTTAGCAACGCAGGACCTTCTTCTGGTCCTGCTTTATTCTCGTGTGTGAGGGGCCTTGCCTCAGGCCCCGCGGCCGGTGCAGCTCCTACCGGGCTCGGCTGCTCAGTATGTGTGCCAACGATCGGTTGGCACACCCGCGGAGGCGGCGGTATTCGGGATAGGGACGCTAGAAGGGAGATGAAAGAAGAAACGCACCAGCTTTGTGCCCAATAGTTAATTTAATCAAAATAAAAACAACAATTACACAGCCAATGGTACGAATTATCCCTGAGAGATCTATTATTGCGAAGAGCAATTAGTATTGCCTCACGCGCAATACTAATTCTCAAGGTGCGCACTGCGCATGCGCACCCTCTTCGCTTCGCGCAGCTACACACACGTGTAGTTTATGTACGGCAGATATAGAGAGAGCAGTTCCCCCTCTATACTGCCGTAGTTTGTGGTTGCTCGAGTGAGAGCGGCTCTACCTCTCACTCGATGCTGTAGTCTATGGTTGAGCGAGAGAGCTCGTTCCTCTCGCTCAACTGCGTGCTCGCCGGTTGTACGAGTAAGAGTGGCTTTCTCTTACTCGTACGCCTATTCTATGATAGTGCAAGAGAGAGATCGATCCTCTCACTCGCACTCGCGCGGCCTAATCGAGTTTGAGTTACGCGGTCTCGCGCGTAACTCTGCTATATCTATATATGCCTGACGCGATCGCACACGCGTCAGGAAAATTAAATATAACTACTCGCGGTCTAATTATGCTAACGAGTGGCCACTTACTTTTACGAATAGTTGCTCGCGGGACTGACTATTCTGATCTGCGTAGACGCTGCGGAAAATCTTCTCCAAAAATCGCTTTGTCTTTTCCCGATCACTCGAAACGCGTGCGGCTCTTTCCACGGCTCGGACGAGAAGAAGGCTTGAGGGGAGGGCTCCTCCTTCCCCTCTCGCCTATCGGTTTTCCCGCGTAGCGCTATCGATTCTTCATCGATAGCGCCGCGTTTCGGTACGCCGCGGCTTTTCCCGCGTCAAGCCATCGATCGCTTGATCGATGGCGCCGCATATCGTCGCGCCGCGAACTCTCTTTCTATCGCCTATGGCAGGTGGCTTAGCCTCTATAAGCCGCCTGTCACAAACTTTAAATATATAGATCTATCTACGACTAATTATATTATAATTAATATAAATTTATCATTTAATTTAATTTTCTATACATAACTTAATTTTATACAAAGGCGTAATTTACAATTATAAGCAATTATTGTAAAAATACGTAAGTTTTACAAATAATATTTATTTTAAATGTAAAATATAAGTCAATATAAGTTAAACTAATTAATTATATAATATGATATCGTTTTGTTTTTTTTTTTTTTTTTGTGAAAAGTTATTCAATACTTGTAAAAATGTTCATAGTATAAACATCATTAACATAGGTGGCAATTTAAGAGCACTTTTGCAATACTGCATAAAGATAAGGAGCGCTAATTCGCAGGCCTGGTATATCGTAAGCATGGCAAGCGTGTTGCGGTGGTTGTATATTTATGATAGCTACGGCGGTGAAAATATTTCGGATTTTCATTATGATTTATTATTTTTGATATTTGAAAGTGCAGAAAGCTTGTACAGCTACAAGTATCTATAATATTCCGTTTGTTTTGAAGATAGAAAAAGGTTTTTATGTAGACAAGCGTTTGCCAGACCGTTGATTGTCTATACGTAATAAAACGAATAAGTCGTTTGTGTTAGATAGTAAAAAGGAATAAGAGGAAAAGAAAAATATAAAAAATCAGTAGATAAGGTAAGCCGGTTCTGCTCTCTCTTTCCCCACTATCATTACCAAGAGCATACCTGTTTAGGTGAGAAACGCTGTGATTGGTCAAAAACTTGGGTGAGAATAGGTAAGAAACGCTCTGATTGGTCGAAAACTCTAGTGAGAAATGGTAAGAAGGTTCGAGTCAGTACTAAATGCAGTTCCGAATAAAAATAAATAAGTTTATATTTGAGATTATTCAAAATAATTATTTTTACATTGAAGTAATATTAAAATGTTTATATTTATCTTCATAGTTTTATTTTAACAATAGTTATAGCTAATTTTATATATATAGCGATATTTTATATTTTTAATATAATAATTATTAGGATAATTATTAACGGGTTACCCCCACTTGCGACTTTGAAAAAATCGATTTTTTGTTAATTGCATTTTTTTGAAGTATGAGTATCCGAGAATATGACCTGAAAATTTCAAGTCGATCCGAACAAAATTGACTGAGATATGAGCGTTGAAAGAGAAGAATCCGTTGTGTAAACAACCGGCAATTAGAACTTTAAACGCGTTTTTCTCGAAATGGCATTTCTAAAATCGGTGACCAAGATAACTCAAACACTAATAAACCGATCTTCTTGAAATTTTGCAGGCTTATTAAATACATAAATATCTAGTCTTCAATCGTTTAATTTTTTGTTAAAAAAAAAATGGCTGTTTTATAGCCAAAAAACGGCCATTTTTTTTTAGTTAAAATCAAACCATTAACTTTGACTGTCCGCCATTTTGTAAAAAATAAACATTTTTTTAAATTCTTCTATTAAAAACTAGTTTATACTTATATTCAACTAAATCTATCCACATTTTTTGTTTCAAATGATCCACTTTGCCGCAATGTTGGTCACCGCAAACCGTATAAATAAAAACACTATTTTATTGGCGGCCATTTGCCACTTAACAATGTAATATTTTGCAATAAAAAAATTACTGAAAGTTCTTCAAGATGTATTCTTTAAGATGATATAATAATCGTTTACAAAAGTTTTGTAGTTTTCTTTAAAAAAAATTCATGAAAAAGGCCTTTTTTGTTGAGCTACAACTGGGGATAACCCCTTAAGGGGGGAAATCACAGTAAAATTTTCAATTTTTCGAAAAAAATTTTTTTCGCCTAAAAGGTGCTTTAGGGTCTTAAAAATAATATACTGAATGATGGAACACGGCAAAAGTGTCCGAGTGCCCAAATTTTTCATTCTGCGGTAACGCCACTCAGGTATGGTATCTCAGTACTTAAAACTTTAAACGCGTTTTTCTCGAAACCACTTTTTTGAGCTCGCCGAAGACATACATAACTCGAGCAAATCTTTACCGATCAACTTGAAATTTCGACAGTAGCTTTGAAATATCTTTCTCTACGGAGCTACGTAGGATTTTTTATTTTATATGGCTTAGTTTTTTTTATCGAAGATTTGATGGCGTTTTTTTTTGTTAAAAATTTAACTTTATTTTCAAACATGCACCATTTTGTGAAAAATCAATACACCAAAAAAATCTTACGTAGCTCACTAGCTGTTGTTATATGGAAACTAAAAAATTTTGATTTTTCCTTCCAGGTCAAAAATTAAGGAGTTTACGTTTTCGGCCATCGACACGCTTCCAAAAATAGGCGCCTTGGGGCATATGCTGCGCAGCCGCCATTTTTAAATATTTTTTATTGAAAAAATTACATTTTGTACTTTTTTAGTATTGCTATAAAAACTTCTTTACAGATTTTCGATTGATACTTTTATTCAGCCAAAATTAATTCCCGAAAATATGCCTATTTTTTTGTGTGCTACTGTGATTTCCCCCCTTAAACATAAGAGAGAGATATACGTGGAGATATCTTTTGTTTTCACTAAAATCAACGCTACCTCTTTCCATAAAATAGATCGCCCACGCAAGGAAAATTTTCCATTCAAGACAGATCAAAGCTCTTGCCTGCTCGCCAACCAAAGCGTGCAGATAAGAGAGGAGTGGGAAGGCCCTCTCTTCTACCTCTCCTTTCCTTCTCCGCTCATTTTCCTGCTTCCTTCTTCAAACCATTCTTTTTTTTTCACTTTTAAAATTATCCTTCTTTTATCTCATCGCAATTAAAACCCAAAGAAGAAAAATCGAGTCAGGCGGGCGAACGATCCCAAGTTATTGGATGTAAAAGTCTAGACTTGACATACTAAAATATGTTTTAAATAGTCGCGTTTGCTCGACAGAGGCGACGTAACAAAACAATTTTTCTAATATCTCGAGAGAAATTGGAATTTTTTAAAAAAAAAATGTCATTTTACTTTTATACAAAGCTGCTTACTCGGGCGTCATCAACCAAAAAAAAAAAAAAAATTAAAACTAATATCTTTTATAAAAAGGTACAAATTATGGTTAATTATGTCAAAATTTTTAATGAAATCACTAGTACTGAAAATCATGCTTAAATTTATAGAACTTATTTAAGTTATTAATGTATTTTATTATGTTAAAAATCACATGCCAAACAATATATTTAATATAGTATTTTTTGAGTTATTATGTTTCATACTTATAACAATAATTGTAGTTATCGAAAAAATGTTTTGAACATAAAGATTTTTTACATCATTAAAAACGAATTTTAGTCACATTTCTGCAATCTTCAATATGACAATGTATTTCACATGCGTCTTCAAAGCTGAAATTAATTCGATCTTCAAATGATTCCGGTTTTTTATCAATGTATCTACTGGTACACCAGAAATATTGAAATAGATTAATACAGCGAGGTCACGAAAATTAATTATACACAAGTGATTGCATCTTTATAATGTTATTCTGAAGATATAAATTCAGATCGTGATTCGTCAATATATCATTATCTGAAAAATTTTAAACAAAATTTTTCTGTTCCCTGTTGGTATTACTTTCACACTGGCAGACTGATCCTTTGGTGTCTTTACTGCTATTACAGCTGGACAATGACTAATCCATGACTTAAGTATTAAAAGGCTTTTCGATCCAACACATAGGAAAAATATTTCTTGACCACATTTCAAGTAATTTTTACAAAAATTATTTTGATTAAATTTTTATTTTGTAATTATTAGGTACGCAACTCAGTTCCCGCTGTTTGTCAATAGATAGTTCCAGCAGTAAGTGCTTGTCGATTTCGACATCCAAAACCTCGTGAAGCAAGCTTAGATATATGGTTAACAAATCGCTTTGACACATTTTGGCGTCATATACTTTTGGTTGTGTGAAAATGTCTTATTTTGGGCCAAATAATCATCATTTGCGATAAGTGTTGCTTTTCTTCTTTCATTCGTAGAAAACGGCGGGAAAACACATCGCGAGTTCCAATACGTCAAAGTTCTAATGCGGAGATGCTGCTCTAGGTGAAACAATGAGCCGTAATCAGTTCCGTCGCTTCAAAGACGGTGATTTCGATATTGACAACCGTCCACGTAAAGGAAGACTGAAGACCTTCGGAGACGCTGAATTGGAGGCATTACTCGACGAGGATCCAAGCCCAATAAAAAATAGGCTTGCTTCAGTATTAGGAGATTTTCGCCAAACCATTTCTAAACGATTGCATGCGTTGGGAATGATTCAAAAGCAGGGAATTTGGGTTCCTCATAATTTAAAGCCAAAGGACTTTGAGCGTCGTTTTTGCGCCTGTAAACAACTGCTCCAGCGGCAAAAAAGGAAGAGTTTTCTTTATCGTATCGTAACAGGTGATAAGTGGATTCATTACAGCAACCCAAAGAGAAGAAAGTCATAGGAACTGCCCAGTCATACTTCCACGTCGTAAGCTCGGCCCAATATTCACGCTGCGAAGGTTATGCTGTGTATTTGGCGGGACCAGGTTGGTGTTATTTACTATGAGCTGTTGAAACCAAACGGAACTATCGCTGGGCAACGGTATCGAATTCAATTGATGCGATTAAGCCAAGCACTACGCGAAAAACAGCCACAATACGGGCAGAGGCACAAAGTGATTCTACTACATGACATCGCTCGGCCTCACGTTTCCGGGCAGGTTAAAACTTACTTGAAAACGCTCAAATGGAAAGTCTTACCCCACCCATCATGTTCGCCTGATATTGTGCCGTCCGATTATCACTCGTTCCGTTAAACATGATTTTCATTGCTAGTGATTTTATGAAAAATTCTGACATTATTAACTATGATTCGTAAGAGTTTTGAGTTTCATGTATTGAGGTAACATAACTGATTTTCTCTCGATCCATGAATGTTTAACACGTTCCCTGCCACACGGGGCCAGGGTAAAGTCATTTGGTATTATCGTTGTAATATGAAGAATTTTTTAGAAATTCATTATTGTATTAAGATGCCCGTAATCGACTGCATAATGAATTTTTAAAAAATTCTTTATTTACAATGATAATATCAAATGGCTTAAACGGGAAGTTCAGCGTGGGGCGCATACGTCCCACGCGACAGGGAACGTGTTTAAACAGACGATCATCATCTAAACTTTTCCAGGCCTGATAAAAATTTGGTATAATAAATTCTTTATAAGAAAAAGATACTTCTTCTGCGTTACATTATTTAATTTTTTAATAAATAAATTTTAAATTTTATTAAATTAAACATTATTTTCATTGCTAGTGATTGCATTAAAAATTTTGATACAATATATTGTCATTTGTTTACATGAACCCTTCTATAAAAAATAATAGTTGTAGTCGTTTTGTGTAAAAAATGTCTACGTAAGCAGCTTTTTATAACAAACAAAGAAACATTTACTTGGTATTAAAATTTCAAATATTTTTTAAAATATTAGAAAAATTGTTTTAAAGGTTCATTACGACCAAACCTTAAGGACAGCCAATTTGTTATGAGCAAATCTAAAAAGTTTGGTCTGGGTTCTTAACAAATAAATTTTTTTATTGTATGAAGAAACTCCCCGTCTGCTCGTCAGCTAGTTCTCTCGACTTAACATACAATTTAAAAAAAATTAATTATGAAGGCTTAGGGAAAATAGTTTTTGTTGATAAGTGAATTTAAATTTTTTGTTAACGTTTATTTGAGAAAAGGCAAATTAACATTATTCAGTTACAATCAAGTGAAAAATTTTGAAATTATAAAAATCGCACACTAATTACCAGATGTAGAAGTATGAAACCGGAATTTTTTTGTAAAAATTACACGTCTGTTGCTTAAAAATGATAGAAAATATTTTATTCAAAATAATCTCTATTGCTATTTTCACATTTTTCCCACTTCTTCGGCAGTTTATGAATGCCACGCCAAAAAACAGGTCTTTTTTTGAAGCGAACTAATTATCGAGCAATTATCGTACATTTTCAGGTGAATATAAGCGTTGTTTAACGAGAGCGTGTCCGATTGATGCGAATAGATGATAATTAGATAGAGACAAGTCTGGAGAATAAGCCGCATCCGCTAGTATTTCCGAACTGAGCGCCTCGATCGTTTCCCTGACCCATTTTGTTACGTGTGATAGGATATTATCATGGAGCAAACTGACTTTGTGTTGCCTTTTTCCATATTTCGGTCATTTTTTACGCAATACTTGATCGAAATCGATCATTTGCTGTTGATAGCGATCAGTGTTAACGATTTCGCCAGGTTCTAGCAGCTCATAATAGATTACACCCTCCTGATCCCACCAAACACAGAGCATTATCTTCTTTCCAAAGCGATTTGGTCTTACAGTGGATGTCGATGGTTCGCCTGCATAAGAAGTATGTTCAGAAAATAATGGGAAGTTTTTAATTTTGCGGGTTTGAAGAGCCCGATTGTCAAAATTTTTATTATTATGTTGGTACACATACCTCTAAAGTATGATACAATTTCCAGCTGTATTCATTGTTTACTTTGTCAGTGGCAGCCGCTAAGATTAGACGTGTTTTTATGAGTTTGGCGATTTTCGTTTGTTAAAAAAAATGGATCAAAGAATTTGTATCAAATTTTGCGTAAAAAATAAACGTAACGCTATGAGAAAAACAAGAGTTTACGAGTAGTATAAGCGTTTCTAAGATTGCCGTTGAAGATGACGAACGCCCCAGACGCCCCAGCACATCAACAACCGATGAAATAGTGAAAAAAATGAAAGAAATGGTTTTGAACGATTGCCAAATTACAATCAGAGAAGTCACTGATGATCTTGGCATATCGATTAGCTCATGCCATCAAATTTTTTCGAATGTTTTGGGTATGAAACGCGTGGTAGCAAAATTTGTTCCAAAATTGTTGAATTTTGAACAAAAACAGCGGCGAATATTCTATGGCCGGGAAAAAACTAACAATTTGGTGTACACAGAAGCTTCACAAAAATAGATTAGTTATACACATTTATAAATACATAACAATTTTTTTTATTCAACTCGGCAAATCATGAATTTATTGTGAATTTTTAAATTGCCCACAAATTTAATTGAGAGCGTCCACACGTATAAAGTTACGGGTAACCGCTAGTTTTATATATTATAATGTATAATGTAACATTTAAATTATAAATTATAAAAAGAAGCTTTTATTAGATATAAATAATTTCCCGCTGAAGGCGGAAATTATTAAAAACTCTAATTTACCACATAACGTCCGGTGTGGACCGTGCCAAAGAAACCAGATGCTCAAGAATGTCCTAGATGGCGCATGTTGTTAGATTTTCGTGCCCTAAATAAAGAAAGGATAGGCGACTTTTACCCGCTCCCGAACATCGAAGAAATATTCGACCAAGTAGGTTCGGCTAAATACTACACTGTACTCGACCTAGCGTCAGGATTTCGCCAAATTAAGATCAATCCTCGGGACGCTCATAAAACGGCTTTTAGCACACTATTGGGCATTACGAAATCGCACGAATGCCGTTTGGGTTTAAATACGCGCCCACCACTTTCCAAAGACCAATGGACAAACCTTTAAAAGGGCTACAGAGCATGAGTTATCTTGTATATTTAGATGATATTATGATTTATTCTAACAGTATCGAAGAACATGACAGAAAAATAAAAAGAACTTATGGAAAGACTGAGGGGAGTAAGATTAAAACTGCAAATAGATAAGTGTTAGTTCCTGAAGCAAGAAGTCATCTACCTTGGGCACATGCTCAGCGTAGAGGGACTGTGACCTGATTCTCAGAAACTGGAGGCTGTAAGGAACTTTCCTCGCCCTAAGATCATGAAGAATGTTCGTCTGTTTCTAGAATTAGCTGGATAGTATCGCCGCTTCATCAAGGGATTCACGTGTATCTCCAAACCCCTGACGAAATTACTAAAAAAGGACAAACCTTACGAATGGAACGAAAAATCAGAAGAGTCGTTTGGATCCTTAAAGGAAATGTTATGCAAAGCACCTGTATTACAATTCCCAAACCTGACGCAACCCCTTTATAATCACTATTGATGCCTCCGGGTATGCGGTGGGAAGAGTGTTGTGGCAAGGTGAAATAGGGAAAGATAGACCAATAGCCTATACTTTGCGCATGGTGCCGAAACCAACTACGAAGTATACGAGAAAGAAGCGTTAGCCGTAGTTCACAGCGTAACCCCGTACAGATCATACATATATCGACGAGAATTTACAATTATAACAGACCACCAACCGCTAGTATGGTCCAAAATAGCCAACCTTAATACTAGAGTCCAGAAATGGAGATTCAAACGATCTGAATATAATTACAAGTTAGTCTATAAGCCCGGAAAGTTAAACGCAAATGCTGACACTCTATTACGCAACCCAGTCGAAGAGGGCGTCATTACTGTAGTAACCCGCGTGCAACATAAGGAGACTGCCCAGGTTGCCGACAAAGACAAAGAAAAACAATCGTCAACCAACTCGACGACATAAACACCAAAAAAATCTAAAGGACGACCTAGGAAGGTCCAAGAGATCACCCCGACTGTGGAAAAAAAACACCACGACTCAAGAAAAGGGACGACTACGAAGAAAGCGAGGATTACGACTCTGACAAAACTGCGAAACCTAAACCTTTCGCTACGCATACAAGGCCCATATCAAAGTTAGATGAGGATTTAGAACCCCCGATGAATTCGAGGACAATGAAGTAACAAGCCGCAGCCTCATAGCAGAATTGAAAGAACTACTGAATACAAGAAACGACAATATAGTCTATTTCGTGGCCTTGGACGGACATTTTTGCGACAAAGACAGTAAGATGCTGCATAAACCCGACAAAATAAACGTCTTAAATAACTTGACTGCCGGAGAAGTTCATCGCAAAAAGCGTGGAGGAAAAAAATCCTTCTACGCTGTATGTATAAAAGGGGATCAACCGCTTTCCCTCATCCAAATTAAAGAAAACCTGTCAAACGGCTTAAAAAACTTAAAGGAACTATTGGAGAGATTCGCTCAAAGAACCTTTAGCGTTGCTAAGAATAAATATGTGGAAAACCTAGAATGGTTGGAGATCATGAGCCTTTTCGAAGGTACATTCATTGATACCTCCATTAAAATCTTCGTCTGCACTGGAAAACTAAAATACGTCCCGGACGACAAGAGGGATAAAAATACTACTGGAAAAACCTACAAGACGACGTACACCGATGCATTTAACAATGCTTTGACTGTCAATTAAAAAAATTAGTGTGTCTCAAAACGAAACGGCCTATGGCAATCACCGCTATACCGGGAGCTGTTTTCGATAAAATCGCGATGGATATAGTAGGACCCATTAAAGCTACCAAAAAAAGGGAATAAGTACGTGCTGACAATACAAGACCAACTATCGAAGTTTTGTGTAGCCGTACCCCTACATAACACTCTGGCTACTACCATCGCTGACGCACTGATCAAAAAATTCATCTATCTGTTTGGAGCACCTAAGGCGACATTGACAGATCAAGGGAAGAACTTTTTAAGTCACCTGATAAATAGAATCGCCAAAAGGTTCAGAATAAAGAAGCTCGAAACGACCGCTTTCCATCCCCAATCGAATGGATCACTCAAAAGATCCCATCATGCACTCGGTGAGTTCCTAAAATAATACACCGATAGAGACAATGAGTGGGATGAATGGATCGAAATAGCCATGCTAAATTATAATACCTGCGTGCAAGAAAGCACTAAACACACACCTTATGAGGTAGTGTTTGGGAAACTGGCACGGTTACCATCGAGCGACTCCTTAAAAGCAAGCGACATGTCCCCAACATATAAAGATTATATTACTGGATTAGTGACCCGGCTTAACGGCATCCAAAACCTTGCATATGAAAACCTAGTCGGATTCAAATAACGGAACAAGAGACTATACGACAAAAGGATAAAACAGCAGAATTTCAAAGTAGGAGATTTTGTATTCCTATTGCACGGTCCCAAACCCGGCAAGTTTGGCGATCACGATTCCGGTCCACATAAAGTATAATACTAGAGGTCTTTAAATCTTATAACGTAAGGATACAGTACCAAAAGGGAAATAAAATCGTACATGCGAAAAAGCTCCGCAAGTCCCACATAAATAGGAAATTTAAACACAAGCAAAAAAAAAAAAAAAACACATGAAAACAAGGACGAATAATAAATCGCGTCAAAATACGCGAAAGTAAATTAAAAGGACAAACAGCAAAGAAATAATACACATGAACATATATACCTAAAATAAATATAACTAAACCAAATAATATATAAACCGAAAATATTCTATTTTAATATACAAAAAATTATGAAAAATATAAGAAAAATAAAAAAGAAAACTAAATAAAAGTGTGAGAAAAAAACAGGACGCGAAATTAATTATCAATTTCGGACATGCGAATAGAATAGAACGTAACGAAATAGGCAACTTATGAATACATGCGTACATTTTAACACTTTTACAAAAGGCAGTAGTAATACTTTTAATGTTTCAGATGGACCTGATGGATGATGGGAAATGATCATTCTCCTATGTTTTCTCGCTCCAGTCTACAGTCTCATTGGTTATGACTGTGGGTCTCGCCACCTTAACATAACCACTGTATCTCTGCTAGATGTAGGCGATTGCGAACTTCCTAACAACCCTGTAAATGTAACCCGTCGTAACATACAATTATTACAAATAGTAAATTATTGCCAAACTCATGTAATCCTATGTAAAGTAAAAATACAGCGGGCAGTTTATTACTGCGGATTGTCTTCCCATAATTCTATAGTCAACCATGGTCAGGCCGAATATATACATGAAATTAGTAGGCGCGCATGTAAACAAATGTATGAAACAAGAATATTTAAATTTGGAGATAATACAGTAGTCAAAGAAATAAAAATCAATAGTACGGTAACGCACCCAATCATTTACGCAGGTACACTCTCTGAGAATGAGCGATGTTCTGGAAGCGTTTACCGGGACCCTTGTGGTGCTTGGGAAAACGTGGTCGTACAAGGCCTACTAAAGATCACCTCGAAAGAGCTCTTTGCACAAATCAACCTTGATAATAATAAAATTCACCTGAATTCCGGAACATCGTGCACTCTCTCTGAAACTTTGTGCATCGACCTCGAAACCGGGTATACCTTCTAAGAAGCTGCACCCCTATACCCATGTAAATTCGACCACTACGGAATCTTATACGAAGGATTAGCTAACAAGATCGCAGACAATAGTTTTAATCATGAACGAACCATGAATTCCCTCACCACAGACGATATTACCTTTGCCCTATCCAGCAAGGGTAGCGAGAACTTATGCGGGTACACAGTGGTCAAGACCAAACACCTTAGGCTGTTTAACCTAGAAACCACCAAAGAATACTCGTTCGCGAAGTCAGGAAGGATGGCGATGGGAAATTTCGATATCTTTACCTATGTGAATTTCAAGTTCGTATACATCGAAAAACACATAAAATTCCAAATTCAGTCATTGTATTATAATGTAGTGCAGCAACAATGTAAGATTGAACGCCAGACATTGTTAAACGCTCTAGCGATAGCCAATCAATCACCTGACGAGTTCGCTTACAACTTGATGAACGGTCCTGGCTACATAACAACCGTAGGAGACGAAGTGGTACACTTAATCAAATGCGTACCAGTAGAAGTAAAGCTTCAATATGGGGAATATTCTTATGCTAAACTAGAAGTGCAACGGAATAACCAAACGCAGTAATTGACACCAAAAACACACATCCTGAAAAATCATGGCACCAGGGTATCATGCAATGGCATATATGCCGTCGTATTACAAAATAAACGAAGTAAATACGTCGACCCAGCTTGTTTGGAAACCAGTGGCATTTATACAGAAAAAGATCTAGAACAGCTACAGGAACGAATTATGTTCCCCATCGAAAAGCTGTCATTATTAAATGACTTTGACAAAGAGATACACGGCCAATCTATTATTGACAATAAGGGAACAATATCTAAACTCCTCAACGAAGATGATGTAGGTTAAATATTAGATTCGGTATGGACTACTGCTTGGAACCGACTGTTGACGTTTGGAACCATCAGCTCAGCCATCATAGCCGTCGTCTTCATTATATTTGTAATAAAAACCGTAGTAAGTAGTCTAGTCAACGGCTTCCTCCTCCATCGTATGTACAGATGCTCCATACACCTTCTAGCCGCACTCTGTGGGTCCATAACTCGTTTATTTATAACTCTGGAGACAGCGGAACCGCCCGTAAGACAGACTAAACAGCAGCCCGACATAGGAATGGGATTCGTGAACCCGGATACCGTAACTTCACACCCAGTTTCGACAGTCACCAAAGCACCAACTCCAGCCAACTCGTTACCAGAAACGTCACAAGTCCTGTCATCGAGAAGTTTCTTCAGCTGCAGCCATTAAAAAAAAAAAATAAAAAAAAAAAATATATGTATCCCTGTCTTAAAGTGCAAGTTTTCATCTTTTTTATTTCAGCTACGCCGATACGATTGCTAGTTGATACTACGATCATCTAGCAACCGTTTTAGCATGGGGGTGTAACATCGGTATGCGACCTCCGTTGTTCTCGTGTTCACCAATAAGTCTGCTCACTGCCTTTCCAGCCCCCAGTCGCCATTCAGAAAAAAAACATACCGGCCGGCTGCCTCGATCCACACCCAAGCGCTACCACGATGAAGTCTCTTCCCACAACCGACGTGACGCACGCTCCTTTGACCCGAACTGTTGTGAAACCTAGCCTTAGCTTGAGCAAAGAGATTACGATTTTCCTGTAAATCCCATGTATCATTAATAAAAAAAAATTTGCTACAATTGTTAAACTTAATTTACATTAAGTTTTATAATGCATTGATTTTATGTTTTTTATTTATTATATACATACGCATATAAATCATGTAATACAAACAAAAAATATAAATA
Source organism: Chalcis sispes (assembly GCA_949987625.1). Lineage (NCBI taxonomy): Eukaryota > Metazoa > Arthropoda > Insecta > Hymenoptera > Chalcididae > Chalcis > Chalcis sispes. The sequence goes on along the minus strand of OX465096.1, from coordinate 44,514,571 downwards.
GATATAATACACAACGGCATGACAATGTCTTTTTCTTTCTTTTTAAATAAATTCATTAATAAAGATTGTCATAAATTTGTGTGCTAGCATAAATAAATTAATTATTATATTGTTTTATTTCCGAATCATCTTTTTGCTAAGCAATAGGAAAATAAGCATCCCCGCCGTTATTAGAGACGTCGCGATATCATATTATTTCCGTTCTCACGCAAAGCGCAAAATAAAATTTTTACAGGTACACTCTTCCTGAAAATTTTCTGTTGCACAATTTAAATAATTAATTTAAATAATACCACCGAGCTTGGAATCGTACCTAGATTATTGATAATAACGCTGCGCCTATATTTTCCATTAATTTTTCTATATTAATTTCACATTGTAATTTATTTTTGTTGTCCTAACGATAAAAATAATAAAAATAATTATAATATATTAATGATTAACGCTAATATATTTTCACATATAAATTATTTTTTTTTTGCAAGTAACTCTAATTCTATCCTTCCGCGTGAGGACAAATTATACAATTGAATATTTCGGTTTATCATAACCATTTTTCTATTAATTTTTCTATTTCATTGCCTTTTATAACGAGACCTTACAAGAAACAATGCATTAATTATTAATATACTATTAATTACTTTTTGCGATATTTTAATTCCAATTTGCAATAATAATTTTAAGTGCGCGATGATTATTTGTTTTAAGGCTCCTAACGAAATAATTATATCAAAAAAATTATCTCAAACGCTTAATTACTTATCTGGCGGTCCGAAACAATTACCTTCCGGTTAAACAAAATTGTAACTAATAAAAAATAATTACACAATGTGTCCCATGCAAAACGGAACTTTTTCAAAATCAAGACAAAAACTCAATATTCCGGCAAATCTCATTTATTTTATTCAAAATAGTCTCCTTCCGCATTAATACAACGTTTTGCACGATTAATTAACATATCGAATGAGTTTTTGAGATCATTTTTATCCATCGACTTTAGTATGTCGGTCGTCGCTCTTTGGATGGCCTCTACGTCGGCATAACGTTTTCCTTTTATAGGCAAGTGCAATTTGGAGAACAAGTAGAAGTCGCACGGAGCCAAATCCAGCGAGTACGGTGAATAGTTGATGGTAAAAATGGAATTTTTGATAAAAAAATCCGTGATCAAGTTCGATCGATGAAACGGGGCATTATCATGCAACAAACGCCAGCTCCCTTTTCACGGTATTGTGGCCGCACACGACGAATACGGCTGAGCAAACGCTTCATAACACCAAGATAAAACACACCAGTAATTGTTTGACCAGGTGGAACCAATTTACGATGAATAATACCCTCCGAATCGTAGAAACAAATCAACATTGTCTTTACTTTTGACTTAAGACGCCTTTTTTCGGATTGGACTCGGTTGGGTGCTTCCATTCAGTACTTTGACGCTTTGTTTCGGGATTATATTAAAAACACCATGTCTCTTCACCAGTAACAATTGAATATTTTAAGTTTGGGTCCTTTTTTGTCTCTTTAATCAAATCCTTACAATGTTGAATTCGGAGCAATTTTTCGTAGTCGGTCAATTTGTGTGGAACAAAGCGTGCACACACCTTCCGTAGATTCAAATGATCGGTCAAAATGCGATGAATTGCATTTTTGGACATATTCAATTCCATTTACATGTATCGCAATGAAGATTTTGGCTCAATTTTTATAAATTTACGCACTTTTTTAATGTTACTTTGACTAACCACGGTATTTGAAGGACCTGGATGTTCGTGGTCCTGAATGTCTTCACGACCTTCCTGGAACCGCTTATACCACTCATACACTCTGGTACGGGATAGACAATTATCGCCATAAACTTGTTTCAGCAAATTATGCGTCTCAGTAAAGGATTTACTGAGTTTAAAACAGAACTTAATATTTGCTCTTTGTTCGAAGTTCATTTTTCGACCGATGCTACAAACACACTGTCACTATGAGCGCGATATTTTGGTTTCCATTAAACCAAATGTCATACAATTTTAACAGGATGTCAGTTAAGAATGGACCTTTCCATTGCTAACATTCACTAATAGGTGGCGCCAATATAAATCGATGTTTTGAAAAAGTTCCGTTTTCCATGGGACACACTGTGTATAAACAGCGCATTTGGGCCTGATACAGTTAGCGAACGAACCACTTGGCGGTGGTTCGAAAAATTGCGATCCGGAGATATGGACCTTGGAAATGAGCCACGTGGACACCCAGGACCATCGATCATATCAAAGAGGAATAATTTTCTATAAGGCACGCACTGCGTCTGCGCGCCGTCCACTTGCCTTGCTGTATTCACGCAGCAAGGCGTGTATATTCGCCCTCATACTCGCGGACTAGTTTTAGGCGTGTGCATCGGCCTTTACTTTTAGCTAACTGGCGAACGGTTGGATGCAGCCTCTCGCGGCTAACCGTGAGACTATGCACGTGTAGTCTCGCACACGCTTACGCACACCTTTACACTCAACTACTAACACATCGTTCAATAAGTCCCAAGACTAACAACGAAAACAACATTTTTTTTCAAAAATCATTCTTATTCATCAATATAATCTCCTTTTAGAGTGATACAATCTTTCCAACGTCTTTCCAACATTTTTATACCATGTTTATAGAGGGATTTATCCTTTGCTTAAAAATAGGCTTCAGTTTCGGCAATGACCTCCTCATTCGAGCCAAATTTTTCTCCCTGGAGCATTTTTTTGAGATCAGCTAAGAGCCAGTAGTCGCTGGGGGCTAAATCTGGCAAATACGGGGGGTGGAGAAGCAAATTAAAGCCCGATTCGCTCAATTTGGCCATTGTTTTCATGGACTTGTGGCATGGTGCATTGTCTCAATCGCAGCACCCACTTTGAAAAAACCTTTTTCATGCTTAATTTTTCATGAAGGATTGTAAATACGCTTCCAGATGATATCTGTGTCATTTCTGCAATCTCATGGACCTTCACTTTGCGATTTTTCATTACAATTTTTAACACTTCACTCACTTTTTCCTGTGTGACGGCTTTCAATGGCCATATCCGAACGTTCCGCATCGTTTGTGTCCGTACGACCACGTTTAAACTCAGCATACCAACGACAAATCGTTGGTTTGGATGGAGAGGAGTTCGGGTAATGTTTTTCAAGCCATTGCTGGGCTTCTACGGTGTTTTTACCTATTAAAAAACAATGTTTTATCAACACGCGAAACTCCCTTTTTTACATTTTTCAAACAAATTACCAAGTGACTTTACTCTAACCTCGATAACTCTGCTGTCTGTGATCCGATCGACGTGAAATTTTTACATGTTTTATGTAAAGATTCGCACTCTATGGAAACGTGGCTAGTTTGGTACTACTAGCACCATCTCTGGCTTAGTCTCGGGACTTATTGAACGATGTGTTATGTATATGTATGATTGAGAGCTAACCTCTCACTTACCGCTCGCACAAATAACATAATAAATTAACGACCACGCACGTATATTCACGAACGAATATTTATCTAAAAGTGGCCACTTACTTCTACTGTATCGTTGTTTTTAACTTCGGACTATCTTTGTATTTGTAGTCGAAAAAACCGGTCGTAGCAGCGGTGATTTTTCTGTCGCTTTGCACGTGTTCACGGCTTGGCGGGCAAGAAGAGAAGAAAGATCCTCTCTTGCTCGTCTTACGTCACACCTCTCGCTTTTTTCCGTGCAGCGCCATCGATTGCTTGATCAATGGCGCCGCGTGTAGTCACGCCGCAAACTTTACCTCGCACCGAATGGCAGCTGGCCTAACCTCGATGGGCCACCTGTCACATGTTTCCCCAGTCGCTGCTAGGCTCTGCTTAGCAGCTACTTTTATCCACTATCCCAAGGTTTAGGTTGGGGTGAGGATTACGAGTTCGCGCGCGTTCTTCGGGACGAAGTCGTAGCATTTTCTTCCACGCTCCTTGCTTTCCTAGTACCCGGTAGCCTTTCCGGACCTTGCTTCACGCTCTTTCATGCGTTGGGTCAAACCTCGGGTGACGATAGCTCCCTCACATCAACCGCGGGACGCCTTACAACGCAGACCGTCTTCTGAAGCTGACTGCGATTTCTGGCCGACACAGCGGCCATGCTGTCGCACTGCGAGGGTTCCCCGCTGAGTAATCGGGCCTGCTCCTGGTTGGCTCGCCAGGAGAGTCCCCGCCGAGTCAAGAGTACAGCTTGTTGTACTTTCGTCCTCTTCTGGAGAAAGTTCGGCAGGTATATATTTCGTGAGCTGACTGATGTGTACGGGACGGATGGTACACTCGTCTCTGTCCCTCAGCTCGTATGTGTTGCTACCCAGGGTCTTGCTGATCACGTAAGGCGCTGCAAATTTAGGAGCTAGCTTTCCCGCCATTCCCTGGGCTTTGGAAGAAAGCACCTTATTCTTTTTTCCACACCCAATCGCCTTCCTGAAGTGATAGCTCCTTGCGGCGCGCGTTGTAGTTGTGCACCTATCTCTCCTGCTCTCTCTTGGCGATTACGGATGCGCCTTTATGCGGATACTCTGCACAGCCCCGTACTGCTTCCTCCTACAGCACCGTATCTGAAGCCTAACGTGATCTCCGGGTTTTGCTCTTTGGTGAGGCAGGCTGGCGGCCATAATTGAACATCATCGGGCTCGCTCCGTCGGCGCTCTGCTCCGCCGTATTAAAGGTGAATACTACTTCGTTAAGGTGTTTATCCTAACGGTCGTGTGACTTCTTTAAGCAGGCCATGATCATGATTTTGATCGTCTGGTTGGCCCGTTTGATAGGATTCGCCTGCGGATGGTAGGCCAATGTCGTGGAGTAATGGATACAGTTGTATTGGATAACGTTATATTCCAGAGGCTATGGAAATCAGATACATGAAATAATTTATTTGTTTACTGCACTGAGCTGAAACAATGCGGCTAAAGACTATAAAAACAAATAAAGTATAAATGAATTATAATGATAAATAAATATAATAATTAATTACAAAAATACTTACAGTATTTATTGAAACTACTGGCGAAGATCCAATAATAAATCAAAAAAATTATAAAATGACTATCGAAAATCACGTTGCATTAGAATAGTCACAAACATCAGATGAAAGAAAGAATTGCTATGTTCCCTGCACGGAACTCTAGAACCATGCGGCTAGACGATAAACCTCATTTAATCATTTGCAGTTAGAACTCTACACTAATTGGCTTGTACCACGCGCCCAATGGAAAGTAATATTGTAAAAGCAATGAAGAACCAGTGTATGCGACTTAAAAATAATGTAAACGAATAAAAATTAAAATAAAATTTATAGAAAAATCATAATAAATTAACTAAACATATTGAATTAAATTTTTACTGTTGATTAAATATTATTTTTTGTATGATAATTAATTATTTTAACAAATTTATATTCATATTTCTATTAAAATAATTAAAAGAAAATTATTAAATAAAATTAAGTATGTAAATAAAATTTATTTATAAAGGAATTATTTTTTAAAATTAATAAACTGTAATCATGCAATTTATTGAATATTTTAATACTAATCAACGGTAAAAGTTTAAATCAATATTTATATTTAATTCATTCTTAACTGATCTCTATAAATTTTATCTAAATTTTTATTTATTTAAATATGCAACAAACTTATAGAAAAGTTTTTTAGAACCTTTTAGATAAACTTTTGTGGAAGCTTACTGCAATCTTTTGATGAAGATTCTGTAAAGGTTTTCATTCAACATTGACGTGGAAGATTAAAACAAGCTTAATATTACCTTCCTGATAGCTTACGTGGAACCTTCTAATTTAAGTATATATTGCAAGTTTAGTGGAAGATTATTGTTATCTTATAGAAAGCTTGCTTGGAATATTGCACATTCGCGCTTATGAATCTTTTAAGTTATATTACGTAAACATTGTAGAAAGCTTACTTTGAATCTTTGTATGTAATATTACTAAATGTTACATTTAGTTGACAAAAAGATTACGGGAAGCTTACAATGGAATATTTCTTTGAAAGTTTTATTGGAAGCTTCCGTGCTGTCTTAAATAATAAATAGAATAAATATATCCAATGTATTTTACGTTGACGAAAAGGATAATTTATTAAGCTTTGCAAAAATAACAAAGGAAAATAAAGTTATTTCGGTTGACAATACGTCAAAAATTTATAACAAGAAAAATAAGTTAATTGCAATAGCATACGAGAAAAACGTGCTGCATAAAATAAATAGTTACTTACACATCGCATTGATTATTCGCGACTTTTTGGCCAAAAATTCAACTCATATCGTTTCACAACCACCGTATTCGCCTGATTTAGCGCCGTAAGACATCTAGCTGTTTAATAAACACAAAAGACCACTCTGGGTACATCGTTTTGACTCGACTAAAGAGACTAAACGTAAATCGCTGCGTCAATGGAAGGCAATTCCGGAAAAGGACTTTTCTGACTGTTCGAGGATTGGAAAAACGTTGGCATAAGTGTATTGTATCGGGTGGGGACTACTTTGAAGGCAACGAAATAGATGTACAAAAATAAACAAAGAATTTAAACAAAAAATTCGTCTTATTTTTTTATTATAGTAGTATATAATATTATACAATATGAAGAAAAAACAATAAAAAATTATTAAAAAACGACCGTAAATCAATTAATTAGTAAAAATTTAGTTAATAAACATATAATATTGTTATACACATACTTCTACAAAATAGAAATGCTACAGTCTGTCAAGTAAGAGCGTGGTCGTGTTAATTTATAAAAAAATTTATTTGATGAAACTTTCATATTTATATATACATTGTACACATTACAAACAATGATGCAATTCGGTCAATAATGTGTCTAGTCACCACCGGCGTCGATAATTGCCTGGCATCTCTAAGGCATGCTTTCTACTAATTTGACGGCGTATTCTAGTGGCAAGGATCTCCAGATCCGACGAATTTCGTAAGACAACTGCTTCAAAGTGTATGTGCGTCTTCCACGAAGCTTCCGTTTAATATATGCTCACACATCTTTAATAGGGTTTGCATCAGGCGACTGCGACGGCCAATCCAATGTAACGATGCCAGATTGAGACTTCCACTGAGTACAGAGCTTGCTGCGGTGTTTAGGATCGTTGTCCTCCTGCAGAATCCAATCTTCATTTTTTGTTATGAACCATCGTTTGGCAGATGGCAGTAAAGCCTTTTTGTAGATTTTTATTATTTTCTCGGCATTTAGGTTGTCAGTAAAGAGGTGCAAAGTGCCGAATCCCTGCTTTGAGAAGCAGCCCCAAAGATGCACCTTTATTCCATGTTTTACGGTCCGCTGAACAAGCCTATTGGTGGAAGTTGACCAGGCTCGCGTGAGGACAGAACGTGCCTATATAGAACATTGATCAGTAAAAATGACATTTTCAAAATCTCTATCAATATTTTCATGCGCCCAAGCGAGTCGCTTTGTCACATGTTTTTCAGTCAACAGAGGCTTCTTCATTGTGTTGCGCCATTTCAAATGATGAGTACGAAGATGGGTTCGGATAGTTTTGTAGGATATATCTAAACCTTTTGCCTTTAATTTTGCTTGTCCTTGCCGCAGTGTTAAAGCAGGATTCCGCGAAAACAGATTCACTATTCTTTTTTCATCTTTTTTGTTCACTTTTCCTATCGAGCCACGTTCTGGTAAATCATCGACATTTTTAGCCACTTTATATCGCTGTATCCACTTCTGTACAAATGCCTTCGACTTTCTCATATATTTAGCAGCCGCTGATTGCGACATTTTGGGACCTTTCGGGTGGATGCAAAGGAACACAGCCTTGTAGCGCGACGCGTACTTAGCACTTATGGCGTTTAACGTGATTCTCTTTTAAAAGATCAACGACAACTGAATTTTTGTTGACAATGCATTAAGGACAAAGCTTTCTTCTATCGGCTTGCGAAAGAATTAGAGCAAAATCTTCTATAACCTGTCGGTGAAGTCGACCACGCTCTTACTTGACAGACTGTATTGCTTCAACTCCAATAGTTCACTCAACAAAACTCAAGAAAAATCTATAAGAATTTAGAAATGGTATTGGATAAAATAAAGTACTCAGATGTAACGTTGGTGGTGACGTTTCAATTGCGTGAAAGATAACGTCGACTGCTTTTCGCCTTTATGAGCCCAAGTACTGAAACTTATGGGCTCGGGACGGCAGAGAAATTAAATTTGCGAGACTTTTAGGAAAAAGTCATGAATATCGGGAATGGATATCAGTACAGGCCAACGTTGGCCTATATGCTTCCCTGGAAAAGGACCTACTAAGTGTTTCGAGAATAGAAATATTTAGCTCATTCTGGCTTATACTATCGCTTTGGAAGTAGAAAAGAAAAATTACAAAATCTTAGTAAAAATTACTCTTTATTGAGTATGAGGTAGGTAAAAAAAAAAGGAAAATCTTCTCTCTTTGTCTCTCTCTCCCTTGCTGCCCTCTGTTGGAAAATTGAAAGGTTGCCAAAACTTGATTGAATCTTAAAAATCTCGATTAAAGTTGAAGTTGAACTTGAGAATTGAGAATGAACACTTGAGTGAATTTAAATATGTCTAGATTCAATGAAAACTTGATTATATAAAAACGCGATGGATCGAATTACAGAAAAGTGCAAAAAGTAGCTGAGTGAGTGAATCCTTGATTGATTGATTGATTGCTTGCCAGTATTTCCTTAGTAGTACTTTGCGCAGTACGTGGCTCCACGAGTGGTGCCTGAGGTCTGCCCTCTTGGTGAACATTTTGCGCCGTATTTAAATGGGTTGGAAAAGCTATTCAGCAAATTCCTTCTTTGGTCGGGAAATTCAGGGGGAGGTCAAGTTTTTCGGGTCCCTTCTTCCAAGCGGGCTTCTCGGTTTAAGAGAGGGAAGGCGACAGTTAGAGAGAGAGAAATGATTCCTTTTTGCATAGTTTTTAAACATTTTTATTTTCTGTTGTTTACGAGGTCTGGCTATTAAATAGCAAGACTGGTTACGAAAAAGGGTTTTATTATAAAAATTATTCTACATTCGAATGCTCCCCTTCAATATAATCCCCTTCCCTCGCCACACACCTTTTCATACGTTTTTTCCATTGATCGAAGCAGTGCTGAAAGTCTTCTTTGGTGAGGGCTTTTAGGAGCTCTGCCATTTTTTGCTTTACCGCTTCCATCGACTAAAATCGGGTCCCTTTTAAAGCAGATTTTATCTTCGGAAACAAAATAAAGTCGCACGGTGCCAAATCTGGCGAGTACGGCGCGTGTTCGAGCACTGGAGTGCGCTTACCGGCCAAATACTGCTTCACAGATAGCGCGTTTTGGGCAGGTGCGTTGTCCTGGTGCAAAATCCACGAGTTGTTCTTCCAAAACTCGGGCCGTTTCTTACGAACTCGTTCTCGCAGTGTTGCCAAAACTGACAAATAGTAAGTCTGGTTAACAGTCTGACCCTCTGGAACGCATTCACTCATCACGATACCGTTAATGTCGAAAAAAACGATCAACATTGCCTTGAATTTTGATTTGGACATCCTTGCTTTCTTGATTCTGGGCGATTCAGGTGTCTTCCAATGCATCGATTGCCGCTTTGTTTCAACATCGTATTGAAAAATCTACGTTTCGTCGCAAGTAATAATGTTTTTCATCAGTCCGGAATCTTTTTTTAACCTTTCAAGGAAATCTGAGCAGACCTGTTGACGCAAGAGCTTTTGGTCAGGAGTCAGGTTTTTGGGCACCAACTTCGCACAGACTTTTGTTATGTGTAAATCCTTGTGTAAAATTTGTCTTACCGTTTCTTTATCGGCGTTTACAGCCTCGGCAATCACCCAGATGCTCATTCGACGATCTGCACGCACAATTTGGTTGATTTTGGTCACTGTTTCCGGAGTTGAAACAGTGACAGGGCGACCTGGGCGTTGGTCATCTTCAGTGCTCACTCGGCCCTCACTAAAGCGCTTACACCACTCAGAAACACACGCACGAGATAGAGAATTGTCCCCATAGGTCTCTTGCAACAATTTACAGCCCTCAGTCGGAGTTTTTTTCAATTTAACGAGAAATTTGAGATTGATACGTTGCTCCTGTTTTTCGTCACACATGGTTTTCGGCACGAGATAAAAACACGTTCGTTTTAAACCGCTACTGCACAAATACAATAATAGTGACGAGAACGTGTTTTGGTACGTGCATAGACAAGATATCTAGATACTTAACGCACTACTCGTTTTTTTCCCCACCCCTCTACGGCGCTCTCTAGGCGCGCAGTCTCGTTACTTAATAGCCAGACCTCGTATAGTCAAAATACATTAAATTAAATTTCATGATCGTTTTTTATTTAAGATTTAATGCGTATTACAAAAAAAACGAAGTTTTTGTCGCATTTTTACGCATTTAATCTGTATAGATAACTAAATAAAAATAATTATTTAAATAGAAAGAAAATAATTGTTACCCAGGACACGTATAGTATCTGTGGGTTAGTAAAATGATAAAGCGACAGAGACGGAAATAATCGCAAAATAGTGATTTAAATAGTTATTTTTTTTTAGAATTTACATTTTCTTTAATTTGTAGATAATAATTATTGCGCATTAGATAATTATAATTATGGTTGGGAGGAAAAATATTGCAATATCGATTAAATAAATAAGGATTTATAATCAATACCGGTACAGCGTTGTTAATAATAATAGTCTTGGTATAGTTTCAAGCTTGTTGTTATTACTTAAATAAATTATTTATTTGTGTTAGAAAAAATTTATTAAATTTATATTCGGCATTTTTGTGTAAGAGCGAGAGTGTTATGATTGTTGTGTTAATTGAACTTAGAAATAATGGTTTGGGTTTATAAAGCATTGCAATTATATAGCTATTTTTAATAATAAATCAATTTCTAAATAATAATAAAATAATAAAACATGGTCAGACCGTTTTGAGTTTTATATATATATTTTTAATAATGTGATCCTTGTGTAGGTATACCTATATAATTAGGATCGTTGAATTAAACTATAGGAATCAATAACAGCTAATCATTGGCCTATTGCCGTTAACTTAAATTAATTACTTATTTTAATTTGTTTAATTAATTAGTTATTTTTAGAAATTTTATTTAATTAATAAAAATAATTTTATTTAATTGATAATATCTAATTTTAATTCGTTTAATTAATAAAAAAAAAAATTATTAGAAGTGTATTACAAGAAGAATTCAGGACATTTCAGACGCTATAGGTGTTAATTCGAGAAAGACTACCTCGCAAAAATTTGTATGTTGAATGTCAATGACATTTGTATTGACCGACTTATTGATCTTGTTATTTCCTCACTTAGAAGAAAGAGTTTTATTTTATGATGACATAGTTTGTAAAAATTGCATCGTAGTAAAATTGAGTTTTAACGAGAGCGGCTATTCAACTCTCGGTTTAGCTTTGGTTGAGTTTCTCAATGGTTTACATCAGTGGGGAGTGCGTCGAGTACCAGGCTGTTCAATAAGTCTTGCGGTTCGACAAGAGAGGGTGTTGCTACTAGCCTAAATTTTTTTTTGTTATGTTGGTACACTTTTCATATCAACGTATGTAAAGTTTCATTTCAATCTGTCAATTCATTCTTTGTTTACAAGCCATTTAGTATCAACGTGTCACAGTATTTTTTTACAATGGAAAAAATCAAGCATCGTGCAGTGAATGAATTTTTATTTTTGGAAGATTTAAAAGCAAAGAAAATTTATGAACGAATGTTGAAAGTGTATAAGGACTCTTCGCCTTCAATTAGTACAGTAGAAAGAGGAGTCGCTGAATTTAAACGTGGTCGTACAAGCCTTGAAGACTATCCACGTCAAGGACGTCCAAAAACAGCAACAACACCAGAAATCGTAGAAAAAATACAGGATTTCGTATTGGAAAATCGTCAAGTGACTGAAAGAGATTTAGTAGAAGCCCTAGGCATCTCATTAGGCAGTGTAAGCAATATTTTGACCGGAGTATTGGGTTTCAGAAAGCTGTGTGCACAATGGGTGCCGCATTCGCTAACAATAGAACAAAAACACATTCGAATGCGACTTTCTCAGCAACATTTAGTGCGTTTTCGAAAGGATTAAGTGGATTTTGTGCATCGATTCATCATTATGAATGAGACTTGGGTCTATCATCATGATCCTAAATCAAAATAAGAGGCTTAAGAGTGGTGTGAACCTGGTTCTTCAGCTCCGAAACAAGTTCGCGTCCAGAAATCAGCCAAAAAGGTGTTTGCATCAGTTTTTTTGGATGCGAAAGCAATTTTGTTTGTGGATTACTTGCAAACTGGTCAAACAATAAATTCTGAATATTATTGTAACCTTTTAGACCAGCTGAAGGAAAAAATTCGTGAAAAATGTCCCGGTTTGCAGAAGAAAAAATCCTTTTTTATCAGGACAATGCACCGTGTCACAAGAGTATTTCGACAATGGCTAAAATCCATGAATTGAAGTTCGAATTGTTGGAACATCCACCGTATTTACCAGATTTGGCTCCTTGCGACTTCCATCTGTTTCCAGACCTAAAAAAATTCATGCGTAGAAAGCGTTTTTCATCAAATGATAAGGTCATAACAGATGTGGACGCATCTTTTGCAGCCCTTCCAGATTCTCACTGTAGGGATGGAATTCATAAATTGGAATCTCGTTGGAACAAGTGTATTGATGTTCAGGGAGACTATACTGAATAATAAAGTGTATTTCAAACCATAAAATTGTGTTGTTCTTATCAAACCGCAAAACTTATTGAACAGCCTGGTAGGTTGTAGAGGGGATTATTGTGTTAGGAAAGACAGTAAAGAATTTTTCGGCTGACAAAACGAAAAAAAGAAAACGTAGGTCATGCACCGACGTTACACAGAACATGAGTGGAAAGTTTGTAGCGACCTTAAAATTTCAACTATGATTCTTGGATAGCAGTCAGGATTTAAAAATATCTATGTTTCTTGTGCTTATGCGATAGTAGAGCTAAAAAAAGTCATTATATACATTAATAATGGCAAAAAAATGATTTCCAAATAGGTTAGAAAAACATATTACGTGAATCTTTAATCGAACCATTAAATATTCTGCTTTTACCTCTCTCTTTACATCAAATTAAGACTCATAAAATAGTATGTCAAAGTTTCGGATAAAGAAGGTGACTCATTTGAATACTTAAAAGAAAAGTTTCCAGAATCAAGTGATGCTTAATTAAAAGAAGATATTTTTGATGATCCTCAAATCTATATATTATTCGAAAATGAAAAATTTATTACTCGAATGACTGAATCTGAAAAAGTAACATGGCTAAATTTCAAAAACGTTTTTGAGAATTTCTTAGGAAAAAAAAAACTGATGATTTCCCTGAATGTAATTGATGAAATGTTAAGAAATTACAAAAAGATAGACTGTTTAATGAATTTGGAATTGCATTTTTCGTACTCTTATATTGACTATTTCCCAGAAAATCTTGGTGATTACAGCAAAGAACAAGATGAAAGATTTGACCATGATATCAAAGAGATGGAGCGACGATCCAAAGGAAGCTGGGCTGTTAATATGATGGAGTATTTTTGTTGGATGCTTAAGAGAGAATCACAGCTAAAGAACTAGAAAAAAAAAAAAGAAATTCTCTACATTGATCGTTTGAGGACAAAATGATACGTTACAACCAGAAAAAACAATAAATGAACGTATCAAAATTTGATATTCCGCGTCGTTGCATTCAAATACATATACTCGTATTTAGGGGGGAGATACACTTGGAGTGTCAAAAAAAGGCGTTTATTCGGGAATTTTTTTTGGCAAAGCATTAAAATAAATTAAAACAAATTTTTTTCCCATGTATAAGTTATATATTTTAACTATACTTCATAATTTTTTCATGACAAAATATTAGAAAACGTACAAGATATAGTACGTTTGCAGAGGGTTCACAAAAAAAATCGTTTTGCGGTGATCACCGCTGCTCATAACTGGATCATTTGAAATCAAGAAAAAGAGGAGGGATCATAAGATAATTGTATAATGTCTAATCGGATGAAGGGTTTAAAAAAATTTTTATTTCTCACAAAATGGCGGATGCTGAAAGTCAAAATTGTTTTCGACTAAAATTTTGCTCACATTTTCGGCTATAAAAAAAAAAATATTCATTTTACAAAGAAAACCTTTGTTAAACCAGGGGATTCATATAAGTAGAAAAAGTGTACCAAATTTCAAGTCGATAAGTTAAGCCGTTCTCGGACTACAGTGATCACCGATTTCGAAAACATGGTTTTAACAAAAATGTGTTCAGTGTTTTTGAACGTTTTACATGCAGATAAAAATTTTTCCTCGACTTCGGTGAATTGTCCGTTTCAACCCCATAGAATGCTCTTTCCTTTTCTTTATTGGCGGCCTCAGTAGTCATTTTACGACTTCGGCGAGCTATTTTGGCTTCCCGAGTGCTGTCTAATGAACGATGGTTAGCTGAGTCGATTTGATTGCCATCTTCCTCCTTCGCATATTCGTGTGCGTGTGGTCTCGATTTAGTCTCCATCACATCGAAAATAGATAATAGTCCTTGTGTAGCCTCATTGAATGCGCAGGTAGCGACATAGTTGGCTATGCTGACGGTAATAAGGCTTGCAGGTAACGTTTTCGGCATGATCTTCCAAACGCTTTGATTATAGCTTTCGTCGCTATTCTGCGTAAGTCGTCCAATATACCTTTGCAATAATCCGTTGCTTGTAAGACTTTCGTAAATCAATTTTATGGCATTTAAAACTTCTTCCGAGAAGGCAGCGTAATCGTGTTTGAAAGACGTCAAGTACTCTCCGTCTTCGCCTTTTGATATTTGCACCATAAGTCAGCACCTGGTAGACACTTGTCATGCTGCGACTTCTCATCGGTTAAACTTTTGTGATAAGATGTAGCTCAAATGGCGTTTTTCATTTTTTCAACCGAATCACATTTATCACGAATAGCCTTGCCGGAATACTCGCAGTACTTAACACCCTCAGAAAGTGAACTGGACTGGCGTTATAAACAGCAGTATTGTTGGACCCTTTTTTATTGAAGAAAATCTTACTGCGATTAAGTATAAAGACGTGCTCCGAAATGAAATTATTCCAGCTATTCACGCAATTGTGGGCAAAGATTTTGATTAAACGTTGTTCCAGCAAGACGGTGCACCACCTCATTATGGGCGAGGGGTATGTGTTTATTTAAATGGAGTATTTCCTGAAAGGTGTATAGGAAGAGGAGGTGCAATAGAATGGCCAGCCAAATCTCCTAACCATATCTCGCTTAATTATTTTTTTGGGGTTACCTTAAAGATAAGGTATATCAATCGAAACCAGCGAAACTCGATGAACTTCATCTGAGAATAAGGCATGAAATTTTTACTATTGATAAAGGCACAATTCGTCAATCTGTAGCAGCATTTTACTACCGCATAGCACAGTGCCAGGCAGTTAAAGGTGGAAACTTTGAGCGTTTGCTAAAATTAAAAGAAAAGAATGATATTTGACTCAAGTGATTAAACATTGCCTTAACCTGGCGATCTTCACTCTGCCTTGCCTTTACTGACTTGGCATCACACCACCTTACCTTAACTGGCTGGTGTAGCTCTTTGCCGTGCCTTCACTGGCTGGGCATTATACCATCTTGCCTTAACTGGCTGGGGTAGACTCTAGCCTTACCTTAACTGGCTGGACATCACACCATCTTGCCTTAGTTGACTGGGATGAGCGCGAATCGCAGTTTCTTTACGCTACCTTACCTTAATTAGCTAGTATGAATGCAAGCCTTATTTTATAGAATACTTTGAAAAAATCATTTCTTAATATGACCTTAAAGATCAAGATATTACTATGGGACAGCCAGGGCAATTTTCTATAACGTATTACTAAAACATTTTTTTTTTTTTAATGCCTACTTTTTAAGATATCCAGCCGGTCACTGCTTGAGCTTGGCTTGACCTTCCGAGGTCAAATTTCTCAAATGTTAAAGATCGTAACTGAACGCAAAATTGTCCGCCTTTTTTATTTCCGGTGTCAAAATATAAGGTCGCCATGTAAGAAAATGGACTTGACCTTGAAATGTCTTTGAAGATCAATGTCAAGGTCACGGCCGAGGTTGCGGCTAGATAGCCAGGGAAATTTCGGGCAACTTTTGTGAAAATCATTTTTTTAAATGACGCCTACGTTTCAAGTTATTTAACCGGTCCAAAACTTTTCGTAGACCCTGTGTACAGGGTGTCCCATTTTAATTGACCCACGCGAATTACTCTGAAAATATGTCCCTTGGAAAAAAATATTTGGAATAAAAGTTGTAGGGTTTCAATAGGGACATCCAATGGTGACCTTTACTGTGACCTTGACAATGACCTTCAAGTTCATTCAAAGACCAACAATTTAGTTTTCTCAATAAGCAATGGCAAGGCAGAGTAAAGATCATCAGGCGAAGGCAATGTTAAATCACTTTAGTCAAATATCATTCTTTTTTTTGCATTTTAGCTGATGCTCAGAGTTTCCACCGTCAACTGCCTGGCAATGTGCTATGTGATAGTAAAATGCTGTTACAGCTTCACGAATTATGCCTACATCAATAGCAATAATTTCATCCCTTATTTTCTGCTGGAGTTCATCGAGGTTCGCTGGTTTCGATTGATATACCTTATCTTTAAGGTAACCTTACAAATAATAATCAAGCGGACTAAGGCCAGGAGATCTGGCTTGCCATTCTATTGCATCTCCTCTACCTATCTACCTTCCTTGAAAAACTTCATTAAAATAAGCATGTACACCTTGCCCATAATAAGATGGTGCACCGTCTTGCTGGAACAGCATTTGATCTAAATCATTGCCCATAATTGCGTGAATCGCTGGGATGATTTCATTTTGGAGAATATTTTTATACTTAATCATAATAAGATTTCCTCAAAGTGGATGGAAGGGATGAACGTCAGGGTCAAGTTCACGACCGAGATCGCCGTTGAATAGCCAGCCATTTCTTATAAATTATGTCTCAACCATTTTTTTGAGCGACGCCTACTTCCTAAGATATTCAGTCGGTCACTGCTTGACCTTGACTTGACCTTCCGGGGTCAAATTTTTGCAAGGGTAGAGATCGTATCTGGACGTAAAATTGTCCACCCTTTTCATTTCCGGTGTCAAATTTGGAAGTTGCTGTTTAAGAAAATGGATTAATTCTTGAAATGATCTTGAAGATTATAATCAAGGTCACAGACAAGGTCACGGTTGGATAGCCAGAAAAATTTCCTAGAACTTTTATCTCGACAATTTTTTTGAGCAACGCCTACGTTTAATGTTATTCAACCGATTCGGGACTTTTTGAAGACCCTGTTTATACGAGTATTATTACAATTACTGGGGATTAAGGTAATTGTATTAGTGAATAAATTAACCACTAGTTAAAAGTATAATTATTCTATATTTGACAATAAATTAATTTACAAATTTCAAAGTGAGTTGCACGGAAGTGCGCCAATCGCGCGCCATGTTGCGGCACGACATTTGAATTTCTGCGCAAGGCTTTAGTAGCCGTGCACGCTTGCTAGCATTACAAAAAACAGATATTATTCGCGCAAAATTAACTCACAGTATGGAGCACCAGAACGAAGCCACGTTGGATTTTCGTAATGCGAAACGAAATGTGTATGCAAGTAAACGGTTATATGACGGCTACGCAAGCCGTCGAATGCAGCACTCAAGTAGGAGGGAAAGAGATAGAGCGTGGGATTGTTACCTGCTGGCCAATCATTAAATGCAGCTTACCCTTGCTGACCCTCTTCCACTCGTCCACTCCTTAGCTGCAACCTACTCGTCCCTCGACGCACTTCGCAATATTCTACACGATACGATATGGTGACAATCGCAAGCCAAGTGAGGAAGAAAAAAAACGTGTGTTCGTAGTCGCGTGTTACTGCCAGTCTAGTAATGTCCGTACTTGTTTAGCTACCTGCAGCTTAAATGCTAGTTCCCAAAGAGAATGAACTTGTAGTGTGGCGCACCGTAGCATGGCTTAACGTATGTAGCGTCGTAGTGCCGATGGCGCGATACGCGTGTAGCAGTGGCAGAGTCAAATGGTATAGCCTAATTGTTGTGTGGCGTATTCTAATCTCGATACGTCGGGTACGCAAGTGTATTCATCAACTTAACTAAAGAAGAGATTCATGTATAAAGATTTAGTACACCAACCACATCTCATCATGGCTAATTGATCACGCATTTAGCAAGACGAATTGTAATTTTTAAAACAATAACTAACTGGCGTTTCATGTATCACAGATGCTTTTGTCATACACCCACTCTTAAGCTATACATATTTAAAGATATTAATGAATTGTGAGGATGAGAATTGATTAAGTGCTAAAGATTGCAACTTCAAAATACAATTTCATGTATGTAATACCATGAAATTACTAAAATACTTAATAAAGTTTTTCCATGGACGAAAACCCTATACATCAAATAATTAAAAAAATTCCAGTTGTACCTGCGGGTGTAGTCATAATTTTAACTTTCTTTTAACTTTGGTCTACGATCCGAAACTTTGTTTCACCTTGTCCACTCCAAGAATCTAGATATGATATAGATTCTTTACCAATATTAGGTAAGAGAACCTCGTTAAACCATTTCATTGCTAAATTTGATGTTAGCTTTCCAAATGTTGAAGCGTAAACTACGATGTTAGGTGCTTTATACAAACTTTTTTTGAGTATAGCTCCAAACTGCCAATTTTTTTCTTTCTTAACTATAAATAGAAAGATATAAATAAAGGTGACTTTAGAAGTCCATCTGCTAATACAAACGGCTGTATTGTATAACTATGTATAAGAGAGTTAATGGATTGAGCTAGTAATTTCACTTTAAGAATTCCAATACATGATAAAGTTTTTCCTGCATAAATTTCCAAGTAAAATCCAGATTAGTCAGAATTGTACGTATTAATTAATTTTACCTACTAAAGACATTTCTATTTTCACATTACTAACAAATTCATTAGCTTCTTGTACCAACTTCTGTTTGTTTGTCTAAGTGGCCGTTGTGATAAACTTATTATTAGGACGTTAAATAAGTTTTTTGAGAAAATTAAAGTTTTATCAACTTTGCTGCAATGTTGGTCACCGCAAACCGTTTAAATAAAAACACTATTTCATTGGCGGTCATTTGCTACTTAACAATGTAATATTTTGTAATAAAAAAATTACTGAAAGTTCTTCAAGATGTATTCTTTAAGATGATATAATGATCGTTTGAAAAAGTTTTGTCGTTTTCTTTAAAAAAATTCATGAAAAAGGCCTTTTTTGTTGAGCTACAACTGGGGGTAACCCCTTAAGTATCGAAAATGATTGAGAAGTAATAAAAAAATAATCTTTTTATGTATACATATGTCTATAATATTACTAAAATTGACAATAAAAAGCTTTAATGCTTAAGCTAATTTATATTAACTGAAATATATCATTTAATAATAAGAGAAGCTTAAATATATTATACGTTTTTAGCGAAAATGAAGAAGATTTTCACGGCGTCTCCAATATATTGTTTTTGTTCACAATATGTTAATATCGTTCTGGAATCTTAAATGAATTTGACTTTTATACGATCAATAAAAGAGGATCCAACAATTTGGTTCTTCCCTTGTAAATTAGAAGCTGGTATTTAGACAGGCTATTTATTTTTTCTCAATAAAATCGGTTTATTCCCGAAAACATCTTTCTAAAAATTTTCTTAAGTTTTAAGGTTAGAGAAATACAGTGACATTATCAAAAATATCATTTATTTAATTCACACTCTAAATTTCTCAGAACATCGGCTTATACCGATAAGGCTAAAATGAACGGGGTTACAAGACGCTTTTTAGTGACTTTATATAGAACAAAAATAATCCTTCAAGAATTAACTATTTACTGATCTTTCGAAATATATTAACTGAATTTTGAAAAAATTTACATTAAAAAAATTACAATTATTTATTCAACAAAAAACCGCAGTTTCTCAAATAATTTTTTTTCTAATATTATTGGAACAAAACTACAAAATAATATTTTTTATTAGTAAAAGATACGCTACTTTAGAAAAAGCCATCTGATTCCGGGAACAGCGAATTTAGTCACTCACTTTTCTTAAAATATTTAAATCCCACACCACAAGCAAGCTAAACCATCTCACTAACCAAATCTTAATCCATCTACCCCCTAGAAACAACTACTCACGCCAAGGAGTTGGCCTGTGATTTGTTGGCTTTAATATCAAATTCACACTAGATAAATGCAAACTTTTAACGTGCAAATTTGTGTTCACTGGGCATGTCTGTTTCGGCGATGTTCTCTGAAGCAGCGACGCAGTTGACGCAGCTGATAGCCTGCTTGTGGCTTAATAGGGGTGGTTTGTATCGGTTAGGTGAATTAGGTATTAGATAGTTTAGTGGTTTAGCTTGCACGTGGTATGGGATTTAAATATCTTAAGAAAAATAAGCGACTAAACTTGCTATTCGCAGGATCTGGTGGGTTTACCTGCTTGTGGTTTAATAAGGATGTCCAATGCATATGCATAAAACATTCTACTATCATTTCTAACCTCTAGAAGCTATCGCAACCCAAATTAATAACACGTATTCAATGTTTTTTGATGCCCAACATATTTGCAAAGTTTCAAGATAATCAGCGATTTACACTCTAAAAAAAATTTTAGAATTTTTTCTAAATCGAAGCAGAGATTTTTATTACATATTTTTTCAATTGACCCATTGTGCGATGTTTTTTCATAAGAAGAAGATGGCAATAAGGCGCCACACATACGTCGTATACACATACGTACACACACATGCATACATCCGACACTCTCGTAAGAAAGCAGCCGCTAGACAATCATGCAAGCCAGCTCTATACTACTAGTCGGCATGCGCTTACTACGCCCAACACCGGAGGATCCAAGACAGGTCCCTGTGTCGATATCTCTCGTGGCCTGCTCAGCGACTATTATCGACTATCATTTATCTATACGTACACATACCACGGAGAAAAAAAGGTACGATCTCCCTTTTATTCTGGTAAAAACTTAAAAAAATACTGGATTCTACCAACATACGAGTAAATTCGAATCATTTGTATAACACGCTACCTTTATTATTTTTAAGACTCTTGCTCCTCGGAGGCATTAGTGTTTAAATCGGCTTAGAAGTAAGAAACCTTGCTGATTTGAAATTTTACGCTTTTTTAAAACCCAAAGTAAGAAATAAGAATTCTTATTTGAAAAAATAAAGTTGACCTTCAAACGATCTTAAATAAAACGTCTAAGGTCAAATTCAAAGTTACCGTTGGAAATCTCGTCGTAAGATCTATTAACTTATAGGGTCATCTTCTTTTTTAGTTAACTGATTTTGAAATTAGAAGGAGTCCCGAATTTTTTTAAAAATCCTATTACGATTTGCTGCGATGTTGGGCGTAACAGTATTCACATAAATATTTTATGATTATCAATGTAAACCTTAGTTTTATTACTATTCTACATTCATAAAAATATTATATCATGATGTCTTTAATTGGATAGTTTAAAATTTTTATACTATAAAGAACACTAAAAAAATTTTTGATTTAAAATTTAATTTTTCACTACATTTTCATATTTTTTACGGAAAAACTACTATTTTCTAAATAACATTTTTTTCTCTCTTTTATAAATTTACAATTGGAAAAAAAATTTAAAAAAGAACTACAAAAAGAAAAAAGAAAGGTCATAAATTTAATAAAAAGACAACAAAATTAACCGTTATACATGTCATTTTTAAAGTTAAACAATTATTTTTGGTTCCCCGATTAGAGATCAAGACTAACACTGGATTATTGAAAGAAAAGAATTTTGAAATTAATTTTAATCTTTGATAATAATTTTAAAAAACGTAGTTTCCTTTTTTTCAAGTCAACTGTATATTTTCTAAAGCTTTTACTTGCCCTTTCGGAAGGCGTAAAAATTAAGATAGAGCTGTTTTCTCTGCAAATTTTGCACTATGGCGAAGCAAGAGAATGTATATTGAAATTATAATGAAACAAAAATAATTTTGTTTCTAAAGATAATATTACAAAAGTTATTTTTAATGCAAAAGTCTTGACATCAAATGCTAAAAATTCCGTGCGTTTATATGCCCACTTTTGACCGCGCTTTTCTACATAAGGAAATGTGAGATGAGGGTTGCCGAAGCAAAAGGATTAATGTGAAAAATATTACTAATGACACAAAGTCTAAATCATCAATTTTTATAATTTGTCTGCCTGTCCGTAAACGCGCATAAAATAAAAACTGTTGGGCTGATTTTAATAAAACTTGGCACATTTATAACCTTTCTAAACATATAAGCTTTATTTTATTAAATTAATTAATTAATTGCTGAGCTGAATCTAGGCTAGATAGCATCAAACTAACTGTTGGATTAGTGGCATAGCCGAAAAAAGTACCTGTATTTTTTCGTTTATCATTTACAATTGCTTATGAAAAATTCTTTAAACAAATAGAAAAAAATTTGTTATTTTAAAAACTAAAAGCGGCAATCAATTCTACCAAAGAAATTATTAAAAAAACTTTTGTGATGTTTTTTGGTCAGACTTCAAATAATTAGTGTAAAAAACGTAGAAGCCAATACAAATTGACGATATCTAATTTGAACAGTGTTGTAGTTGGAAGATTTAAGACCGCGTATAGTGTATTTATGTATACCGTATATATATATAGATATACTATATCTATATTTATACCGTATAAATAATTATATACTATCTATATATGTTATATCCTATAAATAGATACACAATATCTATCTTTATTGTACGTATAGATATACTAGTACGAGTCTGAATCCTCCGACCACAACACTGCATTTGAAATACACGTGTCAAAAAAATATAATTCTTTATGCATTTTCACACTAACAACTTAAACTCTGGAAAAAGAACATAATAAAGGTTATCGTCGCGATTTTTTCCGTAGAACCAATTGCCGCTTTTAGTTTTCCGAAATTCCAAATTTCTTATCTATTTGTTTTGTGACAGGTGGCTTATAAAAGTTAGGCTACCTGCCATATGCGGAAAGACAGAGTTCGTGGCGTAACTAACCGCGGCGCTATCAATCAAGGAATCGATAGCGCTACGCCGGAAAAAGCGCGAGAAATCGCGGCGTGCCAAAACGCAGTGTCATCGATCAAGCATCAATAGCGCTACGTGGGAAAACCGATAGGCGAGAGGGAAAGAAGGAGCCCTCCCCTCAAGCCTCCTTCTCGTTCGAGCCGTTCTTCGTGCTGCACGCGCTTTAATCTACTCACGGAGTTTTTCTCGATTTTCCGAGGAATTTTTCCTCCGTGTATCAGCAGCAGATATCGAGAAGACGATCTCTTCGATCATTTAGATAAAGTAAGTGGCCACTTAGTAGTAATTAGTTCGTGGTTTAAGTCGCTTTCGATTTTCCCCTGACGCGTGTGTGATCGCGTATATAGATATAGGAGAGCGTACGTGCGAGACCGCGTAACTTTTATTTGAATAGGCCGTGCGAGTGCGAGTGAGAAGATCGATATCTCTCTCTTGCACGGACATAGAATAGTTTTACGAGCGAGAAAAAGCCACTCTCGCCCATACAAACATTAAGCACGCAGTCGAGCGAGAGGAACGAGCTCCCTCGCGCAATCATAGACTGCATAGACAAGTAAGAGAACCGCTCTCACTCGAACAGTCATAGACTTCGTCAGTATAAAGGGAGAACTGCTCTCTCTATACCTGACGACCATAGACTAGATGTGTGTGTGTAGCCACGCGGAGTAAAGAGGGTGCGCATGCACAGTGCGCACCTCGTGAATCAGTTTTGCGCGTGAGGAAATACTAATTGCTCTTCACTCACAAGGGACCTTTTCGCAAAAATTGTTATATTTTGCATTACATTGTTGATTTTATATTAAATAAGCTTGTAGCACTGATCCGGTGCCTCTTTTCTTATTTTTTTTATTCCCTTTAGCGTCCCTGTTCCGAATACCGCCTCCTCCGCGGGTGTGCCAATCTAGCATTGGTACACATTCTAAGCAGCCAAGCTCGGTGGAAGCAGCGCTGGCAGCGGGCTTTAGGCAAGGCCCCTCCCACGTGAGATAAAGCAGGGTCTAAGGAAGATCCTGTATTTAAACATTTTTGTATTTAGTAATTTTCAGTTCAAATAAACGTGTTTGTTTTTGTGTTCATTTTAATCAGATATCTTAACTTAGTCGTAAGAGTAAAAAACCCGCGCGCTGAACCCCCTTCCTTACCTTTTTACGCCACCCTGATCCTTAGTGGCGTTACAATATATTTACCTGTTTATTTATTTATTTATTTAGCGCTTAAGTATACATATTGTTTGCGGTACCCACGATATCGCAACTATTTGAATATTTATATGAAAGCCAGCGGGCTAAAGCGACCACAGAAGTCATGGCTACAGAGGACTTCTCCAGGGTAGAAGAGTGGCTCATTACCATAAAGAACGAGGAGGTAGACGAAACCCTCTACGCTCTAAGGTTAAGGCCACATGGGTCACGATGGCAAAAGATGACCCGAATAAACAATTGGTAAAATTTCCCCGCAGCCGATTTTCAAAAAGAGGTCGCAAGGGCAGACGAGGCTGCCTAGGCGGCGAGAGCAGAAAGAAAGAGAAGCTTTGTGCCCCATGCGTGCCAGGAGAGGTTAGGCACAACGGCCGGGTCAGCGGACCACGACAGAGAAGAGCCGCATCCGCAGACCATGCTGTTAGAGGACGAGGCGGACCGCTCGTCCCTAATAGAAGAACGAGAAGAGGAGGTGGCAGACGAGGACGACCTGCCATAACACGGAGAGAATTCCGCATGATGCAGAAGCGCATCAAGAGTCTGACGCAAACTGTCGAAGGGTTGGTCAGATGCATCCAGGCGATGCACGCAGAAGCGCAGGATTCGTGGATTAGGAAAGAAGACGCGAATCCAAGGCCGAGTGCGTCGCCTATGAGAATAGAAGGCACGCCAGGCCCGTCCAGGCTACCACAGCGAGAGACCGTGTGACTGGCTCTCTCGCCACAGGCTTGGCGCAAGAGCAAAGCACCGAGCCATGTAGCATTCCAGGACACGTTCACGTGCGATTACGTGTCCACACATAGTAGCTCCCGCGTAGGCAAAGATTTGCAAGGAATTGCTAAGTGCCCGCCATCCCCTAGATCCGGCTTAAATTGAGCCTGAAGGAGGGGGTAAAGTTGCACTAATGCACCGAGTAATAGTGCATAGTGCTACACCGGAATGGTAGGCCCTCGGGATGTAGGTAGGATTGTCAGTCAGTGAAACATTACGTTCCAAGGAGAGCCGACTGACAGTATCGACGCGTTCTTCCGCAAGGTGAATGAAACAAAGAACGCGTCAGGGATAAGCGACCCAGAGATGCTGGCGTCGCTACCCGCGCTGCTGAGTAGCTTAGCCGAGATGTGATACGGCTGCCACAAGCATACGAGGGTGGTCTAAAAAGTTTCCGACCTCAAAGTGAAGATAGCAGCACTCGTCAATAAAAGCTAGCGAATTTCGTTGTTGATAGTTGCTAACCAAAGCTTCAGCCATTTTGGATGCGCAGTTGTTAGTTGACAGTCGTTTGAGTGAGCCCATGTGAGTTTTGTTGTGAAAATGGACAAAATCGAGTATCGAGCTATCATTAAATTTTTGTTTTTAAAAGGCAATATGCCTACGCAAATCAAAAATGAGTTGAACTTTGTGAATGGGGACTCTGCACCATCATTTACCACAGTGAAATTTTGGGCAGCTGAATTCAAACGTGGCCGTGAGAGCTTGGGAGACGATAAACGTTTGGGACGTCCAAAAACTGCAACCAATGACGATAACATCGCCAAAGTTCACCAAATAGTGCTAGACAACCGCCAAGGTAAAGTGATAGAAATGGCAGACATAATGAACATGTCCAAAGAACGTGTTTGCTACATATTAGGTGTAGTGAAAAGTAATCCATTATTTTGCCAATAGATGGCTTTAGTAGTCTGTATCTCCCGTTGTAGAAGTGCGATTGGGTTACACTAGATGGCGTTAGAAAGATAAGATTTTGTACTGAAAAAGCTTCGAATACAGTTTTGTGATTGCTCGACTCAGTATTTTTTTAGCACGCGTCAATGATGGACACCAACAAAGAGAAAATACGCCATATTCTACAGTTTTTCTTCGATAAAGGCAAAAACGCAAGCCAGGCTGCTGAAAATATGAATAGTGTTTATGGTCCTAATACTGTAACAGCCAATCACGCGCAATTTTAGTTTCGTCGATTCTGTTCCGGTAATTTTGACGTCAAAGATGCACCCCGCTCTGGGAGGCCAATTGTCGAAAATATAGATAAAATAATGAAAATCGTCGAGTCCGACCGTCACGTAAGCACTGTTTCGATTGCCCAGGAGCTAAACATAGCACAAAAAATCGTTTGGAACCACTCAAATAAGGCTGGATACAAAAAGAAATTCGATGTATGGGTGCCACACGAGTTATCGCAAAGAAACCTCATGGATCGAATTTCCATCTGCGAATCGCTTCTGAATCGCAACAATATCGATCCATTTCTGCAGCAGATGGTTACTGGTGATGAAAAGTGGGTCACTCACAACAACGTCAAGCGACAACGGTCGTGGTCAAATCGCAGTGAGCCGGCGCTAATGGTGGCCAAGCCAGGATTGACAATCACGAAGGTTTTGCTGTGTGTTTGGTGGGACTGGCAGGGAATTATCTACTATGAGCTGCTCCCCTACGGCCGAACTCTTAATTCGGACCTGTACTGTCCACAATTTGACCGTCTGAAAGAAGCAATCGCCCAGAAGCGGCAAGCTTTGGCTAATAGGAAAGGAATTGTGTTCCATCAGGACAACGCCAGGCCGCATACATCGATAGTGACTCGCCAGAAGCTCCGGGAGCTTGGTTTGGATGTTCTTATGCATCCACCTCATAGTCCGGACCTGGCACCAAGTGATTACCACCTGTTCCTGTCTATGACGAATGATTTTGCAGGAGAGAAACTCGCCTCAAGAGAAGATTGTGAAAATTGACTATCCCAGTTTTTTGACAATAAGGACAAGGGTTTTTACGAGAGAGGGATTGTGAAATTACCTCAAAAATGGCAACAAGTTATCGAAAAAAACGGTGCAAATTTGACCTAAATCGTATTATTTTATCTATGCTAAATAAAACCTTCAATTTAATGCAAAAATAATGGATTTCTTTTTACTACACCTAATATCAAATTAAGATTCAGGCACGAGAAAGCTGTCCGCACGTTGGGTTCCGCGTTTGCTTACGCTAGACCAAAAACGTGTTTAAATGAACATTTCTAACGCTTTATTGGCGCAGCTTAGGCGCAATATATCCGAGTTTTGGCGCCAATTAATTACTGTAGATGAAACTTGGATACACCATTACACGCCCGAAACAAAAATACAGTCAAAACAGTGGACTGCAAAGGGGGAACCGGCTTCAAAAAAAGCAAAAATCATTTTCTCGGCTGGAAAAGTGATGGCCACTGTTTTTTAGGATAGTCATGGAGTTATTTTAATCGATTATCTTTAAAAAGGAAAAACCATTACAGGAGCATACTACGCATCATTACCTGACAAGCTGAAGGCAGAACTTGCGGAAAAACGTCTACATTTGCAGAAAAAGAAAATCCTGTTTTACTAAGACAACGCGTCGTCTTACACCTCAGCGGTTGCCATGGCGTAAATCCACGAATTGCGGTTTAAGCTGCTTGATCATCCACCTTACTCACCAGACCTAGCCCCAAGCGACTTCTTTTTGTTTCCTTATCTAAAAATTGTACTCGGAGGTCAGAGATTTTCGTCAAATGAGGAGGTAATCACCTTCGTGAACAGTCATTTTGCAGAGAAAAACGCCGAGTACTATTTGGATGGGTTAATGAGATGGGAGCATCGCTGGGAGAAGTGTGCAAAATTGCAAGAAGACTATGTTGAGAAATAGAAAAAAAATTAAGAAAAAATGTCTTGTATATGTGTTAGGTCGGAAACTTTTCAGACCACCCTCGTAAATGGCAGACGTAGAAGGCGTTCTGCCAGTCAGCACGTGTGCGCTGGGGGTTCAAGGCAAATATACAGAAGCGGCTAAGGAACGTGGCGAGCCGCCGCTTCTAGCAGGCCGATGAACCAGCGCGCACATATATAACGTGCCTGCAGGCGATATTGATGAAGATATCGCCACCACTGAGCAAGGAGCTAATGGTGGGTAGTCTCCACGATAATCTGCTCCCGCAAATAAAAATTTACCATATGCGAAAGGTAAGGGCTGAAGCCGTCCTCAAGACCTTTATTGAGCGTGTCGTGCTCCGATTCGGTTCGCTGGAAGTACTCCTGACCGATAATGGAACGGAGTTTAAGAACCGGATCGTTGATAGATACCTGAAGAAGCACGGTATCCATCATTTCACGACACCGGCCTACCATCCACAGGCGAATCCTGTCAAGCGGGCAAACAGGACGATCAAGACGACGATCGTGGCCTGTTTGAAGGAATCGCACGATCGTTGGGACGAACACCTGTTTGAAGTGGTGTTTGCCTTCAACACGGCTGAGCAGAGCGCCGTCGGGGCGAGCTCGGCACTGCTCAACTACGGCCGACAGCCCGCTCCTCTGAGGAGTGAAGCCCGCACGTCATGCAAGGCTTCCGCTCAGGTATTGCAGCAGAAAGCAATACAGGGCTGGATAGAGCGCGTTCGAAAGCTACCGGAGCTTCACACGCGCGTCGCCGTAATTGCCTCCAAAGAGTAGGAGAGGCAGGCGCGCTATTACGTTGCACGCCGCCGTGAGCTCTCCTTACAAGAAGGTGACTTGGTGTGGAATAAGAACAAAGTGCTTTCTTTCACAGCCCAGGGGATAGCGGGGAAGCTAGCCCCTAAGTTTGCAGGGCCTTACATGGTCAGTAAAGTTCTGAGAAGCAATACGTACGAGCTGAGGGACGGAGATGAATGTACTATCCGTCCCGTACACGTCAGCCAGCTCAAGGAGTACGTAGCTGCCCAACCGTCGCCACCAGAAGAGGACGAGAATACGACGAGCCGTACTCTCGACGCGGTGGGGCCCCTCCTGACGAGCCAACCAGGAGCAGGCCCAGTCCCTAGCGGGGGGCCCTCGCAAGGTGAGTGCGCGGCCGCTGCGCTGACCAGAAAGTGCGGTCGACCCCGAAAGATGGTCTGCGTCGTGAGGCGTCCCACAATGACTGTAAGGGAGCCACCGTCGACCGACGATCGACCGGGGGTAGGCGCGCGCGCTAAGCGAGGCCTGGAAAGGCCATCGGGTAGTAGGAGAGCGAAATGCGTTAGCGAGAACGCTCTGACTTCGCCTTGCCAAACACGCGCGAACTCGTAGTCGCCAACCCCACCTAACCCTCTTTCCTCCCCATTATGTTACAGGTTGTGGAAGCCACCAACACCCACGAAAAAGCTATCGACGCTTTTGCGAAGTCCTTAGCTCATATAAGGGCACTGAGCGTAAGTGAGGAGGCCAACGAGTTTATCGTAGGCATGCTTTGGCTGGTCAGGGAGGTGACGGCTGACAAAAAGCAAGTCGGCGGTGGCTCGTCGACCATTCAGATCGAGGAGGTGCAGAACGCGCCGCATGAAGAGGACGAGCGCGCGAAGGCCTCACGCGCCTTCACCAGCGCCCCACCACGGCTCCGTCGCCCCAAGGCCGAGCAAGAAACGAAGGACGCGCGTTGGGAGACCCCGCGCGCCTTCGATCAATCATCACAAGAGGACGCGCGCCGTAAGTCCCCACCAGCCGGACCACAGCCAGCCCCGGAGGGTGTGCAGAGAGAGATTCCACGAATGCCCAATTCACCTCCGCCAGTCAGCACTGAGGCCAACTGGGAGAAGGTGAAGGAGCTCGTGTGGAAGGGCAAGAGCTCCTTTAAGGCGCTACGAAAGCGCCTCGATTCGATATATCGCCGGGGCGACCGGTGTTACGCTGCTGCCAGTGACGATTTAAAAAAAAAGATCGTTGCCGAAGACGAGGCGATAGAGATGTTTTCGTGGCGAACGGCGTACGAAGCGGAGGACTTCGAGCAGGAGCGGCGCCGGCAACAGCGAGAAGACCGCCGCAAGAAGGAGGAGGAACGCCAGTGGGTGATAAAAGAGACCGCCCGCCGCGAGAGGCAGGTCCAGGAAGAAGCGGCGTGGTGCCAGCCTGCCTGGGAGGAGAAGCAGCGCCGCGTGCAGCAAGAACTTCAGGCCGAAGTAGCCTGCGACGCCAAGCGGGTACGAGCCGTGGCAGCCCAGGTCGCTAGGGCAAAACTGGAGGCTGAGAGGGCGAGCCGGGTGGAGGAAGACCAGCGCGCCAAGGGGAAGCCGCCCCAATGCTTTATGTGCGGCCTGATGGGTGTGGAAAGAAGCAAAAAATGCCCCAGGCTGCACGAACATTGGAAGTTTAAGGAGCCCTGGCAATGAAGAGCCAGGGTCTCCTGTCGGTCAGGGCCCGGGTAAGGAGCCCAGGCCTCCCTCCTCTGCGTGTAGGAGCCCTGGGCAAGAAAAGCTATTGCCTCTATACTAGTCATGTATTTTTAAGGAAATATAATTATTTTTGTACATTTTTCATATCTAAGTGTCTCATTCCATCCTTCCAATCCTCATCCCGACCTAAGCCTAGGGGAGGCAACAGTCAGTAGCTGCTAGTCGAAGCCTAGCCGCGACTGGGGGAGGGGTGTGACAGGTGGCTTATAGAGGTTAGACCACCTGCCATATGCAGTAAGACAGAGTCCGCGGTGCAACTAACCGCGGCGCTATCGATCAAGGAATCGATAGCGCTACGCGGGAAAAAGCGCGAGAAGTCGCGGCGTGCCGAAACGCGGCGCCATCGATCAAGCATTGATGGCGCTACGCGGAAAAACCGATAGGCAAGAGGGGAAGGAGGAGCCCTCCCCTCAAGTCTCCTTCTCGCCCGAGCCGTTCTTCGTGCCGCACGTGCTTTAATTTACTCACGAAGTTTCTCGCGATTTTCCGAGAAATTTTTCCGCCGTGTATCCGCAGCAGATATCGAGAAGACGACCCCTTCGATCATTTTAATACAGTAAGTGGCCACTTAGTAGTAACTAGTTCGCAGTTTAAGTCGCTTTCGATTTTCCCCTGACGCGTGTGCGATCGCGTATATAGATATAGGAAAGCGTACGTGCGAGACCGCGTAACTTTTATTCGAATAGGCCGTGCGAGTGCGAGTGAGAAGATCGATATCTCTCTCTCGCACGGAAATACAATAGTTTTACGAGCGAGAAAAAGCCACTCTCGCCCATACAAACATTAGGCACGCAGTCGAGCGAGAGGAACGAGCTCCCTCGCGCAATCATAGACTGCATAGACGAGTAAGAGAACCGCTCTCACTCGTACAGTCATAGACTTCGTCAGTATAGAGGGAGAACTGCTCTCTCTATACCTGACGACCATAGACTACACGTATGTGCGTAGCCGCGTGAAGTGAAGAGAGTGCGCATGCACAGTGCGTATCTCGTGAATTAGGATTGCGCGTGAGGCAATACTAATTGCTCTTCACTAACAAAGGATCTCTCCGCAAAAATTGTTATATTTTGTATTACTTTGTTGATTTTATATCAAATAAGCTTGTAGCACTGAGCCGGTGCCTCTCTTCTTATTTATTTTATTCCCTTCAGCGTATCTATCACAAATATCGCCGCCTACGCGGGTATGCCAATCTAGCATTGGTACACATTCTGAGCAGCCAAGACCGATGGAAGCAGGTCTGGCAGCGGGACCTTAGGCAAGGCCCCTCACAACAGAGTTAAAGCAGGGTCTAAGGAAGATCCTGCGTTGCTAACGGGCCGTAATCGATTACACCCGTTACAGCTAAAATAATTGGTTAATAACAATTGCAAATAATAAAAGAAAAAACACGATTACTTTTTTTGCGGCTATTTCACCAATCCCATAGTTAGTTTGATGCTACCTAACCTAGATTAGGCTCAAGATTT
Source organism: Chalcis sispes (assembly GCA_949987625.1). Taxonomy (NCBI): domain Eukaryota; kingdom Metazoa; phylum Arthropoda; class Insecta; order Hymenoptera; family Chalcididae; genus Chalcis; species Chalcis sispes. The sequence goes on along the minus strand of OX465096.1, from coordinate 44,482,582 downwards.
AATGGGTTGAGCTGAAAAATGGGGTCCTAATTTAAAGTCGTTTACACTTATAATGTTTAGTGTAAAATAATACTCAATATTCATGAGAACTACACAGTCAAGTTTTATAGATTTAGAGTACCTGGGAGCGATGCGGTAGATATTTAAATACTGAAAGTGTTTAAATTTTGCTGAGCTACGTCTCTTAATTGCAATATAAAATTAGTTCTACTAGTGAATGAACATAATCTTTTTCTGTCACTAAAGGAGATTCATATTAAAACTAACAAGATTTAAATAATTATAAAAATTATAAGACAATTAGAAGGTAATGTTGTAATAAGTTTCCATCAAATAAAATCAACTTTTATTCTAGTTCCGTTTAGCCTTAAAGCTTGCATATCGGCTAAAAAATAATCTTAACATTATCTTGTGATTATTTTACACTTTTTGAAATCTGTCATTTTTTATGATAATAGACGTGTTAAAAATTAAATAGCAATTCTTTTTAGAATATTGGACTTACCTTATATTGAAAAGAAACATTTACTTACCATGTAAATTCATAATCGAATTCTACTTTTATATCATATTTATTGTTGATATGTATTTAAATCAATATTAATGATATATTCTTGAAAATTTAAAAAAAATGAAAATTTTCTGAAATCATTATTTTTTCTTTTAAGATAGTCTGAATAAGTGAAATCAATAAAGAAGGATTTAAATTTAAAGATTGCTACTTGAGTAAAAGCTTAATAATATTTGTATGTTTGTATGTACATATTTATTTAATTATAGAACAACTTATTTCTTACAGATTTTCATATATTATTATTGATCCTATGAGAATTTTCATTCTTTTTATTTCTCAAATTAATTGACGAATCCGAGTATGAACTTATTAACGTTGTTGATAAACTAGTTATTTCTGTCATACTGAATTTAGGTACCGTACAACATAATTGTCTGTAGTTCCAATAATTGGGTAATGAATGAGAGATTTTTTCTTTTTCTTCATGACTAGTTTTCAAGTTATTTTCAACATGACTGTTCACGAAAGAATTATATAATGTTGCTAAAACATAAAATAAACGATATTAAATAGTATTTTAATAAATAGATGGGCAAGTGAAAGATTAATTATTAATTAAAAATGTATGTCTAGATACTTATTTTAAAATTATTGGATATTTTTGTCAAAAATATAGCAAGTAAATTTTTAACTTATGTGAAATTTATCATAACATTTGCATTTATAATAAAATTATGAGTTGGAAGTTTGCATTGTTATTAAGTGGTTACAATTTTTGCAAAACATTTATTTACATCAAAAGTATTGCATAAAAAAATATTAAAAAGGCTATTAAAAAATTTTTATTTCATAATATTATAAAATAACTTTTGAATATTTAAAGTTAAGGTTGTCATTTTTAGTAGAATAAATAACTTGCACTAACGCACTATTAAAGTTTATTTATATTTTTATTTATTTATAAAGGTTCACAGAGTGCAAACCGCGATACAAAAGGATTTCGTATTAAAAAAAAACGTTCACTCAATAAGAATTATAAGTGCCGACTGACGCTGAAGCGCTTCGCGCGCCCAAAATAAATAACTAAAGGGGAGGGAGAGAGAGCGCAGCGCGCCATCTCTTCAATACTCCCTCCCGCGCTAGCTCTCGCTCTGCAGCCTCTATTTATTGCATTAAACACACCAATAAACAGATTAGTTTATTTATATACATATTTAAAAAATTCATTATTTTCTTGATCAAACAATCATGCAATTCAAATGATAAGGGTTTAGTTAATACGTCCACGATCTATTTTTCCGACGAAAGCCATTGTACATTTATATGATTATTTCGAACACACTCTCGCACATAGTGTTCTTTAATATCGACCATATGTCTTAATTTATTTCCTCCGCCCGTTTTAACACTTGCTTCTGCCGCTTTATTATCGCACCAGAATGTTATCGGAGTAAATTCTGTCTCTATTATTTGTTTCAAAGAATTGTATATTAAAATCAATTCTTGACTACAGTCGCTCATAGCTACATATTCAGCCTGACATGTAGATAATGCAACATATCGTTGCTTTCTCGTTCGCCACGCAATCGTATCGCCGAATAACTTGATTACGTATCCACTTGTTGTTATAGATTGCTTACAGTCGCCTAGGCTTGCATCAAAAAAGCCTTGTAGATCATTTCGATAACCACGATAATATAGATCAAGGCCTTTTGTGCCCTTACGATAACGAAACACTCCCTTTATCATTTTCCATTCATTTTCTGTTGGGTTGACCTGATGTCTACTTAACACATTTATTGCATACGTTATATCGGGACGACTTGCATTTGATAAGTAAAGAAGCGTACCAATAGCTTCTCTATATGGTCTATTTTCTCCATTTTTTTATGTAATTAATTTTTCTATTTTCTCTGTCTCTTCTCTGAACTTACGTTCTCTATTCATTACTTGGTTTGTGACCATAGGTGTCCTTTAAGGGTGCATTTCCTTAAAACCAAACTTTCGCAACATTCTGTCGATATATCTTTGTTGTTTGATTATTAATACTTTCGCTTTTCTATCTCTTTCTATTTCTAATTCAAGAAACGACTTCGGTTCGCTTAAATCAGTCATCTTATATTCTTTTATTAACTGTCGCTTAATTTCATTTAACGGGTTACCCCCACTTGCGACTTTGGAAAAATCGATTTTTTGTAATTGCATTTTTTTGAAGTATAAGTATCTGAGAATATGACCCGGAAATTTCAAGTCGATCCGAACAAAATTGACTGAGATATGAGCGTTGAAAGAGAAGAATCCGTTGTGTAAACAACTGGCAATTAAAACTTTAAACGCGTTTTTCTCGAAATGGCATTTCTGAAGTCGGTGACCAAGATTACTCAAACACCAATAAACCGATCTTCTTGAAATTTTGCAGGCTTATTTAATACATAAAAATGTAGTCTTTAATCGTTCAATTTTGTGTTTAAAAAAAAATGGCCGTTTTATAGCCAAAAAACGGCCGCTTTTTTTCGTTAAAATCAAACCATTAACTTTGACTGTCCGCCATTTTGTGAAAAATAAATATTTTTTTAAATTCTTTGATTAAAGACTAGTTTATACTTATATTTAACTAAATCTATTCACATTTTCTGTTTCAAATGATCCACTTTGCCGCAATGTTGGTCACCGCAAACCGTATAAATAAAAACACTATTTTATTGGCGGCCATTTGCCACTTAACAATGTAATATTTTGCAATAAAAAAATTACTGAAAGTTCTTCAAGATGTATTCTTTAAGATAATATAATAATCGTTTAAAAAAGTTTTGTAGTTTTCTTTAAAAAAATTCATGAAAAAGGCCTTTTTTGTTGAGCTACAACTAGGGGTAACCCCTTAATTTATTTTTATCATTACATGCCAGTAGAATGTCGTCCACATAGAAAGTTAATATTAATATTATATTTGCTTTCTTCCTAGTAAATAAGCATAATTCGTCTTCGTGTGGTGTCAGTCCCATTCGTATTGCTGTCGCTTGGAATTTTCATTCCAGCACTTTGGACTCACTTTCAGATCGTAAAGTGCTTTCTTTAATTTACAAACTTTTAGTTGCTTTATTGTTAGATTACATTCTATTCTATCAAGTATTTCCATCAAAACCTTGCTATGAAGTAATCCATTCAAGAAAGCAGTTTTTACATTCATTTGACATAACTCCAGATCGTAGTTTTTGGCAATCGCTAGAACTGATCTAATTAGCGGCAATCGTGATACTAGTGCATATGTTTCTTGCAACTCATAAATGTTCTTATCTAGTATGTTCTTAGTCAAATGAAGCCTCTTATTACCAATCTGGCTTTATATCTGACGCTACTGTTTGGTTCAATCTTTTTCTTTAGTACCCATTTGGAATCAATTTTTTTGGAATCGGTTTCTTTCCAACGCTTGTGATGGTTGGCTTGTCGATTATTCCCCAAACATTATTTTTATACATTGAGTTCAACTCTTCTTTAATTGCCTCTGTCCATTTTTTTTCTCTGTCGTTTCAATGGCTTCTTGATAAGAACCTGGATTACCATTTGTTTCTGCCAAAAGAGCATGAATTGTTTCGTCGTCCATTAAATTTTCTTCTGTAACCGTCGCTTTATTCTTTCGCGGGCGACCTCTGCCTCTTTTCGGCACTCCCTCCGTTCGCGACGTATCTTAAGGGATTTCATTTTCAAATTCTACGAACCATGTATCAGTGTTTATGTCACTGTATATATTTTCCCAGTTATTTACATCTTGATTTTTGTATTTATTTGCAAATACAAGTTTTTCGTTAAATTTTACATCTCTGTTTTCATTAAATTTTCTTTCTTCTGGTTTGAATAAAATTTAGCCTGTCTCTTAGTACCCTACTAATATCGCTCGCTTTCCAATACATTTAAATTTCGGACCTGTCTTTCGCTGAACCTTTATGTAGGCTAAACATTCAAAACGTTATAGCTGATTTATGTTTATTATGTACTCTGAATTGAATATTTTAATCGGAGGAACCATTTCATTCGAAGCATGTGGCGTTTTGTTGTACGCCAATACATCTGATCTAAGGGCCAAATCCCACATGTTTTCAGGTAATCCAGAGTCATACATCAACGCTTGCACTTTCATTTGAGTTGTCTGATTAAATCTCTCAGACACTCCGCTATGTTGTGGGGTATCCGGACAAGCAAGCTGTAGCTCTGCCCCTAGTTTCTCTGAAACTTTTACCGTATATCCTCCTGTAAAATCTGTTCTCAAGTAATATACTTTCGCATCCCTTCCTAACAAATTTCATGCGCTCTTTACAAAATTTTCTTCGCAATGACCTGTCTCAACTTTCGCTTTCCTTGGGTAAGCCATTGCCAACCGAGAGAAATCATCTATGAACACATATATATTTATATCACTTGGGATAAGTCGTTAAACTTATTATCCCCATTATACCAGAATGAATTATCTGCAGAGGTTCCATCCCACTTTTAATTCTTTATTTTCTTAAAACTTCCTTTGCAATTCCTTTAAATATCCCAAGAATGCATGTCCCATTCTTACATGCCAGAGCATGGCTTTATTTATGGGCGATTGTTTACTGGACTTCTCTTCAAGCTCAACATCACAGTTCGCTTGTTCATCCTGCTGCATATCATTTGCTTCGTTTATTTGTCGGTCACATAACGTGTTTTCAAAATCAGAGTTTAACTCTGTTCTCGTTCTGTATTTTCAATTTTATTCGCTATTGTATTGTACTTTCTTCATTTTCTTTCGCTTTTCCGCTTTCTGTCATGCTTCGTGTTGTTAAATATGCTATTATATTCCTTTTTTCTGTTCGCTCATTAGCTCACAATTTGTTCATTTCAAACTCGACTGTCCAATAAGGCTTTTTATGAATGCCCGTCATAAATGACTCATTAGATTCAGGATCATAAATATTAATTCGCTCATTGTCTAAATTAACGCTTAGTCCCTGATTAGTAAACTTTCGCAAGGATAACGAATTCTCTAATAAATCTTTCGCATATATAACTTTATTTAAATTAAGAATTTTATTTTGTTCTGCAATTACTTGAACCGCGCCTACTCCCTTTGATCTCAAATTCGGACGGTCGCTTTTATTTGAGTACCTGATTTCGCCAGGATTATCATTAAATGTTTTAAATATTAATTTTGAATTAGTTAAATGTTCCGTCACTCCAGTATCTATGAGAAATTTTGCTAATCCGAATCTTTCTTTTCTTTTATCGATACAATTTGATTCAAAAACGCTAACACCTATTTTAGTATCTATTTCCTTTTTAATCAACGATTTATCCTTGTACTTACCTTTTCTAGGAGGATTTTCTTTTCGCTTTCTGTCAATTGTATTTTAAAATTTCTTATTATAGAATGTTTTACTCTTAAAACTGTTTGTTCTCTTTCTGTTATTTCTATATTCTATATTCTCATTCGCTATTCTACTGAAAGTGTGTCGCCTTTTACTGTCGCTAGTATCGCGTTTATTATTTAATTTTCTTTTATTTCCGCGATAATTATTTCCGCCACTATATTTGTAATTAATATTTTGTTGATGCCTCTGATCGCTTCTTCTCTTCCTTATGCGACACTCTGCTACTATGTAGTTGGTCAACCTTTTGCATTTAAAACACACTTTTTTGTAAGTGCCCTTGTGCGGGCAATCAAATGCCATGTGACCAAAATCGTCACAATTGAAGCAGCGTGGTGCCTCCTTTGCGCCTGTCGCTACCATTGCTGTCGCTTTTTCCGTCGCCTTCATTGGTTCTTTTATACTTTTAAGCTGTAGAACATATAATTTTAATTGGTCATAATTAGGAATTTTATCTGTAGTGCTTCTTATCAAGAAATCTATATTTTGGATCTGAGGCACTTTCGTTAATATAGCATTGTAAAACGTATCTCGCTTTTCCTCGTCTGGCAAAATATTATTGCTTGACAAATTATTATAACTTCTAACTAGCTCTTTAAAACGGTCTATAAATTCTGTCGCTTTTTCTTTGATAGGATTATATCGAATTTTGTATAATTTGCTTCTAATTGTTGTAGACGTTACATTAAATTCACTTGATTTGTGACGTGGTGTTTTTGCACCAGTCACAGGAGGAGGCCAAAGCATAGCTTGTGCGCCTCCTCGTAGCTGGAATACCCCCCCCCCTTTTACAATCTTGGCAGTCTCGCAGGACTGCCAAGCTGTAGCCTAACTAACAGCCACGCAGGGCTGTGCATACCTTACCTGCCCCAAGTACAGGGGCTTCGAGCTCAATTACAGGCTCTTGCAAGGAGCTAGTCTCAGGAGCCCCTGGCTAGTCCTGGCAGTGCTCGCACACACTAAAGCAGGGTTTCTTTCTAAGCTCCTTCCTGTCCTTGTAGTGGTCTCCGCACCTGCAACCTCCCGGACAGTAATTAAACAAGGAAGAAAATAATAATAGCAGCTGCACCTTGGAAGAGAAGTACAAGCTGCCACACAACATCATAGGAAAGTGGAAGAGGAGGTTAGAAGGCAAGCGAAGACACATAAGCACCGCAGTTAAGTGCAATTAATTACGTACCTGGAATGATCTAATAGTGTTGCTTCGCTGCCGCTGTGAGCAGGCTATCGCTGTGACCGACACCGCTGCTTCGCTTTCTCTACCGCTCATCATATGACTCGCCAGCTGTTGATCCGCCGTACTGCCGCACCTGAAAAAGAAAAACAAGCGACAAATGAGTCGATGCCTACCAGTCAGGGGACGCGTCGACTTACCTGGACTCTCTGGACATCGGAGATAGATTCTCGCCGCTCCGGAGAAGAAACACAACAACACTGGCACTCGCGAGCGGGTAACCTAAACGCGCGCTGCTGGCGAACAGTAATGTCAACTGCTGACAGCGCTGTGCGCGCGCGGCGGCTGCGTCACGTAACGTACTTTACACGTACGTTGCGCTGGCGCAGAACGATTATCTAAAAGCCAAAGTATCCTTCCCGGCTATGTGTGTGCGACTGCGACGCGTGCTACGTGCCATTTTTGTCTTTTCGCGTCTTGTTTGCCCACGGCCGCTCTAATCGTGAGCTAGCCGTGCTACGTATTTGCCGCGCACAAAACCGCGCTACACGAGTGTAGCTGGTGCCCTGGGCTCGCGTAAAAACGCGATCATTTCTTGTATTTAGGTAATTTTAAGTTGAATAAACGGTGTTGTTTAGTTTTGTTTAAATTCGTAATTTTTACTCTTTGCTAATAAGAAACCCGCCCGCTCCCCCTACATTTGTACGCCACCCTGATCCCCAGTGGCGTTACAAATTGACGCCGACAGCGTGGGGCCGACACAAATCACGCTGATTTGTGAAAGATTTTCGGGATCGCGCAATCGTGTGTATGTATGAGGACAGTGAAAAATTTGTGTATAATAAAAGCAGAGACAGTAAAGTGTGAAGTAAAGTGCATGATTGGTAGTCGCTGTCGCAAGCGAATACCGCATCTCGAACTCGCCGTTCACCGCCATTTTTCGCGAGTCGTAAAAGCACACGCGGCCGGACAAGGACGAGGAGGGAAGGAAGCCAGTGGATAGCCATCTTGATCGACCACGCGAAATAGCCGCGCAGTAGCGCTGGCGCTCGCATACGCCACGTCGGAGGTTGGTAAGCTTATTTGAGTGTGCGCATCCAGCGGTAAGATCGAGACTATTCGCGATAATTTTAAAACAAATTGTTTGGAAAGAAAGTTGCGAAAGTCAAGTAAAATTTTAACTTGTTTTTTTCAATTTAATTAGTGATTATTGAATATTTCAATTTTTTTTATAATATTTTGTGTTTTTATTTTTCGATAAATTCAACAATTTGTTTTTAATAAATAATTTTATTTTTTTATTTTTTTATTTCTTTTTTGTTGCTTTCGCTGTGCTTGACTTGCTGCCTACCAGTAAAAATTTTCTAGATATCTAATAAAAAAAAAAAAAAAAAAATTTATTTTGCATGATATCGAATTACATTAAAAATTTGTGTGTTAGTGTTGCGTACCGCCGCTATTATCCCCACCCGCATGTGTTAGAGTGAGTGCCTATCTGCCGTGGAGCCGTGACGTCAGCTCGATAGCTGCGAGTGTAGCGCCGCGCTTGGACGCGTATCAGCGGACGCGTGTCTCAACTACGGAGTTTAGCACGACGCAAGTTACGTCGTATATTCGACTGGCGCTTCGGAGCGGTTGAAATAATCGTTTCTTTTCGTTTCTTTCGTTTGGAATAATAATTCAAACGGCAAAAAACTTGTTATTTGATATAGAAATTTTGTGCATCACCTTTTTCTCATAATGTAGCGTTTGTCGTCTCATATTGTATTTAATTTTAATATATGTCGTTCATAATCTTTCGGGTTACTTTTATAATTAAGTTTGCTCTTACCATAATTTTTATAATTATGGTTAAATAACGATTATAAAAATAATAATAAAATGATCATTACTTTTATTATCATTATTACTGCTAATATTATTATTACTGCGTTTTGAACAAAATAATAAGTATTTGAACAAACATCAGATAAGTATAGAATATTATAAGAATATAATTTAAATATAACTAGAATAGAATGTTGTATTCAATTCAGAGTCACCAGTCAGGTTCACCGCAGAAAACTTGAATCATTCTACTTATCACACTTGCAGAATATCGAAGTTTTCATTGCTACAAAGACAATAATAGTGGTGACAACTTAAAGTATTGAGTCTTTTAATTTTCTTAAATAAGTATTTTTTAGATCTATAACATTCATAAATAAAAGTTATATAGTAATTCTTACAAATAACCAAACTAATTATATACTTATAATTTAAGTATTTTTATAAATGATATTTATTTTATATTATTTTCTTTGATTATATAACTCACATTATTCCTTATATTGTAATTTTAATATACATACGAGGGTGGTCTATAAAGTTTCCGACCTCAACGTGGAGATAGTAGCACTCGTCAATAAAAGCTAGCGAATTTCGTTGTTCATCTGTTGACAGTTGCTCACCAAAGTTTCAGCCATTTTGGATGCGCAGTTGTTTGTTGACAGTTGTTTGAGTGAGTCGATGTTAGTATTGTTGTGAAAATGGACAGAATTGAGTATTGAGCTGTCATTAAATTTTTGTTTTTGAAAAGCAATACGCCTACGCAAATCAAAAATGAGTTAAAATCTGTATATGGGGACTCTACACCATCATTTACCACAGTAAAATTTTGGGCAGCTGAATTCAAACGTGGCCATGAGAGCTTGGGAGACGATGAACGTTCGGAACGTCCGAAAACTGCAACCACTGACGATAACATCGCCAAAGCTCACCAAATGGTGTTAGACGACCGCCGAATTAAGGTGATAGAGATGGCAGAGGTTATGAACATCTCCAAAGAAAGTGTTTGCTACATATTAAATCAAGATTTAGGCATAAAAAAGCTGTCCGCACATTGGGTGCCGCGTTTGCTCACGTTATACCAAAAACGTGTTGGAATGAACATTTCCAACGCTCTATTGGCACAGTTTAGGTGCAATAAATCCGAGTTTTGGTGCCAATTAATTACTGTAGATGAAACTTGGATACACCATTATACGCCCGAAACAAAAATACAGTCAAAACAGTGGACTGCAAAAGGGAAACCGGCTCCAAAAAAAGCCAAAACTGTTTTTACGGCTGCAAAAGTGATGGCCACTGTTTTTTGGGATAGCCATAGAGTTATTTTACAGTCTGTCAAGTAAGAGCGTGGTCGTGTTGATTTATAAAAAAATTTATTTGATTAAACTTCCATATTTATATATACATTGTACACATTACAAACAATGATGCAATTCGGTCAATAATGTGTCCAGTCACCACCGGCGTCGATAATTGCCTGGCATCTCCGAGGCATGCTTTCTACTAATTTGATGGCGTATTCTAGTGGCAAGGATCTCCAGATCCGACAAATTTCGTAAGACAACTGCTTCAAAGTGTATGTGCGTCTTCCACGAAGCTTCCGTTTAATATATGCCCACACATATTCAATAGGGTTTGCATCGGGCGACTGCGACGGCCAATCCAATGTAACGATGCCAGATTGAGTCTTCCACTGAGTACAGAGCTTGCTGTGGTTTTTAGGATCGTTGTCCTCCTGCAGAATCCAATCTTTATTTTTTGTGATGAACCATCGTTTGGTAGATGGCAGTAAAGCCTTTTTGTAGATTTTTATCATTTTCTCAGCATTTAGGTTGTCAGTTAAGAGGTGCAAAGTGCCGAATCCCTGTTTTGAGAAGCAGCCCCAAAGATGCACCTTTATTCCATGTTTTACGTTTCGCTAAACAAGCCTATTGGTGGAAGTTGACCAGGCTCGCGTGAGGACAGAACGTGCCCATATAGAACATTCATCAGTAAAAATGACATTTTCGAAATCTCTATCAATATTCTCATGCGCCCAAGCGAGTCGCTTTGTCACATGTTTTTCAGTCAACAGAGGCTTTTTTATTGTGTTGCGCCATTTCAGATGATGAGTACGAAGATGGGTTCGGATAGTTTCGTAGGATATATCGAAACCTTTTGCCATTAATTTTGTTTGTCCTTGCCGCAGTGTTAAAGCAGGATTCCGCGAAAACAGATTCACTATTCTTTTTTCATCTTTTTTGTTCACTTTTCCTATCGAGCCACGTTCTGGTAAATCATCGACATTTTCAGCCACTTTATATCGCTGTATCCACTTCTGTACAAATGCCTTCGACTTTCTTATATATTTAGCAGCCGCTGATTGCGACATTTTGGGACCTTTCGGGTGGATGCAAAGGAACACAGCCTCGTAGCGCGACGCGTACTTAGCACTCATGGCGTTTAACGTGATTCTCTTATAAAAGATCAACGACAACTAAAACTTTGTTGACAATGCATTAAGGACAAAGCTTTTTTCTATTGGCTCGCGAAAGAATTAGAGCGAAATCTTTTATTACCTGTCGGTAAAGTCGACCACGCTTTTACTTGACAGACTGTAATCAATTATCTTCAAAAAGGAAAAACCATTACAGGAGCATACTACGCATCATTACCCGACAAGCTAAGGGCAGAACTTGCGGAAAAACGTCCACATTTGCAGAAAAAGAAAATCCTGTTTTACCAAGACAACGCGTCGTCTCACACCGCAGCGGTTGCCATGGCGAAAATCCACGAATTACTGTTTTAGCTGCTTGACCATCCGCCTTACTCACCAGACTTAGCCCCAAGCGACTTTTTTTTATTCCCTCATCTGAAAATTGCACTCGGAGGACAGAGATTTTTGTCAAATTAGGAGGTAATCACCTTCGTAAACAGTCATTTTGCAGAGAAAAACGCAGAGTACTATTTGGATGGGTTAAAGAGATGGGAGCATCGCTGGGAGAAGTTTGTAGAATTGCAAGGAGACTATGTTAAAAATTAAAAAAAAAATTAAGAAAAAATGTCTTGCATCTGTGTTAGGTCGGAAACTTTTCAGACCACCCTCGTATAGTATTAATGTAAAAATATTAGAAAGATCTTTTTTGTTCACTTTTCCTATCGAGTCACGTTCTGGTAAATCATCGACATTTTTAGCCACTTTATATCGCTGTATCCACTTCTGTACAAATGTCTTCGACTTTTTCTTATATTTAGCAGCCGCTGATTGCGACATTTTGGGACCTTTCGGGTGGATGCAAAGGAACACAGCCTCGTAGCGCGACGCGTACTTAGCACTCATGGCGTTTAACGTGATTTTCTTTCAAAAGATCAACGACAACTGAATCTTTGTTAACAATGCATCAAGGACAATGCTTTTTTCTATTGGCTCGCGAAGAAATTAGAGCAAAATCTTTAATTACCTGTCGGTGAAGTCGACCACGCTCTTACGTGACAGACTGTAATTCTTCACATTTCCCTTGGATTAAACTAGCATTCGATATACTTTGACTTACAGCACGCTTTTCGTTACGTATTACTATCTCCCTTTCATTCGTCTATTCCTTTGTATGAGTTACGTTGCTCCTTTTTTCTGGAAACTCCCGGCTCTTTGTTATCTTTTTACGTTTATTCATAGATACCGCGCGGCTTGGCTTAGGGCTTTGTATCTGCTCCCAGCCGTCGAGCGATCGTTGTTTCTTTGTCTTGTTGTACAGTAAAAGTCTCTCTTGTTCTCTATTTTATTGCTCTCGGTTCCTTCATTTTTCTTCCATTTTTGCACCTACAGTGTGCAGGGAGAGATATCTAGTCCTAAATCAAGAAGGTTTCTTTTTTATTATGTCGACAGCTTTTTGGAGTATTTTTACACCTCTTTTGAGTGTTTCTGATTTTATTTTTTTAAAGATTTTTGGTGATATTGGAGACATGTATAGAAGGGGGCTTAAGACACCTTCTTGTGAAACTCCTTTGTAAATAAATCTAGGTTAATTTAGGGAATCAGTGAAAATGCATCTTTCGTGTGTTAAAAACTTAATTAATTTCAGGATGCTGTTAGAGCAACCGATTGCTGAAAGCTTAGTTAGTAATAAGTCCGAATTGATATTATCGAATGCGCTTACGGCTTCAAGAAAAGCGCCCAATACATCCTTTTTTTCGAGAAAAGCTTTGTCAATATTTAGTGTGAGATTGAGAAGGTTGTCAGTGCAAGATTTGCCTTGTCTTCAGCATTGTCATCACCGTTGTAGTCTGTTTTTTCATAATGTTTCAAACAACTTACAGAGACTGGATGTTAGTGAAATCGGTCTATAATTTATACTATCTGCTTTTTTTATAAAGTGAACAAAGCAATATTTCCAACTTTGAGGGTAATCTTTTTTGAGAAGTATTTCATTAAAAATGTCTAAAAGTAGAAGTTTGAATTTGACCGAAAGAATTTTGAGAATTTCAAAATCTATTCCATCTTTTCCTGGACTAGATTTTCTACTTTTTTTCCGATGCGGTGTTAAATTCATTGAAATTGTATGGATAGTCAAAAAATTGGCAGCTTATATTGTCTGTTTTTTTAGACAGCCAATTTGGGTCGGATTGGGCCCAAGGGGGACTTATTTTGTCTATTAATTGTTCTATTTTATCGTCTCTTAGTCGATTTTCGGATATAGATTGAGGTTCTGGATTTATGCAGTTATTTTTAAAAATTTTACATTTTTTCTTAAACAAAGCTGGGGTTGATGCGGTGATTTAGGCTTTCTGCAAATTCTTTAAAACATTTTTTTTTCTTCAACTCAAACGTTCTTTTAACTAGGGCAGTCATCTTTTTATAATTAATTAGATCTTCTAAATTTTTTGTATAATTCCATTTTTTGAAAGTTGCTTTTCGAAGTCTTCTGATTCTATCGCAGCCGGCATCCCACCATGGAACAGGATTTCTTATTTTATTGTTTTTGAAATTTTTTTTTTTTGCAAGGAGTGCTGGAGACTATGGCGTCGGTAATAGATTTGAGAAAGAAGTCATATTTTCCTTTTGGAGAGAGGTTCTCGTAAGATGCGGAGAAAAAGTTATCGTAAGAGTTATCGAGTTTCGAGTAACATTTGTCCCAGTCAGTACGTTTGGATTTTAGTTTAAATGACTTTTGCTTGTAAGATTTTTCTTCTATACCAACGTTAATGAAGATTTGAAAGTGGTCTGAGCCTCAGGGATCATCGTTTACTTTAGTTTGAATTTTATGTGCCATGTTAGTAGCGGACAGAACAAGATCGATGTTAGACTTTGTGTTTCTATTTGAGTCGATATGGGTGTATGTATTATCGTTGTGTAAGAATAAATCGTATTTATCTATTGATTTTTCGAATCTTTCTCCATTTAAATCTGTGTACCTACAGTTCCAGTTCTTGCTGTGTGCGTTGAAATCGCCCAGAAGCAAGCAGCTGTAGTTTTTGTTTACGTTACCTGCAATTGTGTCCCATTTATTTTGTGTGAGTGTAAAGCCAGGTGCTCTATAGCAGATGATTAGGTCAAGAGGGTTCTCTAAGCTGTTAATGTTTAAGTCGCACATTTCGACCGATTAAAGTGGCGATTTTATATATGATGTTTCTTGAAACAAAAGTTTATTTTTTATGAAAATGACGATACCTTCTCCACGAGAGTGAAGTCTATCTCTTATAAAAGTCGAGAATCCTGTAAGATGTATCTTATCATTTTTATTTAGCCAAGATTGAACAAAGATGATGATATCAAAGTTGTTTTTTATTGTTTGTATTTCCAGGAGACACTGTTGAACACTTCTTGAATTCGAAAGTAATAACTTAATAGGATTAGTGTGTTGATTGTTGGAAGACACCATTTTTTTTTTTTTTTTTTTTTTTTTTTTTTCAAAAGTCTGTCTCACTACAGCTTTCGGAGAGGGATTCATCCTTATTTTCTAGCAGTTTTTTTCTTATGCGGATGAGTCGATGCCAAAGTTTTTTTTTTTGTAATATTTTGTTTAATATCCGAAATCATTTTTATTAAATCCAGTAAGTTATTAGTGAAGTCTTTCGCGACTTCCGTAACATTGTGTTTTCCAAACGTTGCAAAGATAAAGTTAGCTGCGTTTTCGAAATTAAGCGGGTAGTGTTTCTAGTTTCTCATGAATAAATCTTTCGAAGGAGTGATTTAAGTTGTTATTTCTTCTAAGTTGGTGGATGGTTTAACTGTGATTCTAGATCTTCTTAGTGTTCTTTTGACCTTGTTTTCTGCATTCTTTGTCGACGTTTTTTGGCTTAAGTCTTGATTTGTTTCGTTGAATGAGCTGACATCAGAACAAGTAAGTGACAAAGGCCCTTTTGAGCCTTTTGCAGGAGGCATGTGAGATGTGGAGTCGTCTTTACTATAAGGAGTTGTGTCAATTGAATTTTCTGTAATGAGTATTGAAAATTCGAGTGAGTTGGCAAGACTGCGAGTATATTCTTGGTTTGTTGCGTGTTCTTCATTTTTACAAAATTTCGCAAAGTATCCCTCTTCCTTGCATCGGAAACACGTTAGTTTATCTGTTGAGAGATATATCCAGTAGTCTGTACCTTCGAAACTTATTTTGATAAGCGGTGGAAGCTTGGGAACATCGTTAGGTACTATGTAGATCTGTCTGCGAAAACTCATAACGTGATTTAGTCCGTTGACACCTGCTTTGATAAAATTCATGTTCGATGTTAATTTTATATCGTGTTTTTTTAACTCGTCAGTAATGACAAGGAATAATCAGGCATACGTTTAATAAAATTATTCTTTTGGTACTAGATATTAATGGCCTTATTTCTGAGCTGTGTTCCAATATTTACTTTTATGCGATTGCTTGTAAGTTTATCTGTCGTTTTCTTGCCGTTGACGTGAATACAAACACGGCTGCTGGAAATTCTAGATATAAGCCTTATTTTTAACGGGTCTATAACTTGTGCCAAGCTGATAACAGTCTTGTATAGATATTTAATCGATTGCATCTAAAATAATTGCTTGTTCTTTTGTTGGAAAAATAGTTTGTTGAGCCATTTGAGAGTATGATACTTTAAATGTAGAAGTACTCGTGGATTTATGCATTTTCCCTTTTTTCTAACTTTTTTCCTATTTTTAGGAGAAAGAAGTTCCTGTGAGCAAAAACTCTTGCAGCCTTTAATTCAAAGAAACAAAAAAAAAAAAAAAAAAAAAAAAAACGCAAAAGCGCGTACCGCTTTTAGCGTTATTTACACTACAGAGCACTGTGTTTACTACGCAGCACGATTTTGTAGACGGTATTACTAGAAAGCTTGCTCTCACTTATAAACACGTCTGTATCGGACAACGGTTTAATCGAAACTCTTTTCGCAGAAATGAACGTTAGAATGAATGTTAGAACACGATTATCATTAACATCATATTCGTGATGTGATGATCGTGAAGGAGTTGAAACTCGCAGTAAGCCATGAGAGGGTACTAATACACGTGCAAGCGATCTGGGAATAGCGCAGTGTTGCCAGATCGCTTGCAGTATTGCGAGTCTTATTACTTTTCTGCCACACCTCGTATTAATGCATACAATATATTAACTATAATTTGCGACTAATAAAATAATTTAGTGCGGAAATAAAATTTAAATATTGATATTTTCTTGATAAATTGATTTTAGAATGGAATCAAGCGAAAATCATTGGAAATTGCCTACTACAGTACTAATAAAATCAAAGAGAATATATGCCACAACACGGCATGTGGTACAGAATCAAATGCTTTCTGGAAGTCAAAGAGAATTAAAAGAGAAATTCGACGCCGATCAATGTTATATCTGATCTCCTCAGTAAATTTTAGGAAGGCAAGTTGCTTGCTGTGTCAACGACGGAAACCCGATTGCATAGGATCAAACAAGTTGTTTGTTTCTAAGTAATCAGATAATCCTATTGCACCAAACTTCTCGAGAATCTTTAAAGACTCACACAGCATGTTAGGGAAAATATTTGAGTGCGAGATAGTCAACGGTAGCAAAGGAATTGACTAAATTTACTCTGAGATTGAGAGCCTCAAGCCGAGAAGGCAGAGGCAGTCTTGATTGATGCCTTGAAAAATACGGCAAAATGGATGTTTGTGGTGGCGTATTGGGTGATTATTTAATATATATGTAAGCTTCGTGCGCATGGTCTAAAGTTGCTGGTAAGAAACCGCCTCGTGACGGCCACAGCTGATGGACCACACGAGGCTTATGAAGAGAGAGAGAGAAAGAAGATAAACAAGGATAAATTGAAATGTTTATACCAGGGAGCATTACTGAAAGTTGTAACCTCTAGAGTGACGATAATAAAATAAAGCATACAGAAATAAATTATTAATTTTGAATTAAATAGAATTTTATAAAACAAATTTAGAATTGTGAAAAACAAATGAATAATAATTAAGAGTTTTAAAGCTTTATAAGTTGTTAAAGAGATCCGTGAAGCAATAGCTTTGATTGTTGATTCTCTTGATTTTAGGTTAATACAAAACGTGCTCCTTTTGTAAATATTGTAATTTTGTAAATAAACTAATGAATCTCTTGATTTTAGACGAATCTAATCTTGTTGCTTCAACTGATTTAATACCATCCTTATATATATATATATAATAATTTATTTATTTATATAAAACGTCGCGTCACAAATTTTATCATTTTAGCGGCAATTTATTATTATTTTTAGCAGGGTTTTCCAAAAAAAATCTCTATTTAGAAACAACTATGTTTATTTCATATCGGCTGAAATATTGTTATTTTATATAAATTTTATTTTTCTCACGTTTGTTATTACTTATTATTTCAGGTTTGAGCTTATTATTTCTGGTATATTTTTGTTAATCAATGGATCACAATTGACATTCATGATATGAATTTCTTATTTTGACATATGTACTTTCTTTTTACATTTTAAAGAGTTTTCTTTTTTAAGATGTTAAGGATCAGATATAAACTATAACATTTCCATTGCATTTATTAATTTTTTTCTTATTAATACTTATAACTTTCATTTTCATAATAAATGTTAATGAAGCAGCTAAAATGTTACTCAAATAATTGAATAATTGAATTTTGAATCATTAAACAAATTAAGTTACAAAATTGAATATTTTAGTAGAATATTAATATATTTTAGTATTAAAATTAAACATGAAAATTGTTTATGAGCACTCATTAAAAAATTATAATGCATTTTGAAAATAATATGCTTTCCTTATTTAAACAATTAATTTAAGAATATTTAATGATATTTTTATTAGCAAATCAGTATAGATATAAAAAAGTTACAGATCAGAGAATGTTTCATAGCTAACACCTTAACAAAAAATTACAATCATTATATCATTCAAATGCTTCATTTTGTTTTCTAAAAATATTGCATAGCTATGTGAATCTTTTACGGACGGGCATATTTACGTTTTTATAAAGTTTGTGCATAATATCAATAAGTTTTTCACGGGGGGTGCCCGACTAAACTAGTGGTCGATATTTCGACCGGACTCGTCTAGAACGTAAATGCCTATGTTGGAAATTTCATCTAACGACTTAAGGGTATTTTTCTGCGTAAGTTGAAGCACTCAATACAAAAAAAGTTGTAAAAAAAATCCTGGAGGCATCCTTGACCTTAGAAATGGTTTCTTTTTTTATTTTGGTCTAAATTTGGATATATTTGCGTTCTTGATGCGCTGAGTTCGACCAAATTAGTCTTTCTGCTTGAATATTTCTCAAATAATAACTTTTTCAAGCTTATTTTGTCGAAACTAAGACCGTGTCAAAGGCAAAAAAATTCGTACCTCTGTAGTTTTGTTAGATATAAGCTAACCTGCTGATAGTAACTAATATTAATTTCAATTTTCAACCTAAGATTCACCTTCAAGACAAATATATTACAATACAAAATACTATATCTTTCGAGCTCGATACATCTGAATATATGGGTACACCGATTTTAAGAACGAAGCAGCAAAAGAAATTTGACCTTAAAATAGCACTTTCGAATTGGGCCAAAAAAAAAAATTAATTAAAATTCCTCTTCCTAAATAAATGAAAATGACTAATGACTAACTGTTTTAAACATTTCTTCTTGATAATAAAAAAAATAGATCGAGTTGCGACGATTAAAGGTAATCTTTATGCTCGCGTGGTTTGCATTTATGCAATATATTATTTTGTTATTGACATTACGAGGGCGGTTCGATAAGTACCCGTGTTAGAAATGAAGACACCATTTTTTCCAAAATTTTTTTTTTATTTTTCAACAAAGTCCCTTTTTAGAATAATACACTTCTCCCAACATTCCTGCCATTTTAACCCCTCCAAAAAATAGGATTTGTCGAACTCTCCAAAATACGCCTCTGTCTCGGCGATGACTTCCTCGTTTGAGCTAAATTTTTTTTTCACGAGCCATTTCTTTATGTTAGGGAACAAGAAAAAGTCGCAGGGAGCCAGCTCGGGTGAATGCGGGGGGTGCGGCAGCAATTTATAACGCAATTCATGTAGTTTGGCGGCGACAACTCTGGATGAATGTGCTGGTGCGTTATCATGGTGAAACAGCACCTTCTTTTTCGCCGAATGCGGCCGTGTCTCCTTCAATTTTTTGTCAAAGCGGTCCAATAACTCACTGTAGTATTGTCCAGTGATCGTTCTTCCTTTTTTAAAAAAATTCATGAGAATAACGCCGTTCGCATCCCAAAAAATCGTTGCCATGACCTTTCCGGCCGATGGGACCGTCTTCGCCTTCTTTAGAGCAGATTTACCGGAAGAAATCCATTGTTTTGATTGTTGCTAAGCTTCTGGTGTGTAATGATGAATCTAGGTTTTATCAACGGTGACAACTCGACGCAAAAACTCATTCGGATCTCGCTTAAATTGCTCCAAATACTGCTTCGAAGTTAACAGCCGCATCCGCTTGTTATCCACCGAGAGCAATCGCGGCACCCATCGGGCCGACAAATTGTTCATCGCCAACTTATCATGTAAAATATTAATTGCCGTTCTGGTCGACACACCTACGGCCTCTGCTACTTCGCGCACATTCGTTCGTCGATCAGCGAGAATCATGTCGTAGACTTTGAGAATGATTTCCTCGGTAACCACGTTTGCCGGGCGTTCTGGTCGCCCCTCATCAAAAATGGATGTTCGCCCACGTTTAAATTCGTTGAACCAATATCTAACTGTGGTCATAGATAGCGAAGTGTCCCCATAAACAGCATCCAACTGTGCTTTTATCTCCTCGCATTTTTTTCCATGCAAAAACAAAAAGCGAATTACCGAATGATACTGCTCTTTTTCCATCTTAGCGAAAATCACGAAACACGTGCTGAGGGCTAAATCTGGCGAATACGGGGGGTGGGGAAGCAAATTAAAGCCCAATTCGTTCAATTTTGCCATTGTTATCATGGACTTGTGGCATGGTGCATTGTCTTGGTGAAAAAGGATTTTTTTCTTCTTCATGTGCGATCGTTTTGCTGCGATCTCCTTCTTCAAACATACCAACAAGTCAATATTATAATCACTGTTGATCGATTTACCTTTTTCCAGGTAGTCAATGAAAAATCACGCCATGTGTATCCCAAAAAACAGACGCCATGACTTTGCCAGCAGACTGCTGCGTTTTTGGACGCTTTGGGCGGCTTTCGCCAGCCATGCGCCACTCAGATGATTGCCGATTTGACTTTGGAGTGAAATGATGTATCCACGTTTCATCAATGGTCACGTATCGACGCAGGAAATCCTTTTTATTGCGAGTAAATAGCGATAAACAGCTCTCTGAATCGTCGACTCGTTGCTGTTTTTGTTCCACTGAAAGCAATCGCGGCACCCACTTGGAAAAAATCTTTTTCATGCTCAATTTTTTATGAAGGATTGTAAATACGCTGTCAGATGATATCTGTGTCATTTCGGCAATCTCATGGACCTTCACTTTGCGATTTTTCATTACAATTTTTAACACTTTACTCACATTTTCCTGTGTCACGGCTTCCAATGGCCTACCCGAACATTCCGCATCGTTTGTGTCCGTACGACCACGTTTAAACTTAGCATACCAACGACAAATCGTTGGTTTGAATAGAAAGGAGTCCAGGTAATGTTTTTCAAGCCATTGCTGGGCTTTTACGGTGTTTTTACCCATTAAAAAACAATGTTTTATCAACACGCGAAACTCGCTTTTTTCCATTTCTCAAACAATTTACAAAATGACTTTACTCTCACCTCGATAACTCTGCTGTCTGTGATTCAATCAACGTGAAATTTTTACGCGTTTCATGTGAAGGTTTGCACTCTATGGAAACGTGGCCAGTTTGGTACTACTAGCACCATCTCTGGGTTAGTCTCGGGACTTATTGAACGATGTGTTATATATATATATATATATATATATATATATATATATATATATATATATATATACCAATGAACTTCGAAGTCATTCGAAGGTCAAGTTAGTTTTTTTAAACTAGAACCCCTACTTTTGACCCCGGAAATGGAAAAAGCAAAACATTTTACGTCTGAATACGACCTTAAACATGACCTTCAAGGTCATTTTATGGTCAAATTAGTTTTTTTAAATTGAAACCTTTAATTTAAACGCCGAAATTAGAATAAGGCAAGACGTCGGATCCACCCATTTAAGAGAAGTATCTAAATACCTAGCCGGTCAAGGCAAAGCATGGAGTCCACCCAGTTAAGAAAAGACTATTAATTCGCAACCAGTCAAGGTCAAGGCAGCGAATTCGCCAAGTCAAGGGAAGACTCATAGCGCCTAGCCAGTAGAGGCAAGGCAAAGAGTCCGCCAAAGTTAAGGGAAGACTCTTAGAACAAAGCCAGTTAAGGCAAGGCAACGAGCCTGCCCAGTCAAGGAAAGACTCATAGCACCCATCCAGTTAAGGCGCGGCAACGAGTTTGCCCAGTCATGCGAAGACTCAAGAATGCGTTAACCGGTAGTGCACGGTATGCTGGTGTCCCATTTTGTTGAAACCACCTGATTTGTCTTAAGGCTAATGAGATGTCATTTGACAATTGTAGTACTCCTGGAGAATAATTAAACAGAAAGAACCATTTGAATTATTATTATAAAAAGAAGTACCTATAACATTATTTTCTAGTATACGAGGGCGGTTCAATAAGTACCCGTGGTACCGTTGACGACAGAGGGCGTTTCTGAGGAAAGTTGGTATTATTATCGTGTGCTGCCATTCATCAAACGACGTGAATACAAATTTCAGACTGATTGATAGGTTAGTTTGGATTTGGCAGCCATTCGAGTAACACGTGTTTCGTGATTTTCGCTAAGATGGAAAAAGAGCAGTATCATTCGGTAATATCCTTTTTGTTTTTGGATGGAAAAAAATGCGAGGAGATAAAAGCACAGTTGGATGCTGTTTATGGGGACACTTCGCCATCTATGATCACAGTAAGATATTGGTTCAACGAATTTAAACGTGGGCGAACATCCGTTTTTGATGAGGAGCGACCAGAACGCCCGGCAAATGTGGTTACCGAGGAAATCATTCTCAAAGTCTACGACATGATTCTCACTGATCGACGAACGAAAGTGCGCGAAGTAGCAGAGGCCGTAGGTGTGTCGACCAGAACGGCAATTAATATTTTACATGATAAGTTGGCGATGAAAAATTTGTCAGCCCGATAGGTGCCGCGATTGCTCACGGTGGATAATAAGTGGATGCGGCTGTTAACTTCGAAGCAGTGTTTGGAGCAATCTAAGCGAGATCCGAATGAGTTTTTGCGTCGAGTTGTCACCGTTGATGAAACCTGGATTCATCATTACACACCAGAAGCTAAGCAACAATCAAAACAATGGACTTCTTTAGGTGAATCTGCTCCAAAGAAGGCGAAGACGGTCCCATTGGCTGGAAAGGTTATGGCGACGATTTTTTGGTATGCGAACGGCGTTATTCTCATGAATTTTTTTGAAAAAGGAAGAACGATCACTGAACAATACTACAGTGAGTTATTAGAATGCTTCGACAAAAAATTGAAGGAGACACGGCCGCATTTGGCGAAAAAGAAGGTGCCGTTTCACCATGATAACGTACCAGCACATTTATCCGGAGTTGTCGCCGCCAAACTGCATGAATTGCGTTATAAATTGCTGCCGCACCACCCGTATTCACCCGATTTGGCTCCCTTCGACTTTTTCTTGTTCCCTCACATGAAGAAATGGCTCGCGGAAAAAAAATTAAGCTCAAACTCGGAAGTCATCGCCGAGACAGAGGCGTATTTTGGAGAGTTCGATAAAACCTATTTTTTTGAGGCGTTAACAAAATGGCAGGAACGTTGGGAGAAGTGTATTTTTCTAAAAGGGGACTTTTCGCACTCATTAATTTCGGCATGGAAACAGAGATGTTTGTCAATAATTATTACAATCTGAATATGTCTTTGACCTCGAGGTCAAGGTCAAGATTATAAGCCGTCGTAAAATTTTTTACTCTTTCCATCTCCACGTTTAAAGGTAGGGTTTTTCTATTGGAAACACTAACTTGTTGGCCTTTGGATAAACTTAAAGGTCATGGTCAAGATCATAATCGTATTCGGTCGTGAAATTTTCCGCTCTTTCTATTTCCGGAGTCAAAAGTAGGGGTTTCTATTCAAAAAGACTAACTTGACCTTCAAATGACCTAGAAGGTCATTTTCAAGGTTACAGTAAAGGTCACCATTAAATGTCCTCCTTAAAACCCTACATTTTTTATAGAAAATATTTTTTCCCAAAAGACATATTTTTAGAGTCATTTGCAAGGGACGATTAAAATGGGACACTCTATGTATAAAGGGTGACAAATGGGAAGTTGCCTAAAGTATATGCATCTCTTTTCCTCTCTACTGTATCATATGGGGCTGAGCCCACGTCGGTACATTCTAGAATGTTGTCAGTTTCTATTGAGACACCGTAAAGAGCAATACGTGTATTTTAAAATGAGTGACCTTACGAATAAAGAAAAGGTGTATCTCATCGAGTGCTTTCATTCTAGAGGTAAAAACTATACTGAAGCGTATAGAGGTTTTCGTACTAAGTTTGAAAGTAAAAGAGTAGCCAGCCAAAATAATCTTAGAATGTAAGAATGAAAAAAATTATATTTGATTTTATCGTATGACCGCATTTTTTAATAAAGTTTTGAAATTATTTTTTACTTCTTTCTCAGAGTAATTGATAACTTCATTAATTATCATACTCCTGACGATCATTGTCATGGTCTTCCTAGTCCTTCATACACAGTTACAACAGAAGATGAGGTTGCCGAGGTCAAAGAAAATTTCAAGAATAATCCAACGGATTCAATAAGAAAAGCTGCAGCAGCTTTAAAACTGAATTAAGAGCACTAAGATTAATAATAAAAAATTTCTTTAAGTTACATCCTTACAAAATTATTTTCTTTCGCTAAGAAACGTGGATTGGTCAGGAACTATTATTTTATACAAGATGGTGCTACGCCGCATAGAACTCAAGAGGTATTTAAAGCTATTTACGAAGTTTATGGTGAAAGCGTCATCGGTTTAGGATATCCCAAGTTTTCACACGCAGGTATAGAATGGCCCCCTTATTCACCGGACTTTAACCCGTGTGATTTTTTCTTATAGGGCTACGTGAAACATTACTGTTATGCGGAAAAACCCAAGACCAAAGATGATTTGAGAGAAGCTATTAGAAAAGGAATTTCTAGTATTTCTTCATCTAAAATTAAATGAGTTTTTCATAGTTTCCAAAAACGGCTTGATTATTATGCAAGTTCAAATAGGGATCACTTTGAAAATATTTACCATAAATAGTTATTTTCTAGCCAGGTTTTGTCATTTTTTATATTGTGTCTGCATTTTTTTAATATGTGTCTGTTCAAAATGTTCGATTAAACTGAAATCTACTTCTAATGAAAATAATTACTTTTACTGTTTTAATATGTATTTTTATCATTTTTTTCCACGCACTCATCTCAAAATTGTGATTACTTTAGGCAACTTCTCATTTGTCACCCTGTATATCAAGTAACAAATATGCTAGAAATGTTGATAAGTGAGATCGAAAGAAACTTACAGATTTAACAGCATTTAGAATAAACACTGGAAGAGTCACCAAATTTTTAACAGTAACAAAATTTGGTGACAATAATTAAATTCTTACCTGAGAATTAATTTTAGTACATATTGTAATTATTAATCATTAAAAAATACGGAAATTACATTGGCATAATTGTGGCTAAGTTATTAAAAATGCCTAAAACAAATGACAAAGCGAGGAAAATTTTATTTTTTGCTACCCCCTATGAATGTGTGCGGTAACAACACCTGATCTGTAATATCCAACCTTCGGCCCTAAGTACTACTGTACTAATGTACTATTTTAAAATATTAAGCTCCCGACTTTTAGAAAAACTTTATACCTAAGTAAAGCATCAAATGAATAGGAAATTTGCTACTCAAATCTGATATTATGTTTTAAATTAATCTTAAAGAAAAACAAGCTTCCAATACAATCAGAATTGAAATTAATTTTGAAGTATAAATTGAATCTATGACTTAAAAAAGTAAACGTGCTTATAAATTGCCAATAGTCAATCTTTAATTTTTAACCGCTAATTCACAATTGAATTTGTCAAATCGTAAGCGTTAAGAAGCTATGTATTTCTTCACGCAGAATCTGAATCCACCTTGAAAATATGCATTTTACATTTAAAGAAACTAACTTCTGGTCAGTTTGGCCTACTTCCGGTCCATATCGGAAGTTGATTTTACCGCTAATCGATAAAGTATACCTCAAGGCGCACATAGTTATTTTGGCTACGACGTGGTGCCTCGTAACAAGTGGTGACCGTGACAGGACCTTGGTAATTCTGGGTCCTCGTTGTGTACATCGATGAGCTTGCCCGATATAAACATCGTGCGTAAGTTTCTTGCCGAAGTACAATTTCTCAAATACTATTTAAGAAAGTAATTTTCCAAGCGGTGTAAGTGCGAGAGAGACAGTCGGCCCACTCGCGTGACGGTGTTACGCACAAAGAGGATGGGCCAATAGCCAGCCTAGAGAGAGAGTCGAGTGCGCTCGCACTTAGTGCACCCAGCACTTATAACGAAATCTCGTGAGTCCGAACTTAGTCGATTTTTCGACTGGTTTGTAGTTAGTCATTTTTCGACCAAGGGGACTTTGTCAGATTTCGTCAATCCGGACTTAGTCATTTCTTTTTCCGACCGAGTAGGCTTTGTCAAAATCTTTGCTTGTTCGAACTTCCTCGATTTGTCGACTAGTTCGGACTTGTGTTTTCTTTTTTCTCTTTTTCTTTGTTTTTTTCCATTCAACCAAGGGGACTTTGTCCGATTTGGTGAATTTGCATGTTAGTCGAAAAATTGACTAATTCGACTTTAGGTTCAGTCAAGGGGATGTTGAGAAGAGTTGGTGGTTTGTTTTTTGTTTTTTTTTTGTGTGTGTGTGTTATTGATCTCGCTTGCCGCGGGACACCGAGATGGCGGACTACGAGCAATCGATGATCCGTATGCTGAGCAGGTCTCTGGCGGCCCGCCAAGCAAGACGAGAGATCAGCGCTCTTCCTGTTGAGGACGTCATCCGACGGCTGGAAGAGCGTGGACTTAGGACAAGGGAAGAAGCTTTAGAGTTGCGCTAGCGACTTCTTAAGGCGATCATACGTAATGACAATCCGAGCGTGCCGGCGCCGTGGTACGATGATTACGACGTTGACCCTGCAGCTCCTCCCGCACCGATCTCAATGTCATGTAAGCGACTCTGAGAGACCAGAAAGTGGTCCCGAAGAGAGAGCCGTCCAACGCAGAGTACCTTGGAATAGCTCACAAGCGAAGAGTCCGATGCAGGGAATTGGGCAGGGCCGGAGGCACTGAACTCTCTGAGGATCAGTGACACGGTCCGAACTCCTGCTCGGAACAGTGCGGGGAGAGTTTCGGAGCCTGGGCAGATAAAGAGTGGAGTCGCGGAGGGGCCTCACTGGCCATCCACCGGGCTGCCGTTCGTGACTACGAGCGCGGCAGCGCCTTTCACGAGTATTTCGGCGGGATTGGCGTCATTGGCGTACCTAGCGGCCCCGGTTTCGACCGTTGCGGCACCTACGTCAACGCCACCGCTGACTTCGAGTCCGCGAGCAATCTGCTACGGTGGCCGTCGGCGCGGAGCAGTGGCGATTAGTCATGAGTCAGCTGATGGAAAATAGAAACGAAATCAAGGAGTAGAAAGAGCTTCTGCTCTCTCTCTGAGTCTTTTTTCCAAAGCGACTCAGATGCCAACGTCGACCAGAGAGTTAGGGACTGCTCAGAGCAGACCCCCCCTCCCCCTAAGTTCAGCGCACCGTCTACCGCCGGTACAAGGATCGTGGCAGGCCGCAGTCGTACATCTGAGTACGTCGAGCACTTACGATATGGGTGTTCGGCCGAAGACTCATTAAGAGCTGGGTGTACCCGAGCACTCCGAAGAACATGTGCCGTTATATGCTCGCGATGGCGGAGCTCGTCGGGAAAGAGGAGAGATGCGTGGCCCCTCCCGTAGTCAGTCAGAGGACAGACAATGGGAAGATAGTGCCACAGCGGAGCGTGAGCGGTGCTTGAAAGCGATGAAACAGTGGGGAGTGTCGTTCGCTGGCAGAGTCAAGAAAGATTCGTCTGAATTTGTCGCGCTGATGGAAGATTTCCGACGCTTTCGATCCTACGGTGAAGAGGTGATGCTAAGTGCTCTGGCAGCCGTCATCACCGATGTGGCTCGCTTGTGGTACAGGGGAATTAAGAGAAGATATTCACGACTGGCAGAAATTTCTTCGACAATTTTGTGATCAGTACCCATCACACGATACATATTGTGTTTCTGCACAATTGCAGTTCATCTAAAAAACCCGCCATCTATGCCTCAATTGGTGGAGATGGCGTACATCTGCAACCTGAGTACTAGTTGTTTATGGCCGCTGCATCAATCCGTATTTATGAAGACATCATAATACCCGGAAAACGGTGCGAGAAGAATATGCGCATGAACGAGCGTTTTTCGGATCCACCTTTGAACGACAAATCTGTCTTTCAAGGGGCAGCCTTCGCCGGTACTCCGAAGCGCTTCTGCAAGATTGCCGTGGTGAAAAAGACGGAGAGGAGATGTTCCCGTTGGGGCAGCCGGGGAAGTTGGAGAGCCCCGGGGGAGCCCCTAAGAAGAAGAAGCGCTGGAGAAAGAGGAAATATTCGAGTTCCTCGAGTGGTAACAAGGCTGCTACGGTGCAATTGGCACCAAGAAGTCCCGCACCGCTGCCAAGTTACGCGATAGTCACGCGGAGCTCACCGGCACTTAAGCCAATTTTGAAGCAGCTTCCGGCGTCGGTGTCTTGGCAGACACCAACGAGGATGTTTTAAACAAGACTCATTTTGCCGCCGAGAGGCCCTTCGCCGACGTCTATGGCAGTTGCACGGGTCGGCGGCCCGTTTCACGGAGTGTGCTATACGTGTCAGCGGGTGGGATACAGAGCGTCGCTTTGCCTCCAGAGGCAATGCTTCGCATGCGGGCATCTCGGCCACTTTGTGGTGGAGTGCCCGTTGATACCGAAGGTGCCACATGAGCGCGGCGAAGTGACCTCTAACTTGCCACCTGTTACCTGCTAAATCTGCGGGACAGCTGGAGTTACAGCTCTCACCTGCCCGCGATGCGCGCCCAAGGTCCTGCTTATGGAAAACGAGCGAGCAAAACTGCGATAAACGAGCCGAGGGGAAGTGCGAGTGAAGAGAGAGAGAAACTTACGCGCGGCGAGTATTTGCTTCAGGCAGTGCACGATTTTTTCAAACGGGCTACGCCTAAAGCCAGGCATTCACTCAGTCAGCCGTGAGTTTTAAATGCGTCTGCCCATGATGCAGACAACCCCGCCGACACTTCGCCATCTCACTCTGTGCCCGGTAGATCTCCGCAAGTGCTAGTGTCGGGTGCGAGACGGCGTGTGGTGAACTGTGAGAAGTCGTCAGCGACTACTCCAGTTCAGGGGGGGGGGGGGCAGAGGCCGAGTCTGACTCGGCCATGCCTAGCCAGGGGGACGAAGATGAATACGCGGTCGACGTATGCGCTGAGAATAGGCTGTTTTTACCTTTTTCTCTAAGCGGACGTGTTGTTCGTGCGCTGATTAACCCAGGTGTCATGATTTAACTTGTAAGCGTTGAGCCTGCAGAGAGGCACAAGGAGAAGTGGCAGACGTCGCATGTCGTAGTTAAAGGAGTGACCGGCCGAGCTAGTCGAATGAAGGGCTTGCTCGAAGTATTCATCGAAGTTGATGGAGAGCGAGACATGTTACAGCTCCGTATAGTCGACGGAATTGACCACGAGGTTATACTTGGCATGGACTTCTGTCAGAAGCTGCAGATAGAAACAGTGTTTGATGAGAGGTTGTGGAGAGTGAGGGGTAGAGTGTGGAAAGATTTTTAGCCTGGGGAAGAGAGTGGTGTGAAAAAGGCGCGGATTTTTCCTGAATGTGCGGGTCAGAGTGAAACGAAGACGAACAGAGGCGGCTGGTCGCCGAGCTGGTCGATAGGCTCATACCACCGCCCTCACAGGTTTTAAGTTTTACGACGTTGATCGAACACCATATCGATGTTTAAGACGCCAGACCCGTTCGACATGCGCCTCGGAAAATGGCTCCGAAGATCTTGGAATTAGCGCTGCAAGAAGTCCAGCGTATGAGTGAGTAGGGGATAATAAAGCCGAGCACCAGTGAATGGTACAGCGCCCCGGTTATAGTTCAACAATATGAAGGGAAATATCGATTTTGCATCGACTTTAGGGATTTGAACAAAGTCACGCGCCATGATCCGTATCCAATGCCGAATATAGATTCGATTCTCGACAAGTTGCGAAAGACGCAGTTTATTTCAAAAATCGATTTTTAGAAGGTATTTCACCAAATATTGTTGAGCGAGGCGAGCCGAAAATATACGGCTTTTGCTCTACCAGGTTCAGGGTTGTGGGAGTTTTTGCAAATGCTTTTTGGCCTCAAAAACGCTCCAATTGTTCTTGTTCGGCTAGCCAACGCGCTTTTTGGGCCACAGTTTGAGCCGAACGTTTTTGCTTACCTTGATGACATCGTGATTACGGAGACGTTCGAGGACCATTTGGTTTGGCTTGAGAGTCTTGCGAAGACTGGCCGAAGCCGGCCTTGAAATGAATAGAGAGCAGTGCGAGTTCTGCTGCTCGAGTGTGCAATTCTTGGGTTTTAGACTGGATCAAGAAGGTTTGCGGCTCGATCCCAATTGCGCTGCCCCATCCTTGGGTTTCCTGTCCCGAAAACCGTCAAACAGTTACGTTCTTTCTTGGGCATGGTTACTTAGTATTCGACGTTTATTACACACGAGTCAGAGCTTAAAATACTTCTGGTTAAGTTGTTTCGTAAAAATTAGCCGCGGGTATGAGAGGAGGAGCAACAAGAGGCATAGAAGGTTTTGAAAAGAGCTCTGGGAGAGGCACCGGGGCTCCTTCGTCCAAATTTTTCGCGGCCGTTTACAATGCAGAGTGACGCGATCGACTATGTGATAAGAGCTGAAAAGAACTACACGACTACAGAGAAAGAGTGCCTCGCGCTGCTGTGGGCTCTTAAGAAATTCGGGCCGTACATCGAGGGTTTGCATTTTATTGCGATTACTGATCACAATGCCTTTAAATAGATGCGAAACTTGAAAGAGCCTACAAGCAGACCCGCGCGATGCGTCCTGGAGATGCAGCAATGGGATTTTGATATAGTGCACAAGAAGGTCGCTCTTCATCATGTTCCCGATGCTCTCTCTAGGTCAGTTCCGGGGGACGAAGAGGAGATAGCCGATTTTGAGTCGGTTTCCGACCCGTGGTATATCGAAAGGACGAACGATGTGCGACGTTATCCGAATAAATTTTCCGAGTGGAAATTAGAGGATGACCTGCTTTACCGTTACGCCTGCGATGACCTGTTGGATCTGGTGACCCTCAGAGAAGAAGGGGGAGATTCGTGGTGCCGATGGAACATAGAGTGAGAGTGTTGAAGGAGGCCCATTACCATCCGTCTACGGGTCATGTTGGTGTCGAAAAGACCCATGACAGAGTAGCGAGCGAGTACTATTGGCCTGGTATATGTCGCGACGTTTGAGACTTTGTCTCACGTTGCGACTTGTGTCAGCGCTTTAAGGTGTCTTAGGCTGCCCCTCTAGACTTGATGGGGAAGAGAATTGTAGAAAGACCGTGGGCAGTCGTAGCGGCAGACGTAATGGAGTTCCCCCACAGTAGAAGCTAGTTTAAATACATCTTGGTGTTTCAAGACTTATTTACTCGATAACGGGGCGGAGTTTGTTAATAAATATCTGACCGAGGTCCTAAGCGAATACGGAGTCAAGCACGTCACGACGCCGCCTTACTATCCGCAGGCAAATGCCGTTGATCGTTCGAACAGAACGCTGAAAACGCTCATCGCGACCTTCGTCGAAGCCAATCATCGGCAATGGGACGAACATCTGCACGAGATGCGGCACGCGATAAACACGGCGATGCAGTCGAGTCTCAAGATTTCTTTAGCATTTCTAAATTATGGGAGAAACCCTCGTCCAGCTAAGTGGTTGCGGAGAGTGGTAAAGGAAGGTAGCTCGAAGCTGAGATTGGAGCCGAGCATCTAGGACAATCAGCTTAAGCGTCTCAGTGCGTTGAGAGACTTGGTGCGGCGTCGTATTGATGAGTTGCAGAGGCGTTACGAATGCTGATATAACCAGGGGTAACGATTTGCGGTGTTTAGACCTGGGGATATGGTCTTGCGACGAGAGCGGGTCCTGTCAAACATGGAGAAGGGAGTTTCATCGAAACTCGTGCTAAAGTACGACGGACCGTTTACGATCAAGGAGGTACTGTCCCCGACGGTCTATCTTTTTGGAGACTCGGGTCGTAGGTCTTTGCATATCTCTGACTTGAAGAAGTATGTGCCTCCGCGGACCCTTTGCGGAGGGACAGAGTAAATGGAGCATGATCTGAGTGGTACGGGGTAGTATAAGGGAGCGAAAAGTGGTGGCGATTAGTAGCTGTCTAACGGCTCATCGCTAAAGTTTACTGATTCTCTTTTGGGTTTTTTTGTTTAAGGGTCTTTGATGAAGATTCACCCGGCGTTAGAGTTCGCCGAGTGTGCTTAGGAGATGGAGGCTCAGTGGCTTAGTGAAAGGGAGGAAGCGAAGCGACGGCGTTGAGAACGCCAGTTTCAGCGGGCAAGCTCGGGCGAACCATCGTCGGTTGTGCCCGCGGTCTCTGACCCGCTGGTAGAGCGGGACACGGCAGGAGCGAAGGAGCCGATCTCAGAGACCGTGAACCTGGACTCTCCATCCAGCCCTAGCCTCCGGAATCGCGACACTCCCCTCGCGACCTCTCGGCTGTGGCATCCTACAGCGGCATCGGTCAAATATTCGGCAGCCGCTGAGCCATCCTCTCTCCAAGCCAAGGGGCACAGAGAATCGGTGGAAGACTGGCTCCTGTTGATGGATAGTTTGAGAGACGTCCCCTCGGAGGTCAGGAATTTGGTGGTCAAGGACGTGGCGATGAACACTATCGTTCGCCACGAGAGTCGCCGGTAGGAATAAGGTAAGTCTTTTTTTGACTAGTGGAAGATCCTCGCGGTTGTTCGAAAGAAAGGGGTGCTATCGTCGACGACTTGTGCTGAACTTTCCCTCTTATGAGAAGGTAGAGTTTAGGGGAGGGGGGCTTTGTGACGGAGAGTCCGTCATAGGTCGTCGACGAAAAATGCAAATGTTTACATTTTTGCGCGACCGTCGCCAGGTTGCCGGCTTGTATAAGCTTGCTCAGCCGCGAAAATGCGGATTTTTCGAAAAGCCGGGTTTGAAAATCACGCGATTTTTGAACTTGCGGCGACGATCGACGAGAAATTTTGGGGAGCCGCGAGGGAAGGGGAGAGGAGAGCGAGCGAAATAGTTTGTCTTGATACGCACTCCCGCGAGGTCTGTAGAGAGATTCCCGCGGTTGAACAAAGTGGTTCATTATCTTTGTTAATTAGAGTGAGCGTCGTGAGTGAGACACCCAGGGGTGACGGAGTGCAAGTGGGAGAGAGAAAGGTAGAGAGAGAGTAATAGAGAGAGTGAGGAAGATGGACAGACAGTGCGAGGAAGGAGAAGCGACGATGAAGAGTTACAGCGAGGAAGTAAGACGCAGGACGAGGAGGGCAGGTGTAAGCAAGCAGCGACTAGAAATTGCCACCGTTACCTCTGCAGCCGAGGTTGAGGCGAAAGCCGTCAGCGAACGGGCGGGCTATTCCCAAAGTCCAGTAGCTCTTTTTCGGGGGAGAAGCAGCCGGTGCCAAGAATCGCGGCAAGAGAGAGAACTGCCAGGCGTTTAACGGCAAGCGGACGAGTCACCGAGACACCAACCGTAAGTGTCCTCATTTGTCCGGTAGTAATACTTGCGAGAGAGTGAGCGAGAGTGAGTGATCGCGAGTTCACGTCTTGGGCTGGTGATCGGTTACCATTTCCCTGCCCTGGGGAAGCAAGAGGCCTCCGCCGGCTAGAAAAGTAGCCGCGGGCGGCTGGCCTGCGTTTTCGGGGAGAATCTCGTGCATACCCGAGCGTGCGAGAGAGAGAAAGATGGCGCAAGCGTGCGCTGCTGTGAGAGAGAGTGAGAGAGAGAGAGAGAGAGAGCGAGGGAGTCAATGTAATAATTTAATTAATTCATTTATATTCGTGCGAGGCATACAAAGCGCACATAGCTATTTCGGCTACGACGTGGTGCTTCGTCACATTGTTGATAATTTATTTAAATTTCTGAGAAATTGAAGAAATCTATGTGTTGATTGTAATTAAAATATAATTTAATTACAATCTCACACAAATAAATTAAATATTACATAATTTGTTTATAACGTAACGCAATCAAATTATAAACTTTTTTTTTATATTTTAATCTATTTAATATTTTACATTTTAACTCTATTACGGCTGGCCTTGGCCAACTTCCGCATTTTTCGGTGGTCTCTTTTACTTCCGTGTTATACTAATTTTCACGCTTCAACGGTTTATTGCCATTTAAGGCAATAATTTTATGCTCGCTGTTTACTAACTTTAAATAATATTATGTCAATATTATTATTAAAAATATTACTTCATTTTATTTTATTTTAATACTTTGTAATTGGTTTTTAGCTATTTTTATTACCTTTTACATATTAAATAATTTGTTCTATATTATAATTAATTATCTCACTCATGTTTACAAAAAAATTTTTAATAATTTAATCTTAAAATTTAATTATTTTCCATTTTATTTTATCTCTAACAGTGAGTTTCGGTATTGGCATACTGCCTAATGTTTTTATCCTATCGTTTTAACTCTAGGAGCTTATCTCAATGTATAAAGAAAATTTTCCAAGTATTTGTAAGATTTTTTGCTTCGGTTGCCGCGAGAAACTAACCTCAAGCAATATTGAACTTAATACACGGATGATACAAAAAATTACCTGTGTACTCGTTCATACTCTTTTCAAATGATGATGCAGGTTTTGATCGATTAAACTTGACTCCTATTTACATTATACATATCGTTCAAAATCAAATTACAATTTCCTTCTATAACTCAAAATTTTCTTTAAATATTTTCTTTTCCCAAATTTTCGCGTTTGTCCAGATATTATCCAGCGATATAATATCCTTCCGTAGTTAGAATCCTCTTCATCAAATACGCATTGAGTCAAAGAACCAAATGTCCTTGACGAGTAAAATCGGGTTTTAAATAATGTCGAAATGTAACAAAAATTATGACAAGAAATTAATTTCCATAATAGATTTTTCAAACAAAAATTAGCAGATTTGGGAGAAAGGACCTGATTAATTGCTTCTAGTGAATTAAAGATTAAACCAAAAGGTCATATTAAGATGACATTCTTGTCTCTTTACTGATCAAATTTAGATGATTTCACGTCAAGATTGCAATCAGTTAAGATTCAATATTGTCTCTTCCCTCTGTTCTATTAGAGATCAACTTAATATATAAGCTTATTTATAGGTAAACTTTATTTTTCTACGGTATCATTGATTTTGAACTTTTCGTTTTATAAATTCTTCTTTCGCCGCTGCATAGAAATAACACTATGACTTGTATATTTGTACGTGCATAGTCTCAGTTCATTCGTAGCCTCCCTCCTTTTTCTTCATTCCTACTTCCTACCATCTACGGGAGATGGCATACGCACAGTTTGACTGGGGCCGTTGTGTGGAAGATGTTTTCCCTCTCTACCAGCACGCAACTTTTTGCGTCTTCAAGAGGCGTTCTCCCGTGAGGCCGCAGAGCTGAAACTCGTTTCTCGAACTTGAGGTCACTCATGACTCGGTAACTATCTCCAATAGTCGCCTCCACCTCCTGTTCCAAAGAGTGGTCTTACACCTGCCTTATACCCGCTCTAGTTTGATTCGAATTTAACGCCTCGCGCTGCCTGCAGACCTATTAGACGTTCATCTAGCAACTCATAACATTCTCTTGTATTCCGACATTCACCGCAAATACGTCTTGCCTTAAGAGCGATCTTGCGTCTAGTGCATCTAAGCTCAGTGATAAGCAATCTCAACACCTTGCACTGTACACTAACTGTGGTCGAATGCAAGTTTGTCGGACTATTATTCATTCAGCAACCAGGGCGGTCGGTAGCACTAAGATTCAGGATAACGATCTTTACGTTTACACGCTAGCAAACGCAGCACCTTGCGCTTCGCAAGACACCGACAAGCTCTAACGTATCATTCTCGTTATTTTTCTTCTATCGCAACTTTCCTTTCTTTCCCTTGCTTTCTCTCTCACTCACTTTCACTCTCGCACCCTCGCACATTTTACAGACATTAATACACAACTCCATAGACAAGAATATCTATTTGTGTCCATTTATTTCACCTAGTTTTCTCTCTTCCACCTCCTTGTTCTCCTGGAAGCTTTGACGGAGCACCGCCCGTGAGCTCAAGTCAATTGTAGTTTGACGTGACGTAACAATCAAAATTATTTTTTTAATAACTTTCAATAATAATTGACATAAAAATTCATTAACTAATTTAATTAATAAGACCATATATGAAATCTAGTAGCATTAGAATACAATTATTATGCGTCATCTTTTATATTAAATACAGTATAAAGATGTTAAAGGTATTCGAGGCGTGTTTAATAAATAAAGCCAATTTTGATATGTTAAAAAAAATATTTATTTATTGATCAATATTTATGTTGTCCCCTGAAAAGTAATACCCATCAGATATTAGACACTTGTGCCAGCGCTTTTTACAATCCTTGAAGCACTTTTGATAGGCAGTTTTTGGTATAGCCTTCAATTTCTTCAGCGATTCGGTTTTTATCTGCTCAATCGTGGAAAACTCTTCCCTTCAAATGTACTTCTCAGTTTTGAAAATAAAAAGTTGTATGGGACTAGATCTGATAAATATAGAGGCTTGGACATGATTATGGTATTATTTTTAGCCAAAAAATTACGAAAGAGCGACGATGTGTAAACTTTGCACGCATAAAGACAGTTATTCTTTGTGTCTGCTGTAAACAACACAAACATACGAGATGGCTGATATTGTCAACATACGAGGTGTGATAAAAAAATAAGGTGACTTTATATTTTTTATAAAAAATATTTATTTATTCATCTAAAATTATGTTATCCCCTTTAAAATAATCCCCCTCTGATACAATGCACTTGTGCTAGCGCTTTTCCCAGTCGTCGAACACTTCTGAAATGCACTTTTAGGTATTGCCTTGAGCTCCTTAAGCAATGCAGCCTTAATTTCTTCAATCGTCGCAAATCTTCGTCCTTTCATGGGCCTTTTCAATTTTGGGAAGAGGAAAAAGTCGCAGTGCGCCAAGTCTGGTGAATACGGTAGCTGAGACATGATGGTCGTATTGTTTTTGGCCAAAAAACTACTCACTAGTAACGACGTGTGCGCAGGTGCATTATCATGGTGCAAAATCCATCAATTTTCTTTTCACATTTCCGACCGTTTTTTTCTTATTGATTCACGCAAACACCGCATAACCTCAAGGTCATACTCCTTGTTTTCCGTACGACCTTCTAGTAGGAATTCTTGATGCACAACGCCATGGTAGTCAAAGATAACGGTGAGCGAAACGTTCATATTCGAACGAACTTGACGTGCCTTTTTCCGATTGGGCTTTGGTTTCGACGTCATAATCATATACCCATGATTCGTCACCAGTTATAACCCTTTTGAGCAGATCAGGATCGTCATTGTCGTCGTTCAACATGTCTTGGGCGATGTTCATGCGATGCTGCTTCTGATCAAAACGCTGACGCACGTGCAATACCCAAAACATCTGTTAAAATCGATTGGCATGAGCCAAACGATATGTTAAGATCATCAGCTACTTCTCTAATCGTGATTCGACGATTTTTCAACATAATTTCTTTCACTTTCTAAACATTTTAGTCGGTTTTTGATGTGTTGGGGTGTCTGGAGCGAAGTTTATCGTCAACATTTTCTCAGCCCTCTTGGAATAACTTATTCCACTTACAAACATTTTTTTGCTCAGAGTTGACTCACCGTACGTCACTGTCAACATTTTAAAAGATTTTAAGCACTTAATACCATTTTTTACATAAAAATTAATACAAACTCTTTACTCCATTATTTTTAACAGCAAAAAATCGCCGATCACGCAAACACGAGTCTAACCTTTATACCTCTCACATAAAAGCAACACATGTTATATAGTCAAAACTGTGAACATATGATTGTAATGAGTGTACCAACATAACGAAAAAAAATTTTGAAATTAGAGTACACAGAGCGCGCGAAATTCAAAAAGTCACCTTACTTTTTGATCACACCTCGTACGTTAGGGGCATGTGTACCAACTGTAACGGGTTATTTCGGGAAGGCAAGTGCGAGACGCTCCCTTGCACGTGCGCACTGCTGTCGGCCCCGGTTTGGGCCTCACACCTCGCTAGTTCCACCGATGCGACCTCGAGTGTCAACGGACGTTAGCCGTTGGTGCAATGATACTCTCGTGCAGTGCCGATCCGTCCACAACGCAGGATCTTTCTCGGATCCTGCTTTCACTTACATGTGCGAGGCCTTGCCCTAAGGCCCCACTGCCAGTGCTACTTTCACCGGGCTCGGCTGCTCAGTATGTGTGCCAACAGGTGGTTGGCACATCCGCGGAGGCGGCGGTATTTGGGACAGGAAGCTAAAAGAGAAGGAAGACGAATAACGTGCACCTGTTATGAGCTTAATGACTTATTTATTGCTAAAAATTCAATAAGATACAAAAAGTAATTATTCGTCGCTTAGAGGCTTGTTAGCAAGGGTAGCAATTAGTATTGCTGGACGCGCAATACTAATTCGATAGGTGCGCACTGCGCATGCGCACCGTACCCTGCTCGCGCGACTACACACACATGTGTAGTCTATGGCTACGCGAAAAGGATAGCGGTCCCCTTTCTCGCTTCGCGTAGTCTATGCACGAGCGAGTGAGAGCGGTTCTCTCGCTCGTCTACGCAGTCTATAGCTGTACGAGTGAGATCGGTAATCTCACTCGCCGCTCGCACAAACACTCAAATACGAAACAATCAAGACGCTCGTGCGCGTAAACAGGAAATATATGCCGCAGATATCTCATGTCGACTACGATAAGTGGCCACTTACATTTCCGCTTACTCGGAAGGTTCGTCCTCTGGAATCTCGCTTGAGGAAATCTTGATATCGGAGGTGGAAAACTCGACGTTCTCTCTGACAGCGTGCGATCAGCTCGGCGGTTGAAAAGAGAAGAAAGCTTTCCTCCTTACCCTCTCGCGTCGCGCCTCTCCTCTTTTCTCGTGTAGCGCTATTGATCACTTGATCGATGGCGCCGCGTGTAGTCACGCCGCGAACTCTACCTTGTACCGCATGGCAGGTGGCTTAACCTCAATAAGCCACCTATCACACAACATAAAAAAAAAAAAAAAAAAAAAAAGAATCATAACTCGAATGTGTGTAGCCCGCATAATTTAAAAATTGGTTTTATTTATTGAATTCACCTTGTACTGCATGATACGTATGTTCTGCGCAAAGCATATTGTCTTTAATATTAGAATGCATCACTCCCTATACGGCTTAAACGGAGAATATAGTGGTTGTAATGCAAGGTTATCTTTGTAGAAAACTTAATCTACACACATATAAAGAGCCGAGAAACCCAACCCTTCTCAGCAAGCACACAATCAATAAATAAAAGAAAAGCATCAAACAAAGAAAAGAATTTTTATGCGACTTAGCATTTTCTTTGATCTCGCAGTTGTGGCTATAATTTTTGTACTAATTTTTATTTAAGCTAACATTTTTGCGGTAGATCCGCCTCCGAGTCTTGTTGCTAAGAGAAGATTGGGCCTTCCAATAACCGTTTTTTAGTC
Organism: Chalcis sispes; assembly: GCA_949987625.1. Classification (NCBI taxonomy): domain Eukaryota; kingdom Metazoa; phylum Arthropoda; class Insecta; order Hymenoptera; family Chalcididae; genus Chalcis; species Chalcis sispes. Next base: position 44,443,286 of record OX465096.1, on the reverse strand, counting down.
TCCAATCAATTGTCACTTTGATATCCTTTAGTATTTATACGCCTTATAGTTAAACTTATCAGAAATTTGTTGTCTATTTAGTTAATGAATTTAACTTTTTTGTCATGACGAGTATGCATTTAATGAAAGTCGCAATTTTATTAAATAAACGTATCTGGTTCATACAATATTTGAGCAGCGACACTTACCCTGCGCTTAACGACTATACTCGTCATCGTTCAATTTTCGCGACACACAGATATGCGCACTGACAAACAGCGCGACACAGTTAACTAGTTAAATTCTGTTGATTCCGGCGATTTATAATAATTGAACAAATACTTCAGTTTGTGTCATGTGGAGTGGTGATTGGGATTGTAGTTAATATAACCGAAATAGAGGTACTTAGAGGTGCATAGGTTGACGCAGTCGACCGTTGTATACTCTCGGGTTCAATAAATTACATAAAAAAATATCATCGAATCAGAATTGACTGAACCCATAGAATCTCATTACTACCTGATCGTAATAGCCAAGGCATTGGAAGGTGCATAAGCAGACCAAGGTATGGTTTAAGATATTATTAATGTGTTACATATCGTATTCAATCCCTAAAAGGATAGAGGCATCTTTCGCGTGGCGTAGTATATTGCTAAAGCAATTTCGGAACACGTGAGTGGGCACGTACGGATTGAGTTAGTAGTACCAGCATATAATAAATAGTCTCTAGTGAATTCAAAATATCTTCCATTACGTTCCTGAAAATAATCATTAATGTAAAATGATCAAGCAACTTTTTGAATAATGTAATTTGAAAAGTTACTCAAAAATTTTTTATTACATTATCTCTTTATGGTTATTTCAATGGTAATTCATATTATTTTTAATCAACCGTCAAAGGTCATTTTGACCAATAATATTATCACATATTTCGACTTATGTTCCTTTTCTACTTTTTGATTTTAGGCTATAATTTAGGGTTAACCTTTAGATTGCCGGAATGACGCATGTATGAGGTCTGTCCGAAAAGTATCCAACATACCTTCATATCTCCGCGCTGGCGTTATTTTTCGTCATCGGGCGACTGGCATCCTTCAAAGTAGTCCTCATTTGATTGAATAACGCTCTTCCAGCGGTATTTTTACTTTCCGAAGCAATCCTGTAAGTCAATTTTTAGAATGGCCGTGAGTGCTCTCGTCGCATTATTTTCAATTGTCTTATTATCATCGAACCGGTGTCCTTTGAGCGGCTTTTTTTAATTTAGATACAATCAAAAGTCACAAGATGCTATGTTGGGACTATACGGAGGTTGGCGAAGCAGTGCAATATTGTGTTTCGTTAAAAACTGCTGCAGAAGATTCAATAAGTGCGCTGGTGCATTATCGAGATGCAAACAAATACAGGCTTAGCATAACTATACGTCTTGTAGGTATCGGCGAGCAACCAATAAGTTCGTGAGACTTTACTGTTGATGTTCATGCCTCGCAGATGCTTGAACACTCTTGCACGAAGATATAAAAGCAGGCTGGATATTTCTCGGACAGACCTCGTATGTGTCAGAAAATAAACTGTTGGAAAACATTTTTTCAAACAAATAATTATAAAAAATGATTAATAATAATTATTATCAATAATTATTAAAAATTAATAATAATAATTATTATTAATAATTATTAAATGTATGCATATAGTAACACGTCTTATAGGAACATATTTACATGTGGCTATGGAAAAAAGAAAAGAATGTTCGCTGTGTAATAAGACAAAAAAAAGAGCAGACTCTAAATTTCAATGCAACACCTGTTCTGTAACATTATGTATTACTTGATGCTCTTTGAAAGGACGTATACATCATACGTGTATATGCATCAAAATCTGACACGCAAACATTCAGTCTTAATTTGGGTCTATGCTGGGGACCTTTAATCACTTTTTCATACGAATAATGAGTTTTGACAATCTTTAAAATTCCAGCCCTCTAAGGGTTAATTAGCCTGATTTCAGATTCAATTGGTTTACCTAAGACCTAATGAAGTTTGATTTTGTGCTCAAAAGTAAGCCTAAAAATAAGACTAAAGATCAAGTTGGATTACAATCCTAAAAACAAGTTTAATTTTAGACTCGTTTGATAGAATATTTTATATATAAAATCTAACGTTAATGAATTTGTTATCTTATAAAAAACGTACCTAAAAATGTAGTGCAGGAAGAACTATAAATTAAGTAATCTTTATTTGAACACCAGGCTGGAAAGTCATTATGCTTACTAGGCCTTATAGAATAACCTTCTTCGTCCCTCTTCCATGGTAAAACTGTTTCCGTAGCGGTAGGTGTAATTTCTTTACATACATCTCCTATAGTCAAGTAAATTATTTAAAGATAATTAAACGTTGAATTTTAAAGAATATTATATTATTTTATTAGTCTACAAACATTTTAATTATATTAATTATATATTCAGATTGGATATCAGTATATATAGCTGATTATAGTTGACGCCAAAATATCAGCATTCATCGCATATTATATAGAATTATTTAAGCATTTTTAGCATTTGCATAGAATTACTTAAGTAACGTACAATCTAAATAAAACATATTTAAAAATACATTATGATAATGATGTAATAATGCAACTATTCGACTACTGTGCTGCCATGTTGATAGTATCAAAGTAAGCATAATGCTGTTTTCCAAACCACACTAATAGAAGAATTAGTTTGATTCAAAAATAATTTTGATTATTTTATTGAAAAATATTTATTTGGCTCAAGAATTTTTACTTTTACTTTTATATTGATGTATATCCATTGTAACCTTAGTATTTAAAACTAAAAAAAAAGAAAAATAATAAAAGTAAACTATAAGATGAATAAAATATACAATAAAATTATTATTTATAGTAAAATCTATTATTCAGATTTTATACATGTAACACAGCCACACAAAAAAAAACATTTTCGGGTTCGTGGGTCAGACCATGTATACTGTGTTTTTGGGGTCGTTGAATTCGAATCTCGGGTCAGAATAACCCCATCGGGCCAGGGTTTTCCATAACCTCGAAAAATCCCTTTGTTGAGCCATATAACGATAAACCCTTTACATCAAACCCCTTAACCTTTTGAAACCATAACACAATAACCCCATGATACCTCGAAACTAATACTACATAATTATATAACCCCATAACACTATAACCCCATTGTCCTCAAATCAAACGAAAACAGTTCATCTTAGGCAATTTGTATTAATGCAAATTTTTACGGACATTCAGGATATGTTCGATCAGTAAAATGAAATGTAATAAGCCCATAACACCACTACAAAAGGACTTCATAAAATTGCGTGCGTCTGCATCCAGGGCACCTCCTTGCGGTAACAGCGGACAATGGAGTGAGCCCGTTATCCAGCTGAGTTCCTGGATTGCGGCTTCGATGCCGTCATAGCAGGCACACGCAAGTGTCTTAAGATACAGAGGAATCTCGGAGCCTCAGTATCGGCAGTTGGTGAGGGTGTGAAAGCGGGCTACAAGGCATCGTCATCAAGCGATCGCAGTTCCATATTGGTTAGTGACTTGGCTAATGTGGAACATAATACTACAAGAAAACAACCCAAAAATATTATGCAATCTCATGATTGTCATGTAGATCATGATTAATTTTGTTATATTTGCTCAAAATTCGAAGTTACATCTTTGCGAAGACGAATTGACGAGTCTATTTCTAATTGGTATGAAGAAGTTATCCATTTGCGAATCGATAAGGATAATAGTTAATAACAGTTGGCTTCCATCCGTCATTTGCAATGGTTGTAAGAAGATGTTGAAATGGAACGTGCGAAAAACTAGAGATGTTGTAAAATTTTCCTTTCTAACAATTTGGAGATATCCTTGTACCTCGAAATAATGCTACTTTTGCACGAATGTCGTTAAAGGTTTTACCATAAAAACTAAGAGTAAAACCGTACCAACAAACTGATTCTGATATTGAAGGTGGTGAAAATACTATGGAATTCGAAGAATTGCAAACTTCAAGCGACACTAACAAAGACAACAGCAGTAGCGAATCAGAGTACGCACCAGACAAGAAGAAATCGAAGATCCCTTCATTAGTGTCGCAAACGGAGTTAAACAATTGTAATGTCGGTGCAGCGTTTCGACGTTTTTAAATCACAGACCGATCACTAACGTTATCTTACCGATCCCTGCCTTCTTTTACCTACACTCGCCTTAGAGGTGAGGGTAAGGAAGATCTCGTTCTTTTTTTTAAAAAAAAGAGAAATAATTTTTTTTTCTCTTTTCTCTTTGGATTTTCCCCGAAGATCTTTCCTTTTCTTTCCCTTTATTTTTTTTTAATCTCTTAAACAAAAAGGAAATAATAAAATAATTTATTATAATGTCTAGCTATAATGCGAAAGAATTCATAGCTTTAAGACATCGGAAAAATGCATCTACAGCACGATTTGAGACGCCGCGCGATAACAGCGTTTCCGGTCTAACCTGGAATGCCAAAGTATTATTCTTTTATTGTACACTCGAAGTGAAAATTTTTCTTTCACTCCGCTCACAAATTAATTAATAATTCAAATTAATTATCGAGCTCATGTCAAAAAGGCAGAGGAGGGCAGATTCTCTGTTTCCTCATGTATATGACACATAAAAAGATAATGTGAGACATAATCACTAATTATTGTAAAATACGCCAATGTATTTCAGTCACGATCAAGGAATAGATTGATTTTAAATTTTTGGACCATAGATCTAAGGATTTAGAATTGATCTATTTCTAATAGTAACAAGTGTTCCGTTTTCCTGTAAACTAACCGTACGAGGACACTTTACAAGTACTGCAGGTGTCCGAGTATTGGTAACATTGTAATTTTATAATCAAAAATTATATGCTTAATCGAATAGTACTTATACACAGTGTGTCCCATGGAAAACGGAACTTTTTCAAAACATCGATTTATATTGGCGCCACCTATTGGTGGATGTTAGCAATGGAAAGGTCCATTCTTAACTGACATCCTGTCAAAATTGTATGACATTTGGTTCAACGGAAACCATAATATCGCGCTCAAAGTGACAGTGTGTTTGTAGCATCGGTCGAAAAATGAACTTCGAACAAAGAGCAAATAATAAGTTCTGTTTTAAACTCGGTAAATCCTTTACTGAGACGCATAATTTGCTGAAACAAATTTATGGCGACAATTGTCTATCCCGTACCAGAGTGTATGAGTGGTATGAGCGGTTCCAGGAAGGTCGTGAAGACATTCAGGACGACGAACATCCAGGTCTTTTAAATACCATGGTTACTCAAAGTAAAATTGAAAAAGTGCGCGAATTTATGAAAAATGAGACAAAATCTTCATTGCGATACATGGAAATGGAATTAAATATGTCCAAAAATTCAATTCATCGCATTTTGACCTGTCATTCGAATCTACGGAAGGTGTGTGCACGATTTGTTTGACACAAATTGACCGACTACGTAAAATTGCTCCGAATTCAACATTGTAAGGATTTGATTAAAGAGTCAAAAAGGACCTAAACTTAAAATATTCAATTGCGACTGGTGACGAGACATGGTGTTTTCAATATGATCCCGAAACCAAGCGTCAAAGTGCTGAATGGAAGCACCCAAACGAGCCCAATCCGAAAAAAAGTCGTCTTAAAAAGTCAAAAGTGAAGACAATGTTGATTTGTTTCTACGATTCGGAGGGTATTATTCATCGTGAATTCATTCCACCTGGTCAAACGATTACTGCTGTGTTTTATCTTGGTGTTATGAAGCGTTTGCTTAGCCGTATTCGTCGTGTGCGGCCACAATACCGTGAAAAAGGGAGCTGGCGTTTGTTGCATGATAATGCCCCGTCTCATCGATCGAACTTGATCACGGATTTTTTGATCAAAAATTCCATTTTAACCATCAACCATTCACCGTACTCGCCGGATTTGGATTCGTGCGACTTCTACTTGTTCTCCAAATTGCACTTGCCTATGAAAGGAAAACGTTATGCCGACATAGAGGCCATCCAAAGATCGACGACCGACATACTAAAGTCGATGGATAAAAATGATCTCAGAAACTCATTCGATATGTTGATTGATCGTGCAAAACGTTGTATTAATGCGAAAGGAGACTATTTTAAATAAACTGAATGAGATTTGCCGGAATATTGAGTTTTTGTCTTCATTTTGAAAAAGTTCCGTTTTCCATGGGACACACTGTGTATATAATTATTGATTACATCAAAGATTATTAGTCATATCGGCACTGTTTCTGATTATACTGAGTTCTGGTGTCAATCTATTAAAATATTATTAGATAAAAAAGAAAAACTGCATGCTGATTCTATTGCCAAATTAGTGTGTCTAGTTTAAGACGTATTATTATGCTACGGTAATGCATCAATTAGTTAGTACATAGGTATAGAGATACACAGATTCAGAGTTCTTCAAACATCGAGCTAGCAAACATCTTCATGATAAACTATATTATGTGCGCAGTCGGTAAAATAAAAATGAAAAAACCACGCGACGATTCTTTGTGACTTAAAAGAAAGACCATAAGGATTTGTCAGCTGAGTGGACAGATATTAAACACATGCTCATGCCAAGTAAACTCTTTTTGTTCTTGATAGTTTCTTACGATATTTTCCCTTATTGCGGATAAATTTTTATTCTCAAATATTTGAAAGTAACTTTTAATAAGCAATACATGCCAGTGAAAGCTTTAAACAGAAGATATCGAGAGCACTTGGATGAAACAACTAATTAATATTCTTATTCCTTTACATTCTGTCAAAAAAGTACCGGGAATTGTCGATTTAAATTTGGCGGGGCAATTTAGGCAGGTAAAATTTATTCTTCTAGATTGGCACAACTGTCCTTCATGACTATGCCAAGTTTGAGAAAAATCTGTCAACGAGTGTGTTTACAATAGCTGGTTAAGTCAGTCGATGTCAATAGTGCGTGCCGATTTTTTACAATGGGTGATTACGTTAAACAGAGAATTCGTCTAAAATTTTGTGTTACGAATGAAATTTCGTGTGCCAATGCATTAAAAATGTTGCAAAAGGCTTTCGGTGATGAAGCACTATCAAAAACTCGTGTGTATGAGTGGTACAGAGCCGTCAAGGGGGGTCGTGAAGTCGTTGAAGACTTGCCTCGTTTCGGACGCCCATCGACGGCTTCGACCGCAGATAACGTCGATAAAATAAAGGAAATGGTGCTTGAAAACCGTCATACCAGCTTGAGAGAGATGGCACATGAACTTGAGATATCCCACGAGTCAACACGTACGATTTTATATGATATTTTGGGCATGAGAAAGTTTGCTGCACGACTCGTTCCAAAAGAGCTTAATTTTCTTCAAAAACGGTATCGCGAACAGGTCGCTTCGGACATGCTGGATCGCGCCAATTTTGATCCCGCATATATTGAATACATCATAACTGGTGACGAAACGTGGGTGTACGAGTACGATATGCAAACAAGCCAGCAAGCATCGGAATGGGTGGGAAAAAACGAGCCAAAACCGAGAAAACCACGCGAAAGCCGCTCAAAAGTGAAGGTGATGCTCATTGTTTTCTTCAATATCCGTGGCGTGGTGCACTACAAATTTGTTCCAGAGGGTCAGACGATAAATAAAGAGTATTACCTAGGCGTTATGAAACGTTTGCGTGAGCGTATCCGTAAGACGTGCCCAAATTTGTGGGCGAACAACTCGTGGATTTTGCACTACGATAACACGCCTTCTCACCAAGCTACGATTGCAACCGACTTTCTCGCCAAAAACTCAACGAACACGCTTGAACAACCACCGTACTTGCCGGATTTGGCTCCCTGTGACTTCTTCCTCTTCCCAAAACTTAAATTACTGCTCTGTGACACCCGTTTTTAATCGATTGAAGCCATAAAACAAAATTAGGCGCGCGAGCTGAAGGCCATCCCGGAAAGCGCCTATAAAATGTTTCGATGATTGGAAGTGCCGTTGGCATAGATGTATTGGAGCAAATAGAGCCTATTTTGAAGGCGACCCAATAAATTTTGATTATCAAACGTAAAAATGTTGTTTTGATTCAAAATTCCCAGTACTTCCTTGACAGACAGTATAAATAATCATTCTTTATCTAAAAATCATTATGTAAATTAATCACTTGAAATTCGACGAAAAACTTCGTTCTTTTTTGTAATATACGTTAAATTTTAAATGGCGTGCGATCATACAATTGAAATGAACATAATTCTATTATAAATAGTGTGACGAAGGACTGCGTCGTATTCGAAATGACTACGTGCGTCCTGTAGGCCTTGCACGAAAATTATTTAGAATATCTTATGCTCTCTCACGGCCTTCCTCTCTCTCTTTCTCTTCCACTTTAATGCAAGGCAATGCAGGCCAGCCGCCCGCGGCTGTTTCTTCAGCCGACGGAGGCCTATCGCTTCCCCCAGGGCAGGAAAGTGGCAATTCCTCGCTACCCTCACTACGGGCTCGCTACTACACACCCTTGCTCTATGTCTCTCACGCGCTTGTTTCCCTCGGACAAATGAGGACACTTACCGTTGGAGTCCACGTAACTTGTTCGCTGGCCGTTGAACGCCCAGCTGCTCTCTTCCGCGCCGGTGTCCTTGCTGCTAGACCTCGAGAAAAGCCTGCCCGTTCGTCGACGGCTTCCTCTTCAACCTCGGCTGCAGACGTCGCGGTGGCAACCTCAAGTCGCTGCCCGCTGACACCTGCCCTCCTCGTCCTTCATCTAACTTCCTCGCTGTAGCTCCTTGTCTTCGCTCTCCTTCCCGCCACGATCCTTGTGCCGTCGGCTGACGGTGCGCTGGACTCGGGGGGGGGGGGGGAGGGTCTGCTCTGAGCAGTCTCTAGCTCCCCGGTCGACGTCGGCATCTGAGTCGCTTTTGAGAACAGACTCAAAGAAAGCAGAAGCTCTTTCAACTCCTTGACATTATTTCTATTTTCAGACTCATGACGAATCGCCACTACTCCACGCTGACGGCTACCGTAGCAGATTTCTGTGGACTCAAAGTCGGCGGTGTAATCAACGTAGGGGATGCAACGGTCGAAACCAGGGCCGCCAGGTTAGCCAATGACGCAAATCCTGCTAAAAGACCCGTGGCAGGCGCCGCCGTGCTTGTAGTCGCAAGCAGCAGAACGGCGGATGGCCAGTGAGGCCCCTCCGCTCTTCTACTCTCCATCCACCCAGGCTCCGAAACTCTTCCCGCACTGTTCCGAACAGAAGGCTGGGCCGTGTCACTGATCCTTAAAGAGTTCCGTGCCTCCGGCCCTGCCCAATTCCTTGCATCAGACTCTCCGCTCGTGAGATCCTCCGAGGTACTCCGCGTTGCTCGACTCCCTCTTCGGGACCACTTCCTAGTCTCCCAGAGTCGTTTACACGACATTGGGATCGGCGCGGGAGGAGCTGCAGGGTCGGCATCGTAATCATCATACCACGGCATCAACACGCTCGGATCATCATCACGTACTATCGCCTTAAGAAGTCGCTCATGCCACTCCAAACCTTCTCCCCTTATCCTAAGTCCGCGCTCCTTCAGCCGTCGGATGACGTCCTTAACAAGAAGAGCGCCGATCTCTCGTCTCACTTGGCGAGCCGCTCGAGATCTGCTCAGCATACAAATCATCGATTGTTCGTAATCCGCCATCTCGGTGTCCTGCAGCAAGCGAGATAAAAAAAAAACCCAAAAAAACACAAAATAAAAAACGATCCACCAACTCTCCTCAACACGCCCCCTTGATTGAAAACTAAGTCCGAATCAGCCGGAAAATCGGCTGAGTTCGAACACGCCAAATTTCGTTTAAGTTCCCTTGGCAAAAAAAACACAAGTCCGAACGAGTCGAAAAATCGTCCAAGTCCGAACGAGTCGATAAAATCAACTAAGTCCGAACGAGTCGAGATTTCGCGATAAGTGATGTGTGCACTTAGTGCAAGCGCACTTAACTCTCTCTCTAGGCTGGCAATCGGCCCTTTCTCTTTCTGCGTATCTTCGTCGCGCGAGTGGGCCAACTGTCTCTCGCACTTACGCCGCTTGAAAAATCTCTTTCTCATATAATATTTGAGAAATTGTAAATCGGCAAGTAACTCGCGCGCAATGTTTACATTAGGCAAGCTCACCGATGTACACAACGACGACCTGGAATTACCAGGGTCCTGTCACGGTCGTCATTTGTCACGTAGGCACCGCGTCGTAGCCAAAATGACTACGTGCGCCCTGTAGGCCTCGCACAAAAATTATTAAAAATATCTTATGCTCTCTCACGCCCTCCCTCTCTCTCTTTCTCTCTCACTCTAATGCAACGCAATTCAGGCTGGCCACCCGCGGCTGCTTCTTCAGCCGACGGAGGCCTATAGCCTCCAGCAGGGCAGGGAAGTGACAATTCCTCGCCACCCTCACCACGGACCCGCAACTACACACCCTTGCTCTATCTCTCTCGCACGCGCTTATTTTCCTCGGACGAATGAGGACACTCACCGTTGGAGTCCACGTAACTCGTCCGCTGGCCGTTGAACGCCTAGCTGCTCCCTTCCGCGCCGCTGTCCTCGACTCCGGCTGCTTCTCCCCTGGAGAAGAGCTGTTGGACCTCCGAAAGAGCCTGCCCGTTTGTCGATGGCTTCCTCCCCAACCTCGGCTGCAGAAGTCGCGGTGGCAACCTCAAATCGCCGCCCATTGACACCTGCCCTCCTCGTCCCCCGTCTAACTTCCTCGCTGTAGCTCCTTGTCTTCGCTTTCCTTCCTCGCACTGCTCTCTCAAATTATTTCTCACTCTCTCTCTCTCACTTTCTCTTGCACACCTTCACCCCTGGTTATACTCGCGACGCTCACTCTAATTAAAGAGGAACAAAACTAAGTTGTACCGTGGGATCTATCTCTACCGTCCTCGCGTTAGTGCGCTGCAAAACTTACTCGCAGGAGAGCACAGCGTAACTGACTGTTCTGCTCGCTCTCCTCTTTCCTTCCCTTACGGCTCTCTAATTCCTCGCCGATCGTCGCCGCAAGTTCGCAAATCACGTGATTTTCGAACGTTGCCGGCTTTCTAAAAAGTCCTTCTGAACGGGCTCACCCCAACTGGCAACCCGGTGACAGTCGAGCAAGAATGTAAACATTACATTCTTTGTCGACGACCAATGACGGACTCTCCGTCACAATAGCAAATAATAAACCTATGTAAAAATTTCGCAAAAATGGATTATCTTTTCTCGATCTAATTCTCTCTCCCCCCCCCCCCTCGGACCAAAAAGCTCGCTTAAAAGAGGGGGCCCGATAAACTTGCCCTCCCCCGAATTTTCAAAAATTGCAAGATAGCTTTTCCCGCGTGTTCAAATACGGCGCAAAATTTTCACCAAGTGCAGACCTCAGGCAGCACTCGGAGGAAACATTACTACGCATCATCTAGCAGACTATTTAATTTTTCAAATAAATAAGAAGAAGACGATGAGAAGTGAGCCGCAGCAACAGAAAGACAGAGAAAGACAGAGAGAGAGAGAGAGAGAGTGAGGGGATTTATCTTAGCAATATACAAATTCAATAAAAAGTGAGTTTAATTTAAATTTTGTATAATATATTCTGTTTTCTTTATCTTCTCTATACTCTTATATATTCTATATCCTTCCAAAGGTAGACTTAGCCTGAGTTTCGGTTAACTACCTTTTACCTAATATTACATCGGTTAGGTCCTTATCGAGAGCGACGTAGCTGGCCTGAGTCTCGGCCTAGACGTGCGTTCAGTCTTAAACTACACCACCGCATCCTCAAAAGAAAGAATAGATAAAGCTTCGAGTCTCCTCCGCCATTCTGAGCCCGTACGCTTGACTGCGTAGGCTCAAAAAGCAACTACGAGTTTGTGTTACTCAAATTAACGCATGGTGGCGTCGCAACCGACGGTACACCGGAAGTGCAGGCGACCAAAAAAAGCCCATCTTTTAAGCTTCGCTGAAAGATGCTCTTAGCGTTGTGCCTGAATTCAACGGAAAGAATATTCCGTTGAGCGAATTCTTGGAAGCTTGTTATGAAGCCGAGAAAATACTAGGATCATATGATGAAGCGAACCTAGTAAGGTTGATCCGGGGTAAGGTAAAAGGAGAAGCACACGCTGCCATCCTTGGATACATTTTCCCAACTATCGAGTCCTTTAGTCTTCCTAAAAGACATTTATGCGTCGAATAAAACGGAGTAACAGCTATTCGGGAAACTTGACAACTAATATCAACGGGACAACGAGAGTGTTCTTGCATTCGCTAACCGCATGAGAGATTTAGCAGCACAGAATAATGAAGTTTATAAAGTAGCTACCAGCAGCCTTAATCCCGGATTCAGAATGCAAACAGAAACCCACGTAATCGAATGTTTTAAACTAGGTTTGAAGCGAGAAATAGAAAATAGAATGAGGCCCACTGACAACATATCGGATATCGTAAAGAATTCGATACTCACCGAAAGGCAAATCGCCGCTGAAAATGCCCTACGCGATAGATAAAGGCCCAATAGAAAAGGTTTCTTTCATACAAGCGGAGAACTCGCAAACTTAGAGCCAAATAAGGCAGAGGAAACGAGATACAAGGTTCGATTGAACAGACCAATAACATGTTGGTTCTGTAACAGACCAAGGCATTCAGAGGAAACTTGTTTCCTCAAAGCAAAAATGTGCCAAATTTGTAGGAAGCCGGGCCATACTGCCAACTTCTGCCGTAATGTTGTAGTATGACATAAATGTAAACAAAAATGGCATACAGTGACACAGTGTAGCAAGAACAGCCGCGTAGTTGACGTCTGTCAGTTATGCAATCAATCCGGACACTCAGCGTTGAATTGTATGAACCGCACCAACAATACACTGTTATAAATGCGACAAACCCGGCCACACGGCAGCGGCCTGCCGCCAACCTAAACGCTCCCGTGTGAGCAATGTATCTACTTGTTGCTTCTGCCAAATAAAAGGGCACACTATCACCAAATGCCGGAAAAGGAAATACAATCAGGCAAAAAACGAGAGGAGTCTCCCGCAACAGAGCGCCACCAGGTAGGCCCCACAAACTCAAGTGCGTTCAGCCCTCCAGATAGAACTGGGAGATTTCAGTAGAGATTTAATGCCATAGCACCTGCAGAACTATCTTGTTCGTGAGCCTTAACCTCCTACAAAATAAATTCCCCAACACCCTCATGATCGAAACAGGATCAGAGGTTAGTGTACTAGAGGCCCATGTTTAACCAGACCATAAATACCTTGAAAGTCAGGATGGATATACCCTCTAAGGCCTAGGAGGCGAGACGGAAGACGGTCTAAAAAAGGCAAAGATCAAATTTAGGGAAACTATAATCGAATTTATAGTGGTAGGCAATAATTTCCCTATCCGTTACGACGAAGTGTTAGGAGCAAATTTTTTTGAAATGACCAAGGCAATACTGGACTTTGAAAACAACCTAATGACTTTAAATAATAAACACGTTAAGGTTATCTGGGACGATGAAGATCGCCCTCATCTGATAAAAAGTTTACATAACATCACTAGCGACGTGAAAACTGGATTACCATTTTAAAAGTTCTTAATCCCTCTATTCTCACGGAAGGGAGATTATTAGTCGATTCAGGCTCGGAAATAAACTTAATAAAATCAAGTTCAATACCATCCGAAGAGGAAATCGATACCTTAGAAAAGTACACATTAAGAGGAGTTGGAAAAAGGATCGTACCTGCTTAGGGAACTGTAGAAATCTCGATGTTAGGAAGTAAGGTGAAATTCTCGGTGATAAAAGATAAGGTTTACATTCCGGGGGAAGGTGTACTGAGTTGCGAATTTTTGCGTGACTTCCAAATGCATCCTGACTATCCTAACCACCTGATGGTATGTAACGGCGTCGCACGCCTATTCGAAATCGGAACAGCACGCAGCGACGCGTACGATGAGGTAAACATCTTGGAGATAATAAAAAATGAAGACCACGACAGTAATGTGGCTACGAAAAACAGTTACCTGACTTCAGAAAATGAGGTAGCGACCGACCTGGACTACCAGCTCGAGTCAATCGCCGACTTCGGAGATCCCGGGTCTCTCGAAGAACCTGAAGTTAAGAAAAAAATCGAGGATTATTCACGTACCGACCACCTGGATGACAACAAAAAGTCATACGCAGTCGATCTAGTAAAAAATAACAGAGATGTATTCTACCTACCCGGCGATGAACTTCCAGAAACTGACCTTATTACGCATGAAATCCCTACGACTGACAATAATCCAGTCCATACAAAGCAATGTCGCTTTCCACATGCATTCAAAGACAAATTAAACCGGCAGGTAAACGAATTGTTCAAGGCAGGAGTCATAAAGAACTGCAATTTACCCCACAGCGTCTCGGTTTGGGCCATACCCAAGAAACCCAACGCTCAAGGCCACCTAAGAAGGCGCGTGGTATCATATTTTTGGGCCGAAAAACGCGCCCGCTACCTCCAGAAGACTGATGGATAAACTGTTAAAGTAGATGCAAGAAATAACATTGTTTCTCTACCTAGATGACATCGTTATTTATTCCATAAATATATACAAACACCATAAAACGATAACGGACCTAATGGACAGGCTAAGGAGAGATAAAGTAAAACTACAGATCGACAAATGCGAATTCTTGAAACGCGAAGTGATATACCTAGGCCACCTGTTTAGCGAAAAAGGACTGAGACCTGATCCTAAGAAATTAGAAGCCGTAAGATGCTTCTAGCGACCCAGGAACGTAAAGAACGTCCGCCAATTCTTAGGCCTAGCAGGGTATTATCGGCGATTAATGGAAGGACTCGCGTATATCACAAAGCCTTTAACTAAACTACCAAAAAAAGAAACAGCTTTTGAATGGAATGAGAAAACGGAAGAAGCGTTTAATTTATTAAAAGAAATGCTGTGCGACGCACCTGTATTACAATTTTCTGACTTACCTCAGCCCTTCATAATCACTACGGATGCTTCAGGCCACGCAGTAGGAGGAGTCCTGTCTTAAGGAGAAATTGGGAAGAATCGGCCGATAGCCTGTACTTTGCGCATGTTACATGGTGCCGAAGGCAACTACGAAATATACGAGAAATAAGCGTTTGCCGTAGTGCATAGCGTAACAGCATTTCGATCCTATGTGTACGGACGAAAATTTACCATCAGAACGAATTACCAGCCTCCAGTATGGTATAAGACAGCCGACTTGAACACGAGAGAACAAAAATAGAGATTCAAATTGTCGGAATATGATTATCAAATAATCTACAAGCTGGGCAAATTGAATGCTAATGCCAACGCTTTATCGCGCAACCCAGTTGAAGAATCCGCCATTAACGTGGTAACACGCGCGCAACAAAAGGAGACTGCCCAGGTTGGTGATGAAGATGAAAAAGAATAATTGTCAGCCAACCCGACAACATAAACACCAAAGAAACCTAGGGGATGATCAAAAAAGGTCCAAGAGATCACCCCGGTTGAGGATAAAAGAGCACCGTGACCTAAGAGAAGGGTCGACTACGAAGAAAGCGAGGATTACGGATCTGACGAACCTGCGAAACCTAAACCTTTCGCTACGCTCACGAGTACCATATCAAAGTCAGATGAAGAATCAGAATCCCCCGATAAATTCGAGGATAATGAAGTAACAAGCCGCAGCCTTATAGTAGAATTGAAAGAACTACTGCATACAAGAAACGACAATATCAAGTCTTAAAAGACTTGAGTGTCGGAGAAGTTCATCGCAAAAAGCGTAATAGAAAAAAATCCTTATACGCTGTATGTATAAAAGGGGATTAACCGCTTTCCCTCACCCAAATTAAAAAAAACCTATCAAACGGCTTAAAAAACTTAAAGGAAATATTAGAGAAGTTCGATTAAAAAACGTTTGGTGTCGCTAAGAACAAATACATAGAAAACTTAGAATAGACAGAGATCCTAAGGCTTCTTAACTCTTTTAGTACCGGAGGCCGATATATCGGCTCCCGCTGCACTGGCGAGAAGCGCCAGAGTCGATATATTCGCCCGCACCTTGTAGCGCTTTACTATTCGTATTGCAGAAGGACTCTATCTCAAAATAATATAGGAAAACTAGTGTCATTGTTTTATTCTCTGTTTCATCCTTAATACACTGCTTTTTGAATTATGTAAATATTGTTTTTTGTTTGGTTTTTATGAGCCTTTTCCCAAACCCTAGTAAAACCGTGAAATTCGCCGGGTTATTCTCACATAGGCACCTCTTTTTTGCCTGGCACAAAAAGGATTAAAGGTACATTCACTAATAGCCAAACGAAAATTTTCATATGCACTGGAAAACTAAAATACGTCCCGATCGACAAGAGGGACGAAGTTTTCTATGAGCTCCACAAATCACCAGTTGGAGGTCACAGAGGAGTATCCAAGTCCTTTAATTGAATCCGGCAAAAATACAACTGGGGAAACCTAGAAGACGACGTACAGCGATGCATTCAACAATGCCTCGACTGTCAATTTAAAAAATTAGTGCGCCTGAAGACGAAACAGCCTATGGCAATCACAGATACACCGGGAGCTGCTTTTGACAAAATCGTGATGGATATAGTAGGACCCCTTAAGGTCACCCAGAAAGGGAATGATTATGTGTTGACAATACAAGATCAACTATCGAAGTTTTGTTTAGCCGTACCCCTACAAAACACTCTGGCTACTACTATCGCCGACGCACTAATCAAGAAATTCATCTGCCTATTTGGAGCACCCAAGGCAATATTAACAGATCAAGGGAAGTATTTCATCTAATGAATAGAATCGCCAAAAGATTCAGAATTAAAAAACTCAAAACGACCGCTTTTCACCTATAGTCGAATGGATCACTCGAAAGATCCCATCATGTACTTGGCGAGTTCCTAAAACAATACACCGATAGAAACAATGAGTTGGATGAATGGATCGAAATAGCCATGCTAAATTATAATACCTGCGTGCAGGAAAGCACAAAACACACACCTTACGAGGTGGTGTTTGGAAAACTAGCACGGTTACCATTGAGTGACCCCTTGAAAGCAAGCGACATGTCACCAACATATAAAGACTATATCACCGAATTAGTGACCCGACTTAACGGCATTCAGAACCTAGCTGACGATAACCTAATCGGATCAAAACTGCAAAACAAGAGACTGTATGACGGAAGGATAAACCCTCAAAATTTTAATGCAGGAGATTTTGTTCTCTAATTGCTTGGTCCTAAACCCAGCAAATTTGGTGACCACTATTCCGGTCCACACAAAGTATTAGAGGTCCTTAAATGTTGTAATGTAAGAATACAGTACAAAAAGGGAGACAAGATTGTCCACGCAAAGAGTCTCCGTAAATTCCACATAAATCGGGAATTTAAACACAAGCGAAAAAAAAGAAATACAAATAGCGTGAGTGAGCGATAAACAGGATAGAGACAGGTAAAGTAAAACAAACGAAAAAAAATGACACTAATAATAGAAAAAAGAGCACTTATAAGAATATATACACGTATGAATACATATTAAAAAAAATCGCAAGTAATAATATTGGTAAATAATAATAAAAAAGTGAAGAAAAGGGAACATAAAACGTAATCCAAAAATATAAAACAAAAAATATATATTTCAGGTAACGGCAATGGGCAAAAGATGCCGAGCTATTAGACGTCAAAGTCTAGGCTCGAAAATAAATAAACTATATATTAATTTTCAGCCTACTAACCCGTACGGCGACTCTTACCTACGGAGCATCGTCAGCGTGTAAATGGTTTCCATACGCGCAAGCACCTCCTCGATCGTATTTACATTTTTCTATACGTCCTCCTAGGCTGTATGTCATTCTATACGTCCTCCTAGGCTGTATACGTCCCAGGAGAAAAAAAAGTTAACAGCGCCACTGCTATGTATTTGTCGCTTCATATAGCCTAGCATGTGAGTCTTCATCGAAACTTATATTTTCGAAACGCGTAATAAGACTTATGTATGTTGAGCAAAGGAGAGAGAACGAGATAGCGATAAGAGCGCGCGCACCATTGCTCCAACGTGACCACCCTATCTCTGTCTCGCTCTCTCCTTCGCTCAGTATGTACATTCAAGCGACCACGGGGCTCTGCTTTTCTTTTGTTTTCTTTTAGTATAGTGTATCGTTGTGTCGGTAACATTTGTTCCTAATATGTGAAAAGAAGAATAAAAATGGACGATTTATTAAATAATGAAAATAAGACGAGTGATAGTGACAGTGATGAAGAATGCAAACGTGAATTAAATAAACTAATAGAAAAAGCAAAGTCTAATATAATCCCGCAAAATTAAAAAATTTAATAATAAGTGATTTTAAAGTGATAATTTTTTAGTTTATAATTTTGTTTGTGATTTAGATGAATGATTTAAAAGTTTTTTGTGTGAAGAAATTAAATTTAAAATATTTAAAAAAGTGACTGTTTTTTCATGTTAAATAAGAGACTAAAATATATTGATTATACAAAAAATGTGTTAAACAAATATAGTATTGTTATAATAATAATAACATAAGAAAGTATTTATATTAATTATAATAGTATTAATATTATTTATAAGCCTTCAAATCTTATAAAAAAAACTTTTGTTAAAAATGTTATTTTGTATAAATATTTAATAAATATACTCAAGAAATTTATATTTTTTAATAAATAATAATTGTTTAAGAGTTAATTTTGTTTTTAAATATGAATCCATTAACTATTTTTTTTAATTTCATAATTTATATTTATATTTACATTATGTTGTCTGTCACTTTTTGACACTACTACATGTACATGTACGCGTGTGTGTACAAAATGCGCATGCGTTAGCAGACGATATCTGTAGTTTACGAACTATCAGTATGGGTTCGGAATTGCATTTTACTGATATGCAACAAAATAAAATTAATTATTCTGTTAACTAAGTAAGAGTCTTCCTACGGGTTACAAGGCTGAAAAATTTTTTAAGCACCATGAGTGAACCTCGCGTCATTAAAGCTTTCGGCTCATATTTTGTGGATAGATAGAGGCGCCTTAGTCGCTTGCGGCGCTCGCGACTGTGGCCCTACTATCCATCCACAACATATTTTGCCTGAAGCTGTAATAACGCGAGGCTCGCCCATGATACATAAATAACTAATATATACTACTGTGATCAAAAAGTAAGGTGAAATTGTCATTTATAACTCCCGGGCATTAGGAAGGCAGGTAAGTTTTTTTTCCTAGGTTGGTCGGACCGCCTATAACATTTGCCAAGCGTCCGTTTGTCAAAAGGTTTAATTATCTCCGAGTTGCACGTGTTTTTGTAAACAACCAAAAGTGAATTTTTCGATTTTTACAATGGGTGATTTTGTTGAGCAAAGAACTTGCATCAACTTGTTTGCGGAACGAATATACTTGTGTGGACACGTTGAAAATGTTGCGCAAGGCCTTTGGTGATCAAACTACAAAAAAACGTTTATAAGTGGTACAACGAGTTCAAAGCGGGCCGAGAACGCGTTAAAAACGAACCGCGCTCTGGACGACCATCAACGTCTACCGACGAGGGCCACGTCCAAAAAATCAAAGATTTGGTGCTTGAAAATCGTCGATTGACAATTAGAGACCTCGCTAATAGTATTGGAATATCATTTGGCTCAGCCCAAACCATTTTGAAGGATGTTTTGTATCCCAAAATCGCTCAATTTTTTGGAAATAAGGCGTCGCGTTAATGTGTGTGAAACTTTGCCGTCTGACTATCAGGACCACTTGAAATGCATCATTACTGAAGACGAGATTTGGATTTACGCATACGACCCTGAAACTACCGACCAATCCAGCGATTATCGTGCAAAAGGTGAAGCAAGACCGAAAAGACCACGGCAAAGTCGATCGAAAATCAAGGTCATGTTGACAGTTTTCTTTGATTATCGTGGTGTGGTGCACTATGAATTCCTTCCGCCGGGCCAATCTGTCAACAAAAAATATAATTTGAGCGTTATGCGTCGTTTACGTGAAGCTATTCGTCAGAAACGGCCGGAGTTATGGGCGAACAACTTTCGGTTCCTTCATCACGATAATGCACCATGTCATACTGCATTGGTTTTTCGCGACTTTTTTGCCAAAAACTCGACTCATATCGTTCCGCAACCACCGTGTTCGCCTGATTTGGCTCTGTGCGACTTCTGGCTATTTAGCAAACTCAAAAGCCCAATGTGGGGACGCCATTTTGACACGATTGAGGAGATAAAATCCGAATCGAAGAAGGTCTTGAAGGCTATACCGGAAAAAGACTATTCCAACTGTTTCGAGGACTGGAAAAAGCGTTGGCAAAAGTGCGTTTAATCGTATGGCAATTAATTTGAAGGGGATGAAATCGATTTCGAAGAATAAATAAAGAATTTACATTTTATGAACAAATTCACCTTACTTTTTTATTACAGTAGTATATATATATATATATATATATTTTAAAAATAAAAAAAAATGAAAGAGAAAAAGAAGACCATGCGTTATAGAACTTAGTTTAAATTAAGTTTAACGATTGTAGCTATTCTTTCATATTTAAATAATACATATGTTTTACAAGGAAATCGCAAACTCTTGGCCCAAGCTTAGGTTAGGTTTCACAACGGTTCGGGTCAGAGGAGAGTGTGTCACGTGGATTGTGGGAAGAGGCTTTATCGTTGTGGAGCGCTTGGGTGTGGGTCGATGCGGTCGGTCGATATGTTTTTTTCAATGGTGACCGGGACTAGAAAGGCAGTGAGGGAATTTATCGGCAGACACAAAAAAAACCGAGGTCGTATACCGACGTTACACTCTTAGTAAAAATTTTTTCTCTGCACGAATTTAATGATTAATTTAAATAATATCAACAAGCTTGCAATTATACCAAGATTATTGATAATAATAGTGCTGTACCTATATTAATCATAATTTCTTATTAATTTTTGGATATTAATTTCAACTTGTAACTCTTTTTTTCCAACGATAATTATAATTATTATTTTGCTTCCTTGATGCTATATTAATGATTAACGCTAATGTATTCTTACCTATATTTGTTTATGCAGGTAACTTTAATTCTATCCTTTTTTGTGACGACAAATTATATCACTAAATATTTCGATTTATTATAACTATTTTTCTATTCATTTTTTCTATTCTATTCCTGTTTTTATTATTTTTATAAACAAAATTTTATAAGAAACATTGCATTCATCATTAATATACAATTAATTACATTTTGCAATATTTTAATTTCAACTTATAATATTAATTTTTATGCGCAATAATTAATTGTTTTAGAGCTCCTCAATTAATTCTGAACGAAATAATTATTTTTAAATTTAATTAAGGTAATGTGGCAACCCAAAAAATCCAATAAATGATAATTAAATAACTCCTGGTTTTACCAAAACTAACGTCAAATGATTAATTACTTTTCTGACAGTTCATAACAATTACCTACGGATTAAACAAAAATTGTAATTTGTAAAGAATAATCATTTAAATCATCACTTTACAATTATTTTCTTTTTACCGTTCTATAATTATAAATTACTTTACCAGCCCTTGAATACCGCATGTGTTCTTTGTGACAAACATTTTTTTAATATTTAAATGATTATTTTTTATTTAGCTATCCTTGTATAAATTAATTGCGTCAAAATGCGACTAAAACTTCGTTTTCTTTTTGTAATACGCGTTAAATCTTAAATAAAAAACGATCATGTAATTTAATTTAACATATTTTTGCGATAAACAATAAGAAATAAACATGTATAAAAATTATGCAGAAGGCAATCATCTCTCTCTCTGATTCTCACTCTCCCACTCAAACGGAACGCCTTCAAGATAGAGCAGTAGCGTTCACCCCGCGCTACTTCCGAGCAATCGGATTGGCCCAGAGACGTCTCTGAACGAATGTATAAAAAGGGCAAGATCAACACACGGATTTATTCTCTCCGTTACTTTTTATCGCACTTTGCACTCTGTACTATTCGTCACTTATCATTCAGTCAATTAAGTATTTCTCCAATCAAGATTTTTTATTTTTTTTTCAAGTTTTATTCAAGTTTCAATCAAGTTTCCATTTTCAAGTCTTACTCAAGTCCACAAGATTTAATGAATTTTCCAGTTTTCCAGCAGAGGGGAGAAAGAGATGGAGAGAGAGAGATAGAGAGAGAGAAGATTTTTCTCTTTGTACAACTCCAGAAATTTCAATAATAAGTGAGTTTATCTAAATTTTCGTATTTTTTTTTTTCTTTTTTTCCAAAGAGATCGTATTAGCCAGAATCGGATAAATATCTCTATCCACAAAGCACTTTGTAGGTCCTTTCCAGGACAACATATAGGCCAACGTTGACCTTATACGGTTGTCCACTCCTGAATCTCATTACTTTTCTCAAAAATCTCGCAAATTTAATTTCCTCCACCGTCCCGAGCCTATAAGTTTTAGTACTTAGGTTCGAAAAAGACAAAGAGCAGTCCGCGTTATTTTTCACGTGATTGAAACGTCACCAACGACGTTACAGTACTATGGACACAAATTGTATTCTTAGGTTAGCGGGAAAGAAATAAAAGTAGAATAATAGTTTAAATAATTATTTTTTAATAATTTGTCGTAGACTGTTGAAGAAGTACTAGTTTGATTGGCTTTATTTTCAAAGAGTTATTGCTAACCCAGTTGCAAGAATCCACGTGAAAATCCACATGAAAATCCACGTGTAATTTGACATGGAAATCTACACTGAAATCAGTCCAATAACACACTGTATGTAGATTTTCACGTAGATTTCCGCGTAGATTTTTACGTGGATTTCCGCGTAGATTACAACGTGGGTTCCAGCGTGAAATCAGTGTAGAAATCTACGTGGAAATCAGTGTCAACATCTATGTAGAAATCAGTATAGAAATGTACGTAGAAATAAGTGTCGAAACCCACACAGATCGAAAGGTTTTTAAAATGTTTTTAAAACGTTTTATCAAAGGATAAAAACCTTTTTAAAAGCTTTCAAAAAATGTTTTAAAAATGAGTTTATGTCCGTTTTTAAACCCTTCAGCAACGTTTTCTAGTTTTTTTCATAAGCCTTTTGATACAAGTTTCAAAAACATTTCTATAAAAGTTATAGAAATATTAAAAAAATTTTTGAAAGTAGTTGATGAAACCTTCTAAAATACTTTTTAAAACCTTTATAAAAACTTTAATTAAGTATTTTATATATTTTAGAATTTAATTTTTTATTATGATTATACATATTTTTAGCATACGCATTATATTTAATCGTTTATTCGCATTGTCGCACATGTTATTTTACACATTATTTTACGAATAGAAACGCAGAAAAATTTTTGACCTACGGTGGGATCGAACCCGGGTCCTTCGCATTATAAAGCAAACGCCATAATCATTACGCTATGCAACGCTTGTAGAACTAAGATTTAAATTTGTATCATAAGTTGCATGGCAATTCATATACACTTGTATTAATTTTACATTTAAAATTTCTTCGATAGCGTAAAGTATTCCGGGAAAAGTTGGGAGCAAGAAGACAAGCGCCACGTGCCGAGCATCGACGACCTTTCGCTATCTATGATCGACATGACGCTGCATACCTGCTTATCACTGAAAACACTAGATCGTCAGGCGCATACACACATGCATCTACACTAGTTTACAGGCAAGATAAAGGCACCATTACGCTCACCTTTTATTTATTTCTAATAAAAGTATTTTTAAAATATCTTTAACCTCAAGTTTCTCATTCACAATAACATACGTATTTTCCTTCTCGACGGCTGTAGTACCCCAGAGACATTATCGCGTAACGTGTTGGCCAAAAAGAAGAAGAATCTAGCTCGATCCTCTGTAGGATTATTACGATTTTTCCAGTTAGCCGTTTCAACTAATGTATTTATTGTGTTACTCTTCGGCCGTAACAAGTTAGTGTACCAGGTGTAGAAGTGAAAAACCAGAATTTTTTTGTAAAAATTACACGTCTGTTGTTTGAAAATGATAAAAATATTTTATGAAAAATAATCTCCAATGCTATTTATACATCTTTCTGACCTCTCCGGTAGTTTATAAATGCCACGCCAAAAAAACAGTTCTTTATTCGAAGCACATAAGTTATCGAGACATTTTCGTAAATTTTCATACGAATTGAAGCGGCAAGATCGTGTTCTATTAATGTGAATAGATGGTAATCGAATGAAACTTAGTCTGGGGAATAAGCCACACTCGCTAGTATTTTCCAACTTAATACCTCGATCGTTTCCTTGACCTATTTTGCTGTGTGTGATGGGGCGTTATTATCAAATAAATGATATTGTGCTGACTTTTTCCATATTCTGCTCATTTTTTACGCAATGCTCGATTTCGAGAGTATTGTCTTCTTTTCAGAGCGATTTGGTCTTGCACTGGATGTCGATGGCTCGCCTGGATTTATTTATAATTTCCGATGCATAGGATTTTTAAAATAGATCCATTTTTTATCACCTGCCACAAGTCGATTGAGGAAGGACTTTTTTTGTACCTGCCAAGCCGAGTTTCACAAGTGGTTTTACGATTTTCTTGCTGTCTTTCATTCAGTTCATGCAGAATATATTTTTCTATTTTCTGAATCTTTCCCATAGCTTGCGAACAAATGGAGACGACTTTTCGCGTTACATTTAGTTGATTCGCGAGTTCTTCTTGAGTTTGAGTATGCTCTTCATCCAATAAGGTTTGCAATTTGTTGCCCGCGAAATTTTTCGGTGGTTTACGACGCTCTTTATTTCTCACGTTAAAATCACAACTTTTGAATTTTTCGAACCACTTAGAACATTGTGTTTTACCAAGAGCATGTTCACCGTAAGCTTGAACAAGCATTCAATGTGATTCTGCAGCACTTTTCTTCGAATGATAACAAAAGACCAATGCTGTACGCAAATCGTAGTTCGTAAGCACAGACCTCGACATGTTTGAGTTTATAGAAAAATATACCGATACATGAAACTTGGGTTGTTGTGTGTTGAAAATCTTCGTTAGCTGTTAGAAGAAAGCAGAAGCAGTTTTACAGTCTCTACACTGATTGCTAACACCATCTATTAGAAAATTTCGGTTTCATACTTCTACACTAGGTATTTAAGTTAAAAACTAGTGCATCAGCCGGAAAAATTTTAATAAGGAGAAGAAAAATATTTGTATTGAAATAAAATTTTTTGAAAGTAATAAAATTTTGCATTTAATAACAGTAATAAAAATTAAAGTTGAATAATATTGGGAGAAGAAATTAGTTTGGTCCGTTTTCAAAAGATGGCTCTGGCTATTATGAATATTTAATAGTAACAGCTGAAGTTGGTAGTTTCAGAGAGTTTAGACATCTGTTAATAATATTCAGTTTATGTCGCTTCGAGTTTTATCAAAAAATCTTGTTTTTAACTTTGTTAAATATGTCCAATTTTGTGTTAACTAAGCGCATTTGCGGGAGGTTTCAGATTTCTGTTTTAATTGGAAAAAAAAGACAACTGAAACGCATCGAATGCTTGAGGAAGTTTAGAGTGACAATGCTTTAACTGATAAATCTTGTAGAGAATGGTTTTGACGTTTAAAGAATGGAGAATCCAGCGTTAAAGACAAGCCTCGCTCTGGGCAGCCAAAAAAATTTAAAGATAAAAAGTTGGAGGCATTACTCGATAAAGATCCCAGTCAAACGGAAGAGGAGCTTGCAGAATCATTTGAAGTTACTCAACAAGCAGTTTCTGTACGACTGAAATCCATGGGAATGATTCAAAAGCAAGGCAATTGGGTGCCTTATGAACTGAAACCGAGAGACATTGACAGGCGATTTTTCTGTTGCGAACAGCTGCTTCGAAAGCAGCAAAGAAAGGGTTTTTCATATAGAATTGTTACTGAGGATGAAAAATGAATATTCTATGATAACCCCAAGAAGAAAAAATATTATGCTATGCCCGGTCAATCGTTGCCATCGACCTCAACATCAACACCATAGCCAAATATTCATGGTTCGAAGGTCATGTTGTGTATCTGGTGAGACCAAAAGGGTGTTGTGTACTGTGAGCTGCTATAACTTGGCGATACCATAACGGTCGATCGGCATAGACTGCAATTGATTCGTTTGAGCCGTGCATTACGAGAAAAACGGTCGGAATACAAGGAAAGAGATAACAAAGTTATTTTTCTGCATCACAACGCTCGGCCTTATGTCACAAAAGTCGTAAAAAGATATTTGGGAACGCTTAAGTGGGATATTTTGCAGCACCCGAGGGATGCAGCATGATCTGGCATGTCATCGGTTCACTTCTTTCGCAGAAATCCAAATTGGCTCCTAACTTGAATCACCTCAAAAGACAAGACATTTTTTCGAGATAAAATTCAACAATTACCTGAGAGGTGGGAAAAAGTAGTAACTAGCAATGGACGATAATTTGATTAAACTTCTAATTCTTATTTTGAAATAAATGCATTTTTGACTGCAAAAAACGGACCAAATTCATTTGTACTCCCAATAATAAGAAAGAAATATAATTATTAAAATAAAAGTAAAAAAAAAATATATATAATGTTTATAAAATGGTAGACTCTAGTAAGCCTAAGGATGGAGATATTAGAAGTCATGGACAGTCATTGCTCGAGAAATTAGAGCGTAAAGAAATTTGGTTGGAAAACGCGCTAGGTGAAAAATCACAGAAAATGCATACAAATTAGCAAAACAGGTTCTTCAATCAACACATGATTTAAATTACTCTTTTAATAATTTACAAATAGAAAGTACGCGCAAGTCCGCGTAGCAGAAAGGAATTAGAAAATTTAATAAAAACCTTGCGTCGTAAAGAATAGAAAAAGAAACCACCAACCGATTTCGATCGCTTCCTGTCTAGCATAACCGAAGACAGCAGCGAAAAGATCACATTACGCCTTTTCAAACAAAGAATGTTATCTTAAATCCCGCGAAACTAAATTTTAATAACGCGCTTGAGGAAAAAATTGAATCCAGCACTCGTTTGGCAAGTCAAGGAAACGTAAATATATTTTTTAGGGACAACTTCAGTCGTAACACACGAAATTCCAGCGATAAATGATATACCAGTATTTGTTAAGCGATATAGATTTCCACATGCACTCAAGGAGGAGTTAGATCGACAAATAAGAGAAATGCTCGAGGGAGATATTATTGAGCCCTCTTATTCTAATTTCTGCTCTCCAGTCTTTTTAGTCACAAAAACACCATACAGTAAGGCTAATAAGCTTTATAGACTTGTAATTGAGTTTCGACAATTAAACGAGAGAACTGTGAAAGATAAATACCCCATGCCTAATATATTAGATATTACAGATTAACTTGGTAAAGCAAAATATTTATCTGTGTTCGATTTGGCACAAGAATTTTTTAAAATTTCTTTAGATGTTGCTTGCAGACACAAAACGGCTTTTCCTACTTCTTTCAGGTTATATCGATTTAAAACCATGCTAATGGGCTTGACTAACAACCCCAGGCTTTTCAAAGATGCGTAGATATTTTTTAAGGAATGCAGCATAAAGAAATATTTTTATTTCTGGATGACGCTGTTATTTACGGTGAAACAATTGAGGAACACAACGCTAAATTTCGTCGATTTTTGCAACATTTACGGAAGGCAAATCTTAAGCTTCAACTTGATAAATGCGAATTTTTAAAAACCGAAGTAGTATATCTTGGACATGTATTAAGCGAAGGAAGGGTAAAGCTAGATTCACGAAAATTAGATGTGGAGCGCGTTTTCTCTATTCCAAAAACACAGAAAAATATTGGCCAGTTCTTCGGGCTTGCAAAATGTTATCGCCGATTCATAAAGCGTTTCTCTGGAATTGCCAAAACATTAGATAATTTATTAAAGAATGACACGCCTTTCATTTGCGACGAAAAAACGCCAGACGCCTTTGAAATATTAAAAAAAAAATTATGCTAACAACCTGTGTTAGAAATAACCGATTTTTCACTACCTTTTATAGTAACTTGTGACGCAAGTAAGGTAGCCATAGGAGGAACACAATCGCAAGGAAAACTCAGCAAAGATCGATCGATCGCCTACGTTTTACGCGTTCTTTCAGATATGGAGAGAATATATGGCAAATACTCGCGAGAGGCACTAGCGGTTGTATATTTAATTTCGCAATTTAGACAATACCTACAAGACAGAAAATTTACTATAGTAACGGATCATAAACCATTAATATAATTTGAGAATTCAACAGATTAGTAATTGCTATCGAGACGCGAGCCAAGCAGGTAAAAACTCCGTAATAAATTACAAAGATAAAAGGCCGAAAAAGCCAAACTGTAAGAAAGTAGCCGATTCACTCGAAGTAATTCTTGAAAGAAATCAAGAAGATATTGCAAAGAAAAAGAAAAGTTTGTATAATAATAAAGAGACTAATGAAAACATAAATAATACTGAGACATAAGATAATGTTATTACAGATACTCTTCTGAATAGTCAAGTATGGGAGGAAGAAACCAGAGGAAACGATGAAAAAGAGGCTAAAACATATGATGCAGACAATAATAAACTTCGAGCGACAAGAAAAATATTTGCTGACTATAAAGAGCAATTTTTTATAAGGAAGGATAATTACTTATATTTTATAGCAAGCGACGGAACGCTATATGATAATGGGGCACGGAATCTATCAAAACGTAACGAATCACCATGATTTAATAAATTGCAACTGGGTGACATTAAGGTATATCATCAAAATAAGAAGTTGTAGTTCGCATTAGGAATTCGAGGAAAAAATAAAGAAGCGACCGCACAGATAATGCAAAATCTCACAAGTATACTTAAAGTATTAAAAGTTATTATATTAAAGGGAAATCTACGCTCAATTAGCATAGCCAAATGCGACTATATTGAGAATATATAACGGAAAGACATAATAAATAAAATGAGACAGATTCTCAAAGATTGTTGGGTAAAAATAATTGTTTGCTCAGGTATAATCAAATATATACCCAAAGAAGATAGAAATCAAATAATAGAAGAAATGCACACCTTAGTCGTAAGAGGCCGTAAAGA
Source organism: Chalcis sispes (assembly GCA_949987625.1). Taxonomy (NCBI): domain Eukaryota; kingdom Metazoa; phylum Arthropoda; class Insecta; order Hymenoptera; family Chalcididae; genus Chalcis; species Chalcis sispes. The sequence goes on along the minus strand of OX465096.1, from coordinate 44,414,270 downwards.
CATAAGTAAAACATACAAGCGAATCAAACGACGTTTTTATTCGAAGAATATTATAGAAGACAAGCGTCCCCCGTCGCGGCTTTGCCTGCGATATTTGTGCATAGTGTTCAATATTTTTAATTATTATTAATATAGAGTTATAGCATGCCCTGTCGCGGCTTCGCCCGCGTTATACTTTAACAAAACTCTTAATGCTAATTATATATTTCTATATAGATAATCATATAGGAATAGCTTCTGCCCGCGGCTTCGCCCACGTGGAATTTGGTCTGTCACATAAAGTTTCGTGACAGATCATTTAAAATAAATAATTACAATATTACAACTCCAAGTACATAACACATCGTTCAATAAGTCCCGAGACTAACCCAAAGATGTTACTAGTAGTACCAAACTAGCCACGTTTCCATAGAGTGCGAACCTTTACATGAGACGTGTAAAAATTTCACGTCGATCGGATCACAGACAGCAGAGTTATCGAGGTTAGAGTAAAGTCACTTTGTAATTTGTTTGAAAAATGGAAAAAAGTGAGTTTCGCGTGTTGATAAAACATTGTTTTTTAATAGGTAAAAACACCGTAGAAGCCCAGCAATGGCTTGAAAAACATTACCCGTGAAACCACCCATTAACGTTTGATTGCTGTGTAAGTCTTGTAGATAGCTATCAAGAGCTTCGATGGCGCGTTTGTGCGACATAGTGCACTCGTCCCATACGATCAACTTGCACTGTTGCAACAAGATGCCACGGGCGCTGCTCTTACTGATATTGCACGTTGAAGTTTCTTCTCTCGCCAGATTAAGAGGTAATTTAAAGACCAAATGTGCCGTCCGTCCACCACTTAGCAATGTTGCAGCGATACCAGAGAAATCCGCAGCTAATAAAATATTATGGTCCCTGCGAACTTTTGCTGAAAGCAAATTAAGTAAAAAAGTTTTTCTTGTATCACCCGGGGCATCAAGGAAAAAAAGTCCGCCTTCACCACTCTCAACTCGTCGTAATATTTTGTGATAAATCTCTCATTGCTCAAGTAGGAGACGTGGCTCAGTTTCGCACACGTGAGTGTCTAATTTGGTGGTATCATAGCTTAGCTCTCTTATCACATCGTTTGACAGCTCTCCTCTACACCGCGGTGTGGGCATACCAAAATCGGACAATATCTTTCCAGAAATTGTTATTATTTTGTCCTCGATAAGCCCCAATATCTCATTAAAACAAAGATCATTGTTAACCTGATCCATTCTTCTAAATCTATGCATGATGTCCTCTGATAACGCAGTTTTATACTTGTGCCATAGTTGTAGAGGATTGGATAAACCGCAAGTGCATATCAATATAGCAAACAGCTGTCTTACTTGCGCTGGTGAGCGACACAACACGGCCTCTTCTATGATCCCAGTGGTTACCATCTTTCAACAACCCCATTTTCTCCCACACCTGCCGAGAAGTTGCCAATTCTTGGCCGTCAACTGTTTGTACATCCAAGAAGTTGGTGGGACCCTTTATTACATTCAGCAGCATTCGCAAACAATAACATTCAAAGTTGCTAACGTGCACAGTGTAAATGCAGCCTAGAGCATCTCCTGCCTTCACACCTGGCCAACCATCGACAGGTGTTCCTTATAAACGACGTTTCCATTTCTTCCGCGCCGCATTCTAAGTATAGTAGCGAGGCACGTTAATGTAAAGCAATGTTTTTGCAAATGCGTCACTTTGGAATAACAGAAAAAATGCCGTTAGTGTCGTTTTAGGTGGTGCTGCCAATCTCTCTCTAAAATTACTTTCAGTAAAGTAAACCCTCTTACCATTGGGTAAATGAATCGCAAGATGAGTGACGGTTAGGTGTCTCTCGTGTAAAGGCGGACCTAAGATCCCCCAGGCTGCTTCGTTACTACTAACATATTAGCCGACTCTGAATGTTTGCGCCTCATCTCTCAGGTCAATATTTACATTCCCTTGCTGGCGGATGTTAAAAATAGCCTGGCGGCTACCTTTATTAATATATTTACAGATATATTTTATCGCCTGTACCGTATTACAAAACTCAACATTTATATGGGAATTAAAAATTTTTGATAGGAGGGGAGAATATGGGACGACCCAACTATTATCCACTAATATTTTTTGTGTTACTCTACGGGTTTTTATAATCGTTGTGCGTCCTCCATCCTCTCATTTTCTGCGCCTGTATAAACGATAACCTTCGTCATTGATTTGAGTATCTTTTAAAAGCTTCCTTGGATATTTTTTGGTACTTTTTTCTTTCTTTATGCACGGCGACAAAAAATTTAATGTGTTACAGGGCCCGTTAATCATATTCTTTGTTACCGTATCATAAAGCTTTTGATCTGTTTCCGGGTTTGGTATCTTAGCACATACGATTTCGTCGATTTGGTTCGGACGCAATTTTCCCTTTAATCACAGCACTAAGTGCACGTAAGGCAAACCTCGTTTTTGCCACTCGATCGAGTACATGAAGCGTCGCATGTCACTAAATATGTTACCTTTTGTAAGTAGAGCTGATAACTGCTGTACTTTTATTTTAAATACTTGGGCTGTTTAGTCATGTTTGTCCGTTGAATTATGCCCAGGCACGAGCTCTTTGGTGATTTCTGAGTAGGCGGGGTTATATATCATTGTAATAAATAAATCAGGCCTTCCATAATTACGTACGTACATGAACGCATCTTCATGTGTATTTATGTAGGTATCTCGGGCTATTTACAAATGATGACGGGAGGATCACAATCTGACCCAAGTTATTTGGATGCAGATCCGCATCATTTTTTATTGCATCTTGCAAGTGAATATAATTTTCTGAAAGCATTTTTTTTTCCGACTTAAAGAAATGAACCTTAAGCAATTACTCTCCATCTTTACATACACAGTGTGTCCCATGGAAAACGGAACTTTTTCAAAACATCGATTTATATTGTCACCACCTATTGGTGGATGTTAGCAATGGAAAGGTCCATTCTTAACTGACATCATGTCAAAATTGTATGACATTTGTTTCAATGGAAACCAAAATAACGCGCTTAAAGTGACAGTGTGTTTGTGGCATCGGTCGAAAAATGAACTTCGAACAAAGAGCAAATATTAAGTTCTGTTTTAAACTCGGTAAATCCTTTACTGAGACGCATAATTTGCTGGAACAAGTTTATGGCGATAATTGTCTATCCCGTACCAGAGTGTATAAGTGGTATAAGCGGTTCCAGGAAGGTCGTGAAGACATTCAGGACGACAAATATCCAGATCTTTCGAATACCGTGGTTACTTGAAGTAAAATTGAAAAAGTGCGTGAATTTATAAAAAATAAGCCAAAATCTTCATTGCGATATATGGAAATGGAATTGAATATATCCAAAATATCAATTCATCGCATTTTGACCGATCATTTGAATCTACGGAAGGTGTGTGCACGCTTTGTTCAACACAAATTGACCGACTACGAAAAATTGCTCCGAATTCAACATTGTAAGGATTTGATTAAAGAGTCAAAAAGGACCCAAACTTGAAATATTTAATTGTGACTGGTGACGTGACATGGTGTTTTCAATATGATCCCGAAACCAAGCGTGAAAGTGCTGAATGGAAGCACCCAACCGAGCCTAATCCGAAAAAAAGTCGTCTTGAAAAGTCAAAAGTGAAGATAATGTTGATTTGTTTCTACGATTCGAAGGGTATTATTTATCGTGAATTCGTTCCACCTGGTCTAACGATTACTGCTGTGTTTTATCTTGATGTTATGAAGCGTTTGCTCAGCCGTATTTGCCGTGTGCGGCCACAATACTGTGAAAAAGGGAGCTGGCATTTGTTGCATAATAATGCCCCGTCTCATTGATCGAACTTGATCACAGATTTTTTGATTAAAAATTCCATTTTAACCATCAACCATTCACCGTACTCGCCGGATTTGGCTCCGTGCGACTACTACTCGTTCTCCAAATTGCACTTGCCTATGAAAGGAAAACGTTCTGCCGACGTAGAGGCCATTCAAAGAGCGACGACCGACATTCTAAAGTCGATGGATAAAAATGATCTCAAAAACTCATTCGATATGTTAATTGATCGTGCAAAACGTTGTATTGATGCGAAAGGAGACTATTTTGAATAAAATAAATGAGATTTGCCGGAATATTGAGCAATATTTGCAATTGATGCTCATCGCTTCTATTTTCATAAGCTTGTAAGCTGCATAATCAAGAATCTCGTCATACTCAAATGCAGCTTTACTAAATATTCCCCACGTAAATGTTTGACGTTGCTGTGCTACCCTTTCAGCAACAGCGCGTCTGCGAGATTCAGCTGCTTCAAATGTTTCCGTGGCTCTTTGGGACGTCACGTAACTCGTCTGCTGCTGACGTCGAGCTTGTGACTGTTCTGGTGTCTCTACAGCTCGCTGAGACATCAGATAGTCAGCATGCTGTTGACGCTAGGCTTGGGGCTGTTCTGGTGTCTCCGCAGCTCTATGTGCCACCTTAAGCACCGCTTGCTCAAGCCTTTGCAGCTTGGCTTGTTGAAACGTCTCATCGCGTCTAGCTATTTTCATAGTTCGGGGTTTTTAGAGCATTGCGAAATATTAGACTTACGCTTTTGTGGCATTATTGTAAGTACAAAAAAAAAAAAAAAGAACAAGATTGGTAGTAATTTTCAAACAAAATACAAAAACAATTCCAATAGCTAACCTATACCTAAAACTAACCGTTATTCTTAACTTAACAAAATTATAATAATCTAATGAAAACAAAAAGAAATCTATTCAATCTAAAAGTAATATTCTAATATCGAGTCGATTTCTAAACGTGATGTTGCTGAAGATAACTGGAACAAAACCAAATTAAACGACTACTGTCATCTGCTCTTCACTTAAAAATGATATCCGCAAGGATGCCGAAACGTAGTAAATAAATATACAATTTACGCGGCCAAAATCGTTATAAATTGTTTTATTTTAATGTGTAGTGTCCGCGAAAGCTTGAGAAATCATTATAAAGATCTATTTACTTATTACTTACAAAAACTTAATCTAAATAACCAAAAGTACAATTCTATAATGAAATAGACAGAAATAAATCAATTCTAACGACTTATGATGGGTGCTTAATGGCGCTATATTTAGCTCAATCTGATCGTAATAACTTTTAAACTATTCGTCCAAATTACTTAGTATAAAAGACAAAGTTTATCGACAAAATAATTATAGATAGAAATAAATATAGATAATAAATATAGATAAATTAATAAATACGAGGGTAGTCCCAAAAGTACCCGACCAGACTTATGAATACAAGTAATCTTAAAAAAACAATTACTGCGATTGACAATACCACCTTTCAATAACTTAATGTAAAAAATTCATAACGGGACATTTATTATTATTTTTTTTACAGACATCCAAAGTGAACGCTCTCAGTGAATTTGTAAATATGGAAAAAATCGGGCATCGTTATGTGATACAATACTTTCATTTGAAAGGTTTAAGTCCAACCGATATCAAAGCCGAGTTGGATTCTACTCTAGGGAAGTCTGCTTCTTCGTTTACAACAGTCAAATATTGGGTAGCTGAGTTTAAGCGAGGTCGTACGAGCTGCCAAGATGAACACCGCAGTGGTCGACCAAGTGAGGTCACTACGTCAGAAAATGTGAAGAAAATCTACAAAATGGTATTGGATGACCGTCGACTGAAAGTGCGCGAGATAGCAGACATGGCAGGCATTTTAAAAAGTGTTGTGCATCGCATTTTGACCAAAAATTTAGACATGAGAAGGCTGTGCGCAAGATGGGTGTCGCGTTTGCTCACAATGGAGCACAAACAGCAACGAGAGGATGTTTCCATCGAGTGTTTGACAATGTTTCGCAGCAATGAAGCCGAGTTTTTGCGTCGATTCATAGCCATGGACGAAACATGGGTCCATCATTTTACACCTGAGACCAAGGAGCAGTAAGAGCAGTGGATTAAAAAGGGAGAACCGGCTCCAAAGAAAGCAAAGACAGTTCAGTCAGCTGGCAAGGTCATGGCATCCGTTTTCTGGGATGCGCGTGCAATAATATTTATTGATTATCTCGAAAAAGGAAAAGCAATCAACGGCGCATATTATGCAGCCTTATTGAAGCGTTTGAGTGATGAAATCAAGAAAAAACGGCCCCATCTGACGAAAAAAAAAGTGTTGTCTCATCACGACAACGCACCAGTCCACACGTGCGTCATTTCGATGGCTAAAATCAATGAGTTGAAGTTCGAATGGCTTCCTCACGCACCCTATTCGCCAGATTTGGTTTCCTCGGATTATTTTCTTGTTCCGAATTTGAAAAAATGGCTCGGCGGCAAAAGATTTGCCAACAATGAAGAGGTAGAGTCTGCGGTTAATAGGTATTTTGAGGAGCTTGACGGTTTCTACTATAAAGCGGGTATCAAAGCTATTGAAAATCGTTGGGAAAAATATATCAAACTTAAAGGAGAATATGTTGAAAAATAAACATTTTCGCAATTTTTTTACTGTTTTCTTTGTCGGGTCGGGTACTTTTGGGACTGCCCTCGTAGCTAGAGACACTACACTTTTGATCTTAACCAATAGGCCGAAAAGCGATATCGTTACAGCGACCAGCGATGTCTTTTATGCCCTACAAAATGCTTTTTTACTTGCAAGTTTTGCGGGTTTGTCGACGCCACCTACCGTTCGTCAGCGGTAACTAAAAATTTGATGCAGACGGGCAGGAATATTCATTCGCTTGCGCATGCGTAGCTTGTGAATGAAAATAGCACAAAATGTTGAATATTTTGAATGTTTGTTCAATGCAAAAAGCATTAAAAGGAAAATAGAAATAAAAACAAATAAACGTAACTCTAACGGCTTAGGCAGCGCACGCTAAGATATCTCTCAGATGGCAGGATTTTTTCCAAATTACTTAATATTTTTCTTAAAATTACACAAAATCTTTATAAATTGTTGTCTATACGTTATTCAGACGCGTAAGATATGTTACTGCAAAGTTTCATCTAAATCCGTTCAGTAGTTTTTGCGTAAAAGAGAAACGAACATCCTCACAAATTTTCGCATTTATAATATTAGTAGGAGTAGGATAGGAAGTAGCAATGCATAACAATTAGCGATACATCTATGTGCCTTATGAGCGAAATCAGTTTAGACATAATAGGGCCTTCTTCTGTATCTCGGAACGGCCACAATAATGTGCTAACGATGCAGTGCAATTTTTCCAAATTTTACTTGGTTATACCGATAAAAGACGCCAGTGCATAATCAGTTGCAGACGCGCTTATTAAACGGTTTTTATACATGTTCGGCGCTTCCAAAGTGATATCAACGGATCAAGGTTCCAACTTTATGAGTAATTTAATGCAAAATGTAGCTAGGAAGTTCAAAATTAAATAAGTAAGAACAGCAGCATATCATCCGCAGTCGAATACCGCTATATCAAAAATTAAAGCAAGCAACTACATGAAGTTCAGAATATCGCGAAAGAGAACTTGATTGAAGCAAAATGGAAAGCTAAAAATTACGATAAACAATCAAATTTGAAAGATTTTAGAATAGGTGATAGCGTCTGATTATTGAAAGGAGGTAACGAGAAAAAGGGAGGGTGAACAACATTTTTTCACGATAACAGAAGATAGGCGATAAAGTAAAAACAAATGAAGGTACATATTTTTGACGCTTCTTTTTTAGCACCATACTTGAGTACAAAATAGCCTTAATCTCGGTTGGCCTGGCGATCACTCCGAGGGAGGCTCTAACTCTACAAGGCGTGACAATGGACCCACTTCTGCCGTCAGGGCCCGTTTTTGAAGACCCTCATACAAATTCTCAGGAGATTACTGGGATGTAGCATTTATCATTGGCTTTGATTGAGTTGAAAATGATTTGCGGAGGGAATGGTTAGAAATCTTGGAATGGCGAGATAACGAAGTACAAAAGGGACGGCAGGCGATCCCATATTTCCACCAACTTGTTTTAATACTTGATAAATTTAATACCACACACATAAATTTCAAGAACATAATTGATTTTTATTAATATTTACCATCCACTATTTCAGAGATAAAAAGAAAATGGCATGGTTTCCATGTGGCTACATTACACGGGCATCCAGGTAACGTAACATTTGAACCTGCACCGAAAGTATTCTTTTTAGAAACTGCGATCATGAGAATCTCGAACACCATGCCGTATCGTAACTATCAGATTTTAGAGAAAATAACAATTATGAAGGACCAAGTCGAGCAAGCAGGCAGCAGTCCCTTTTATACAAAAGCTGTTAAGGATCTAATGAAATTAATTAACGACTATCTTGAGAGAGATATTCGCTAAAGTAAATAAGTACAGGAAATTTTGAAAAATGTGAAGCAGGATATAGTAAACAGAATGCTAGTGTCAACTGAAGAGATAAACAGGATTGCCCGTAAACTGACAAAACTTACTTGGCTCCAGCCGTTTCCTCTTACAAACCAGACAAGGTCGACAGCTAATTTGGCTCAAATAGGACAAATGCGCTGCAGCCGTTGGAGAGAGAAATTATTTATCAATATTCAAATTTCCTTGGTTACCTCCGAAAACTTGATCATTTATAAGATAACAGCACTCCCAGTTGCCCAGTTGAGTAGCTGAGGAGATGCAGGTTCTCTTTATATCAAATCTTCACATGCATACCTGGTGACGAATCAGATACACTTTTATAAGCTATACGAGGCAGAGATGCAAAATTGCACAACCGTAAAGGATTAAATAGTCTGCCAGTCGAAATGGTTTATCACTGACCATCAGGGTAACTGTGAGTTTCAGCTGTTTGAAAACGCCTTGGAAGCTGATTTATCTATTTGCAAAGTTTGGTATACACGACTCCATAGGACGACTTTCGTTAGCTTGCACTCAGGAAATGGCTGGTTATATATAGTGAAAAACTTAACGAAAAATACTGCAAATTGTTATGGAAAGAACATCACTACTCAGCTTAAAGGTCGTGGAGTATTGTGCTTGACCAAAACATGTAAGGTATATCATGAAAATAACGTGTTAGCAGTTAGCACAGAAGAAGTAGAGAGCGAAACCAAGTTTGCGGTTTCTAAGTTCTCCTTGAATCTGTCTAGGTTATTGGAAATTGCGCGCATAAATAGAACGCGTAAGTGGCTACATTTTTTGTCATCAAATAATCATAAGGATGTCAATTTTTGGGAATTAGCGAAGGCTTATAAGCGCGCCGAAAAAGAGGTCCGCGACCTCGGAATTGCGATTATCATTATAACAGTTGTACTTATGCTTGTTTTAGTGGCTGTTGAGAGCATTGTGGAATTCCTTTGTTACCTTCTTATGGTCATAAGAAACACCCCCGAAGAAGTAGGACTCAGAATTAGGCATAACTCAAGCTGCGATAATTTAATAGAGTTGAGAGATGGACCGCTCCAGCGAGGTATATTGAGATTAGTATAAACAAAGATAAAAGTAGAAAAAAGGAAGGTGATGAGTAATACAAAAAATAGGGGAAGAAGAGAAGAAAAATATTCACTAGTATGCCAACCCACCAACCATGTGTAATTGCAGATGGAGATCTGGCTGAAGTTGTTCTTTCTTGTTGAAGAAATTCGGGCATCTCGAGAGATAATAAGATTCGATTGTAGTGAACGAGTATTCAACCTAACAATGATATCCCTACTTGACGTCGGTGACTGCGACATTGTAGTACCAAACGTTACAGTCACAAAAATTTACGGATAATTGCTACAGTTCAAGAACTTCAACACCGTGCCAGTTCATAAATATTCCATGAAATCAACGCGCATTATCACCCATTGCGGAATGCATCCTCATGCCTCCCGAGCTTATAGGCACGAGAAAAGCTACTTCAAGGAATTTAATAAGGATGATTGCATGAATATTTATCTAACAGGATTCACCTCTATCAGCTGCACGCAAATTACAGGCATCCGAGCAAATTCTTTGATTCACAAAAGTATAGAGTTTGCAGAAAGCAGCGAAAGAAATAGAGGCTGCACTGGAAGCTTGTTTATCGACCCCTACGGCACATATAAGAACGTATACATAGCTGGATGGGTAGAGATCAATACTCAGGATTATCAGACTACTGTAAAAATCAACGCTGACAAGATTAAACTTGCATCTGGAATATCCTGTGAATTCTCCGATACACAGTGCGTAGACTTCGACGCACGGCATGCATTCTGGTCCACCGCGCCCAAAGATGCATGTGGGATGCAAAGTATGCTCTACTCTATGAGGGTCACATGGATAAAGTATATGAATCAGAGGAAAAAAGGGCAATGTACTTCTTAGAGACTAATGACGTTACTTTCTCCCTATGGAGAGTTAGGGAATTTGGTAGCTGTGGTTTCAAATTAGCCCGTATAAGACACTCTAAAGTACTAGTACTAGAAGACGCTAAGGGGGCTGAATTTCTTACGAATAAGCAATTAATCACTGTAGCGAATCTGGATATTTTCGCATTTGTTAACTCGAAATTCCTGTATGACGAGAAATACTACTATGATCAAAAAATAAGACTAATTATTTATTTTTCTGTAAATTCTTTATTTATTCTTTTAAATCTATTTCGTTGCCTTCAAAGTAGTCCCCGCCAGATACAATATACCTATGCTAACTTTTATTCCAATCTTCGAATCAGACAGATAAGTCCTCTTTCGGAATCGTCTTCAATCGACACAGCGTTTTACGTTTAATCTCCTCAATCGAGCCAAAACGATGTCCTCAGAGTAGTCTTCTGAGTTTGTTAAACCTTCAGAAGTCACACGGCACTAAATCAAGCGACTGTGGTGGTTGTGGAACGATATGAGATGAATTTTTGGTCAAAAAGTCGCGAATAATCAATGCGGTGTGAGACGGTGCACTATCGTGATGCAAAAACCATGAGTTGTCTTGCCACAATTCCAGCCTCATTTTGCGAACAGTTTCACGCAAACGACGCATAACAGTCAAATAATATTCCTTGTTATCAGGCCCAGCGAAAGAAACTCTGAATGCAGAAGACCACGATAATCGAAGAAAACTGTCAACACGACCTTGATTTTTGAACGACTTTGACGTGATTTTCTTGGTCTTGCTACACCTTTAGCACGTTATTCGCTCAATTAATCGGTTGTTTCTAAATCGTAGGCATAGATCCATGTCTCATCTCCCATAATAATGCGTTCCATGACGTTCTGGTAGTCAGAAAGCATCTCTTCGCACACATTAACATGACGCTCTTTTTCAGAAAAATTGAGTGTTTTTGAAACTGATCAAAATTTGACGCGTTTGAGACACCAATGATCTTTCAAAATTGCTTGAATCGATCTAAATGAAATACCAACAGTATCAACAAGATCTTTGATTGTTAACCGATGATCTTTAAGCACAAGGTTTTTGACTTCTTTGACGTGTTTCTCATCAGTTGATGTTGATGGCCGTCCTGGACGCTCTTTGTCTTTGACGCTGTCTCTGCCTTCTTTGAACTGTGTTGACCACTTGTAAACATTTCTTTTCGAGAAAGTTTGCTCACCAAAGGCCTTCTACAGCATTCTGAACGTTTCTGCACAAAAAATTTCAAACTAATGAATATATTGACGTGAAATTTTACACAGATGTCTCTGACAGTGCTATTGACTTAAAAAAAGTTTTGTTAAATCAATAAACCCGCGAAATTTAAATTGGAAATTGGTTTTACTTTTTGATCATAGTAGTACATATATAAGGATACAAGTCGAAAATTTGTATTACGACATTTTACAATACAAGTGTGAGTTGAAAAAAATGACTATCCATCAGGCTCTGTCATTGGCAACACTGTTCCCCGAGAAAGTGGCATACCACATCATAGGCCAACAAGACTATTTCGATGTAACTCAAGTAATTTATTTATTGAAATGCTGAAGAATAGAGGTAACTAAACGGGACACAGAAGAATGCTACGAACAATTACCAGTATATAGAGGCAAAGAAGAGTATTTCTTGTCACTTTAGACCCATCTCTTAGTACGTACGGGCAAGCAGGTACGTGCGACTGCATACTTCCAGGCATATTTAAGATAAATAATATATGGTTTAAACTTCTGTCGGAAGCTCTGGAAGTGAACAGCCCGGAAATCCTCAAACCTCAAATGAAGCCTACTTGGAAATACGTGAGTCCTAAAATTTTGGTGACGAGTGGCATCTATGCTTCGAAGGATCTAAAGAGACTCCGTAACAGAATCCTGTTTCCGGCGAAAGGCCCACCGTAGTAAATGAGCTCGCTTTAGGGGCATCCAGAAGAGAAATAGATCCATAAGGTTTGACTCCAGCAAGATTATTTTATCAGAAGGCTATCGCGGAACTAGCAGAATTCACTTGGAATAATATTTGGTCTAAATTTTAAACCTTCGCCACTGCGAGCGCGGAATTTACAGGAATTATCATACTTTGTCGACTTACTAAATTATTGGTAGATGCTATAATTCATGGATACGTGATATATAGCCACTACAGGTTTTCAATATATTTGCTCGGAGCCGCATGGAAATCGGTAACCCAATTATTGTTACATTAAGAAAAGAACCATAAAATTAAAAAAACGCAAATGTTAGCCTCGAGAAAGCGGATGGCAAAAGCCAAAAAATAATGAGCCAATGTCACCATAGAAAACACACCCAGTGAAAAAATAGGATTATATCCAATATTAGTTACTTAAATAGAAGCAACTCACTGTAAATAACTTTCAACTATCTTTTATTATTCTCTGTTTTTAGGAAGTTATTGCATAGTTGATTGAGATCCGAAGAGCGTACTACCATGATGGCAACAAACACACTTTTCGACGAAGTATTACCAGAAGAGTATCCAGGGGTATATGGGAAGCTCTTACGATTACGCTGTTACTACAAAAAGGAAGCTGTAACCGCAATATACGTGCACTGCGCTACTGATTTAAAGTGTTACATCTGCTATAGGTCAAACCTCTTTGTACCTACGGATAGAGTCGACGTAATTAACAATTGGCACATGATAGGCAGCAAGAGAGATATACTGCTACGCTGAGACCTTTGTCTTAGACCCTTAGAAAAAAAAGCCCAATTATTGAGTGCGAACGTTGCACTAGCCTCTTCTTACCTCTATAAAAATAAAAAAGAATGGATTCATAATAATCTGCATTGGAAAACTAAAATTATTATTGATATTTTTTGTCAAGGACAGTAGTCGCAAGGGCGCACTACGCAGATTTTAGTCTAGCAGCACCGCCAACATCAAAAGTAGGATGGAGATACTAACAGAACTATCCGCTACCTTTTTCTGGAAGAAGCAATAAAACATCACAGGTAGAGGAGAAATACCAAACAGATCCCGCGGCGGAAGGACAAATATATAACTATAAACCCAGCCTTCTACCAGGAATTATACTCACAGGAATAGCTAAAGTACGATATCATTGAGCAGGAGGGATTAAACTTAGCATAAACATTAAAACGAAGAAACAATCATCACTCGTGGACAAGAGAAACGAGGAGACAGAATAACACAGCTCGCCAATTCCCAAACCTTAAACCGATCAATGTGAATATGGACCAACAGGACCTAGAGGAGGAATGCGAGAAAATGGAGGAGGCAGAATGGAGCCCATATATGGCAATGCACATTCAAAACATGCATTAAGAATATGGAGAAAAATTTTTCGGAACTTCATTGACGTACGGAGACTGCAGGATTTGCCAAAAGCCCCTGCCGATCTGGAGAAATTGCTATACTTTGTAACGCCACTGGGGATCAGGGTGGCGTACAAATGGAAAAAAAAGGGGGGGGAAGGAGCGGGGAAGCAGTTTGCTTGCTTACCGGTAAAATACTTATTTAAAAACTTAATACACGCGGACACTTACGTTTATTTAACAATGATTAAATTAATACAATTCTTTATCGCGTTTTTACGCGAGCCCAGGGCGCCAGCTACAATCGTGTAGCGCGGTTTCTTGCGCGGCAAATAATCTGCGCGGCTAACCCACGGTTAGAGCGGTCGCGGGCATACAGTATACGACAATGCCGAAAATGGCGCGTAACACGCGACGCGGTCGCACACACGCAGTCGGGAAGGATACGGGGACGATTCGGGGAAGCTGTGCCTCCTGGCAGCTGCCACTGCACCTTGGCACTCACCAGATACTCTAACACGCTCACGGTTACTCTCCGGACGCTCGCTCGCTCGTTTCCACGAGTTACTCGTTCGCGACGACTGGCCTCGGAGTTTTGGCTGCTCGATGATAACGACCGTTTTCTAACACTGACCCGAACGGAGTGTCGACTGCTCGCTACTTGTCTTTTCGCTAACGCGGACCCGAACGGAGTGAAAGAGAAGCTTCTTCCGTGGCACTTTCGCGAGCGCGGCTTTTTCGATGATCGTTCTGCGCCGGCGCAACGTACGTGTAAAGTACGTTACGCAACGCAGCCGCCGCTCGCGCTCAGCGCTGGCGGCAGTTGATATTACTGCTTGCCAGCAGCGCGCGTTGAGGTTATCCGCTCGCGAGTGCCAGTGTTGTTGTTGTGTATTCCCTGGAGCGGCGAGGATCTACCTCAGATGTACGGAGGATCAAGGTAAGTCGACGCGTTCCATAGCTGGTAGGCGTCGACTAATTTGCCTGTCTTCTTTTTGTTTCAGGCGCGGCCGTACTGCGGGTCAACAACTGCGGCTCAGACGGAGAACGGTTGAGAAAGCTAAGCAGCGGTGTCGGTGACAGCTATAGCCTGCTTGCAGCGGTAGCGAGGCGACACTATCAGACACCTCCAGGTGCGTATTTACTTGCACTCATGCTGTGCTTCTATGTGTTGCTTGCCTTCTAACCTCCTCTTCCACTTTCTTTTTGTATTGCGTGGCAGCTTGTACTTCTTTCCAAGGTGCAGCTGCTATTATTATTCTGTTCTTTGTTTAATTACCGTCTGGGAGGTTGCAGGTACAGGGATCACTACGAGGATTGGAAGGAGCATGGACATGGATGCTGCAGTGTGTGCGAGCACTGCTACGACTTATTCAAGGGCTCCTGAGACTGGCTCCTCGCTGGCCTTTACTTGAGCTTGAAGCCCATGTACCTGGTGAAGGTAACGTATGTACAGCCCTGCGTGGCTGTTAGTTAGGGTCACGCGTGGCAGTCCTGCGAGGCTGCCAAGATTGTAAAAGGGAGGGATATTTTAGCTACGAGGAGGCGCATAAGCTATGCCTTGGCCTCCTCATGTGACTGGTGCTAAAACACCACGTCACAACTCCCCCCCGCCAAACCGTGAATATGGGGGAAGTGAAACGACTCCATATTCACTGTTTGATCCTAACCGGGGTCGAACATGGTTACATTCGCCTAGCGCTTGCACTTAGCCTAAGGTGAGCGGTCTCACCTGCAACGGTGTATGTGTGCGGCAGAACGTTGTGGTGCGGACATCGCCTTCTGCAGCGTGGCTCATTTGCATTGGTGTTCCAGCTAAAGTGTACGCGGTGTACGGGTGCACGCGGAATTACTAGGCGAACTCGAGTCTGAACGGAAAATCTAGTTTGTCGGTTATATACGCGACTGGCTCGACCCTTGGGCAGAAATACAAAAAAAAAGTACAAAAAAAACTATTATCGCTACGCAAATTATCGTAACGACGCGGTCTTTCATAACCCGCTCCAACATTCAATACCACTCATACCGAAAGAAATAAAATACTTAATATTAATATGCATCAAAAACATGTACATAAAATAGCCAATAACTTTAATCATACCGTGCTTACCTGGTGCAGTAGCAGTACTATTCGACAGCCGCATTGCTGTTCGATAAAAAAAAATAAAACAATTGGTTACCTTGGTGGCCCACTGCCAGTGAGCGGTTATGGTAAACATGCTGAGTTTACTCGTTGCCTCGTCGGAGAGTGGTACGTAGCTGGATGCGAGTGCGACATGCAGCTGTGGCTCGTTGGTGGCACGAGCGGTTCGCGCCAACGCGGGTAATAATAGCAAAAAAAAATTGAAAGGGGTGGGAGCGAAATACAAAAAAAAATAAGAAAAATAATAAAAAAAAATAATAATAATAAAAAAAAATAATAATAATAAAAAAAAATAGCAAAAATGGAGAAAAATAATGCTCTGCTGGCTTGGGGTGCTTGGCGGCAACCAAAACCAAAGTAACAAGAACAAAAAAAAATAATGCAAAAGAAAACCAAATGAAAAAACAAAAAAACAGAGGGAGCAAGGACACAAAAAAACAATAGCATGCAGTGTGTTGGCGGGATGAGCGGGATAGGCAACAGGGGTAATGAAACACACTAATCTGCTGAATATAAAAAAAAATTTTACTTATAAAATAAAAAAAATACACAACAGGCGGTGGCGGTGTTATACACAAAAAAAGGAACTTCAACTAAAAAAAACTAACAAAAAAAACTGATGGGCGCTCACTACCCGATCATCGCCTTTTTTTTTTTTCTAACTTAACCTAAACTACAAAAATACTTATTACCTAAGGCTTACAATTACTAAATACTGGAAAACTGGATTCCTAACCTAATTATCGGCCTCGCGCCCCGGGCGCAAGTGCGCCTCGATGCGCCGGTCCACTCTACGCTCGTACTCCCGCCGGCAGGCGCCGCGCGGGCATTCCGAAAGCGGCACTCCGGGGGCGCCGCAAAATACGCAAAATACCCTCCGGGGTTGGGGGCACCCGTTGAAACTGTGGCCGTCGACGCCACAGTTCCAACAACCCCTTCGCCAAGTACCGTGCTCGGCGGGTGGGCGCATCTCCACCGGAGTTCGCGTGCCCGACGTTGCGGGGCGGGGTGGCGGCGAGGTTTGCGTTGCGGCGGTGGTCGTGCGGGGTTTCGGCAGGGTTAGTGGGAGCAGGCGAGCGCGGCCTCGCGATTCGATCCGCGGTTCTTGCCCTGGGCGGGGTGGGGCAGGCAAAAAGGGAGCGGCGTGTTTCACCCATGCCTGAACCCGCTCCAAACGCTTTTCCACGACCGCCAAACGCGCAGCGAGGTCCTTCACGGTGGGTTCCGGCGGAGGCGGTCCCAGTGCCGCAATTGCTACCGTGTCGATAGCGTCAGCGAAGGTTGGCGGTGGCGGTAGCGGGAGGTCGGGATATTCCTGCTGAGGTGATGCGGGGGCTGGCGGTGGCGGTGGCGGCAACTCCTCCTCGTGACAGCTAGGTGGTTCACGCTGTCCTTTCTGCATCGGTGCTTGCTTTTCTGAGATGTCAATAGCTGTGGACAAAGGAAGGGGACGATTAGTGTCGCGCGGCGGTACGTAGCGTTTTAAATCGCCTACGTGGATTTTGGTTCGCTTATTCGAGTTGGCGTCTTCGACGAGGTAGACTACTGGTGAGAGTACCTTGACGATGGTCGCTGGCCCTACGAACCGCGGTGCCATTTTTGCCACGAATCCTTCTC
The DNA here is from genome assembly GCA_949987625.1 of Chalcis sispes. Classification (NCBI taxonomy): domain Eukaryota; kingdom Metazoa; phylum Arthropoda; class Insecta; order Hymenoptera; family Chalcididae; genus Chalcis; species Chalcis sispes. Next base: position 44,396,871 of record OX465096.1, on the reverse strand, counting down.
CGGCAGAGGACAGGTGGTGTTGGCGGCGGCACACTAAATCGCCTACTTGATATTGAACGTCGCGTCGTCGGCGATTGTAATGCACGGATTGTTTTGCGGTCGCTTGCTCGATGTGTTGCTTTACTAGATCATGTACCGCTGGCAAGCGGGTTACACGTTCGAGCCATTGTTCTGCATCGGGCGGCTGTACAGGAGCGGGATGTTCAAGGTGTTTGCGGAGGATCATGCAAGGTTGCGGGTTACGGCCGAAATTTAGGAACGCGGGGGAAAATTTGGTCGATGAGTGCACCATACTGTTGAGCGCGAAGGCGAATTCATTAAGATGCATATCCCATTCGCGGTGGTCTTCGCTAAGAAAGCTATTAATCATCGTACGCAAATTCCGATTAACGCGTTCTACGGGGTTGGCCTGCGCATGGTACGGAGGAATGGTAGACTGCGTCACTCCGTACTGCTGCAGCCGCTCGGTTACGATTTTGTTAGCAAATTCAGTCCCATTGTCCGTCAGCAGGACCTTAGGACAGCCCCATCGGTTTATTATCAAGTCATCGAACGCCTGCATTACGCTCTTCGCGTCGGCTTTCCGTAACGCGCGGATTTCGACATAGCGCGTGAAGAGATCCTCAAACACTATCGCATAGCGGTGCCCTCGTTTCGACGGTGGTTTCGGCCCGATCACGTCCGCGGCAACTACCGTCCACGGTCCGTCAATGTATCGCTCCCCCATCAAGCCGGCTGGTGCTTGCTGCGACACCTTGTGCGCTTGGCACTCTTGGCAAGCGCGTACGTAGCGACACGTATCATAGTAAATGCCAGGCCAATAATAGTAGGTGGCGAGCCGCGCATACGTTTTCTCGACACCGAGGTGGCCCGCCTGCGGTGTATCGTGCGCTTCAAACAATGCTTTGGCGCGGTCGCCCTGCGGTAATACGAGTTTCCACGCGTCGAGATCCGGCACTAGCGGGTCAATCAGCTGACTCGGCCGGTGCACGTATAACAGCTCGTTGTCAATACGCCAATCTGGGAAGATGTGCGGGCGGGTGCGGACAGCTAGCAAGCGTCGCTGATACCATTTGTCGTCCGTGTGCGCGGACGGAGCTACAGCGGCGGCTTCTACGTTATTCTCGAGCGCACGGGAGAGTGCGTCCGGTACTTGATGCAACGCGCCTTTACGATGCACAAATTTGATGGAATATTGCTGCAGCATCGTGTTCCATCGCCCTAAGCGGCCTGCGGGATCCTTCAAATTATGTAACCACAAGAGGCTATGGTGATCGGTAATCACCGTAAATTCCTCCCCTTGGAGGTAACCTTTTAGCCGTTCGACGGACCAAAGCACCGCCAAGCACTCCTTTTCCGTCACGGAATAGTTGCGCTCAGCTTTAGACAGGACACGGCTTACAAAATAGATCGGGTGCTCGTGTCCGTCAACCTCTTGTGTTAGAACGCCTGCGATGGCGTAATCACTCGCGTCCGTTTGCAGCGTAAACGGGCGGGTGAGATCCGGGCGAGCTAGCACAGGCGCTTGCGTTAGAGCTTGCTTCATTTGCGCGAAGGCGAGCTGTTGTTCCTCGTTCCAATGCCAACGAATGCCTTTCCGCATTAATTGGGTGAGCGGTGCTTTATATGCTGCTAGATTATCGATGAAACGCGAATACCAGGCTACCATGCCTAGAAATCGCCTCAGCTGGCGGACGTTCGTAGGTGCGGGGTACTCAACAATCGGCTTTATCTTATCGTCGTCAGGCTTCAAGCCTTCTGCGTTCACGACGTAACCTAAGTAGCGAACTTCAGCGCAGCAAAACTCAGATTTTTCGCGATTGAGTTGCAAATTGCCCGCTTTAAATGCCGCGAGCACTCGTTCCAGCCACTGCAGGTGCTCTTGGAACGTAGAAGTGACGATAATCACGTCGTCCAAGTAGGGGAAGACGTGTGGTTCCCACTGCGGCTTAATAAGGCGGTCCATTATTCGCTGAAACGTTGCGGGGGCGTTCGTTAAACCGTATGGCATACGCGTGAATTGATAAAGTCCGCGCCCAGGGATGCAGAAAGCGGTGATTTCTTTACTTGCGGTGTCGAGCGGGACTTGGTGATACGCTTGACTGAGATCGAGCTTGGAGATGTAGCGAGCCGATCTAAGCTTGTCTAAAATATCGTCCATGTTGCGGAGGGGATAAGCGGAGCGTTTAGTGACAGCATTGATGCGCCGGTAGTCAATGCAGAAACGCCACTTTCCATTGGCTTTCGGTGCGATTACCGGACAGCTGCACCACGGGCTGTCGGACGGCTCAATGATACCTTCGGCAAGCATGCGATCGATCTCATCGTATGCAACTTGCAGCATTTTTGGCGAATATCTGCGCACATGCTGCCGAATTGGCGCGGCTCCTTGCACGTCGATGGTATGCACTGCTAAGTTGGTTAATCCTAGCGATGCGGGTGTTGGCGGGATTAAGCGGTCGAGCAGAGCATTTAGCTGCTCCTGCTCGTCGTCGGTTGCTACTACGAGTCCGCCGACTGTCGCGACGGCCGAAAAGGTCGCCGGATCGGACCCGTACGGGTAGAACTGGTGCACCACGCCCCGTGGTGTCCACCAGGTATCCGTGCCATAATCAATCTTCAATTTAAACAGCCTCTTGAAGTCGATGCCCAGGATGCAATCGTATTGCAATCCGTCTGCCACGAAGAAAGGAAGCGTGCGCCTTTCTCCATCGATGGAGACAGTCACATCCAGCACTCCCTGGATTGCCACTGCCCCTCCATCTGCCACGTTAATTGTATTAGCCGCAGGGCTGAGCTTGTGCTGCAACAACGTGCTCAAACCCTTTCCCAGGAACGAATGGACGGCGCCATCGTCCAGTAAGCCTCTGAGCTTCAAACCATTGAGCTCAATATTAAAAAATAGCCGTACCTCGCGGAGGTGCGGTTTACCTTGGATCAGCGACGGCGGCGGATCCAATGGTGCTGCTGCTGGAGATTCCGTTGCGGCGGAAACCTCCACTGCGTCGCGCGGCGGCGACAGGCGTGGCGGGTCAGGATGAAGCTGCCCGCAGCGTGGAGCTGCCTTTCGGCTGCGCGAGGACCCGCGAGCTCCTAACGAGTCCCCTGCGGTGCGTTTCCCGCCCGTGGAGACGCTCGGCATCGATGGCAGTCCTTACGCAGTACGTTCGGTTGCCCGCATCCATAACATTTAGGGGACTTAGGGCATTCCGCAGCCCAATGCCCTAGCTGGTTACATCGCCGGCACGGCTCTCGCTGCTTCCGAGCTTGCGGCGAGTTGTCTTGCTGGTTATTAGCGGCGTATGCTACTGCGCGCGGCGGCGCGGTGCTGCTGTTCGCGTAATAATTAGAATTACGCTGCCGCTGAGGGGGCACGTCAGCGGGTTGCAGAAGCGGCGGTATTTCGGTCTGCGTTCCCGCCGAAGACCTGGGGGCTGCTGTGCGCGTAATCGCTAGTGGACGCGGCTTTTTAGGCGGAGTTCGAGCTTGCGGCGGAGCCGGCGGCTTAAATTGCGACTGCGAATGCTGAAGGCGCTCCTCCAAAGCGCTCGCGGCGGCGACAAAGTCCGTGCTATAATTCGTGTCGTCGATATCTATAAGGCGCGCCGTTTCTACGGGAGCAGCTTTAACTGAGCGTACCGGTTGCAGCGGCACGTACGCGTCCTTGGGGAAGAACGACTCCTCGGGTGGCGGAGGAGGACGATAAGCCTTGTCCTGCAACTTCTTCGTCTCGAACTTTTTCCCCAGACGCTGCAGCTCTACAAAATCACGAACGCGGTCGCGCGAAACAGCTTGCCTATACGCTGGATGGAGGTTGCGGCACGTGCAATCTAATTGCTCGGATAATGACATCGGCGGCCGCACTTGGTCTAGCAGATTGCGGAATTTGAGCAGGAACGTAGATATATCTTCCTGCGGGCCTTGTGTCCGCCTTCCGATCTCCTGGCGCAAGCGGTCTTGCAGATTGTCGGCGCAATACTGCAACCGAAACGCGTCCACAAAATCAGCGTAAGTTTGCCAGCGGTTGTGTTCGCGGCGAAACCAGTACCATGCCTCTTCGTCGAGGCCCGCCGGCAGAGCTTTAATAATATCTTCGAGAGTCAAGCCGTATGTCTCCCGACACTGATTCAGGTTGGTCAGGAATCCCTCGGGGTCTTGCTTCTGCCTCCCTTTGAAAGAAATGCGCCACTTCTCCAGTATTTCGCACGTTTGCTTTTCGCGCAGGAACGTGGAATTGTCAAGAATAAGCTGCGTGGCATTCGTTTGCGCGTGCCGAGGCGCTGCAGCTTCAAGCGGAGGTCTTAGGGGTGCGTCGTACCTCTCCGCTCCGTACGGCTGCTGGTGGTTACTCTCTGCGGGACGCGGAGGCGGCGGCGGTGCCAGTTGAGTCGGCCGTCGGTCCTCCGGTAATCGTGGGTGCGGCGCGTAAGCCTCTTCGTTCGTGGGCGCTCCCCAATTCACGGTAACGCGCCGAGAAACGGGTGGCAACGGCTGCGCAGCTAACTCGCCGAACGGGGCGGTTGCGTGCGCTGCTTCGAAATAGGGTGCTTCGTGCCTTTGCCGTTCTCGTGGAGCGTTTACGGCTGGCTCCGGATACGTTGCCGCGGTTCTTCGGTCTTCCGTCAGCCGCTGGCTCTCAACCACGTACGTCCAGAACGGGTCGAATTCTTCGAGGGCAGCCGTAGGGCCTACCGCTGGTGGTACGCGGTAGCTGGAGGCTGCTCCGTGGAACGTACGCTCTACGGGGTCTGTGAATTCCATCGGCGATTCCCTGCCAAGCCGGCCAACCGTCAGGTGTAGCCGCGTAGAATGCGCACGGGGCGGCGGAGGGGTCTCCATCGCACGAGCTCTCTCCGGCGCGGTATCGGCGATACGCACTCGCGGTGCGCGGATATCAGGCTCGCCCTGCGGCGTCCGTGTCGCTTCCGCCGATGTGCTGTCCCATGCGCGCGCGGCCAGCTGCGAGAAAACCGAAATATTAGGCGCTTGCGGACCCGCGGGAGAATCGAAATTCGGACTCGAACTGCGCGGTATAATCGGTTCCGCTTCCAGCGGCGGCAGGCGGCTGTGATTTGCGCGCTCATCCTGCGCGGGGTTCCATGGAGCGGCATCGGCTCCTAGCAGGCGACGGAGCTCGTACCGTTCCAGCCGCTCTCGCACTACGTATGTATCGCAATCGATGTTGAGTCCGCTTCGTTGTGCGTTTTCAAACACGCGTCCGTCGGTTGCGGTATAAATAGCATACCGAATGGAACTCCTGATAATCTCAGGCTCCAGCGAAATCATATCACGATTGGCGGCACGATCCGACTCCATTCTGCGACACTAATAAAACTAAATCACGAGAAAACAAAATAGTTGCAACGACGGGAGCGACGACGTACAATAATGACACGCAACGTTACGGCGAAACGAGCGAAATATCACACTTAGTGTAGTCAGCTCAACGCAAATTCCAAAACTGGAACGAATAGCTCGAGTACGTGCTCGGTTAGCTCTGCTGAGGAAGTTAACTCCCACCTAAACAGCTGCTGCTAAGCAAAACGAAAAAAATGACACGAATACTTAATCAACTCGAGCACACTAGCTCGCAACTCGTTGCTGAAATTTTACGTCGAACTGCTTCCTGACTGCTATGGCTGAGTCCACTAACTCACACGAAGCTGAAAACTGCAAAAAAAAAACTAATAATTCGCTCGCATGCGTCGGCACGGGATGCGTAATATAACGTGCTTAAGCCAGCAAATGCGCTATAGTATGGTGCGAGGCGGGAGAAGGTTAGGCTAGCGGGAGACAGTCGTGGTCTGCGACAAGCTATGCAAAAACAACGGGAAAAGTAGCGGGGAAACACGCGCGAGCAAGGTCTGGGTGCAGAAAAATGGCCACGATGTAAGCAAACGGTGCTATAACCGAAAATAATTCCGAGGGATACGAGACAACAAAAAAAAAGATTTTCGCCAAAATATTAAAAAAAATATATATAAATAAATTAGATATAATTTACATTCACAGCATGCCACATAACATTTAATACAATTAAATATACGTGACTGCTATTTGCAGCACGGTGCGGGGTCAGCGTGCGAAAAAAAACTAAAACAAAACAGCACAAAATAGTTTTATGAGTGGTGTCAGAGTGAGCGGCGGAATGTTCGTCGTCTTTCGAGACGATGTAGGGGCGACGGCGCACCCTGCCGGAAGCGAATACACAGGCAAAAAAAAATAATTTCTCGAGAATACCGAAAACTATTGAAAAAATGGTAAAGAAGAGAAAAAAAAATTTTTAATACTCGACAAAAAAAAATTTAAAAAACAAATTTTATTAAAAAAAAATTTTTAAAAAAAAAATTTTTTATTTAGTTGAAAAAAATTTTTAAAAAAAAAATTTTATTTAGTTGAAAAAAAAAATTTTTACTAAAAAAAAAAATTATTATTTAATTTAGAAAAATTAATAATAAAAAAAAATTATTATTATTTATAAGAAAAATTTATTTTCTTTAACTTACTACTGCAAGCGCAAAAAAAAATGTTTAAATTGCCAAACGGAAGAAAAACGAAAAAAAACGGAAAGAAAAAAAAATGATTATGTTAACCGCTCCGAAGCGCTAGTCGAATATACGACGTAACTTGCGTCGTGCTAACCTCCGTAGTTGAGACGCGCGCCAGCTGATACGCGTTCAAGCGCGGCGCTACACTCGCAACTATCGAGCTGACGTCACAGCTCTACGACAGATAAGCACTCACTCTAACACACGCGGTGGGGATATTATCGGCAGTACGCCAGCAATTGCACAAAAAAATTTTAATTCAAATCACTAGCATGCAGGATCATTTATTAGATTTTTTTTTTTTTTTCCGGTAGGCAGCAAGCCAAGCGCAGCGAAAACAACGAAAAATAGAAAAAAAAATAAAAAAAATAAAATTATTTATCAAAAAAAAATTGTGGATTTTCTCATAAAAAAAAATTATTATGGAAAAAAAATTTTGAAATATTCACATAATTTCTAATTGAATGGCACCAGAAAAAAAACAAGTTAAAATTTTAATTTACTCTCGCCAACGTTCTTCAAAACAACTTGTTTTGAAATTGTCGCGAGTAGTCTCGATCTTACCGCTGGATGCGCACACTCGAATAAGCTTACCGACCTCCGACGTGGCGTATGCGAGCGCCAGCGCTACTGCGCGGCTTTCTCGCGTGGTCGATCAAGATGGCCGCTCACTGGCTTCCTTCCCTCCTCGTCCTCGTCCGGCCGCGTGTGCTTTTCGACGCGCGAAAAATGGCGGCGAACGGCGAGTTTGAGAATGCGGTATTCGCTTACGACTGCGACTACCATACATACACTTTATCACACTTCACTGTCTCTGCTTTTCTTATTCAAAAATTCACTGTCCTCACACATACACACGATTGCGCGATCCCGAAAATTTTTCACAAATCAGCGTGATTTGTGTCGGCCCCACGTTGTCGGCGTCAATTTGTAACGCCACTGGGGATCAGGGTGGCGTACAAATGGAAAAAAAAGGGGGGGGAAGGAGCGGGGAAGCAGTTTGCTTGCTTACCGGTAAAATACTTATTTAAAAACTTAATACACGCGGACACTTACGTTTATTTAACAATGATTAAATTAATACAATTCTTTATCGCGTTTTTACGCGAGCCCAGGGCGCCAGCTACAATCGTGTAGCGCGGTTTCTTGCGCGGCAAATAATCTGCGCGGCTAACCCACGGTTAGAGCGGTCGCGGGCATACAGTATACGACAATGCCGAAAATGGCGCGTAACACGCGACGCGGTCGCACACACGCAGTCGGGAAGGATACGGGGACGATTCGGGGAAGCTGTGCCTCCTGGCAGCTGCCACTGCACCTTGGCACTCACCAGATACTCTAACACGCTCACGGTTACTCTCCGGACGCTCGCTCGCTCGTTTCCACGAGTTACTCGTTCGCGACGACTGGCCTCGGAGTTTTGGCTGCTCGATGATAACGACCGTTTTCTAACACTGACCCGAACGGAGTGTCGACTGCTCGCTACTTGTCTTTTCGCTAACGCGGACCCGAACGGAGTGAAAGAGAAGCTTCTTCCGTGGCACTTTCGCGAGCGCGGCTTTTTCGATGATCGTTCTGCGCCGGCGCAACGTACGTGTAAAGTACGTTACGCAACGCAGCCGCCGTTCGCGCTCAGCGCTGGCGGCAGTTGATATTACTGCTTGCCAGCAGCGCGCGTTGAGGTTATCCGCTCGCGAGTGCCAGTGTTGTTGTTGTGTATTCCCTGGAGCGGCGAGGATCTACCTCAGATGTACGGAGGATCAAGGTAAGTCGACGCGTTCCATAGCTGGTAGGCGTCGACTAATTTGCCTGTCTTCTTTTTGTTTCAGGCGCGGCCGTACTGCGGGTCAACAACTGCGGCTCAGACGGAGAACGGTTGAGAAAGCTAAGCAGCGGTGTCGGTGACAGCTATAGCCTGCTTGCAGCGGTAGCGAGGCGACACTATCAGACACCTCCAGGTGCGTATTTACTTGCACTCATGCTGTGCTTCTATGTGTTGCTTGCCTTCTAACCTCCTCTTCCACTTTCTTTTTGTATTGCGTGGCAGCTTGTACTTCTTTCCAAGGTGCAGCTGCTATTATTATTCTGTTCTTTGTTTAATTACCGTCTGGGAGGTTGCAGGTACAGGGATCACTACGAGGATTGGAAGGAGCATGGACATGGATGCTGCAGTGTGTGCGAGCACTGCTACGACTTATTCAAGGGCTCCTGAGACTGGCTCCTCGCTGGCCTTTACTTGAGCTTGAAGCCCATGTACCTGGTGAAGGTAACGTATGTACAGCCCTGCGTGGCTGTTAGTTAGGGTCACGCGTGGCAGTCCTGCGAGGCTGCCAAGATTGTAAAAGGGAGGGATATTTTAGCTACGAGGAGGCGCATAAGCTATGCCTTGGCCTCCTCATGTGACTGGTGCTAAAACACCACGTCACAACTTGTAAGCATTTTCTTTTTACCAGTAGCATACAGCAAGTTTATCCATTGACTTGGGAATGTAAGGATCCGACCCATCATAAAGAACTAAGAGAAGCGGTGGCGTGTAGGAAATGTCAAAACTTAGAACCTATAATAATACAGAGATAAGAACCTTGGGAAGAATGTGAGGGTAGTTGGGAGATAGAACCACCAGAGATAAGACATGTACAAGAATAATATGAATATCCTAAGCCTAAGGATATATATATATACGTCACCCACGCTGCAAAGACATTGCAAGCGGTGCAAACAAAATCTGCGTATATGGCGAAATTGCTTAGATTGCATAAAAAAACTAATAAACGAGAATTCTAATTTATCATCAATAATATATCACTGTTAAAATACTATTTATTGACAAGAGTTAGAAGAGCCTTCAAAATATGAATGTTGTCAGCGACTAATACCTCTGATTGTCATCAACAATACACAACTAAAAGAAAAGAAAATTGTATATGCAAAGGAATACCATGTATAATATTTACAAATTATTTTAAGAAATACGAGAAAGAAAATTAATATACAAAAATCTATATTTGAAAATTATATATTGGGAGTACAAGTTAATTTGGTTCGTTTTTTTGCGGCCAAAAATGCATTTATTTGAAAATAAGTATAAAAAGATTAGTCAAAGTATCATCCATCGCTAGTTACTACTTTTACCCACCTCTCAGGCAATTTTCGAATTCCATCTCGAAAAAATGTCTCGTCTTTTGAGGTGATCTAAGTTAGGAGCCAATTTTTGATTTCTGCAAAAGAAGTGTACCGATGACCTACTAGATCGTGTGCATCCATCGGAACAGCCAGTAATCGAAAGGAGCAATGTCCGGGGAATACGGTGGGTGCAGCAAAATATCCCACTTGAGCGTTTCCAAATAGTTTTTCACGACTTTTGCGACATGAGACCGAGTGTTGTCATGCAGAAAAATAACTTTGTCATGTCTTTGTATTCCGGCCGTTTTTTCATAATGCACAGTTCAAACGAATCAATTGTAGCCTATACCGATCGGCCGTTATGGTATCGCTAGGTTGTAGCAGCTCATAGTACATAACACCCTTTTAGTCTCACCAGATACACAACATGATCTTCGAACCATGAATATTCGGCTTTGGTGTTGATGTTGAGGTCGATGGCAACGATTGACCGGGCATAGCGTAGTAGTTTTTCTTTTTAGGGTTATCATAGAATATCCATTTTTTGTCCCCAGTAATAATTCTATGTAAAAAACCTCTTCCTTTGTTGCCTTTGAATCAGCTGCTCGCAACAGAAAAATCGCCTGTCAATGTCTCTCAGTTTTAGTTCATAAGGCACCTAATTGTCTTGCTTTTGAATCATTCTCATCGATTTCAATCGTACAGAAACTGCTTGTTGAGTCACTTCCAATGCGTGCGTTCCTCTTGCGTTTGACTTGAATCTTCATCAAGTAATGCCTCCAACTTTTTGTCTTCGAATTTTTTTGGCTGTCCAGAGCAAGGCTTGTCTTCAACGCTCAGATCTCCATTCTTGAAACGTCGAACCCATTCCCTACAAGATTTATCAGTTTTGAGCATTGTCACCATAAACTTCAATAAGCATTTAATGCGCTTTAGCTGCACTTTTTTTCCAATTAAAATAGAAAACTAAGATCTTGCGCAAATGCTGCTTAGTTAACACAAAATTAGACATATTCAACACGTTGAGCGCCACGCCGATTTTTAAGAAAGTCCCCGTCAGGCCACGCGTGCCACTCAGAAGATCAGTGTCAACCACCGATGGCTGACGCGGCCCAAACGGAAAAGTCCAGTGTCAGCCACCGATGGCTGACGTGGCGCTCAAATTGTTAACACAGTTAAAAACAAGATATTTTATGAAATTTGAAGCTATATTAACTGAATATTATTGACAGATGTCTAACCTCTCTGAAACTACCGACTTCAGCTGTTACTATTAAATATTCATAATAGCCAGAGCCATGTTTTGAAACGGACCGAACTAATTTGTACTCCCAATCTGGAAGATTAATCTATCTAAATACAACCTATTTAATAAAAAGAAAATTATGGTAAGTATTGGTTATCGTTTAAACATATTTTTCTGTGCTCTCTTCATGTATTATCAATTTATCGAATATTAGTATGGCACCTGTAAGTAACTTATCAAAAAGGATATTTAAAATCAGCATTTTTGACTCTCGAAAGTTGTGAAATCAAATAATATTGCTAAGTATTTTCTTTTTTATCAACACATTTTTTTTAACGATAGTTGATCATCAATGTTGTTATATTTACAATGCTAATGAATATCTACATGTAAATACAACAATCTTTTAAATACAAAAAAATTATCGTTTCCGTTGTTATTAAAAAATATAAAAAAATATAATTAATAATTAATTTTCATAAACATACTTTCAAATTTTCTTTAATTTTAAAATATTTTAGACTAAAGAAAGCAATAAAATATAATAATATCGCTAAATATCATCTTTCTTTTTATTAATGAATTTTTTTTACCGCTACCTGGTCATCATTTACTTATCGGATTAATAAAAAGTCATTACACAAATTTCGACGCACGAAAGTTGAGAGATTTTATTTAATGTTGTTAAGTATTTCAATATTTGTGTCGAACACATTTATTTTATAATTTTAGTTAATACTAAAAAATATTATTTTATATTTTTTACAATTTACTTTTGAAATGTTACTTTGAATTAAAATATCAAAGTATACAAAATATCAATGATGTGAAATAATTCTTTTTACTCTTACATTTATTTAGATTTTATTTTAATTCAATTCAATAATTTACATATAATTTTACAGTGTTCTCGTACGATAGTAGAAAGTTGCTTCGAATGAAACCACTGAAATCAAATAATTTTTTTAACTATATTTTTCTATATCTTTTATGCTATATTCTTTTACAACTTATATATTTCATAAAAAGTTACTTGTGACATGTAATTAAAACCATACTTCCCGGACACTTGTAGAGTATATGGTGATGCTCGCAGTAATTTATGTGATCAACATATATTTTTAGATACTGTAATAGTTTATCTACATTTGAAATTAAACAAGTAGATGGTAATGCTAGTGGTAATTTATATAATCAAGATATATTTTTCGATTCTGAAATAGTTTTTTTATGTTATAACTGAAACATGATAGGGTACGATTTACGAATAAGATTCCAAACTTTCAGCTATACTTTCTATGTATACGAGTACACTTACAATATACAAAAATGACATAGTATATGCTAATTTTTTCCTTAATAAATATTGAAGAAAAAATAAAAAATTAACATGATTTCATGTCGTGTTGTATATTTGTATGATTTTAAATATATATATGTAATAGAAAATTATTAAAGTTTGTCAATAACAATTTTTTTCCATTTGATAATTTTTCATTTGAAAAATAAAGCACTTCATAATTTAAATAGAAATAGAAAAATAAAATTATTAAATCAAATGTTCATTTATTTTTTATTCTCTATATATTTTATTATTTATATTCTCCACCATTACACTCTACAAGTGTCCGGCAAGTATGGTTTTAATTACATGTCACAAGTAACTTTTTATGAAATATATAAGTTGTAAAAGAATATAGCATAAGAGATATAGAAAAATATAGTTAAAAGAATTATTTGATTTCAGTGGTTTCATTCGAAGCAACTTTCTACTATCGTACGAAAACACTATGAAATTATATGTAAATTATTGAATTGAATTAAAATAAAAACTAAATAAATGTAAGAGTAAAAAGAATTATTTACATCATTGATATTTTGTATACTTTGATATTTCAATTCAAAGTAACATTTCAAAAGTAAATTGTAAAAAATATAAAATAATATTTTTTAGTATTAACTAAAATTATAAAATAAATGTGTTCGACACAAATATTAAAATACCTAACAACATTAAATAGATTTCACAACTTTCGTGCGTAGAAATTTGTGCAATGACTTTTTATTAATCCGATAAGTAAATGATGACCAGGTAGCGGTCAAAAAATACATTAATAAAAAGAAAGATGATATTTAGCGATATTATTATATTTTATTGCTTTCTTCAGTCTAAAATATTTTAAAATTAATGAAAATTTGAAAGTATGTTTATAAAAATTAATTATTAATTATATTTTTCCATATTTTTTAATAACAACGAAAACGATAATTTTTTTGTACAGTCTGTCAAGTAAGAGTGTGGTCGTGTTAATTTATAAAAAAATTTATTTGATAAAACTTTCATATTTATATATACATTGTACACATTACAAACAATGATGCAATTTGGTCAATAATGTGTCCAGTCACCACCGGCGTCGATAATTGCCTGGCATCTCCGAAGCGTGCTTTCTACTAATTTGACGGCGTATTCTAGTGGCAAGGATCTCCAGATCCGACGAATTTCGTAAGACAACTGCTTCAAAGTGTATGTGCATCTTCCACGAAGCTTCCGTTTAATATATGCCCACATATTTTTAATAGGGTTTGCATCGGGCGACTGCGACGGCCAATCCAATGTAACGATGCCAGATTGAGTCTTCCACTGAGTACAGAGCTTGCTGCGGTGTTGAGGATCGTTGTCCTCCTGCAGAATCCAATCTTCATTTTTTGTGATGAACCATCGTTTGGCAGATGGCAGTAAAGCCTTTTTGTAGATTTTTATCATTTTCTCGGCATTTAGGTTGTCAGTAAAGAGGTGCAAAGTGCCGAATCCCTGCTTTGAGAAGCAGCCCCAAAGATGCACCTTTATTCCATGTTTTACGGTCCGCTGAACAAGCCTATTGGTGGAAGTTGACCAGGCTCGCGTGAAGACAGAACGTGCCCATATAGAACATTTGTCAGTAAAAATGACATTTTCAAAATCTCTATCAATATTCTCATGCGCCCAAGCAAGTCGCTTTGTCACATGTTTTTCAGTCAACAGAGGCTTCTTCATTGTGTTGCGCCATTTCAGATAATGAGTACAAAGATGGGTTTCGATAGTTTCATAGGATATATCTAAACCTTTTGCCATTAATTTTGCTTGTCCTTGCCGCAGTGTTAAGGGGGGAAATCACAGTAGCACACAAAAAAATAGGCATATTTTCGGGAATTAATTTTGGCTGAATAAAAGTATTAATCAAAAATCTGTAGAGTAGGTTTTATAGCAATACTAAAGGAGTACAAAATGTCATTTTTTCAATAAAAAATATTTAAAAATGGCGGCTGCACAGCATATGCCCCAAGGCGCCTATTTTTGAAAGCGTGTCAATGGCTGAAGACGTAGACTCCTTAATTTTTGACCTGGTGAAAAAAAACCAAAATTTTTAGTTTTCATATAACAACAGCTAGCGAGCTACGTAAGATTTTTTCGATGTATTGATTTTTTACAAAATGGTGCATGTTTGAAAATAAAGTTAAATTTTTAACAAAAAAAATGCCATCAAATCTTCGATAAAAAAAACTAAGCCATATAAAATAAAAAATCCTACGTAGCTCCGTGGAAAAAAATATTTCAAAGCTACTGTCAAAATTTCAAGTTGATCAATAAAGATTTGCTTGAGTTATGTCTTCGGCGAGCTCAAAAAAAGTGGTTTCGAGAAAAACGCGTTTAAAGTTTTAAGGCGCTCGGAGCATACCTGAGTGGCGTTACCGCAGAATGAAAAATTTAGGCAATTGGACACTTTTGCCGTGTTCCATCATTTTGTATATTTTTAAGACCCTAAAGCACCTTTTAGGCGAAAAAAATTTTTTTCGAAAAATTGAAAATTTTACTGTGATTTCCCCCCTTAAAGCAGGATTTCGCGAAAACAGATTCACTATTCTTTTTTCATCTTTTTTGTTCACTTTTCCTATCGAGCCACGTTCTGGTAAATCATCGACATTTTTAGCCACTTTATATCGCTGTATCCACTTCTGTACAAATGCCTTCGACTTTCTCATATATTTAGCAGCCGCTGATTGCGACATTTTGGGACCTTTCGGGTGGATGCAAAGGAACACAGCCTCGTAGCGCGACGCGTACTTAGCACTCATGGCGTTTAACGTGATTTTCTTTCAAAAGATCAACGACAACTGAATCTTTGTTGACAATGCATCAAGGAAAAAGCTTCATTCTATTGGCTCGCAAAAGAATTATAGTAAAATCTTCCATTACCTGTCGTCGAAGTCGACCACGCTCTTACTTGACAGACTGTATGTAAGATTGTTGTATTTATATGTAGATATTCATTATCATAGTATATATAACAACATTGATGATCAGCTATGGTTAAAAAAAATGTGTTGATGAAAAAGAAAATACTTAGCAAAATTATTTGATTTTACAACTTTCGAGAGTCAAAAATGCTGATTTTAAATATTCTTTTTGATAAGTTACTCACAGGTGCCATACTAATATTCGATAAATTGATAATACATGAAGAGAGCACAGAAAAATATGTTTAAACGATAACCAATACTTACCATAATTTTCTTTTTATTAAAAAGGTTGTATTTAGATTTCATAAATTGGGTAGAATACATATCAAATTATAAAATATCATATTAGATTTATTATGAAAGTAATATGTGAAGAATGATTGCACTATATGATGCATTAGTTGTATAGATAAAAGAAAATGAAATTCTAATAAGTTGTAAAATTTTGTAGAATGTTATAAAATTAACGTTTGTTCTAAGGAAAGAATGTAAATATTTCGAGAAACTTTTGGCCATTGTTTTTTTTTATAATTTTATTATTTTTATATTTTACAAAATGTTTATGTAAAAACTTTATAAAAATAAGTTAAATTTTAAGAAATATAATTTTGATATAAATTTTATTATAAAAATAAGTAGAATTTAAAGTAATAGATAATAATCGTGTACAAATTGTTTTGTAATTTCATGTACAAAATAACATTATATTAATTTATAATAAAAATATTGATATAATTCAATTTATATTTGTGTTGTTAATTGAAAGATTTAATTTATATTTGTGTTGTTGATAAAAAAATTTAATATAAATATACACAAATAGCTTCGTTTAAAATTATTTTAAAATATATTATGTATGTATAATATATATATTTTCAGCCTACTAACCCGTACGGCGACTCTTACCTACGGAGCATCGTCAGCGTGTAAATAGTTTCCATACGCGCAAGCGCCTTCTCGATCGTATTAACATTTTTCTATACGTCCTCCTAGGCTGTATGTCATTCTATACGTCCTTCTAGGCTGTATACGTGCCAGGAGAAAAAAAAGTTAACAGCGCCACTGCTATGTATTTGTCGCTTCATATAGCCTAGCATGTGAGTCTTCATCGAAACTTATATTTTCGAAACGCGTAATAAGACTTATGTATGTTGAGCATAGGAGAGAGAACGAGATAGCGATAAGAGCGCGCGCACCATTGCTCCCACGTGACCACCCTATCTCTGTCTCGCTCTCTCCTTCGCTCAGTATGTACATTCAAGCGACCACGGGGCTCTGCTTTTCTTTTGTTTTCTTTCAGTATAGTGTATCGTTGTGTCGGTAATATTCGTTCTTAATATGTGAGAAGAAGAATAAAAATGGACAATTTATTAAATAATGAAAATAAGACGAGTGATAGTGACAGTGATGAAGAATGCAAACGTGAATTAAATAAACTAATAGAAAAAGCAAAATCTAATATAATCCCGCAAAATTAAAAAATTTAATAATAAGTGATTTTAAAGTGATAATTTTTTAGTTTATAATTTTGTTTGTGATTTAGATAAATGATTTAAAAGTTTTTTGTGTGAAGAAATTAAATTTAAAATATTTAAAAAAGTTACTGTTTTTTCATGTTAAATAAGAGACTAAAATTCATTGATTATACAAAAAATGTGTTAAACAAATATAGTATTGTTATGATAAAAATAACATAAGAAAGTATTTATATTAATTATAATAGTATTAATATTATTAATAAGCCTTCAAATCTTATAAAAAAAACTTTTGTTAAAAATATTATTCTGTATAAATATTTAATAAATATACTCAAGAAATTTATATTTTTTAATAAATAATAATTGTTCAAGAATTAATTTTATTTTTAAATATTAATCCATTTACTATTTTTTTTAATTTCATAATTTATATTTATATTTACATTATGTTGTCTGTCACTTTTTGACACACATGTACATGTACGCGTGTGTGTACAAAATGCGCATGCGTTAGCAGACGATATCTGTAGTTTACGAACTGTCAGTATAGGTTCGAAATTGCATTTAATTGATATGCAACAAAATAAAATTAATTATTCTGTTAACTAAGTAAGAGTCTTCGTACGGGTTACAAGGCTGAAAAATTTTTTAAGCACCATGAGTGAACCTCGCGTCATTAAAGCTTTCGGCTCATATTTTGTGGATGGATAGAGGCGCCTTAGTCGCTCGCTGCGCTCGCGACTGCGGCCCTACTATCCATCCACAACATATTTTGCCTCAAGCTGTAATGACGCGAGGCTCGCACAAGGTACATAAATAACTAATACACATTTATTACAAATATACTATATATATAAATATTTTATTTTAGTATAGTTAGTATATACAAATATACATATTAAGAGATGTTTTATATGTATAATATATATATATACATACATACACATTTATTACAAATATACTATATATATAAATATTTTATTTTAGTTTAGTTAGTATATACATACATATACATATCAAGAGATGTTTAAATAATCGAAAAAAAAAAAAATTTTTAATTATCTTAGCTCTATGATTTTGTATTAAATTAGAAAAAATTCAACAAAACCTAGAATATAGTTTATTAAATTTCGCCACTAACTTTATTAGAGAGCAAAAAATATTACATGTAAGAAATCCTGTAAAAGTTATTTATTTCAAACGCACATTTAATTTTTATCTTAAAAATATTTAATAATAAATAAATATCTACTGTATATATATATATATATATATATATATATATATATATATATATATATATATATATATATATATATATATTGTAATGGGGCAAATTTCCTTACACCCGTTAGCAACGCAGGACCTTCTTCTGGTCCTGCTTTATTCTCGTGTGTGAGGGGCCTTGTCTCAGACCCCGCGGCCGGTGCAGCTCCCACCGGGCTCGGCTGCTCAGTATGTGTGCTAACGATCGGTTGGCACACCCGCGGAGGCGGCGGTATTCGGGATAGGGACGCTAGAAGGGAGATGAAAGAAGAAACGCACTAGCTTTGTGCCCAATAGTTAATTTAATCAAAGTAAAAACAACAATTACACAGCCAATGGTACGAATTATCCCCCAATTAGTATTGCCTCACGCGCAATACTAATTCTCAAGGTGCGCACTGCGCATGCGCACCCTCTTCGCTTCGCGCAGCTACACACACGTGTAGTTTATGTACGGCAGATATAGAGAGAGCAGTTCCCCCTCTATACTGCCGTAGTTTGTGGTTGCTCGAGTGAGAGCGGCTCTACCTCTCACTCGATGCTGTAGTCTATGGTTGAGCGAGAGAGCTCGTTTCTCTCGCTCAACTGCGTGCTCGCAGGTTGTACGAGTAAGAGTGGCTTTCTCTTACTCGTACGCCTATTCTATGATAGTGCGAGAGAGAGATCGATCCTCTCACTCGCACTCGCGCGGCCTAATCGAGTTTGAGTTACGCGGTCTCGCGCGTAACTCTGCTATATCTATATATGCCTGACGCGATCGCACACGCGTCAGGAAAATTAAATATAACTACTCGCGGTCTAATTATGCTAACGAGTGGCCACTTACTTTTACGAATAGCTGCTCGCGGGAATGTCTATTCGGATCTCTGCGTAAACGCTGCGGAAAATCTTCTCAAAAATCGCTGTGTCTTTTTTCCGATCACTCGAACGCGTGCGGCTCTTTCCACGGCTCGGACGAGAAGAAGGCTTGAGGAGAGGGCTCCTCCTTCTCCTGTCGCCTATCGGTTTTCCCGCGTAGCGCTATCGATTCTTCATCGATAGCGCCGCGTTTCGGTACGCCGCGGCTTTTCCTGCGTCAAGCCATCGATCGCTTGATCGATGGCGCCGCATATCGTCGCGCTGCAAACTCTCTTTCTATCGCCTATGGCAGGTGGCTTAGCCTCTATAAGCCGCCTGTCACACCCCTCCCCCAGTCGCTGCTAGGCCTCGACTAGCAGCTACTATACTACTGCCTTTCCTCGGCTCAGGTCGGGATGGCGACTACGAGTTCGCGCTTGTTCGGTGAGGCGAAGTCGGGGCGTTCTCGCTCACGCCCTTCGCCTTCTTACTACCCAGTGGCCTTCCCGGGCCTCGCTTAGCGCGCGCACCTACCACTGGTCGCTCCCCGGTCGACGGTGGCTCCCTTACATTCGCTACGGGACGCCTCACGACGCAGACCGTCTTCAGGGGGCGACCGCGCTTTCTGGCCGGCACAGCGGCTGCGCACTCGCCTGGCGCGGGTCCCCCGCTGGGGATCGGGCCTGCTCCTGGTTGGCTCGCCAGGAGGGGCCCCGCCGCGTCAAGAGTACGGCTCGTCGTACTCTCGTCCTCTTCTGGTGGCGACGGTTGTGCAGCTACGTACTTCTTGAGCTGGCTGACGTGTACGGGACGGATGGGACACTCCTCTCCGTCCCTCAGCTCGTACGTATTGCTACCCAGGACCTTACCGACCCTGTAAGGCCCTGCAAACTTAGGGGCTAGCTTCCCCGCTATCCCCTGGGCTGTAGAAGAAAGCACCTTGTTCTTCTTCCACACCCAGTCACCTTCTCGAAAGGAGAGCTCTCTGCGGCGCGCATCGTAATAGCGCGCCTGCCTCTCCTGCTCCTTGGATGCGATGTCGGAGGCGCGCGCGTGAAGCTCCGGTAGCTTCTGCACGCGCTCTGCCCAGCCCCGTATTGCTTCCTCCTGCAATACTTGCGCGGAAGCCTCGCGTGATGTGCGGGCTTCGCTCCTTGGAGGGGCGGGCTGTCGACCGTAGTTGAGCAGCGCCGGGCTCGCTCCGACGGCGCTCTGCTCAGCCGTGTTGAAGGCGAACACCACTTCATACAGGTGTTCGTCCCAACGATCATGCGATTCCTCTAAGCAGGCCACGATCATCGTCTTGATCGTCCTGTTGGCCCGCTCGACAGGATTCGCCTGCGGATGGTAAGCCGGTGTCGTGGAATGATGGATACCGTGCTTCTCCAGGTACCCATCAACGATCCGGTTCTTAAACTCCGTCCCATTGTCGGTCAGGAGTACTTCCGGCGAACCGAACCGGAGCACGACGCGCTCAATAAAGGCCTTGAGGACGGCCTCCGCCTTCATCTTCCGCAGCGGGACACATTCGACCCACCTCGTGAATAGATCCTGGAAGACCAGGATGTATTCGAAGCCCTTGCGGCTTCGGACGAATGGCCCCATCACGTCGGCAGCTACTACCTGCCATGGCTGCTCAATGAGCCTCCTGCCCATTAGGCCAGCTGGAGCCTTCTGCTCCACCTTGCACTGCTGGCAGACTTGGCACCTGCGGACGTAGTCCGCCACACAGTCTGCCAGTTTCGGCCAGTAGTACTGCCGCGTGATCCTGGAGTGCGTCTTTTCGCGACCCAGATGTCCTGCTGTAGGGTCGTCGTGGCACTCCTGGAGGACTTGCCTCCTCCGTTCGGCGGGGACGACGACCTTCCAGGCGTCGTCGTCGTCTCCTAGGGCATCCTCGATGGCCGGGTTGGGGTCGTATTTATATATCTGACCCCCCACCAGCTTCAAGCGAGGATGCTTTGAGGGCTCCTCCTGCACCTCTTTAACTAATCGAAGGTACCACTCGTCCGTGGTACCTTCTGCCCAGGTTAAGGCCGCTATGGCTGGTACGTCACCCTCTTCTTCGAACATTCTGGAAAGGGCATCGGGCACATGGTTAAGTGCCCCCTTCCGATGTTCGATGGTGAAGCGGTGGCCTTGTAGCTCTAAGGCCCACCGCGCCAGCCTCCCGGTCGGGTTGTGGAGGCTACTGAGCCAGCGTAAACTGCTATGGTCAGTTATTACCCTGAACTCATAGCCCTCCACATACGGCCTGAACTTCTCGATGGCCCAGACTACAGCGAGACACTCCCTCTCAGTGACGCTGTAGTTCCTCTCTGCTGGGCTCAAGGTGCGACTCGCATACTCTAGCGGTCGCTCCTCTCCATCGATGACCTGAAGTAACACGGCTCCGACTCCCGTGTCACTCGCATCCGTTTGGATGACGAACTCTTCGTCGAACCTGGGACTTTGCAGGATCGGAGCGGAAGCTAGCAGGGCCTTCACCTGCTCGAAGGCTGCTTGCTGCTCCTCTCCCCATTCGTAGCGCCGGCCCTTCTTTGTCAAGCGCGTGAGCGGTTCGACGATCGTGGCTAAGTCCTTCAGGAACTTGCGATGCCACGACGCCATGCCTAAGAATCTGCGCAGCTGTCGCAGATTCTTGGGTGCTGGGAAGTCGATCATAGGAGCGACTTTTGCTGGATCCGGGCGAAATCCTTCCCGGTTCACCAGCACCCCGAGGTATTTTGCCTCGTCCTGGCAGAACGCGCTCTTTTCGCGGTTGATTGTGAGACCGACCGCTCAAATGCGTCGCAACACGTGCTCGAGCCGTCGCAAGTGTTCCTCGAACGTCTCAGTGACGATGATCACATCGTCAAGGTACGAGAACGCGAACGGCTCAAGCTCCGGGCCTATCACCATGTCAATGAGTCGCTGGAAGGTCGCTCCAGCATAACTCAGACCGTACGGCATCCTGGTGAACTGGAAGAGGCCGAGTCCCGGCACGGTGAATGCCGTGATTGGTCTCGACTCCTCCTTTAGCCGTATCTGGTGATAGGCGCTGCTGAGGTCGAGAGTCGAGATATATCTCGCCCTCTGCAGCTTGCGCAGGATGCTATCCATCCTCGGCAATGGATAAGCATCCGGCTTCGATACTGCATTGACCTTTCTGAAGTCAATGCAGAATCGGTAACTGCCGTTAGCCTTCTTTATCATAACGACTGGGCTCGACCAGCCGCTATGCGAAGGCTCGATGATGCCGCCCTCTAACATCTCCCTTGTTTGGGCGTGCATTACCTCCTGGATTTTCGGTGAGTACGGGTAAGCCCTCTGCTTTATGGGGCGAGCATCGCCGACGTCGATGGCGTGCTCGATCCAACCCGTACACCCTAGAGTGTCTGGCTCCTCCGCCAGCATCCTATCCAGAAGCCCCTGGAGCTGCTCTCGCTCCGAGGGTTGAACATCAGCCAGGCCTATGGCTGACACGGCAGGATTGTCCGTTGTTTCCAGCGAGGCTAATTCCAAAGCCAGCTTCTTCCTGGCTTCTTGTATGAGGAGCTGGTTCCTCGCTGGGTCGAGGATGGCCCTGAATCCTCTGATGAAGTTGACACCGAGGTAACAATCTGCTGGTAGACCAGGCAAGATTGCCACCTCAATGTCCTTCGTTACGCCGGCCACCTCAAAGGGCAGTTGAACGAACCCAACTATAGGAGCGTAATGGCCGTTCGCTACCATTGCTCTCTTGCCCTGGCTCGGCGTGATCGCGCGTCCACATACCGTGGCTATTTGTAGGCCAACGACGCTCATCACTGTGTGTGACGCGCCCGAGTCATATAGTGCGCGCAGGGTGTACCCTCCTACGCACACCGGCAACCACCATCTGGCACCTTTTGGAGCCCCCTCCTCTGGGGGGTCCGGAGCCATCTCCGACGCAAGCTCGGTGCTCACGAGCTCGCTGGTGGTCCCTTCGGGGACTTGGATCCCAGACTCGGCGGGGAAGGGCGTAGGGATCTCATCTACGCTCTCCCCTGGTCGTTTCCCGAGCAGTCCGGGCAGAACCTCTTGATCATATTCGGTCTGCCGCAGCCGTGGCAGCTGAACTCCTTCTTCTGCTTCGGCTGCTCAGACTTCTCGTTGTTTTTCTTGTCCTTCTCCCCCCTTCTGGGGGATTGAGACTTCGGACTGCTCGGTCCGGATCGCGGCTTCTTCTGCCGCTTTGGGCTGCCCTTTCTGGGCGGGCTCCGCCTACCCTCTCGGCTCCTATGGCCCGCCATGAGGCTATTATGTTTGGCGAAGTCCGCCAAAACTTCCCGCAATGCCGCCTTCAGCTGGTTGACCGGCAAGTCTGGCCGATCGACCTCTGCTGCGGCGACCGCCACTTCGGTAGCGCTTAACTTAGCGCTCACCTTCGGCTGCGCTTTCGTGGCGGTCCTCGGGCGATAGGCCGCTTCCGGCACTACCGCGTGGTTTGGGGGAACGGGCGTCCGGTCGCCCCGTTCCCTCTCCAGCGTCAACTCGGCTCTTGCGGCTCGGTCGATCAGCTCGTCGACCGTGCTGCACTCCATCCGAGTGACGATTCGTTTGATCTGCGGGAGCAGATTATCGTGGAGACTGTCCACCATCTGCTCCTCGCTCAGTGGTGGCGATATCTTCATAAGTATCGCCTCCAGGCACGTTATATATGTACGCGCTGGTTCGTCCGCCTGCTGAAAGCGGCGGCTGGCCTCGTCCCTCAGCCGTTCTTGTATGTTGGCCTTGGAACCCCAGCGCGCACGCGCTGCCTGGCAGAACGCTTCCCACGTCTGCCATTTATACTTGTGGCACCCATACCACATCTCGGCTAGGCCGCTCAGCAGCGCGGGTAGCGACGCCAGCATCTCTGGGTCGCTAATCCCTGCCGCGTTCTTCGCTTCGTCCACTTTGCGGAAGAACGCGTCAATGTTGTCAGTCGGCTCTCCACGGAACGCGATGTTCCACCGACTGACGATTCGACCGACGTCGCGCGGTGCCGCCATACCGGTGTTGCACCATGCACTATTACTCGGTGCATTGGTGCAACTTTCCCCCCTCCTCCAGGCTCCATTTGGGCCGGATCTAGGGGATGGCGGGCACCCTGCAGGCCCTCGCGAATCCTCGCCTTCGCGGGGGCTGCTGTGCGTTGACACGTAATTACACGTGAACGTGTCCTGGAACGCGACATGGCTCGGCGCTTTGCTCTTACGCCGAGTCTGTGGCGAGAGAGCCGGTTCCGCGGTCTCTCTCTGTGGTGCCTTGGACGGGCCTGGCGTGCTGTCTATCCTGGTGGATGACGCACTCGGCCTAAGATTTGCGACCTCTTGCCTCGCTCGCAAATCTTGTAGCTCCACCTGCATGGCCGTGAAGCACTTGACCATGCCTTCCATTGTCCGCGTCAAGCTTTCGATGCGCTCCTGCATCAAGAGCTCTCTTCTCGTTGGTGGCGGGTCTTCCTG
The DNA here is from genome assembly GCA_949987625.1 of Chalcis sispes. Lineage (NCBI taxonomy): Eukaryota > Metazoa > Arthropoda > Insecta > Hymenoptera > Chalcididae > Chalcis > Chalcis sispes. The sequence goes on along the minus strand of OX465096.1, from coordinate 44,372,642 downwards.
TGTGTTTGTTAGGGACGATTGGTCCGCCTCGTCCCCTAACAACATGGTCAGCGGATGCGGCTCTTCTCTGTCGTAATCCGCCGACCCCGCCGTTGTGCCTACCCTCTCCTGGCAGGCACGGAGCACGAAGCTCCTTCTTGCTTCGAGCCTCGCAGCCTGGGCAGCTTCGTCTGCCCCGCCAACCTCCTCCTGGAAATCGGCTGCTGTGAAATTTCCCAGCAGCCAATTAGTTATGCGGGCCAGTTTTTCAAAGCGTGGCCCGTCTGTCCGTAGTCGGAGAGCGTGGAGGGTTTCCTCTACCTCCTCGCCCTCCATGGCGAATAGCCATTGCTCAATCTTGGAGGAGTCTCCTGTCGCCATGTCTCCTCTTGTGTTCCGCACGCTAATCTTTATACAAGACGAATAGTTGCGATATCGTGGGTATCGCACGCTATATGTATTTAACGCTAAGTAAATAAATATAAACAATATATGACAAATTTATTTTAAAGAGGGATTTACCTCGTCCCTCTACCCACGGTATCGCAACTCGCACTCGCGTGGCTGTGGAGAGGTCAGTTCTCCCTGACCTTATACTTGCTTGAGCCTCGGTGCTACAAGCAAGCTAACTCCAAAATTAAAAAAAAATTGAGTTATTTTTAACTCGAGCAAAGAAAGAAGAAAGAAAAAAAAAAATATTCCTCCGTCCCCGTTGCCACGCCAGGGACACTTGGTTTTCCGCACCTGCACTCTTTTGCACGCTTGTGTGTGTGTGTGTGTGCGCTCGTTGCGCCCTCTGCGCACGCTTCAGACCTCTCTTTCCCTACTGCGCACGCCCTCTCGTGTCACGCGACCCTATGCCTAAGACACACGTCTGGGGCGCCAGTTGTAACGGGGCAAATTTCCTTACACCCGTTAGCAACGCAGGACCTTCTTCTGGTCCTGCTTTATTCTCGTGTGTGAGGGGCCTTGTCTCAGGCCCCGCGGCCGGTGCAGCTCCCACCGGGCTCGGCTGCTCAGTATGTGTGCTAACGATCGGTTGGCACACCCGCGGAGGCGGCGGTATTTGGGATAGGGACGCTAGAAGGGAGATGAAAGAAGAAACGCACCAGCTTTGTGCCCAATAGTTAATTTAATCAAGGTAAAAACAACAATTACACAGCCAATGGTACGAATTAACCCCGAGAGGTCGATTATTGCGAAGAGCAATTAGTATTGCCTCACGCGCAATACTAATTCTCAAGGTGCGCACTGCGCATGCGCACCCTCTTCGCTTCGCGCAGCTACACACACGTGTAGTTTATGTACGGCAGATATAGAGAGAGCAGTTCCCCCTCTATACAGCCGTAGTTCGTGGTTGCTCGAGTGAGAGCGGCTCTACCTCTCACTCGATGCTGTAGTCTATGGTTGAGCGAGAGAGCTCGTTCCTCTCGCTCAACTGCGTGCTCGCAGGTTGTACGAGTAAGAGTGGCTTTCTCTTACTCGTACGCCTATTCTATGATAGTGCGAGAGAGAGATCGATCCTCTCACTCGCACTCGCGCGGCCTAATCGAGTTTGAGTTACGCGGTCTCGCGCGTAACTCTGCTATATCTATATATGCCTGACGCGATCGCACACGCGTCAGGAAAATTAAATATAACTACTCGCGGTCTAATTATGCTAACGAGTGGCCACTTACTTTTACGAATAGCTGCTCGCGGGAATGTCTATTCGGATCTCTGCGTAAACGCTGCGGAAAATCTTCTCAAAAATCGCTGTGTCTTTTTTCCGATCACTCGAACGCGTGCGGCTCTTTCCACGGCTCGGACGAGAAGAAGGCTTGAGGGGAGGGCTCCTCCTTCCCCTCTCGCCTATCGGTTTTCCCGCGTAGCGCTATCGATTCTTCATCGATAGCGCCGCGTTTCGGTACGCCGCGGCTTTTCCCGCGTCAAGCCATCGATCGCTTGATCGATGGCGCCGCATATCTTCGCGCTGCGAACTCTCTTTCTATCGCCTATGGCAGGTGGCTTAGCCTCTATAAGCCGCCTGTCACAATATATACATAATATATTTTTTTTTTTTTTTAAAGAATTATAATTACTTATAAGTAAAAATAAAACATTTTTAATTTTTAAATAGTATCAATACATATTTAATTTTTTTTAATACTATCAACACATTATATATATATATATATATATATATAGGTTCGTTAAAATCTTTAAAACATATAACCTCTAAAATGCTATACATAATAAATCAATACACAAATAACCACTAAAATAGTATATATATATATATATATATATATATTTTCAGCCTACTAACCCGTACGGCGACTCTTACCTACGGAGCATCGTCAGCGTGTAAATGGTTTCCATACGCGCAAGCGCCTTCTCGATCGTATTAACATTTTTCTATACGTTCTCCTAGGCTGTATGTCATTCTATACGTCCTCCTAGGCTGTATACGTCCCAGGAGAAAAAAAAGTTAACAGCGCCACTGCTATGTATTTGTCGCTTCATATAGCCTAGCATGTGAGTCTTCATCGAAACTTATATTTTCGAAACGCGTAATAATACTTATGTATGTTGAGCGAAGGAGAGAGAACGAGATAGCGATAAGAGCGCGCGCACCATTGCTCCCACGTGACCACCCTATCTCTATCTCGCTCTCTCCTTCGCTCAGTATGTACATTCAAGCGACCACGGGGCTCTGCTTTTCTTTTGTTTTCTTTCAGTATAGTGTATCGTTGTGTCGGTAATATTCGTTCTTAATATGTGAGAAGAAGAATAAAAATGGACAATTTATTAAATAATGAAAATAAGACGAGTGATAGTGACAGTGATGAAGAATGCAAATGTGAATTAAATAAACTAATAGAAAAAGCAGAGTCTAATATAATCCCGCAAAATTAAAAAATTTAATAATAAGTGATTTTAAAGTGATAATTTTTTAGTTTATAATTTTGTTTGTGATTTAGATAAATGATTTAAAAGTTTTTTGTGTGAAGAAATTAAATTTAAAATATTTAAAAAAGTTACTGTTTTTTCATGTTAAATAAGAGACTAAAATTCATTGATTATACAAAAAATGTGTTAAACAAATATAGTATTGTTATGATAAAAATAACATAAGAAAGTATTTATATTAATTATAATAGTATTAATATTATTAATAAGCCTTCAAATCTTATAAAAAAAACTTTTGTTAAAAATGTTATTTTGTATAAATATTTAATAAATATACTCAAGAAATTTATATTTTTTAATAAATAATAATTGTTCAAGAATTAATTTTGTTTTTAAATATGAATCCATTTACTATTTTTTTTAATTTCATAATTTATATTTATATTTACATTATGTTGTCTGTCACTTTTTGACACTACATCTACATGTACGCGTGTGTGTACAAAATGCGCATGCGTTAGCAGACGATCTCTGTAGTTTACGAACTGTCAGTACGGGTTCGAAATTGCATTTAATTGATATGCAACAAAATAAAATTAATTATTCTATTAACTAAGTAAGAGTCTTCGTACGGGTTACAAGGCTGAAAAATTTTTTAAGCACCATGAGTGAACCTCACGTCATCAAAGCTTTCGGCTCATATTTTGTGGATGGATAAAGGCGCCTTAGTCGCTCGCTGCGCTCGCGACTGCGGCCCTACTATCCATCCACAACATATTTTGCCTCAAGCTGTTATGACGCGAGGCTCGCCTATGGTACATAAATAACTAATATATAGATATATATATATATACATACATATATATATATAAATATACACAAATAGCTTTATTTAAAATTATTTTAAAATATAGTTTGTATGTATGAATAATAATATACATATATATACACATTTATTACAAATATACTATATATATATATATATATATATTTTATTTTAGTACAGTTAGTATATTATATATATTCATATAAAGAGATGATGAGATATTTTAGTATAGTGAGTATATGGCCCCTTGATACATATAAGGAGATGATGAGATAAATACAAGAGATTGTCTTGTTCAGATTATCTAATCTTAATATGAATCTAGATATTAGACGAAATGCTTGAAGAGCAATTTGATAAAAATTTGGGGGCGCGTATCGTATCTTCGTAACGAATGCACGAATTTTAATGCTTTTTTTTTTATTTGAAAGAACATAAAAAAAATAGCAAAGTTGATATATTACATTTTATTAAATATTAAAATGTATATTAAAAAATTTTTTAATTTTTTCTTGCACTAATTTAAAGTATAAATGGGTGCGCCAGGCGCCCGTGGTTAGTACCAATACTTACCACGGGGCGCTGGCGCGCCCCTTGATAGTGATAACCTCTGTTTCGGGATGCAACACACTACGAGCGGAGTGTGGAGTATCCACATCGGGTGTATAAACTAAATATTAATCTTCATATAATAATAACTCCACTTTTGTATCAAGCACTCGCATTCTTTAAATAAAATTTCGCTTTTTGTTTTTTTAAAGTTATTTTGATCAAAAATAATTAAAATTTAATAAGCGTATAATTAAAATAATAGTTTCATCAAATGATTGCAGTCGCATTTTATTTGTATACTATTATTTTCCGACGATTGATCTATACTATGTTACGGATCGTAAAAAGAAGAAAAAAATACTAAATATAATTGATATTACAATTTAACAATATAAAAGACGTAATTTTTGCATAGTTTCAATGACTTGTATAGTGGATTAATGACTCGTTGCTTTAAATGTAGTCTATCTGCACTCATACGTAATACAACTTATATTATGTAACGTCGGTCGTGACGTTTCAATTGCGTAAAAAAAAAACGCGGACTGCTTTTCGCCTTTATGAGCCTAAGTACTGAAACTTATGGGCTCGGGACGGTGGAGGAGTTAAACTAGCGAGATTTTTAGGAATAAAGTCATGAATATCGGGAATGGACAACAGTATAGGCCGACCTTGGCCTATATACTATCCTGGAAAGGACCTACTAAGTGTTTTGAGGATAGAGATATTTAGCCGATTCTGGCTAATACTATCTCTTTGGAAATAGAAACGAAAAATACAAAATCTTAGAAAAACTCACTTTTTATTAAATGTGAAGTGAAAAAAAAAAGGAAGATCTTCTCTCTCTTTCTCTGTCTCTCTCTCTCTATCACTTGCTGCGGCTGACTTCTCGTCGTCTTCTTCTTCGTGTGGTCCCTTTCTAAGATCTGCTCGTAGTGGATGATTCGTAGTAATTTTTCCGTAGTAATGTTTTTCTCGTAGTATTTTGCGTAGTACGTGGGTCCTCGAGTGCTGTCTGAGGCCTGCTGCTTGGATATTATTTTGTGCCGTATTTAAATGCGTTGGAGAAGCTACTCAGCAAATTTCTTCTTTGGCCGAGAAATTCGAGGAGAGGCCAAGTTTTTCGGGCCCCCTCTTCCTGGCGGGCTTCTCGGTTAGAGAGAGGGAGAGTGAGAATTAGAGAGAGAGATGATCCATTTTTGTAGAATTTTTACATAGGTTTATTATTCACTATTTACAATAAAATTATGTTAATTTAAATTGTACAATCGCGTTCCATTTAAAATTTAACGCATTTTATAAAAAGAATGAAGTTTTTTGTCGTATTTTGAGGGATTAATTTATATAGTGATTTTAAAATAAAAATGATTATTTAAATACTAAAAAAAACATTGCTATTATGGATACTAATGATATTCTTAGATTAGTAAGATAATAGCTTAAATAATCATTTTTTAATTAAATTTCTAATTATTGGTTAAGAACTGTTGCAGGAGTACTTGTTCGATTATCTTTATTTTCAAAAAGTTATTAAGTAAATATTTGCTAGTATGATTGTAAATATATGTTGAAATTTCTACTATTAATAATCAAACTGTAATTATTAATGCGATTTCTTTTGTACAATTTTGCTTAAAAAATAAAATAATGTAGCTGGTCGCAGACTATTTCTTTATTCTATCAAATAGTAGAATAGTAATAATTAGGATCGTTGCATTGTCGCTAGAGGAATCAATAACAGTTGGCCTATTGCAGTTAATTTAAATTAATTATTAATTTTAATTCGTTTAATTAATTACTTATTTTTATTTAATTAATTATATAAAAAAATAAATTATTTGGAGTGTATTTCAAGAATTCATGACATTCCAGATGATTGCGCGATGTTCTAAATTACGCTATAAGAAAGACTACCTTGCAAGAATTTGCATGCCGAATGTCAATGAAATTTGTATTGACTGACCTAGCGATTTAGTTATTTCCTCACTTAGAAGGTAGAACTTTATTTTATTATGACATATGTGCGGTTGTCTGTAAAAATTGCATCGTAGTAAAACTGAGTTTAACAAGAGCGGCTATTCAACTCTCGGTTTAAGCTTAGGTTGAGTTTCCCAATGGTCTACGTCAGTGAAGAGTGTGTTGAGTCGGTTGTGGAGGGGATTATTGTGTTAGGAAAGACAGTAAAGAACTTTTCGGCTGCAAAACAAAAAAAAACGGAGGTCATGCACCGACGTTACAATTATAATCAGATAATGTGCAATAAACTTATAATAATAAACATATTTGCATTTTGAATTGTTTCACATAACATTAAAAATTTTAACAAGGAATTATTGATGAAAAATATTTTTTTCATTAAATTATTGTATGAATTATGTGAAGAATTTGATTCGTTTAAATTAAAGTTCAAAATGATACTTGAATTATATAAATTTAGCCAGCTGTCTCTAAATCTCAAAAGGTTAGGAAAATTAATCACTAGAAAAAAAGATTTCCTTGAGTCACATAAGCTTAATTTCATGCAATAATTCACATATAAAGATACATATAATTTGAAACAAGTATTTGTCTTACTTGGATGCGCATCTGGATGAAAATCTAGATAATCGTAACGAGTAATGCGATAACAATCGTAATCGTTTTAGATGATATAATTAAATTAGACAATAGGTTAACGATCGTCGGCATAATAGCCAATAGAATTAAGTAATACGTTCGATGCCCCGGATAAGCTCATTAATTTTACACTGCACACATATAGCTTCTCGAGTGTAAACTACTTAGTGCTGGTTAATGTTCTGAGAGAACAAGATTCTGACAATATTGTTATTGGCACTAATGAAAACCGTGATTATCTCGTTTTAATATTGTAAATTTTATTTTTCCATTTTTTTTTTTTTTAATTTATATAATAAGTAAAATAGTCAAACAGCTTTAAAAAAAAATCTAATCGTTTAATCTAAATAATAACCCGTTTTTTCCCAAAAATAATTATACATTAAGTAAAAAAATTAAGTTTCTTAATTGTACAAAATGTGCGATTTTTTTCAATTACAACTGCTATTTTTAATACAATTTTTAAAAATTGTATTCTTATTTTTCATTTTATCTAATTGTGTTTTATTGAAAAAATATCAAAAAAATGAAAAAATCACATATTTATATTTTTAAAATTCAATATTTCAAAAATGGGGAGAGGTATTGAAAAATTTTATACTTGATTTTTATTTTATTTTGACCAGTTCTGTATAAATCCGTAGTCAGATCATGGCACCATGATAACCATAGAATCTTTATCATCTGGATTAAATGACAAAAATATAGGTATTTAGACTAGCTATCCACAAAATATTTGAGGCACAAGGCCTTTTTAAAAAAAATTAATTTTCAACTTTTTATGAAACGTATAACGTCATCCTTTATTTTTTAGTAAAAAAAGACATAGTATTGAAAGAACTTTTTCCACGCTATCAAATGGTTTATAATTATTTGAGAATGTCAATAAAAACATAAAATAACAGTGTGGCTGAGAAGTTCGTAGGCTGACACATAAATGGCAATACTAGAATTAAATCCATATGATTTTTAGTTAGTATCAACCTTCAAACGATACATGTATAAATTTGACTGCTTTCGGACAATTGGTTCGTGAGATATAGCATTGTGACTAGAAGCAACTTTTGTTATCATGAAAAAAATGGATAAAAAAGAATTTCGTGTATTAATGAAGCATTGCTTTTTGGTGAAAAAAAATTGTTGAAACCAAGACTTGGTTCGATAAACATTATCCGGACTCTGCACTAAGGAAATAAACCGTTGAGAAGTGATTTACTAAATTTAAACAAGGCGAAATGAGCGTCGAAGACGATGCACGCAGCGGACGTCCGAAAGAGGCTGTTATCGACGGAAACGTCTCAAAAGATGTCTAAGGAACGTGTTGGACATACACAGTATGTCGGAAAAGTTCCCGAACTTTTGAAATAAAAAATCGAAAATTACATCTAAAGAAATTCATTCCAGTTAACTTTCAATATAGTTCCCTTCCCTAGATGTACACTCATTCAAGCGCTCCATGAGTGATTCAAAGGCTCTCTGGTACTCCTCTGAAGTTATCGCTGTGAGACGCTCGGTGCAAGCCGCTTGAATGCTCGTCACATCTTCAAAAAATCGTCCTTTCAAGGCCATTTTTAGCTTAAGAAATAGGAAAAAGTCGGCTGGAGCCAGATCTGGCGAGTATGGGGCGTGATTGATGCGTGGGATCTGATTTTCGGCGGGATAACGCTTCACAATGTTCGAAGAATGAGCAGGCGCATTGTCATCCAGCAAACTCCACGATCCCAGTTCCTTGTACTCGGGCCTGATGCGATTAATCCGGCGCTTCAGACGTTTTAACACCTCTACGTAATACGCAGCATTCACGGCGGTGTTTGGGGGCACAAATTCTTTGTGTATCAGGCCTTTGGAGTCGAAGTAAACGATGAGCATCGTCTCTACCCGTGATTTTTGTTGGCGCACTTTTTGAGGCCTCGCTCGGCCCAGACTGAGCCAAGCGGATGATTGGCGCTTCGTGGAAGGATCGTATTGAAAGCACCAAGTCTCGTCTCCAGTCACAATTGAGGTAAGAAAGCCCGGAGTGGTGTCGCAATTCTCGATAAAATCTTGACAACATTGTATGCGAGTTTCTTTCTGCTCTGGTGTGAGAAAGTGTGGAACAAATCGAGAGCAGACCTTCCTGCGGTTTATTTTTTCTTTCAAAATCAACGCGACGCTATCCTTGCTCATGTTCAGTATGTTTGCCAACATTCTGAGAGACATGTGGCAATCCTGCTTCAGTAGCGCGCTCACGCGAGCCTCGTTTTCGTCGGTAACAGCTGTTGACGGCCGGCCACTTCTCTCGTCATCTTCTAACGACTCTCTACCCTTCTTGAACCGACTGAACCACGTGTAAACAGTTGTACGCGATACTACACCTTAACCGGAAGCTGAATCGATCATTTTTTTTGTTTCCGCGAGAGTTTTAAGTTTATAGCAGAATTCAATTGCGCCACGATGTTCAAATTTCTCATTCATCCTAGAGCTTGCACCGGGGTACTAAACACACGTTCACTCAAGCACGTCTATCTCGGCAACTAATGAACGGATACTGGTGAAAAAATTCTCAAACACCCCAGAGGGATGTAGCAACATAGTACCGGTGTCGTCCAAGAGGTGGCGCCACTCGTACAAGCGCTACAAAATAAGTTCGGAAACTTTTGCGACATACTGTGTATAGTGCATAAATATTTGGACTTGCCAAACTGTGTCAAAGTAGGTGCCACGCAAACTCACAATCGATAAAAAGGATGTTGATGATTCGGAGCAATGTTTAGCGACATTCAACCGTAATAAAGACGAATTTTTTAGACAATATGTGACAATGGATAAAACATGGCTCCATCACTACACTCCAGAGTCCAATCAATAGTCAGTCAAGTGAACTGCACGCGATGAACCAAATCCAAAGCGTGAAAAGACGTAACAGACGGCTGGCAACGTTATAACATCAGTATTCTGGGATGCGTATAGTATAATATTCATCGATTACCTCAAAAAGGACCAGACCATCAACAGCGATTATTACATAGCATTGTTGGAACGTTTGAAGGATAAAATAACGAAAAAACGGCCCTATTTGAAGAAGAAAAAAAAGCTGTTTCATCAAAACAATGCACCGTATCACAAATCAATAAAAACGATGGCAAAATAGCATGGATTAGGCTATGAATTGCTTCTTTATCCACCATATTTTCCAGATCTTGCCCGCAGTGACTTTTTTTTGTTTGCAGATCTAAGAAGAATGCTAGCTGTGAAAAAATTCAGTACTAATGAAGAGGTAATCACCGAAACTGAGACCTAATTTGAGGCTAAAGAGAAATCGTACTATAAAAATAGTATCAGAACAATATTTGATCGCTATAACTGTTGTATTGTCCTCGAAGATAACTAATGGTCAATATTAAAGAATTGTAACGTCGGTACACGACCTCCGTTTTTCTTTTCCCTGTGTTAGCCGATAAGTTTCCTCTCTGCTTTTTCTGCCCTTGCCGGTTAGCGAGAAGGCGCTTCGATCTCATCGACCACTTGCATCGAACTATAGTAGATTTTTTCCTCCAATGAAAATTTTTCACTCCAAAACCTACTTAACACGCGGACTATTGACACATACCGTTGTGGAAGATACCCCAAGCGTGGGCCAAGAGTTTACGAGTTTTTCCGAAACGTAAGAAAAAAGGGACATGCACTTGAGACTAGCAAAAGAATGGCAAGGTGAACACGTGCACGTCAACTCGGCGCCGAAAACCATAAAACTGTCCAATAAACACTCTTTTTTCTACCCGTAGTTTTCCTATCTAAAATGCGTATTTTCTTACTCAAACTTTCTCTGCGTAATACACTATAACATTATGTAAAGAATAACAAATATTCTTTAATTACTTTATTGTAACTATTAACGCAACTCATAACTGTAACCTTCGCTTGCCGATACACTGTACAGTCAGCGTAATAAAACAATAAATAGGTCACTAAGAGGACTTCGGTAAATAAATTAAGTAACTGTTTTAAACTAGGAATATATTGAATAATATTTAAACAAAATAAAAAGTACAATGTTTAATGAAAAGTATAAGAACTGCGATTTTCAAAAATACCTCGCGAGGTATATTTTATACAAAATAAAATTCAGAAATAATAATTTAAATCCGAAAGAGAAAAATATTAAATAAAATTACTTATTGAAATTGTTTAACATATACCAAATAAAAATTCAAATTTTATAAATAATTTAAAATTCAAAAAAATAAGTTTCTAACAGTTATATAATTTATTTCCCAAAAATACAACAAACTCCTGCTTCTTATATGATTCACGACAAATTTACATTTTTAATATTATAAAAGGCTAATTATTTTTCAATAAAATTGAACATGTATATCCAATAAAATAAAAAAAAACACAACTGCTATCTTCAAGTTTAATTAAATTTTACTTTAAAATAATACAGCCGATTTTTCTTTCAAAGTACACGAGGTCAGGCTATTAAATAACGAGACTGCGCGCCTAGAGGGCGCCGTAGAGGGGTGGGGAAAAAAACGAGTAGTGCGTTGGGTATCTAGATATCTTGTCTATGCACGTACCAAAACACATTCTCGTCACTATTGTATTTGTGCAGTAGCGGTTTCAACGAACGTGTTTTTTTCTCGTGCCGAAAACCATGTGTGACGAAAAACAGGAGCAACGTATTAATCACAGATTTCTCGTTAAATTGAAAAAAACTCCGACTGAGTGCTGTAAATTGTTGCAAGAGGCCTATAGGGACAATTCTCTATCTCGTGCGCGTGTTTTTGAGTGGTGTAAGTGCTTCAGTGAGGGCCGAGTGAGCACTGACGATGACCAATCAAATTCAAGGCAATGTTGATCGTTTTTTTCGACATTAACGGTATCGTGATGACTGAATGGGTTCCAGAGGGTCAGACTGTCAACCAGACTTACTATTCGTCAGTTTTGGCAACACTGCGAGAATGAGTTCGTAAGAAATGGCCCGAGTTGTGGAAGAACAACTCGTGGATTTTGCAGCAGGACAACGCACCTGCCCATAACGCGCTATCTGTGAAGCAGTATTTGGCCGGTAAGCGCACTCCAGTGCTCGAACACGCGCCGTACTCGCCAGATTTGGCACCGTGCGACTTTTTTTGTCTCCGAAGATAAAATATGCTTTGAAAGGGACCCGATTTGAGTCGATGGAAGCGGTAAAGCAAAAAACGGCAGAGCTTCTAAAGGCCCTCACCAAAGAAGACTTCCAGCACTGCTTCGATCAATGGAAAAAACGTATGGAAAGGTGTGTGGCGAGGGAAGGGGAGTATATTAAAGGGGAGCATTCGAATGTAGAATAATTTTTATAATAAGACCCTTTTTCGTAACCAGTCTCGTTATTTAATAGCCAGACCTCGTATACATATAAAAATATATATATATATATATATATATATATATATATATTATAAAAAAGAATTATACTAAAAATATCTACAATAATCTTTCACGATAGCAAATTATTGCAAACGGCCTGACTATGTTCGTTTTCATTGAACAAAATAACAAGATAGTTTTTCTATTTTTTCTTTCAAAATAAAAAGATGAAAAAACACATGTAATAAATTTTCTTATGCAATAATTTTCTTTATTGGTGAATAATAAAATTTATAAACGTTTAAGATAATTTAAATTATAAATGAATCGTTTTATCTTTTTATTAAAAGAAACCAACATTTAAGTTTAAGCTAATACGAGCATTAGAATTTAAGTTGATTTTTACATTAAAATAAAAAATATGCGAAAGAAAATGTGCATAAAACAAAAAATATATGTAATAATGCGTTTTTATGTAAAATCTAATCGTAAATACAAAAAAATATTATATATAACGCAATTATACATGATAATGATTAATTTAAAACGCTCTGAAATTTTAAGATTAATATAAAAACAAAATGTTTTGTAAAATTAACATTACGAATAAGCATTTAAACATTATAAATTTCTTTTACTAACAACTCGCATTAACGAAAATGTTATATTTTTATAAAAACTATTTCTTGCGTTTTTTCTTTATATTTCTATAAAAATTATCTTTCTTAAATACTAAATAACACCTAAGATTTCTGTTTTTCGCAATAATCTTCGAATGTGAAATTTTATACAAAGATGTTAAAATATAATTAAAATTGAAACTCCTAATAAGAATAATATATTTTTTTTTTGGTTGCTCTTAAGCTAAAAGTGTATTTAGGTTTAAATTTATATTAGAATTAATTATTCAAAAACTATTTTAGGATTATATCTTAAAATTTCCTAGTTAAAATTTTTTTTATATCTTGGCATTAGTTACGTTTAAAAATCATTTTAAATTGTATTTTAAAATTAATAATCAAGATTATATTCAGAGTTAAGCAATAATATTTAAATTATAAGTCGCCTCTATAATTGTCTAGATTTTATGTAATAATAATGTAAATTCGAAATCGAATTATATCTTAAACGCAAAGTTAAAATTATTCAAATACAATTCATTAAATAAACTATCACTATATTTTGCTTAAAACTTATTTTGTATTAATTCAACAAAAAAATAACAATTATGATTATTATTTATTAAACTACGGACAATTATAATAACATATATTTAAGTTAAACTCTTTGTAAAAAAAAAAAATATTGGAAATTATATAATTGCTTACATAATAGAAAAAAAAACTTGAACATTATAATACAAATAAAATCTTTTTTTTTTTAATAACAAAACTTAATAATATACTAAAAATGAATTAACTAATTGTAATTATGGTTAGAATTAAGCTACAAGATTCATTCTTTTTCGTAGCTTAGTTAAAATTTTGCATAAATTAACATAATAATAGAAATTTATAAAATAAAATAATGTTAATATTAGTTTTAAGTTATTATACAATTCTGTAAAGTGGATAGTCCCCTCTCAACCTCTCTCTCTCCAACATCTCGACGACACACCCCCGCAGAGGATTTCCACGCCCTCTCAGAGAGACCCTCCGAGGTGAAGGGGGCCCGAAAATCTTACCCTCTCCAGAAATTTTCCGAAAAGAAGATTCGTTTGGTGCTACTTCGGAAAAACGCATAAATATCGCGCGAAATTTTCCACAAGCAGCAGACCTCAGGCAGCACTCGAGGTAACCACTTGAAAGTATCTAGAATATTCTTTTGGAAGCAACGGCAGCCGGAGTCAAGATTTTTGATATACATATACATATACATATCTTTTAAACGTACAAACTCTTCTTTTTAGAACAATTTAAAACTATTCTTTGGGCAAAACCCAAGAAGAAGAAGAAGACGGAGAGAGCAGCAGCGAACGAGAGAGAGAGAGAGAGAGAGAGAGGACTGGACACCACCGATTGATACCCCCAATAAAGAGAGTGAGTCTTAAATCTAAAATTGTATTACACATTCTTTCTCTATATCTATTTCTATCCTCCTACAGAGTTTTTGGCCGAAAAGCGGCCGATTATTCTAATCCAAAAACACTTTGGTAGGACCTTATCCAGAGTAGGGCTCGAGCCTGCTTCCGATTTAGGAAGAGAGGCTCCTGCAACTACTCAATCCCGCACTACACACCTCTCCTAAGAACTTATACAATTATCCTCTGCCACCCCGAGCCCATAAGCTTCACTGCTTAGGCTCGAAAACAGCAAAAATTGCAGTGTTGACTGAAATTCAGTCAAAAAGTAGCATAGCCGACGTTACAGAATTAAATCGAATTTTACCAAAAAAATGTGTTTTACTATGTTAGCCTACGAACTTTTCAGCCGAACTGTTAGAATGATTAAAAAAGAAAAAAGTTTTTGATTACTATAGTTTAAAAGTTTTTGATTCATATTTCGAATACGTTCTACTGTAAAATAATAAATATTAAAATGAAAAAGAAACAAAAAAAAGATATGCTAAAATACTAAGAGAATGTTTTATGGGATATAAAGAATATATAATAATAAAATGTGTACATATGTTTATATTTGATTTAGATTGAAAGCGAGGAGTATAGTGTAACAATGCGATTGCGCATATAATTATACAATGTGAATGATTATAATCGATTCATTCCAATGTCTTCAAAGGCAAGCCACGTATGTTATTATTATTTTTTTTTTGCAGTGCACTTACTTCTATTTATCATTTTAATACTTTCATACTATTGTTACGTCCGTATACTTATGCTCACCGATAATACGTTCTTGACCTATTGGAAAACTCATATTACCGATTATTTGCTCTTTTAATCCAAGGTACAGACCCTATAGCTTGAGCGTGTTTCAACGACCAAGAAACCTGGCTCTTGTTAAGATGAGAAATGTCATTCGCAGTAGACAGCAGAAAATACGAGAGAGAAGGCAAGATATAGGATAGCGACGGAAAGCTGTAGCAAACAAGAGATAGAAATAGATGCGATTTGAGTCGGTAGGATCCCACACGGCATAAGTATTTCCAATGAAACTTCTAAAGAAATATTCCATTGTAATTTTTTTGTAATCTTTTTGTAAAGTGAATAAGACTTTTAGTAATATTATATTCAAAATTTAAAGTAAGCTCTCTACAATGTTTACGTAAGATAACTTAAAAGATTTATTAAAACAAACGTGCAATATCTAAAGCAAGCTTTCTATAAAATTACGATAATCTTCCACTAAACTTTCAAAATATTCAAACTGGAAGGTTCTTTGTAAGCTAACAGGAAGGTAACATTAAGGTTTTCACAATCTTTTTCACGTTAATATTGGATGTAAGCCTCAGCTAAATCTTTAAGAAAAGATTCCTGAAAACTTCCACAGAAGTTTATCGGAAAGGTTCTAAGAAACTTCCATATAAGCTTGTTATAAGTATTCTTGAGAAGTGCATGGAATATTGATTGTAGTTTTGCAGCAGGGATATTTGTCATTTTTTATAAAAAAATGATTGTTTATTTTGGATAAAAATACATCGACAATTAAAATTTATTATGCTTGTATGATAAAATCTTAAGAACAAAATTACTAATTTAAATACAAAAATGTATCAACTTTTCAATTATCTCTTAATTTTAAAACATACTTTAACCCTTGTGTTCATACCCAAACTTACTAACGTCGTTTGGCACCCGGGGTACCCAGGTACCAAATAAAATTTTCATGAAATTTTTAATTTTTTAATATTTTGATTAACTAAGAAGTGTTTAGAAAATTTTTCCTCTAAAATATACATTGTTATTGAGTATTTGACAGAGTTTTAAAACAGAAAATGCTGTAAAAATGTATTTAACATGAAAAATAAGTTAAGGGCACCTCAGGTAGTAGACACTATTGCAATTGTTCGGAGCACAGCAGCTGCTCTCTTCATAGAAAAGAATGTCAAGGTCAATTTTCGCCGTTTCTACAGCGTAGTGGAGGGACTATTAGCTCCCTTCAGTATAGTTTGAGTTTCTGGTGAATTCAGACGTGTTTATAATATTCAGAGTCAAGCGGAAAAGAATAATGGAAGAACTATCCAGAGAAGAATTTGCTCGGTAAGTAAATTGTATATGTAAGCAATAATTTGATTATTTTTATATAAGCAATGTTTGCAAATTCGACATAATAAAATATCAATTAATATTAAGTAATAATTAATATTTATTAATATGAAGTTTTATTATACTATATTATGTTATGTATAGTATTATTGTACATAATGAAATATTAATTTATTGTTCAGAATGAGTGTAGCAGAACAAGAGGCCTACTTGAAGGTCATTTTCAGTGATGAAGATACAGATTCAAGCGGAGTGTCTGATAGCGAGGACGAGGACTGGGTTCCGGAGCCCATTTCAACTGCTCCAGTTTCAAATAACGACTCCGAAAATGAAGAATCACA
Source organism: Chalcis sispes (assembly GCA_949987625.1). Taxonomy (NCBI): domain Eukaryota; kingdom Metazoa; phylum Arthropoda; class Insecta; order Hymenoptera; family Chalcididae; genus Chalcis; species Chalcis sispes. The sequence continues at coordinate 44,355,940 of OX465096.1, read as the reverse complement.
AAATTATGAAAATACAGAGGATAATATCGACGAGCAAGCAGAAGAACAGGAAGCGATTGAGTCTCACAATAGTGAGAGTGAGGAAGACGATGAAGCAGAAACTGCAGAGCCAGAAGGTAGTGAACATTTTTTTGCTAATTATGATAGAGAAGTCATTTTTTTATTTGAATATTAAATTTATTTTGTATTAATTGCTTATTGTAGAATTAGTAACCAGCAGTTTTATTGCAAAGGATAAAACTGTGTGGGCGGAAACGCCACCACATGAACATCAGACTGCAGCTCGTAATGTTTTACGTCAGCGAAGTGGACCTCATCGCAGCACGGAAACCTTATCCATAAGCGAAATGTTCAAGAAAATCTTCACAGAGAATATGGTGGACATTATCGTCCGACACACAAATAAGAAAGCTTCATCCATCTATCAGAGTAATAATGAAAATCATCCAGATTCGCAGCGAGAATGGAAGCCTGTGACGATGCTAGAAATTTATTCATTCTTCGCTGTTTTGATTTGTGCTGGTGCAAATAATTCCAACATTGACCATTTTTCTGATATGTGGCATTCCAATTCATATCCACTGTATCGCGCGACAATGGGAATTAACAGATTCAACAACATCATGCGTTTTTCAAGATTTGACGACGCTAATACTCGCAGTGAACGCAAGAAAGAGGATAAAGCAGCTCCAATTCAGGATTTGTGGACAATGCTGAATGCAAATTTATCGCAAATGTACAAGCCTACGGAAAGTTTGACTATTGATGAACAATTATATCCATATCGAGGTCGTACAGAATTTACTCAGTATTTACCTTCGAAGCCAGCTAAGTATGGTATAAAAATCTGGTGGATTTGTGATGCTGCAAACGCCTATCCTTCACATGGCATAATTTATACTGGCAAAATAAACGATACCTGCGAAACAAATCAGGGAGAGAGAGTGGTAAAAGAATTAGCAGCTCTCTACCGGGGAAGTGGAAGAAATATCTGCATGGATAATTTTTTTACAACTCTACCCGTTGCAAAGCACTTGATATCTTGGAATCTCACCATTGTTGGAACAATAAAGAAAAATAAACCATACATCCCTGGTATGATGGCAGAAAATAAGTCACGAGAGCAATACTCGACAGTTTTTGGATTTCACGACAAAGTAACGCTGTGTTCTTACGTACCTAAAAAAAATAAAGCAGTAATTCTGATATCGACAATGCATTCAGATATGTCTGTGGGTGATTATGCAAAGAAGAAGCCTGATATCATCAGTTATTATAATAAATACAAAACTGACGTTGACACTATGGACCAAATGCTCAGAAGATATACAAGTTAGCGGCGCAGTTCAAGATGGCCAATGGCAATGTTCTTCAACATATTAGACATCGCTGCACTCGCGGCATATCTAATTTATTATGAAAATAATAAAATGATTAAAAAGAAAACAGCAGAACGACGTCTGTTTCTACGCAAACTCAGTGAAGAACTTGCCAAGCCAATGATTGAAGAACGTATGACGAATCCTCAAGTGATGCGTAATTATACTACGAAAATTTCCATTGAGAGTATCATAGGTCGTGAAATAACATGGGTAACGCAAGACCCTGGTGCATCGGTTGCAACGGACAAAACTGGAAGAAAGAAAATTACTGGATCCTGTTACTTATGTTACAAAATGACAATAAAAAGACGACAAAAAACGCGGAAGAGCTGTAGTGAATGTGAACGACCGGTTCGCGATGAGCACACAGCTCATGTTGTAAAATGTATAGAATGCAATAAATAATATTATTTGTAAATAAACATGTGTTGTATTTCCTTGTTTTAATAATAAAATCAATTATCATCCCTGAACAAAATTAATTTCAAACGTATTTCATACAAATACTGTTGTGGGTACCCGGGTACCCGGGTGCGCATGATGCGATGGCTCAAGTTTAAGCCAATGAAAAAAATAAAATAAATAAAAAAAAAAATTTTTTAAATACATGATTTGTTCGCTTTTCACCTTAATAACAAGGATCCGGGAGCTCAAAAAAAAATTTTTATTATTTGTCAGTTTTTATCACGAAAATATATCGCAGTGGGCACCCGGGTACCCGGGTATGAACACAAGGGTTAAACTGTAAAAGGAATTTCGCATGTAAAATTAATAGAAGTGTATAGATCGACATGGAACTTATGACTCAAATTTATATCTCAGTTCTATGTTATAAGCGTTACGTAATGTAATGGTTAGGGCGACTACTTTATAATGCGAAGAATCTAGATTAAATCTCACCGTGAGTCAAACAGTTTTCTGCGTTTTTTCTGAAAAATAGTGAGTAAAATAACATTTATGACAATGCGAATAAATGATTAAATGTAAGACGGATGTTCAAAAATATGTATAATTATAATGAATAATGAAATTTGAAAATGCATAAAATACTTATACGAGGGTAAATCAAATATCAATGGTAATTTATCTATTCTTCCTTGCACGCATTTCCGAATTAGATGATATAGTATGGCGGTTGCTGGTTTGTTTATAAGGAGTGGGGGGACCAGCTTAGTTAGCGGCTACGCTCGGTTCTGCCTTCAGTACAGCCATGACTGAGCAAGAGGTACAACCGTCTGTCGCACAATATGTCATCATAAAGTTTTCAACCAATGAACGCGTTAAGCTGTCAGAAATTTTTACTCGTTTAAAGGCGCAGTTTAGGAACACTACATTGTCTCAGAATCGAGTGTATATGTGGTCCAGGGAATTCAAGGGTGGGGGAGAACGTGTTGAAAACGAAAGTCATGATCGATGTCCAAGGACAAGTTTTACAGATAACAACATCCGTGCCGTTCGAGAGCTTATTGAATGTACATAATCAAAGGTCAACTGTTACAGAAATTTTGTCAAAAGTAGATATCAGCTATGGAAGTGCTTAATCCATTATCACTGATCATCTTGACTTCAGAAAAATTAGTGCTCGATGAATTTTGAGGTTGTTAAGGGACAACACCACTGTGACGGCTTCCAAAAATCGATTTTTTTAAAACCATCTAGAAAATTCTAAAATACATTTAAGAATAGAATGCCGTTGGTCCCAGGTCCAAAAAATAATTATTTTTGGAGATATTAAATATTTTCTGGAGCGGTGCAGCGCTCCGTGACACTCAAACTTCAAACTTTGAACGCGTTTTTCTCAAAACCACTTTTTTGGGTGCGGCACGCAGCATAACTCAAGCAATTTTTATTCGATCGACTTTAAATTTGGACTGCATCAATAAAACTAGATTATCTAAAGAAAAACAAAGGATTTTTTCGATATCTCAATAAAAAAAAAAGTTATGGCCTTTTTTCGACGAGAAATTTGGCTCGAAAATCGACCTTAAATTTCAAAAGCGTGCCTACTTTTTAAAAATCAATATTTTTTCAAATCCCTATGTTCTTCGCTTCAAAATATCATATTATTAACGAAAACACTCGGTATTTTTTTCAGATCGACTTTGAAGACAGTTCTGCTGCGTGCCGCAGATCACTGCAGAGGCAACAGCACCTGACGCGGGAGCTTCCCCAGCGCCACCATGGGGCGTGAAAAACTAAAAAAAAATTTTTTATGTATCTTTAATAAACAAAAAACAAAACAAAAATTTGGAATGTCTTTTTTTCCCACAAAAAAAAAAATTCTTGAAAAACGGCAAAAAAACCAGGGAGTCACAGTGGTGTTGTCCCTTAAGCGGGAATCAAAAATAGGTCGGATCGAAGCTCACTGAGAGACTTGTGAATCAATTTCGACTAGAAGTGGAGGATTTTTTGAGGTGCATTGTCACATGTGATGAGACATGGGTCCACCATTATACCCCCTAATCGAAAATGGCGAGTAAGAAGGGGCGATGGAAGTATAAAGGCTGCTCAGTGAAGGCCAAAAATCGCCTCTTAGCCCGAAAAGTGCTTGCAACGATTTTTTTTAACACAAAAGAAGTTTAACTCATAGATTTTCTTCACGATCAACAAACAGTGAATGCAGCCTACTGTTGCCACTTGTTATAGTCAGCGAGAACCTCCTACCGAAATAAAAGACGAGGTATGCCCATTAGAGAGGTCATCCTTCTCCATGACAACGCTAGGCCGCACATCGCGGCTTTGACAAGGGATAAACTGGAAGAAATGGGCTGGAAAACACTCGAGCACCCTCGTTATAGTCTTAACTTGTCCCCTTGTGACTACTTTTTGTTTGCGCTCCTGGAAGAATCACTTGGAGGAAAACGATTCAAAAGCAATGAAGAAGTCGAGGAAAGCAATGAAGAAGTCGAGTGCTTGAAAATTTTGCGTTCATTCGCTTAATTTTAGATAGGAAGGCTACTGCGAGAAAAAAGTCGTTTATGAGGTACTTTAATCTTTTATCTTTTATCGTTCTTTTACGAGGGTGGTTTAAATATGATGGAGATAAACGTCGTAGATGGCGCGCATGTATGTTTTGAAGGTCGCGGCTTGAGTATGTGATAGCTGGGTCTCTTACGAACAGTGTGGCATAGTTTTCGTCGGGAGTGCATGTTTCACGGGCGTGCTACAACCATGAGTGAACGTCAAGTGCCGACCAGCGTTGCGCAACGTATTATCATTCGTTTTTTAGTGTGGGAAGGCGTTAACACGGAAATTTTTCTGCGTTTGCGAAATCAGTTCGGCAGTGAGTGCCTGAGTAGTGCTGCTGTGTTTAAATGGGCTAAAGCATTTAAGAATGGTCGCGAAACCGTCAAGAATGAGCCGCATGATCGTCGACCGCGAACCAGCATCACACCAGACAACATTTGCCGCGTAGAACAATTCATTTTGGAGGATCGTAGGATGAATGTTCGAGACATTTCAGCTGAATTCAGCATCAGTATTGGTAGTGTAGAGTCTATCATCCACGAACACCTTCAATATCGCAAAATAACGGCGCGATGGGTTTCTAAACTGTTGAATTTGGAACAAAAATTCACGCGGTTGGAAGTTTGCGTCTCACGCTCGATACAACATCGAAATTGGGGTGGGAGGTACTGGAGCACCCCGTCTACAGTCCGGATTTATCACCCTGCGACTACCACATATTTGGACCACTGAAAGAAGCCCTCGGAGGTCAAAGATTCAACACTGACGACGAGGTAGAGGAGTTCATGCGCACATGGCTGTCCGAGTTGCCCAAGGAATTCTTCGATACCGGCATTAAAAAGCTTCCGGAAAAGTGGACAAAATGCGTAACTCGTAAGAGGGAGTACCTAGAAAAACTGTAAATTTTTCAAAATTTTTTCGATCGTAAATAAACGTGTCAGAGCATTTGTCTCGATCATATTTGAACAGCCCTCGTACATAAGTCGGCGGTATCTAAAGGATGGTACAATCTCAGAACTTGACACGCAACACTGTTTATCATATTCTCTATTTGCGCTATATCTGTGCTCTCTATATATTTCTTGCTTTTCATTTTTAATAGCTACACTTGATTAGAATACGACTTTTCGACAAAAATTATAAATCTTATTGATCGTTACCTTATATGAAAGGTAACAATAATACGTGATTATATTTTTGAAAAGTTCTAAATGCTATACTTACGCGGAAGAATCTTTTTTATTTTACAGTATATTTATGTAATTTTTTTTCTAATAATTGATTTACATATTGAAAATTAAAAATGCTAACACATAGAAAAATATATTTTTTTACCTAATGTTCTTGCTTTAAAAGTTATTGCTGAATTCCAATCGTCTGTGTTAGCAAAATAAAAGGGGTCTGTGACATTTTCGTTTTGTTGAATGTAGCCAGTAGAATCTGCAATACAAAATGCATAAAATTATATTAAATTATATATCAACTTCTTATGCGTATCACTTATTGTATATGATGTATATCACTTATCGTATGTTATGTAATTAATAAATAATAATAATTAATAATAACACAAGCCAAAAAAAATTTGACTTATTTCCAAGAACAGGAACTTAAGAATACTTTTTCTAAGGTCTTGCTAATTTTGTAAATAACAATTACCTTATGATGTAACATAACATCGATTATGTCGAAAAACAGTGTTTTATTCCCCTTTGAGTTAGGACATCTCAAAAAATTTGACATATTGGAGCAACTCTAAAATTACGTTTGGATTTATCGCGATAAAAATCTTCAAAAAAGTACACTAGAGTTTCTATTCGCTGACTCTTGTTGACCTGTATAATCAATATTGTACGGCCTATAAATTATACGAGTATTAAATCTCGTATTTTCTGGAATAATGGATTATTTTTTTTGGTCCTAAATATTGAGCTTATAGTTAAGGTTTATGAATACAAGCAGTTATTTAAGTATTAGAATAGTAATAGAATTACTATTCTGTCTAAGAACATAAAAAAGTCTATACTACTGTCTAAGGTAAGAAGGTAAATGTAATTTTATAAAATATTTCTTTATTCGTTTAAATCAGTCTCTTCGCCTTCAAAGTAGTTTGAACGTTATTATTACTCTTCAAAAAAGTCTTTTTCCTAAATTGTTTTCGAATTACGCTTTAATTTAGTTCGTATTCTCCTCAGTCAAGTCAATACGGTCCTTAGAGGATTTTTTGTGTTTCGCTAATAATCAAGTCATATCGTACTCAATGAAGCAAATAAAGTAACTGTATCCTAGTATAAACAAGGTCTTTAAATCTTAGTCGAAGATTATCAAGCATTAGATTCAAGCATTGGATTCGAAATTTGATTTTTTTGACGTGTATTTTTGTAGTTTATCAGTTGATAATGATGATTGTCTGGGCTTCTCTTTATTTTCAGCATATTTTCTGCATTTTTCAAACTACTCGCAACATTTTTAAGCATTATATGACAGTATGTTTTTTAATTATTTTAATAAAAGCAGATATTAAAAATAAACTCAATAATAAAATTAATATTTTATGTTGTACAAAACTAAGCATACATTAACAACTATCTAATATTATCATGTAAAATTTAGCGTACACAAATAGCAGTAGGGGGATCTTATCCTGGAAATATCATCGTGCTTTAGCTGAGTTGTTCACCAAGCATTAACTACAAGGGCGGTTCAATAAGTACCCGTGTTACAAATAAAGACACCATTTTTTCAAAAAAATTTTTTTTATTTTTTAACATAGTCCCCTTTTAAAAAGATACACTTCTCCCAACGTTCCTACCATTTTTTTAACCCCCCCAAAAAATAGGATTTGTCGAAATCTCCAAAATACGCCTCTGTCTCGGCGATGACTTCCTCGTTTGTGCTAAATTTTTTTCCCGCGAGCCATTTCTTCATGTTAGGGAACAAGAAAAAGTCACAGGAAACCAGATCGGGTGAATACGGGGGGTGCGACAGCAATTTATGGCGCAATTCATGCATTTTAGCGGCGACAACTCCGGATGAATGTGCTGGTGTGTTATCATGGTGAAACAGCACCTTCTTTTTCGCCAAATGCGGTCGTGTCTCCTTCAATTTTTTGTCGAAGCGATCCAATAACTCACTGTAGTATTGTCCAGTGATCGTTCTTTCTTTTTCTAAAAAATCCCTGAGGATGACGCCGTTTGCATCCCAAAAAATCGTCGCCATGACCTTTTCGGCCGATGGAACCGTCTTCGCCTTCTTTGGAGCAGATTCACCGGGAGAAATCCATTGTTTTGATTGTTGCTTAGTTTCTGGTGTGTAATAATGAATCCAGGTTTCATCAACGGTGACAACTTGACGCAAAAACTCCTTCGAATCTCGCTTAAATTGCTCCAAACACTGCTTGGAAGTTAACAGCCGCATCCGCTTGTTGCCCACCATGAGCAATCGTGGCACACATCGGGCCCAAAATTTTTTCATCACCAACTTATCGTGTAAAATATGAATTGCCGTTCCGGTCGACACACCTACGGCCTCTGCTACTTCGCGCACTTTCGTTCGTCGATCAGCGAGAATCATGTCGTAGACTTTATGAATGATTTCCTTGGTAACCACGTCTTCCGGGCGTCCTGGTGGCTTCTCGTCAAAAACGGATGTTCGCCCACGTTTAAAATCGTTGAACCAATATCTAACTGTGGTCATAGATGGCAAAGTGTCCCCATAAACAGCATCTAACTTTGCTCTTATCTTCTCGCATTTTTTTCCATCCAAAAACAAAAAGCGAATTACCGAACGATACTGCTCTTTTTCCATCTCAGCAGAAATCACGAAACACGTCTTACTCGAATGCCTGCCAAATCCAAACTAACCAATCAATCAGTCTGAAATTTGTTTTACCGTCGTTTGATAGATGGCAGCACACGATGATAATACCAACTTTCCTCAGGAACGCCCTCTGTCGTCAAACACGGGTACTTATTGAACCGTCCTCGTAGAATCACGACTTAATCAGGTTCTACAAGATAATGCATCAGGCTGTCTGGTGGAAGAATGATTTTCCCATAACGTGGTAAAAAAATGAGCTCGCAGGGAAGACCCATACTTCCCTCTCTCTCAGCCACAAAACAAGCATCCCATGTCGTCAATAAAGGTGTCGTCAAAAGTTAAATTATGTCAATATAACTGAATAATGCTATCATCTCAACAAAAAGAAACATGTCTCTCACGTTGGTGGGCAGTCATGCGAAATGACGCCTTGCATTGGCTAGAAGGGCGATTCTGCCGACATATCTGCTAGAATCAGTCGGTTAAGGAACTACGCTTCATAGAGGGCTTCCTATAGGTAATGTGGCCAAAAGAAAGGTTGGTGAACTTATCGCATCATTTCTCCATTATTCAATGGAAGACGAGGGATCACAAATTCGGAAATTTCTAACAGAAGTGTTGTCAGAGCATGGCTGTTTTCGAAGCTATTTATACTGTGTTCCCGTCTACGGAAGTGCAGAGTATCGAGTGTGTCCTGGATAGATCGATAAAGTCAAACATTTTCTTATCCATGTAAGAGAGCTCTTTGCCTCCAGAGGTTTAGATAGATACCTGCTGGATTTGCAGATGTGAGATATTGTTTCAACATTTGCAAAGCATATCATGAACAAGCTAAATGTGATTAGAAGAAATAGAGAAAAAGAAAAGGGAAGAATAGGCATCATTATTATCTGCTCCACCAAATAAATAAGATCTACGTAAAGGAAAACATGCACATATAAAATTTTGACATTCATTTGATATCGGGACCCATCAATTTGCTCTATAGGGGCCCGCTCGCGTATTACGAACCGAAACAATCTGCCGCTTAAGTATAGCGTTATTAATTTAAACTATTTAATCAAAATAAAGCTGGGTATTTGATTAAAGTATATTATTACTCTGCAAAGAGGACAACTCTGATAGAGGTAGCTGAGACACGAATTCATGAAAGCGATATGACATTAGTATAAGTATTTTAAATCTTACGCGCATTAATTTCTTGACTGAATTAGACTGATATTTTATCTAATTTCTGTGTCTAATGTTCATAGCTTAATATAGTAGGCGTTATAATGAGGTTTTATAAATATATTGAGTGTCAATCCAAAAAACTTTTTTTATAGCTTTTATTACTATTTTCGATTGCTAATGATAAAACTGTAAAATATTCCTGTTACTCCCCTCTGTTTAGATTATCACTTAACGTCACTAAATTGCACGCCAAGGATTTAAGAACTTATACACCTATATTATATTTATTGAAGAGTGTATAAATCTTTACAATAAGTATAACAACAAGTATACCAAACGACTCCTCATAAGACTAACAAAAAATGTGATCGAGACTTGAAATTACTCTATAAGACTGGTTAAATTATTCGAACAGTTTTTAACTTATATTCAATAAAGTAATCAAGTCTAAAATGAATTTAAGAACAATTATTATTAAGTGTGCGATAATTTCCTGCTGTTTGTCAATAGATGACTCCAGCAGTAAGTGCTTCTCAATTTCGACATCCAAAACGTCATGCAGCAAGCTTAGATATATGGTAAGCAAATCGCTTGGACACATTAATGATTTCATTTCGGCGTCATATACTTTTGGTTGTGTAAAAATGTCACATTTTGTGCCAAATAATCGTTGTTTGCGGGAAATGTTGCTTTTCTTCTTTCATTCAAAGAAAACGGCGGCTGAAGTACATTGGAAGCTCCAAAACGTTTACGGAGATACTGCCTTAAGTGAAACAACAAGCCGCGATTGGTTCCGTTGTTTCGAAGACAGTGATTTCGATATTGATGACCGTTCGCGTGAAAGAAGGCCAAAAAACCTTCGAAGACACTGAATTGAAGACATTGCTCGACGAAGATCCATGCCAAACGGAAAATAGGTTTGCTTTAGTATTAGGAGTTACCCATCAAGCCATTTCCAAGCAATTTTAGGTGTTGGGAATTTTTCAAAAGCAGGAAACTTGCGTTCCTTATGATTTAAAGCCAAGGGATCTTGAGCGTCATTCTTTCGCCTGTAAACAACTGCTCCAGCGACAAAAAAGGAAGAGTTTTCTTGACCGCATCGTGACAGATGATAAAGAATTGATTCATTACAGCAACCCAAAGAAAGGACAGTCATGGGGACTGCCCGGTCACGTTTTTACGTCATCGACTCGGCCTAATATTTACGCTGCAAAGGTTATACTGTGTATTTGGTGAGACCAACTCGGTATTATTTATTATGAGCTGTTGAAACCAAACGATATTATCACTGGGCAACGGTATCAAATATAATTGATGTGATTTAGCCAAGCACTACGCGGAAAATGGCCACAATAGTGTAGAGACACGAAAAAGTGATTCTACTGCATGACAACGCTCGGCCTCACGTTGCCGAACCCGTTAAAACCTACTTGGAAACGAATGGCAAGTCTTAACCCATCCGCCATATTCCCCAGACATTACGCTGTCTAATTATCACTTGTTCCATTTGATGACACATCATCTGGCTGATCAGCAATTCCGCTCATATGAAGATATCAAAAATTGGTTTGATTCGTGGATAGCTTCAAAAGATGAACACCCTTACCGTAATGGTATTCGAGCTCTGCCAGAAAGATGAGAAAAAGTTGTAGCTAGCGATAGGTAATACTTTGAATGATTTATTTGTAACCATTCTCTTATAATAAAGTTGCGTTTTCATCAAGAATAACAGCGAGATCTTAGTTGTGCATCTAATATTTTTCACAGGTACACAAAAGGAAAATTATTTTCTTATGTAGCACTTTAAGTGCTCATTAAAAAAAAGAAAATATTTATAGAAAGAGTGATAGGCTGCACAGAGTCTTTTTTTAATTAACGATTCGTTCTCGCTTTGTGTAGCTTTTTATAGTTTATAAAAGTGTGTTTGTTTGCCTTGGGTAGCAGTTCCTAGCAAACAACTTAATCTTTCTTGTGGTACCACACTAAAGGTGTGGTGTTACAATATGTATACACAGAGTGTTCCATTTCAAAAAATACATGCGAATATGCCTGAACTAGGGGATGAAAGAGAAAAACTTTTGTAATAAAAATTGTAGGGTTTCAAGGGGGACAATTTATTCATGGTGACCTTGACCATGACCTTAATCATGACTATGTAGGTCATTTCATAGTCAAGTCAATTTTTTCAAATAGGAATTCTTATTCTACAAAGTTATTATAATCGATAAACCTAAAAATTTTCAAATTAGAGTCTCCTACATAGACAGTTCAAAACTAAAGTTGTAGAATTCCATAAAAAACACCAAACTGTCACCTTGACCATGACTTAGATTACGACCTTGACTATGGCCCTAGAGGTCATTTTAGAGTTATTGGGAGTGTGAATAAGTTCTCGCCGTTTCACCGTCAGATGGCGGTACAAAAATTTTGTGTGTACAATTCAAGATAATGATGCATCTATATCGAAGTTCTATAACCTATGTTTAAAATCAGTGCGTGTCTTTCTATTAACCTATAAAGAACATTTTCTTTTTGTAGCGTAAAACATGTCGAATTTCGTGCCAAATAAACGGTTTTTGCGGGGAATTTTACTGCACTATTTTATTCAGAAGAAATCTGCAGCTAAAGCACACAAAATTCTTGTAGAAACCTACGCTGATCATGCTCTGTCGGAAAAAATATGCAGAGATTGGTTCAACCGATTTATAAATGGTGATTTTGATGTTCAAGATAGAGAACGCAGTGGTGCACCAAAAAAGTTTTAAGACGAAGAATTAGAAACATTACTTGCTGAAGATCCATGTCAGACGCAATCCGATGTTGCCAAATTATTAGGGGCTGATCGAACAACAGTTTCGAAACGTCTGACAGCATTAGGAATAATATAAAAGGAAGGATCTTGGGTGCCGTACGAACCGAAGCCGAGAGACGTCGAACGGCGTCTTGCCACGTGTAAACAGCTGCTTCAACGACAAAAAAAAGGCTTTCTTACATCGTATTGTGACTAGTGATGATAAGTGGATATACTACAGTAATCCCTAGCGTAAGAAATCGTGGGTTAAGCCTGGCGAAGCAGTAGCATCAGCGCCAAAGCGAAATATCCACGATTTCAAGCTCATGCTGTGCATTTGGTGGGATCAGCTGGGGGTAGTGTATTACAAACTGCTTCAACCTAACTAAGCCATCATAGGAGATCTCCATCGACGAAAATTGATGCGCTTGAGCTGAGCATTGAAAGAAAAACGGCCGCTATATGAGCAAAGACGCGATAAGGTGATTCTACTGCATGATAACACTCGGTCGCATGTCACGTCACCGGTCAAAACATACCTGGAAACGCTGAAATGGGAAGTCCTACTCCACTTGCCGTACTCTCCAAACATTGTGCCTTCTGATTGCTATCTATTTCGATCGATGACTAACGGTCTGGATTTTAAATGCTGCCAGAAAGATGGGAAAAAGTAATCTCCAGCGATAAGCAATACTTTAATTGGCTTGTTTTTTTATTATTTTTTTTAAATAAAGGATTTATTTTCTCAAAAAACGGTGAGAACTTATTCACACTTCCGAAAATTATCTTTTTTTTTAAATGCGAACTTCTATTTCAGATATAAACAACAATGAACTATGTAATCAAACGAAGTGAAAAATGATCTTTCACTGCAGAATCATCGAAAATTAGGTCTTAATCATAGAAAACATGTTTTTACCCAAATTCTTGAAGATTGCACGATAGTTTAAGAAATAAATGCATGAATTTTCTGAAAAAATGAATTAGCTCAATAATTTATATGATATTTGAACATCAATCATCCCTTGGATGTGGGGCGAGAGCAACTTTAGAGATCGAGATCAAGATTCCAATTTATTATTTTAGATTCAGATCTGTCAGTCGAAAATTTTTCTTAAAAACTTTTGAATCTGTAGAGCTGTATTCTTTGATTTTTTTTATCAAATTTTACTATATTCATTATATCTTAGAAACAACAGTAAGAATGTAGTGTTTTTTTTCCAATCGTAGTGCTTGTTTTAAAGTTGGTCTTCTCGCCTCTTACTATTAACTGATTTCCCATGTTTAATTTTTTTCATACTCAAATTTAAAGCTCTCCTTTTCTAGGTAAATAGCAAACCAACTATAAACTTCATTTAATATATTTTGAAGTACTTGCGCAGTAATTTTATTTATAATATTTCTTATTCTTATATTGAATTACTTAATAATATTCAGTTTGGTTTTATAAACTTGGTTTTTTCAACTATTTCCAGTAAAAAAGTCAAGAGTTGGTGACTAACCAAATGTGCCTCTTTTACCAACCCGCTTTCCATAGGAAGTTTATTTAATAAATTGCTTACATTGGCGACAAAAGGTATTTTAGTTTCCTTTTATTAAAATCAAGATTGGATTCTCGGCAGAATTCTCTGAACACTTTGGCAGGATGGAAAGATAAGAACGTGGCGGCGGAAAATAAACAACAGCTTAACCAAGCGACGCACACACCACCGCGTATGGTGTCTACTTGAAAATCGTAAGCCATACTCATTTTTGTTTTTCTTATTCTCAAGACTGTCTACTCGTTTGCAAAGAAATTTGATTGGCTTTTAATTAATTATTAACTAAATAATAACTAATTCACTGATTCTAAAATAACAAGGTTTTTTATATATATCTAAAATTCTTACCTTTATTCAGCATTATGAATATTTTAAGCCCTGTAAGAAACACCGTATATAAATATATGATGGTCGTAAAAGCTGAGCGATTCGATTCCTTCCATTGTCTTGTGCATTTACTTCTATTTTGCTTGTTATACTATTGCATTCCGAAAACATTTGGCATCATTATCGAGTCACGGTTAAAGTAATGTATGAGTCATTATGCGGCCGTTCGCATGCTAGCTATCTATAGTCTATGTTACCTCAATCCACTTGGTTTAATTAGGTGGGGATCGTGTTTATATAGATTACTTTTTATGACTGCCCACTTTAGTAATGATCATTATCTTCATCTTTATGTCGCTCCAACATTTTTTTTTTTTTTTTAATAGAATGCATGATTTCAAAAAATATTGTGTTTTGCATCGGCTTCTATGTAACTCATGATTATTGATATCTGATATGCATTCTCATTATTTTCAACGTTTCAACTATTCATCAAATTCCATTTCCCGGGTCGTTGCCCTTTTTCATATTCAAACATAAATGCATGAGCATAATTCATCTATTACACGGTCCATCGCAAAACAAGCGTATTTTCATGAAAATACACCATTCAAAATACGTAATATGTTGTTTCTTGCTTTTTCAATAGTGAGGTTCGATTAATAATATTGTACGCATCAGTTGTATTATTGTTGCAGCCGTTACAAAAATTTTTTGATTGTATATGTGTCTTCAAAAGAAAATATTACAACTATGAGAGATACCGATTTATTACAAGAACTTTCATCGATAAACCGTAAATGTATTAATTGTTTTGATTATTGTTTAAGCTTTTTATTTAATGATTTGCAATTTGTCATTATGCTCTTAAGAATTGTGTATCTAGATAAGGTTGTTTTTTTTTATCTTGTGTATTTACTCCTATTTTGCTAGTTATTCTATTACATTCCATGAAATTCGGGCATAACTATCAAGTCAAGGCTGAAGTTATGAATGAGTTATTGCGCGGAGCGTTTGCATGCTAGCTATCGATAGTCTATGTTACCTCGATCTACTTGATTCAATTAAGTAAGGCTCTTCTTTATATTATTTTTGATGAAAAACGTCTAATAGCGCGCTTCAGCGCTTGAGAGTGAATGTGAAAGATATCTTGAGCGTAGCGATACAGAAAAAAGTGAACGACGCTTCTATAGGATGTATATAGGCAGCGGTTTTTTCTATACTGCCATTTACTGTGAGTAGAGTAAACGTACAACGCTATGTTCGTGTATGTGTATTTGCCGTATACCTGTGTGTATTGCTCTGCACTCCTTTCCCCTAATACTAAATAAAAAAATATTTACAAAAGTATTACAAAAATATAACCTTATTAACACAGAGATAATGAAATAAATTTACATTTTCAGAAACATTATCATTATGGAATTCTGTTATAGTTGTATAATAATTATTCTTTTCATAATTAAATACAAGTAAATATATTATAATAATAATAAATAAAAATAAATTTTAATTTATTAAAAATAAGACAATAGTTTTGATAACTTGCAAGATATACATAAACCATAAATATTTTATCTATTTAATTTTCAAATAAAATAAACAATTATTTAACTAAATTAATTGTTTAATTATTTCAAATTTACAATAATGATACGAGGTCTGGCTATTAAATAACGAGACTGGTTACAAAAAAGGGTTTTATTATAAAAATTATTCTACATTCGAATGCTCTTCTTCAATATACTCCCCTTCCCTCGCCACACACCTTCCCATACGTTTTTTCCATTGATCAAAGCAGTGCTGGAAGTCTTCTTTGGTGAGAGCCTTTAGGAGCTCTGCCGTTTTTTGCTTTACTGCTTCCATCGACTCGAATCGGGTCCCTTTCAAAGCAGATTTTATCTTCGGAAACAAAAAAAGTCGCTGGGTGCCAAATCTGGTGAGTACGGCGCGTGTTCGAGCACTGGAGTGCGCTTACCAGCCAAATACTGCTTCACAGATAGCGCGTTATGGGCAGGTGCGTTGTCCTGGTGCAAAATCCAAGAGTTGTTCTTCCACAACTCGGGCCGTTTCTTACGAACTCGTTCTCACAGTGTTGCCAAAACTGACAAATAGTAAGTCTGGTTGACAGTCTGACCCTCTGGAACCCATTCAGTCATCACGATACCATTAATGTCGAAAAAACGATCAACATTGCCTTGAATTTTGATTTGGACATCCTTGCTTTTTTGATTCTGGGCGATTTAGACGTCTTCCAATGCATTGATTGCCGCTTTGTTTCAACATCGTATTGAAAAATCCACGTTTCGTCGCAAGTAATGTTTTTCATCAGTCCGGAATCTTTTTTCAACCTTTCAAGGAAATCTGAGCAGACCTGTTGACGCGAGAGCTTTTGGACAGGAGTCAGGTTTTTTGGCACCAACTTCGCACAGACTTTTGTCATGTGTAATTCCTCGTGTAAAATTTGTCTAACCGTTTCTTTATCGGCGTTTACAGTCTCGGCAATCACCTAGATGCTCATTCGACGATCTGCACGCACAATTTGGTTGATTTTGGTCACTGTTATCGGAGTTGTAACAGTGACAGGGCGACCTGGGCGTTGGTCATCTTCAGTGCTCACTCGGCCCTCATTGAAGCGCTTACACCACTCAAAAACACGCGCACAAGATAGAGAATTGTCCCCATAGGTCTCTTGCAACAATTTACAGCACTCAGTCGGAGTTTTTTTCAATTTAACGAGAAATTTAAGATTGATACGTTGCTCCTGTTTTTGGTCACACATGGTTTTCGGCACGAGAAAAAAACACGTTCGTTTCAAACCGCTACTGCACAAATACGATGATAGTGACGAGAACGTGTTTTGGTACGTGCATAGACAAGATATCTAGATACCCAACGCACTACTCGTTTTTTTCCCCACCCGTCTACGGCGCCCTCTAGGCGCGCAGTCTCGTTATTTAATAGCCAGACCTTGTATTGTAAAAATTTCTATATAATCATATATTTGTCATATTCTG
The DNA here is from genome assembly GCA_949987625.1 of Chalcis sispes. NCBI lineage: Eukaryota > Metazoa > Arthropoda > Insecta > Hymenoptera > Chalcididae > Chalcis > Chalcis sispes. The sequence goes on along the minus strand of OX465096.1, from coordinate 44,338,923 downwards.
ATTCTGTCTTGATATATAATCAGTTGAAATAATAATTCATAATAATCCTTGATAAGAATATGTAATAAAAAATTAATTGAATATATAAGAATATACTTTTCAACACTACCCAGAAACAACGGCATGAACGTGGTAGATTTTATTCCTTTCGGGATGTTTGTTGAAAAAGAGTCCCCCTGCCTCTCACGAACAGGGTGCTTTATTTCCATAAGTTGTTTGCCTCTCATGAAAATTCCTTTGCAAGTAAAAAAAAAAACGTATTAAATTACAAATAGTTAATTTGTTACTTCAAGCAGTTAAGCCATTTAGTTCAGAATTGACGTTTTTTTATTGCAACGTTCAACGATAGTAATTTCTGTAAAAAAGCCTTGTAAAAAACTTCTAAATAAGCATATATACGTAGAATTAACTGAACTTTTAGAATCTTAGACTAGATTTTTCGAAAAATGCGAGTGTAATAAACTATATTTTAAGCTATATTTTTTAAAAAACTACGTTTTTTCATTTTGAAATCACTGAAGAATTCTTGTTTGGAGTAAAAAAATCACGTCCTCGAGGTTCGAACTTTAAAATAGGCAGATTAAAATTTGGAAAATAACACATCGTTCAATAAGTCCCGAGACTAACAACTAAAATAACATTTTTTTTTAAAATCATTTCTACTCATCAATATAATCTCCTTTTAGAGTAATACAATCTTTCCAACGCCTTTCCGACATTTCTATACCATGTTTATAGAAGGATTTATCCTTTGCTTTAAAATAGGCTTCAGTTTCGGCAATGACCTCCTCATTCGAGCCAAATTTTTTTCCCTGGAGCATTTTTTTGAGATCAGCGAAGAGCCAGTAGTCGCTGGGGGCTAAATCTGGCGAATACGGGGGGTGGGAAAGCAAATCAAAGCCCGATTCGTTCAATTTTGCCATTGTTTTTATGGACTTGTGACATGGTGCATTATCTTGGTGAAAAAGGATTTTTTTCTTCTTCATGTGCGGTCGTTTTGCTGCGATCTCCTCCTTCAAACGTACCACAAAGTCAATATAATAATCACTGTTGATCGATTCACCTTTTTCCAGGTAGTCAATGAAAATCAAGCCATGTGTATCCCAAAAAACAGACGCCATGACTTTGCCAGCAGACTGCTGCGTTTTTGGACGCTTTGGGCGGCTTTCGCCAGCCATGCGCCACTCAGATGATTGCCGATTCGACTCTGGAGTAAAATGATGTATCCATGTTTCATCCATGGTCACGTATCGACGCAGGAAATCCTTCTTATTGCGAGTAAATAGCGATAAACAGCTCTCTGAATCGTCGACTCGTTGCTGTTTTTGTTCCACTGAAAGCAATCGCGGCACCCACTTGGAAAAAACCTTTTTCATGCTTAATTTTTCATGAAGGATTGTAAATACGCTTCCAGATAATATCTGCGTCATTTCGGCAATCTCACGGACCTTCACTTTGCGATTTTTCATTACAATTTTTAACACTTTACTCACATTTTTCTGTGTAACGGCTTCCAATGGCCTACCCAAACGTTCCGCATCGAATGTGTCCGTACGACCACGTTTAAACTCAGCATACCAACGACAAATCGTTGGTTTGGATGGAGAGGAGTCTGGGTAATGTTTTTCAAGCCATTGCTGGGCTTCTACAGTGTTTTTACCCATTAAAAAACAATGTCTCCTTATATCAGTGAATAGCCAACCCAGAGAAACTCCGTGAGGAGAGACATGGTCATCCCTCTTAAGACCCTTCACATATCGAACACAGGAGTTCTGTAACGTCTGGAGTCGTTTCTTCTATTCTTGAGAAGCGTCCAGCAAGACCACCGAACAATAGTCCAAATGAGGAAAAAGCAGCTCCTCGGCGAGTCTCTTACGCAACTCTTGGGATGTATAAGTCCAAAAAAAGCGAAGGCAATAAATGACTCTATTAAATCCTTTCATAATAAGATCTACGTGGGGTTTCCACGAAAGCTTGGAGTCTAGAACTATCCCAAGACTGATAACAGTGTCAGAGAGAGGGATGCAGACATCATCTCCAAGATCAATAAAGGCTTGCTCTTCATAGAGTTTTTTCATAAATCTTCGACAACCAAAATAAATAGCCTTAGTTTTATTAGTGTTGAGCCTTAGAGATAGATCCGCAGCCCAGTCCGACACTGCTTTAGCGGCTCGCCGAATCGCCGTCGTGCCCTGATTCAGACACTCAATAGAAAATTGCGTATAAATTTGTAGGTCATTAGCATACAGAATATGCTGAACGCTTCTCGAGTCAAGTACGTCAAGTAAGTCATTAATGTACAGACAGAACAGAAGTGGTCTCAGGACAGATCCCTGTGGCACGCCGAGATTTGTACTCAGCCAACCAGAGTTACCGGCCGAAGAAGTTACAGTTGACTGTAATCTATCAGAAAGATAAGAATTAATCCACTTGAGAGCTGTCCTGGAAATCCCCATAGTCCGTAATTGTTTTAGTAACCGCACAGGACGTATAGTATCAAAAGCCTTACTAAAGTCAAACAACAATAGTAGCGTCATCATTTTTTTGTCAATACTACGTCTTATATCATCTGTAAATTTAAATAAGGCGGTTTGTGTGGAGTGAAAGGGTCTAACACCAGTATGGAAGGGGTCGAGACTGTGAGACGCTGTCAGATACTTCTGCAATTGCTCATAGGCTAGCTTCTCTAGCACCTAAGAAAGAGCGCATCAGATCGCGATTGGTCTGAAATCTGACGTTGACGATGGCGCTTTACATTTTTTTAATGGAATGACATGCGCTTTCTTCCAGACGCTGGGAAAGCTGCTACTAGTAAAGGAGAGATTAAACAGCCGCACCAGAAAATTACCGATGACCGGTAGTGCGTCAACAACGACACTCAAAGCCCTCTACAACTGACTTTTTAATGATATCCTTACGCTCTACCTTGTCATCCCAGGGAGATACTGACACATCGAGAAAATGCTTATTAAGGTTATGGGGTGAGAAGCCACTCAACCCCTCCTCATGTTTAAGTATAAGCCTCAGACTACAAAGCTCACGCCAGACATTGTTTTTAGCAAGAGCATCAAACAATCTGTTATGGTAAAACGCTGTTGTCGCATTCTCTGTAAGTTCGTCTGTAAGTCTTCGCACGTCATGAAATTCATTGAGTAGTGACGTATTGTTCGTGCGTTTATATCATTGGCATGGAGCGTCAGATTTCCTGTATAAGTGAGCCAAATCTGCATCAACCCATGGAGGTCGTCCCTTTTTTATTGAGATTGTTTTAATGGGAGCAAGATTATCTATTGGCGCCATTAGGTTGGCACAGAGATGGCTCACCGATCTGTATATGTCAAGAATCTCATCCGTGAACGACGACCAGTCACAGCAAGCTAAAAATGAAGTTAGAGCATTTGGTGAGATGTTTCGAGAATCTCGGTATGTACATATATGAATTATAAATTGGCTGATAACTATTGTAGGAGATGGCGAGTGTGATTATATTATGCTTACTGTAAAATAGTGCCGGTATGTTGAGACTATCAGTGACGTTGTCATTGTCATCTATATAAAGTACATCAATCCAGGAGCTAGACGTAGGTGTGATGTGCGTTGGGCCATGCTGGATTAGTTGCAGAGAGAGTTTAGCCGCCAATTTGTGCACAAATTTAGCGTCATCACTCTTTCGAAGAAGATCGGCATTCAGATCACCCATTATGATTTTATGACTATAGTCAAAACAGGAAGTACGTAAATTAGTTAAGAAGTTATCATTTTTTTGGAACGCAATTTTGGGTGGTCTGTAAATGATGGCCACAAATACTGGAGGCGAATTATTGTATCAAACATCGCAAAAAATGTATTCTGGGATACCGGGTTTGCCCTTTTGTTCAGTTTCTGTAGAAGAAAAGATTTCACATTTAAGATAATTTCTGACATAAGGAGCAACACCTCCTCCATTGGTATTGCGATCTTGTCTAAATAAATTAAAACCCTTGATCTGAATGACGTCATCCGGCACGTTCGAATCAAGAGAGAGAGAGAGAGAGAGAGGGATTAAAGCATAATCAAATTATAATATTATTGTTGTGCATGGCACACAGGGCACACGTAGCTAAATCGGCTAAGGCTTGGTGCCTACGTCACAAATGGCGACCGTGACAGAACCCTGGTAATTCCGGGTCCTCGTTGTGTAAATCGGTGAGCTTGCCCGATGTAAACATTGCGCTTGAGTTTCTTGCCGATGTACAATTTCTCAACTATTATTTAAGAAAGTAATTTCTCTAGCGGCGTAAGTGCGAGAGAGACAGTCGGCCCACTCGCGCGACGAAGATACGCACAAAGAGAAAGGGCCAATTGCCAGCCGAGAGAGAGACAGAGAGTTGAGTGCGCTCGCACTAAGTACACACAGCACTTATCGCAAAATATCGAAAAATTCGGACTTAGTCGATTTTTCGGCTCGTTCGAACCTAGTCGACTTTTCGACTCGTTCGAACTTAGTCGATTTTTCGATTTGTTTAAACTTAGTTGATTTTTCGTCTCGTTCGAACTTGCCGATTTTTCGGCTCTTCGAACTTAGTCGATTTTTCGGCTGGTTCGGACTTGTGTTTTTTTGCCGAGTGGACATTGTCGAAATTTTGCACGTTCGAACATAGTCGATTTCTCGACTGGCTTGGGCTTGGGATTTCGTGAACTCGGACTTAGTCATTTTTTTCGACCGAGTGGACTTTGTCGAAATTTTGCACGTTTGAACTTATCCGATTTCTTGACTGATTCGAACTTAGTTTTTATTCAAGGGGGAGGGGGGTGTCAAGGAGAGTTGGTGGTTCGTTTTTTTTGTTTTTCTTGTTTTTTATTTCTTTCGCTTGCTGCAGGACACCGAGATGGCTGATTACGGACAATCGATGGTTCGTATGCTGAGCAGGTCTCGGGCGGCCCGCCAAGCGAGACGAGAGATCGGCGCTCTTCCGGTTGAGGACGTCATCCGACGGCTGGAAGAGCGCGGACTTAGGACGAAGGGAGAAGGTTTGGAGTTGCGCAAGCGACTTCTAAGGGCGATTGTACGAGATGATGATCCGAGCGTGTCGGTCTCGTGGTATGATGATTACGACGCCGACCCTGCAGCTCCTCCCGCGCAGATCCCAATGTCGTGTAAACGACTCTGGGAGACCAGGAGGTGGTCCCGAAGAGGGAGTCGAGCACCGCAAAGTACCTCGGAGGATCTCACGATTAGAGAGCCCGATGCAGGGAATTGGGCGGGGCCGGAGGCACTAAGCACTTTGAGGATCGGTGACACGGCCCGCAATCCAGCTCGGAACATTGCGGGGAGAGTTTTAGAGCCTGAGTGGATGGAGAGTGGAAGAACGGAGGGGTCTCATTGGCCATCCTTCGTGCTGCCGCTCGCAACTATAAGCGTAGCGGCGCCTTTCACTGGTGCTTCGGCGGGATTGGCGTCATTGGCGCACCCGGTGGCCCCGGTTTCGACCGTTGCGGCCCCTGCGTCAACGCCATCGCCAAATTTGGGTCCGCAGCAACCTGCTACGGTAGTCGTCAGCGCGGAGCAGAGGTAATTCGACATTAGTCAGCTGACGGAGAACAAGAATGAAATTGAGGAGTTGAAAGAGCTTCTGCTCTCTTTGAGTCTGTTCTCAAAAGCAACTCAGATGTCGACGTTAACCGGGGAGTAAGGGGCTGCTCAGAGCAGACCCCCCCCTCCCCCTGAGTCCAGCGCACTGTCAGCCGACGACACAAGGATCATAGCGGGCCGCAAGCGTACGTTCGAGTACGTCGAGCACGTTCGATATGGGTTTTCGGCCGAAGACTCAAGAAGAGCTGGGTGTACCCGAGCACCCCGAGGAGCACGTGCCGTTTTATGCTCGCGGTGGCGGAGCTGCGGTAGCTCTTTCGGGGAAAAGGAGAGATGCGTGGCCCCTCCCGCAGTCGGTCAGAAGACAGACAACGGGAAGATAGGGCCACAGCGGAGCGTGAGCGGTGTTTAAAAGCGATGAAGCAGTGGGGAGTGTCGTTTGCTGGCAAAGACAAGGAGGATTTGTCCGAATTTGTCGCGCTGATCGAAGATTTCCAACGCTTTTATTTCTACGGCAAAGAGGTGATGCTAAGTGCTCTGTCAGACGTTCTCACCAATGCAGCACGCTTCTGGTACAGGAAAATCAGAAAAGATATCTATGACTGGCAGGGATTTCTTCGACATTTCCGTGATCAGTACTGCCCTGAGGTCGATGAAAGAGTGGTGATGAGAGAGTTAGAGAAACATATGCAAGGAAAAGGTGAGAGCGTCACACAATATATATTATGTTTCTGCGCGATTGCAGCTCATCTGAAGAACTCGCCTTCTATTCCTCAATTGGTAGAGATAGCGTATGAGCAGCTGCAACCCGAGTACCGGTTGTTCATGGCCGCTGCATCAATCCGCAGTTATGAAGACATCATAACATATGATAAACGGTGCGAGAAGAATATACGCATGAACGAGCGTTTTCGGATCCGCCTTCGAAAGACAAATCTGTCTTCCAAGAGGCGGCCTTCACCGGTACTCCAAAGCGCTCCAACAAGATTGCAGTGGCGAAAAAGACGGAGAAGAAGGAGATGTTCCCGTCGGGACAGCCGGGAAAGTCGGAGAGCTCAAAGGGAACCCCTTAGAAGAAGAAGCGCGGGGGAAAGAGGAAAAATTCGAGTTCACGTCACGCGGAGCTCACCAGCATCTAAGCCGGCTTTGAAGCAGCTCCCGGCATCGGTGTCTTGGCAGACGCCAATGAGGATGTCTCAAACGAGACCCAGCTCGCCGCCGGGAGGCCCTTTGCCGACGTCTACGGCAACTGCACGGGTCAGCAGCCTGTTATATGGTGTCTGCTATACGTGTCAATGGGTGGGACACAGAGCATCGCTTTGCCACCAGAGGTGGTGCTTCGCATGCGGGCATCTCGGCCACTTTGTGGCAGAGTGCCCCTCGACGCCAAAGGTGCCACTCGAGCGCGGCGAAGCGACTGCTAACTCGTCGCCTGTTGCCTGCCAGATATGTGGGACGGCGAGAGTTACAGCTCTCACCAGCTCGCGATGCGCGCCCATGGTCCTACGTATGGAAAACGAGCAAGCAGGGTCCTAAAGTAATCCGGTGGACCTTGCGGTTCGTCGTTAAATGAACCAAGAAGGACGGCAAATGCGATAAATGAGCCGAGGGGCAGTGCGAGTGACGAGAGAGAGAAGCTTATGCACGGCAAGTATTTGCGCTAGGCAGTGCACGATTTTTTCAAAGGCGCTAAGCCTGAAGAAAGGCATTTACTTAGCCAGCCACGAGTTTCAAACGGTGCGTCTGCCCATCAGGCTAACAACCCCACCGACACTTTGCCGTCTCACGCCATGCCCAATCAATCTTTGCAAGGTCCTGTGGCAGGTGCGAGACGGCGCGTGGTGAGCTGACAGAAGTCGCCAGCGACTACTTCAGCTCAGGGGGTGGGGGGCAGAGGCCGAGCCTGTCTCGGCCATGCCCAGCCAGGCAGAAGAAGATGAATACGCGGTCGACGTATGCGCTGAGAGGAGGTTGTTTCTACTTTTTTCTCTGAGCGGACGTGTTGTTCGTGCGCTGTTCGACCCAGGTGCCATGATTTCACTTGTAAGCGTTGAGGTTGCGGAGAGGCACAAGGAGAAGTGGCAGTCATCGCACGTCGTAGTTAAAGGCGTGAACTGCCAAACTAGTCGAGTGAGGGGCTTACTCGAAGTATTCAGCGAAGTTGATGGGGAGTGAGAGATGTTGCAGCTTCGTATAGTCGACGGAATTGACCACAAGGTCATACTCGGCATGGACTTCCGTCAGAGGCTGCACATCGAAACAGTGTTTGATGAAAGGTTGTAGAGAGTGAGGGGTGGAGTGTGGAGAGATTTTCAGACTGGGGAAGAAAGTGGTGTGGTGAACGCGCGGATTTTTGCTGAATGTACGGGTCTGAGTAAAGTCGAAGACGAACAAAGGCGGCTGGTTGCAGAGCTAGTCGATAGGCTCATACCACCGCCCTCGCAAGTCTTAAGTTTTACAACATTGATTGAATACCATATCGATGTTCAAGACGACAGACCCGTTTGACATGCGCTTCGGAGAATGGCTCCGAAGATTTTGGAATTTGTGCAGCAAGAAGCCCAGCGTATGTGTGAGCAGGGGATAATAGAGCCAAGCGCCAGTGAATGGTGCAGTGCGCCGGTTATAGTTCGACAAGGTGAGGGAAAATATTGATTTTGCGTCGACTTTAGAGATTTGAACAGAGTCACGCGCCGTGATCCATATTCAATGCCAAATACGGATTCGATTCTCGACAAGCTGCGAAAGGCGCAGTTTATTTCGAAAACCGATTTAGAAAATGCTTTTCACTAAATATTGTTGAGCGAGGCGAGACAAAAGTATACGGCTTTCGCTGTACCAGGTTCGGGGTTGTGGGAGTTTTTGCGGATGCCTTTTGGCCTTAAAAACGCTCCTATTGTTCTTGTCCGGCTAGTTGACGCACTTCTCAGGCCACAGTTTGAGCCAAACGTTATCGCTTACCTTGATGTCATCATCGTGGTTACAGAGACGTTCAAGGATCATCTGGTTTGGCTTGTGAGAGTCTTGCGAAGATTGGCCAAAGCTGGCCTTGAGATGAATCGAGAAAAGTGCGAGTTTTGCTGCTCGAGTGTGTAATTCTTGGGTTTTAGTCTGGATCAAAAATGTTTGCGGCTAGATCCTGATCGAGCTGCGCCCGTCCTTGGGTTTTCTGCCCTAAAAAACGTCAAACAGCAACATTCTTTCTTAGGCATGGTTACTTGGTATTCGAGGTTCATTGCACACGAGTCGGAGCTGAAGATTCCTCTGGTAAAGTTACTCCGCAAACATCGCTGTGGGTATGGGAGAAGGAGAAACAAGAGGCGTTTAAGGTTTTGAAAAGAGCTCCGGGAGAGGCACCGGTGCTTGTTCGTCCAGACTTTTCGCAGCCATGTACGGTGCAGAGTGATGCGAGCGACTATGCAATAGGAGCCATGCTCACGCAAGAGGACGACGAAGGCGAGCATCCGATCGTATATGTCAGCCGAGTGTTGAATCCGACCGAAAAGAACTACACGACTACGGAGAAAGAGTGCCTCGCACTGCTGTGGGCTATCAAAAAATTCCGGCCGTACATAGAGGGTTTGCATTTTACTGCGATCACTGATCACAGTGCCCTCAAGTGGTTCCGAAACTTAAAAGAGTCTACAGGCAGACTCGCGCGATGGGTCCTGGAGATACAGCAATGGGATTTCGAGATAGTGCACAAGAAGGGCGCTATACATCTTGTTCCCGATGCTCTCTCCAGGTCAGTTCCAGGGGATGGAGAGGAGATAGTGGCTTTCGAGTTGGTCTCCGACCCATGGCATATCGAAAGGGTGAACGATGTGCGGCGTTATCCAAATTAATTTTCCGGGTGTAAATTAGAGGACGACTTGCTTTATCGTTACACCAGCGATGACCTGTTGGATCTGGTGGCCCTCGGAGAAGAAGGGTGGAGATTGGTGGTGCTGGCGGAACGTAGAGTGAGAGTGTTGGAGCAGGCCCATTTCTATTCATCTACGGGTCATTTCGGTGTCGAGGACGAGCGGTGATAGAGTGACGAGCCAGTACTATTCGCCTGGTATATATCGCGACGTTCGAGACTTCGTCTCGCGTTGCAACTTGTGTCAGCGCTATAAGGTATCTTAGGTGGCCCCTTCAAGCTTGATGGGGGAGAGAATTGTAGAAAGGCCGTGGGCAGTCGTAGCGGCAGACGTAATGGAGTTCCCCCGCAGTAAAAGCCAGTTTAAATACATCTTGTTGTATCAAGATTTATTTACTCGCTGGGTAGAGCTCAAACTTTTACGCGTGGTCAATGGGAAAGCCGTCGCCCAAGCGTTTGAAGAGCTCGTGCTTTTCCGTTGGGAGACTCCTGACTTTCTGCTTACGGATAACAGGACGGAGTTTGTAAATAAACATCTCACCGAGGTCTTGAGCGAATACGGAGTTGAGCACGTTACGATGCCACCTTACCATCTGCAAGTGAATCTCGTCAAGAGTTCGAACAAAACGTTAAAGACGCTCATAGCGGCCTTCGTCGAAGCCTATCATTGGCGATGGGACGAACATTTGCACGAGATGCGGCACACGATGAACACGGTGGTGCAGTCGAGTCTTAAGGTTTCTCCACCATTTTTAAACTATGGGAGAAACCCTCGGCCAGCCCAGTGGTTGCGGAGAGAGGTAGAGAAAGATAGTCCAAAGCTGAGATTGGACCCGAATATCTGGGCCAATCGGCTTAAGCGTCTCAGTGCGCTGAGAGACTTAGTGCGGCGTCACATTGATGAGTCGCAGAGGCAAAACAAAGGCCAATATAATCGGGGGCGACGATTCGCGGTGTTCAGTCCTGGGGATATGGTGTTGCGACAAGAGCGGGTTCTGACAAGCATGGCAAAGGAAGTTTCATCGAAACTTGCGCCGAAGTATGACGAACCCTTTACGATCAAGGAGGTACTGTCCTCGATAGTCTATCTTCTTTAAGACTCGGGTCGTAGGTCCTCGAAGGCGCATATCTCTGACTTGAAGAAGTATGTGCCTCCGCGGACCCTTTCCGGAAGGGCAGAGTAAATGGTGCATGATCTGGGTGGTACGGAGTGGTATGAGGGGGCGGAAGGCGGTGGCAACTAGTAGCTGTCCAACGGCTCGTCACACCAGTCAACTAATTTTTTTGTTGTCGTGTGTGTTATTTTGTTTTAGGTCTTCGATGGAGACCCGCTTGGCGTTCGAATTCGCCGAGTCTGTCGAGGAGATCAAAGCTCAGCGGCTTAGTGGGAGGGAGGAGGGGAGGCGACGGCGTCGAGAACGCCAGTTACAGCGACCTAGCTCAGGTGAACCCTCGTCGGTTGTGCCCGCGGCCTCTGCCTCGCTGGTAGAGCGGGCTACGGTGGCAATGGCAGGGCCGATTCCGGAGTCTATGGAGCAGGACTCTTTATCCAGCCCTGACTTCCGGAATCGAGGCCCTCCCCTAGCTAAAGTGGCCCCCTCCGGCGTCGTGGTCGAGAATGTCGCGTGGTGAGCCATGGAGGTGGAGGAGGAAACCGGTCGATGGCCGTTGAGCCGTCCTCCCCTCAAGCCAAGGAGCACAAAGAGTCGGTGGAGGACTGGCTCCGGCTGATGGGCAGCCTAAGAGACATCTCCCCAGAAGTCAGGGGATTGGTGGCCAAGGCTGTGGCGATGAGCACCATCGCCTGCCACGAAAATCGCCGGGGGAAGTAGGGTGAGTCTTTTTCTCTGGCTAGGGAGAGATTCTCGCGGACGTCTGAAAGAGAGGGGTGCTATCGTCGACGACTTGTGCTCAACTTTTCCTCCTACGAGAAGGTAGAGTTCAGGGGGGGGGGCTTTGTGACGGAGAGTCCGTCATTGGTCGTCGACGAAGAATGTAATGTTTACATTCCTGCTTAAATGTCGCCGGGTTGCCGGTAGGGGAAAGCCCGTCTTAACAGGACTTATCAGAAAGCTGGCAACTTTCGAAAATCACACGATTATCGAGCTTGCGGCGACGATCGACGAGGAATTAGGGAGCCACGAGGGAAGGGGAGAGGAGAGCAAGCAAAACAGTTAGTCTAGCCGTGCGCTCCCGCAGAGTAAGTACTTTCCGCACTCCTCGCGAAAGTGAAGATTTTATTTGTGACAGAGAGAAGAGCGAGCGTCGTGAGTGAGGCCAGGGATAAAGGTGTGCGAGAGAGAGTGAGGAAGAAGCCGAGGGTGCAGTGAAAGAAAGAAGAGCGATGACGAAGAAGCGCAGCGTAACAGAGGGCCGGGGGAAGAGGAGATCAAGTGTCCGCGGGAGGAGACTGGAGATTGCCACCGCGACATCTGAAGCCGAGGGTAAGGCGAAGGCAGACAGCGTCCAGGCGAACTCACATCGAGGTCCGGCAGCCCTTCTATGGAGGGAGAGCAGCAGGAGTGAGGTACAGCGGCGCCGAAGGAAGCTGCTGGGAGTTCAACGCCCTGCGGACGAGCTTCGTGAACAACAACGGTGAGTGTCCTCACTTATATTCGTGAAATAGCGAGAGAGAGAGCAAGAGTGTGTGTTAGCGGGTTCGCGGCAAGGGTGGCGAGGGATTGCCACTTCTCGGCCCTGGGAGAAGCGACAGGCCCCCACCGGCTGGAGGGACAGTCACGGGCGGCCGGCTGACATAACATCGCGTCATAGAGAGCAAGAGAGAGAGAGAGAGAGAGAGAGAGAGTGAGAAAGAGAGATTGGAGCATAGTCTAATTATAATACTTTCTTTGTGCAAGGCACACAGGGCGCACGTAGCTTAATCGGCTACGAGGTGGTGCCTACGTCACACGTGCAATTATTAAACACTATTTTGTACATGGAAAAAAATGCAAAAGAATTAGAGGGAGAGCTAAATAAATATTATGACGATTCAGTTCTGTCGAATACAACTGTTTGTTATTGGTTTGCTGAATTCAGAAGGGGTCGTACAAGTACAAAAAGCATATATGGTGGTGGACCAGAAAAAACGGCTACTACTGAGAAAATGATAGAAAAAGTTCATGACATTGTTCTTGATGATCCTAAAGTTAAAGTGCATGAGTTAGCTAAGATCACAGGCATATTAACTGAATCGATTATTTCCATTTTATATGAAAATTTGAAATTAAAGAAGCTTAAAAAAAGCTAAGAAGCTAAAAAGCTTGCGGCACCTAACCACAAGATAGGTGCCGTGTTTTCTCACCCTTGATCAAAAACGACAACGTGCTCGTAATTTAAAGCATTGTTTGGAGCTATTCGAGCGGTATCCAAAAGACTTCGTTCGCCGGTTAATAACTATTGATGAAACCCGGATCCACCACTTTACACAAGAGTCCGATAAACAATCAAAAAAATGTCTAGAAGCTAGTGGAAGCGCACTTAAACAGCCGAAGACCCAAAAATCGGCCGAAAAGGTTATGGTCTCCGTATTTTGAGATACACACGGAATAATTTTCATAGATTTCTTGGAAAAAGGTAAGGCAAAAGCAGGAGAGTATTTTTGTTCATTATTAGACCGATTAAGTAAGAAAATCAAGCAAAAACGGCCTTATTTGGCAAGGAAAAGAATTCTGTTTTTGCAAGACAGCACCAGCTCACAAATCGTTACAAACAATGGCAAAAATTGATGAACTTCTAATTGCTTTCCCATCCACTTTATTTTCCTGACCTGGCCCCCAGTGATTATTACCTCTCCCCAAACCTTTTAGCATATCCAGTGAGGATTATTAACCTTTGACTGGTGACATGGTTTTTGTGTAACGTAACTGGTGACGCGCGGCCTGAGAAGCCGCTGCTGTTAAATGGTCTATAGCATCGAAAGTATTTATGCTAGCTTACCTCAGTTTTTAAACTCAGAACCCAAACAAGAACCCAACAAGAACCCAAACAAAAAGACAAAAAATCAGAACCCAAAATACGTGCTAAGTTGACGCGTATATCGCACTGTCTGACACCGCTCGGCCTGTGAGACCGCTTGTCACCAGTTAAAGGTTAAAGCTCTTAAACTAATTCGTGAAAAATAAAATTTATTGCGTTTTAGTATTTTACATACTCTTATTTATAAAATTCCAGAATCTTGAATTATTTGTCAAATGCTAACGTGCGAATTAACAGCCACTTAAGCTAGAACATGAACTTCTTTATTTTCACCAATAGAGGTATATTTACGATTTTATTTTATTTTTTGTACTGTTCCTTCAGTGGTAAATTGTTTCATGATTCGATAAAAAATCTACGTGACCATGATACATCGTAAAAAAGTTTAGCGTACAAAGCAACAGCATTATCAATATTTCTTAAACATTGTCTTTAAATTATAACCATTTCAATTTTTGATTTAATGGAATAGCCTCTATTATTAAAGTAATTATTTTAAAAAAAGTAAAAATCTTCAAAGATGAAAAATGAAATCAAACAATTTTACAAGTGTTTCTATTAATAATAATACAAACTTCAAACACAGTGAAAAAAATGTCCGATTTTGAATACCCACGCAAAATGACAATTAGATATTCAATGATCTGAGAATGGTTCTAAGGAATCTGAGCATCTCAACTTATACACTCTTTTAAGCTACTGATAATTGTAGGGTTTATTGATCGGATTCAAAAACTGGTATAAAAGGTTAAGATAACCTAGCTGATCATGAATATGAGATCAGACTTTCGATTCAAAAACAAAATTTTTAAAGTCAAGCGATTTTCATCAAATTTTGTATACGGGGGTTTTTGGAGTCATTGACCCATGGTCAGATTTGCAATTTATGATCTTAAATTCGATAGCGGATTGACAATTCAAGACGGCGAGTCTAAAATGGTGGACCAAGTCTATTTGGTGTTTTAAATTTAGTAAATTTAACCGGCGATTCATGATTAACGATCCCGAAAACTCCCGTAAACCAAGTCTAGCCTGAATTTGATTATCAATCTTCTGCCATCTTAGATCCGCCATAATGAAAATTTGAGAATAGTCAAAATCACTTAGACGTAAAATTTTCCGCTCTTATTTCCGGGGTCAAAAATAGGGGTTGTCATTAAAAGAAAATCAACTTAACCTCCAAATAATCTTGAACGCCGAAGTCAAATTCAAATTAATGGTTACCATCATCTGACCTCTTTAATACTCTAAAAGTCTTGATTGAAACATTTTTTGAAATTATGTCGTTACAAAAATTTGATGACATTGTGCCAAGATAAATGACTCACCCGGTATAATTATAATTATAGTAATTTTAAAGAGATAAGAAAACGTAGATAAAAAAAGTTCTATTTTAAATTTTTTATTTTTCTAACATCTAATTATTATTATATCAATTATAAAATTTAATAATATATAAATTTTTTTCACAAAATTAATTAAGGTTTTAAATATAATGTTTGTTTGTGTTTTACTTTACTCAATATTCACAATGTAAATTAATTTTATAATCATCATATTAATTTGCAACATCACATTTACACTTTGCAAATGCGCAACTTACTTTTTTTTCTTGTAAATAGGTAATATAGCGTCTCAAAAATTCTATTCAATAGAAACACTTGGAACATTAGAATCAAAAAGCTACGTCATTTTAACAATTTTTAACCAATAAAGGTGAGTCTTCTTTCGAATTAGAAAGTATTTAACATCTTGTAAAGTACAATTTTTGAGATCAGTGAGACATTATTTAAAAATTCATTTTACAGTGGTAGTTTCTTTACGAAAAATCATATTTCACTTTTATTTTCTGCAAATAATTTTGGGTGATTCATTTTGCATTATTATATACTTTAAACATTATTTTAATATTTAGTTTTGCTGTGTTCTGCTTTGGATTTCATGTAACTCATGATTATTGGTATCCGGTGTGCATTTTTATTATTTTCTACGTCTCAACTGTTCGTCGAAGTATACTTGATAGGTCGTTGCCCTTTTCTATATTTTACATAAATGTCAATAGATAAGAATAATTTATCCATTGCATAATATGCCCATAGGTTTTCAAGATTTCTAAAAAAATGTGTATTCTTTTGAAGGAATAAAAAGCACTTCAATTATTCTCAATTCGATTGCATAGAAACTTACTTTTAATTAATCCATTTTTTTTCAAGTGGATTTTCTATTTTTTTGTGCTTATTAATTTTAACTAAGACGGATTTGTTAGCGAGAAGAACGTTTATCCACTAAAGACTGAACATTTATTTTTAAAGACATTGCGCAAAAAATATAGAATTACTAATTCATGGATGGCATAAGCTTTAGTGACCACTGATGTACCACCATTTTTATGATGTCTAAAATAAATAATGGCAGCGCCAATAGAAATTAGAAGACTAGTCACAGAAAAATTAGTCAATTAGATATTCTATAATTTTTTTGCGAGAAGTATAAACATTAAGTTTGTGAAGTTATTGATAATATAGAAATATTGTCATTATAATAATAATTATTTTTGGTATATTTGTATTTATTCATATAATTATTGTTGGTAATACAGTAATTCTAGAACAAGCGACATTACAGACAACCATTATTTTAGGAAAAGTATATATCCGTCAAAAGACCTTTGATTGGAAATCAGTATATTGATTGATTGCTTACATTTCTGGCATTTGCAAAAACTCTCTTGATAGCAGAAAAAACAGTCAGTAGAAAATATAAGAAGAGCTGTTTTGCAAGGATCTGATGTAGGTTTATTTTTACAAGACGCTATTTATCATAGTCCACTAAGGAAATAAATTAAACAGAGAATCGAGTACGATCGAGGGTTGTTATTCACACTATACACTAGTATAGCCAGAGCAATCATGCTAGAAATATAAGAAGGAAAAGTTAACAAAAGCCTTCAAAGAATAAAGATATAGTTAAATATTCGTAAAATTAAGAAGAAGTTCAAAATCTCTAGCATAATACTAGGGAGGGTTAAAATAGTTAATGATTTTTATCTGTTTTTAAAGGTCAGTCAGATATCTAAGAATCTAAGTAGATAGCGAATTAAATAACATTAAAAACATATTTAAACATTATTCTTATAATTATGATATTTTAAGCGGAAGTCCAAAAAACGGATGTGCTAAGGAAAAAAAAAGATTTAGGAACAAACAAAAGTCCTATTTTAATAATTAAATGTTAAGGGTTCAACTTAAATGTAAAAAAATTGGCAGGTAAAGCGGATATATAATAATTAACAAAAAATCATTTTTACTTATTACGATTTTTACAAAAACTGTAAAACACTTTATATTTATAATGGGCAATTAGCATGAGCTCTATTTCTACAGTTGCTGTATCTATCTAGTCCCTGCTCGGGAACTCTTTGTACTTCTGGAAACAAACTAAACAATAACACTTTTTTGGAGCTCCTTTATACGTTTTTTAGCAAAAACTTCTTTGATCGTTTATCTATTATTAATTTTAAATCTAGGATCACTTTTCTATTTTCTTCAAATCTTAACCCTTTACAGCCCAAAGTCTCTCTCCGCGAACGTAAACTTTAGCCCCTTCAAAATATGACTAATTCATCTATTTTTTTTCTGAAAAGTACCTTATCCACTATTTTCGGATTTGCTATTTCAGAATCTGCTATCGGAAATTTTAAAAAATACACTTAAATATTATTTTTTTTCGATTTAACTTAAAAAATGACAATTTTTCACCTCTTTTTTTTTATAAATTTCATATTTTCTATGGATTCTAATATCTTTAAACGGCAAAAATTTATATCATAAGTCATCTCAATATCCCGCCTTTCTGATGTGACCTTCCGTTATCAAAAAGCTGTAATGGCCGCTTCAAAATGGTCGTTTCAACAATGCAGTGTTAAATAAAACTTCGACAGTTATTTACGATAACAGGATCAACTTATCGAAAAAATGTTACGGAACAAAAAGTGCTTACAATTTACCAAAGAATACGTGTGAATTTCTTTAAAAATTTTTGAGAGGTTTTTGAATTTTTGGACTTCGCCACTTCTCGAAAAATTCCAAAAATGTCTTAAAAAGTTCTGAAAAAATTTACACGTATTCTTTAACCAATTCTAAGCATTCTTACATTAGTGAAATTTTTTTAAAAAGTTTTCATAGCTGGTTTTATCACACTCAACTTCACTCTTATCGCTTTTATCTTCGTCTTCAATAGGAATGTCCGATTCACCCGAATCATCAGCATTAGGTATAACAACATAATCATCGTCTTCTGTGATTTCAACTAAATACTTTTGCCTTTCAATTTTTTTAACAGGAACAGAATTCGGCTTTCTTTTACGCATAGTGATAAGGATAAACAAAAAATTATAACTTATTTATGATTTTGGCAAATTCACTTAGTTGTGATTACTTGAGAGTAAATGAAATGATATGTACTATTGATAAAGTAGTATATTTAAAATGCCCGAGAACAAATAGTCTCAGAATTCAAACAAGAAATAGATATTTTATCATGTTAAAATTTAGTTATCAGAGGCAGAAAAGCAATATAAGCATAACTGTATGAGCCATATATGCGTAACGTCAACTGATTTTGTGGTCTCTTTACTCAAAGAGAATCAACTTTTTTAAAAATTTTACTAATGTACGAATGCTTAGAATTGGTTAAAGAATACGTGTGAATTTTTTCAGAATTTTTTTAAACATTTTTGGGATTGTTCGAAAAGGAGGGGTCCAAAAATTCAAAAACGTTTAAAAAAATTTTGGGAAAATTCACAAGTATTTTATGATTAATTCTTAGCACTTTTTATATTGTAAAATTTTTTCGTTAAGTTGATTCTGTTCTCGTAAATAACTGTCGAAGTTTTATTTAACACTGCATTGTTTAAACGACTATTTCGAAGCGGCCATTACAGCTTTTTGATAACAGAAGGTCGCATCAGAAAGGCAAGAGATGACTCATTATATAAATTTTTGCCGTTTAAAGATATAAGAATTCATAGAAAATATGAAATTTATAAATAAAAAAGAGGTAAAAAATTGTCATCTTTTAAGTTAGATCGAAAAAAAATAATGCTTAAGTGCATTTTTTTGAATTTCCGATAGCAGATTCTGAAATAGCAAACCTGAAAATAGTGGATAAAGTACTTTTTAGAAAAAGAATAGATAAATTAGTCATATTTTGAAGTGGCTAAAGTTTACGTTCGCAGAGAAAAACTTTGGGCTGTAAAGGGTTAAGAAAAGCTTCCAAAATCATTTTTAACAAATTGTATTGACATTATAGCTGTAAATATCGCGCAGACACTGCAAGTTACATTGTGGGAAGGTAAAATCAATCTTCGCAGAGGGAGATGCTTCGTTAGCGCCTATATGCCAAATATAGAGTATGTCTGCTTTGCTTGCCATCGCCGCTTTGTCTAGGGTTCCCTTATAATATAAAACGCAGAGACTACCTAGAACATCATTTTTTCACATTTTCAAAATTATTTTTCCTTCAGAACAATTTCTAATTTTTCGAATGATTTTATTATTTTGTTCAATTGTATCTTTATCATTCGTAAGATATTTAAATTAATGTATATTTACTACATAAACATACATTATTTGAAATTCATTGTGGACAATCACTCTACGCTTTATCTTCGCTTATATCACATTTGATTAAGACTTATTTTTTAATAACTATTTATTTTCTGTCAGTTGCGGTGGCTAAGCATTCTTTATTAATGAATAATTCTGTTAACTCGTAATAGTGCTCCTCAGTAGTGCATGTTAACTGCGGCTAAGTAAAATAGTAACAAGTAAAGCCTATATTTTTAGTTCGTGAATATTTATTTGTATGTATACGGATTTTGCAACACACGACAGATTTTTATCAAAATCAATATTGTTTTTGTGATTCTTATTATCTTGACACATTGCTGGACCGAAATAAGTCGTGTAACTGTCTAGTTTAAAGGTGCAGACCTTAAAGTAGATTACGAATTTTATATATTGACTTAAGTATAGATGCGAATATCAGTGTTACTATACACTCGTCATTGGTGAATTTATTTAGTTTTAACTAAGTAAATCGTTAGAATGATCTGGGAGATGGCTCAGTCGGTTCAACACTGAACTTCTGATTCAAAGGTTTGAAATTCGATTTATATCTCCATCGATTTACACGAGCACCATATTTGTTCATATTCATATGCTGTTTCTCGTAACGTCGAGTAACAATACGTTAAAAATAACGCTGATAGTAATTGAACAGTTTTAAGCCTAAGTACTAAAGCTTATGGGCGAGGGTTAGCCGAGAAATTGGGCTTACAGAATTTTTGAGGAAAAGGATGAATTACATAATCAAATGAACGTAAAAGACTCGATTTTAAAATAAAAACCAATCTCATATTTTGCTCTGTAAAATGCCTTAAGCAAAATATCAAAGAGTAAAAGAGTAATTGGACGCGTATTGTCCAAGAATCCTTTCAGAGAATAGGAAAAAAGAAATAGAAAAAAAAATTTCTAATTAATACCGTGATAGGTGATAAAAAGTGGATTCATTACAGCAACCCAAATGGAAGAAAGTCACGGGGACTGCCTGGTCATGCTTCTACGTCGTCGTCTTGGCCCAATATTCATGCTGCGAAAGTCATGCTGTGTATTTGATGGGACCAGGCCAGTGTTATTCATTACGAGCTGTTAAAACCAAATAATACCATCACTGGGCAACGGTATCGAATTTAATTGAGCTAAACACTACGCGAAAAACGGCCACAATATGAGCAGAGGCACGAAAAAGTGATTCTACTGCATGACAACGCTCAGTCTTACGTAGCCGGACGCGTTAAAACCTACTTGGAAACGCTCGAATGACAAGTCTTACCCCACCCACCATATTCTCTAGATATTGCGCCGTCCGATTATTACTTGTTCCATTCGATGGCACATGGTCTAGCTGATTAACAATCCCGTTCATATGAAGATATTAAAAATTGGCTTGATTTGTGGATAGCTTCAAAAGACAACCACCTTTACCGTAACGGTATTACAGCTCTGCCAGAAAGAGGGGAAAAAGTTGTAGCTAGCGATGGGCAATAGTTCGAATGGTTCCTTTCTAATCATTTTTTTATAATAAAGTTTTATTTTCATCAAAAGAAACAGCCAGAACTTAGCTGTGCACCTAATATACAGGGTGTCACAAAAGTCCCGGAATAGCTGCATATTTCATAAGGTGGAGTATTACGGAAAATAATCAAGATCAACCCTTTAAGTAACTCTTAACAAGGAATTTAATAGTAGCCTCTATTTTGACCTTGACGATGTTCTTCAAGGTCATTTCAAGGTTAGGTCATGTTTTTTAAATAGGGACTCCTTTTTTGGATATTGGCAATCGAAAGAGCGGGAAATTTTACGTTCACATATGTACTTAGGTCATAAAAACACGTTGACCTTGAAGGTCAGCCAAGGCCTTTTCAACATGAACAAGATCTGGTTATTTTCTGGTATAGGAGCTCCCCAATTTTTTTTTTAAACCGATGTATTAAAATTAGCAAGGTTTATGAACTGTTGCCTGTAGGCGTGACCTTGATGATGTCCTTTGAATTTCTTTAAGGTTATTTCAAGCTCTACTCATTTTTCAATCAAAATTTCCTTTTTTGACATTAGAAATCGAAAGAGCGGGAAACTTTACGTTCAAATATGTATTTAGGTCAAAAAAACACGTTGACCTTGAAGGTCAGCCAAGGTCATCTAAACTTAAGCAAGGTCTGCTTACCTCTTGGCATAAGAATTCCCTAATTTTTTTCAAACAAATGTATTAACATTAACAAGGTTTATGAAATAATGATTGTAAGCGTAACCTTGACAATGTCCTCGAAGGTCATTTTAATTTTAACTCTTATTTACTTTTAGCATTACCCAGGAACGACGGCGTGGACGTAGTAAAATCGGTTCCCTTTGGGGTGCTTGATTTGCGTAAGTCCCCTTGCCTCTCACGTTTGGGGTGCTTGATTTGCAAGAGTCCCCTTGCCTCTCACGTTTGGGGTGCTTGATTTCTGTCAGTTATCTAGCCTCTCACATTTTCTATCGAGACTTACAATTTAGTGTACAGGTTTAAACTGTAAATCTTCAGCTTCTTGGCAAAAAGCTATTCTATTATAGAAAAGTGCAAGAGCATTACGTATTAATTTTCTGTTAATTGACGCAGCCTCTTGGAGTATCTGATTCTGCAACTCATCTTAATTTTGTGGCTGAGTTGTGTGTACTTTACTCTTTAAGGGACAACACCACTGTGACGACTTCCAAAAATCGATTTTTTGAAGACCATCTAGAAAAATCTAAAATACATTAAAGAATAGAATGCCGTTGGTCCCAGGTCGAGAAAATAATTATTTTCGGAGATATTAAATATTTTGTGGAGCGGTGCAGCGCTCCGTGATTAACAAACTTCAAACTTTGAACGCGTTTTTCTCAAAACCACTTTTTTGGGTACGGCACGCAGCATAACTCGAGCAATTTTTATTCGATCGACTTCAAATTTGGACTGCATCAATAAAACTAGATTATCTAAAGGAGTAGATATTTAAAAAAAAAAAAAGTTATAGCCTTTTTTCGACGAGAAATTTGGCTCGAAAATCGACCTTAAATTTCAAAAAAATAGGCACTATTTTTTAAAAATAAATATTTTTTCAAATCCCTATGTATTTCTCTTCAGAATATCATATTATTAACGAAAACACTCGGTATTTTTTTTCAGATCGACTTTGAAGACAGTTCTGCTGCGTGCCGCGGATCACTGCAGAGGCAACAGCACCTGACGCGAGAGCTTCCCCAGCGCCACCATGAGGCGTGAAAAATTAAAAAAAAATTTTTTATGTATCTTTAATAAACATGAAACAAAACAAAAAACAAATTTGGAATATGTCTTCTTTTCCCACAAAAAAAAAAAAATTCTTGAAAAACGGCACAAAACCAGGGGGTCACAGTGGTGTTGTCCCTTAAATAACCCCATAGAAAATAATCAAGAGGCGTTAAATCAGGAGATCTAGCAGGCCATTCGATTTTACCTCTTCTTCCAATCCATTTATGAGAAAACTAGCCATCTAAATATGTTTGAACAAGCCTACTAGAATAAGCGGCTCCTTCGTCCTGCTGAAACCATTTTTGATCAAAATCATCACCTGCTAGCTCTCTTATTCTCGGTATAATTTAATTTTAAAGCAATTTTTCATATCTATCAGCAGTGAGATTACCATCCATTAAAAAGGGCGTATAAGAGAATCATTTAAAATGCCAGACCAAACATTTGCCTTTCATAGATTCTAAGTGTGATTCTTCAACATATAATCAGGATTCGTGTCGGACCAATATCGACAATTGTGTCTGTTTACTTCGTCATTCGATGTAAAAGTTGCTTCATCTGAAAAAACTATGTTGTATAAAATAAGTGGATCTCCATCGATTCGATTCATCATTGCTTCACAAAACTCTAACCAAGGATCAGGATCATTTTCACTGAGGTCTTGTACTAAATGAATTTTGTATGGATGAAAATAAATGTTTTCCAAAACCCTTTGTACTGTTTCATGAGAAACATCAAACTGATCACTGGCTCTGCGTGAAGAAAGATGCGGATCTTCAACAAATCCTTGAGCTATTACAATCTGATTCTCTTCGGCTGCAAAATTTGGTCAACCAGTTCTCTCAAGATCTTTAATAAATTCATGATTCACAAAGCGCTGTACAGTCCTTAAGACAGTTGATTTTGAAATATGACTATCCCCTTCTCTATTACAAAAAGTAAAATTGAATAGATCTCGAACTTGATCATAAGATTGCACTTAATCACCCCAACCCCGCATCATTAATGAAAATATTCTCTCTTGCTCTGAAAGTTTAACATGCGCCATAGTATTTTACGAGGGCGGTTCAAATATGATGGAGACAAACGCTGTAGATGGCGTGCATGTATGTTTTGAAGGTCGAGGCTTGAGTATGTGATGGCTGGGTCCCTTACGAACAGTGTGGCATAGTTTTCGTCGGGAGTGCATGTTTTACGCGCGTGCTACGACCATGAGTGAACGTCAAGTGCCGACCGCCGTTGCGCAACGTATTGTCATTCGCTTTTTAGTGTGGGAAGACGTTAAAAACACGGAAATTTTTCTGCGTTTGCGAAATCGGTTCGGTAGTGAGTGCCTGAATAGGGCTGCTGTATTTAAATGGGCCAAAGCATTCAAGGATGGTCGCGAAACCGTCGAAAATGAGCCGCATGATCGTTGACCGCGAACCAGCATCACACCAGACAATATTTGCCGCGTAGAACAACTCATTTTGGAGGACCGTAGGATGAATGTTCGAGACATTTCGGCTAAACTCGGCATCAGTATTGGTAGTGTAGAGTCTATCATCTAGGAACACCTTCAATATCGCAAAATAACGGCGCGACGGGTTCCTACAGTCTGTCAAGTAAGAGCGTGGTCGTGTTAATTTATAAAAAAATTTGTTTGATAAAACTTTCATATTTATATATACATTGTACACATTACAAACAATGATGCAATTTGGTCAATAATGTGTCCAGTCACCACCGGCGTCAATAATTGCCTGGCATCTCCGAGGCATGCTTTCTACCAATTTGACGGCGTATTCTAGTGGCAAGAATCTCCAGATCCGACGAATTTCGTAAGACAACTGCTTCAAAGTGTATGTGCGTCTTCCGCGAAGCTTCCGTTTAATATATGCCTACACATTTTCAATAGGGTTTGCATCGGGCGACTGCAACGGCCAATCCAATGTAACGATGCCAGATTGAGTCTTCCACTGAGTACAGAGCTTGCTGCGGTGTTTAGGATCGTTGTCCTCCTGCAGAATCCAATCTTCATTTTTTGTGATGAACCATCGTTTGGCAGATGGCAGTAAAGCCTTTTTGTAGATTTTTATCATTTTCTCGGCATTTAGGTTGTCAGTAAAGAGGTGCAAAGTGCCGAATCCCTGCTTTGAGAAGCAGCCCCAAAGATGCACCTTTATTCCATGTTTTACGGTCCGCTGAACAAGCCTATTGGTGGAAGTTGACCAGGCTCGCGTGAGGACAGAACGTGCTCATATAGAACATTCATCAGTAAAAATGACATTTTTAAAATCTCTATCAATATTCTCATGCGCCCAAGCGAGTCGCTTTGTCACATGTTTTTCAGTTAACAGAGGCTTTTTCATTGTGTTGCGCCATTTTAGATAATGAGTACGAAGATGGGTTTGGATAGTTTCGTAGGATACATCTAAACCTTTTGCCATTAATTTTGCTTGCCCTTGCCGCAGTGTTAAAGCAGGATTCCGCGAAAACAGATTCACTATTCTTTTTTCATCTTTTTTGTTCACTTTTCCTATCGAGCCACGTTCTGGTAAATCATCGACATTTTTAGCCACTTTATATCGCTGTATCCACTTCTGTACAAATGCCTTTGACTTTCTCATATATTTAGCAGCCGCTGATTGCGACATTTTGGGACCTTTCGGGTGGATGCAAAGGAACACAGCCTCGTAGCGCGACGCGTACTTAGCACTCATGGCGTTTAACGTGATTCTCTTTCAAAAGATCAACGACAACTGAATCTTTGTTGACAATGCATAAAGGACAAAGCTTCTTTCTATTGGCTTGCGAAAGAATTAGAGCAAAATCTCTTATTACCTGTCGGTGAAGTCGACCACGCTCTTACTTGACAGACTGTAAACTGTTAAACTTCGAGCAAAAATTCACGTGGTTGGAGGTTTGTCGCCGCTTGCTGACGCGATACAAAGTGGAGAGGGACGGTTTTTCTACGCGAATCTTTAATACATACGAGACATGGGTACACTATTACCCTTCCGGAAGCAAGGTGTCGTCTAAAGAGTGAAGGAAGAAGGAGGAAGGGGCATCAGTCAAAGCGAAGACAACCAGGTCCGCTGGTAAGGTTATGTGTACTGTGTTCTGAGACCGGCAAAGCGTGCTGTACATCGATTTTCTGCGCACCCAAGGTTCCATCAATGCTGCATACTATTCTAACCTTCTGAAAACACGCGTGAAACCCGCTAATCGCTCGAAACGGAGGAGCATTCCAGCACGAAGTGCGATTCTTCTCCAGGATAACACGCGCCCTCATACCGCGCGTCTCACGCTCGATACAATATCGAACTTGGGGTGGAAGGTACTGAAACACCCCTCCCCTCCTACAGTCCGGATTTATTACCCTGCGACTACCACATGTTTGAACCACTGAAAGAAGCCCTCGGAGGTCAAAGATTCAACACCGACGACGAGGTAGAGGAGTTCGTGTGCACATGGCTGTCCGAGTTGCCCAAGAAATTCTTCGATACCGGCATTAAAGAACTTCCGGAAAGGTAGACAACATGTGTAACTTGTGAGGGGGAGTACCTAGAAAAACTGTAAATTTTTGTAAATTTTTTCGATAGTAAATAAAGGTGTCAAAGCATTTGTCTCGATCATATTTGAGCCGCCCTCGTATAAGAATCAAACCACAAAGTAAATCGTGATGAACAAGTTATTTATTAGTTGTAATATTTTTGCAAAGAAAAAAGAATAATATCTTGAGATAGTCAGTAATAAAATAAAAACTATTAATTAGAAAAGCGAAAGACACTTTAAAACAGAAATATTAATAATGCAAAATAAAAAAACTAAATCGAATTATTTGTAGTCAACGAATAAAACCCTTCCTAATCAATCCAAAGTGAATTGACAGACATTAATTAAGGTAATATAAAAGAAGACTAGATTCTAATTAATAATGAAATTTAAAATTGAAAAAGAAATTGAAAATACCACTATTCTCAAAGGTAATTCGACCTGCATTGAATTTAATGATGATAAAGATATATTAAAGATAAATTAAATTTAATGATAATAAATAATAAGGGCACTAAATAATAAGGACACAGATTTTAAAGATAATAGATAATCAATTATCCCGAAATATGAAAGGACTCACGCAAATTAAGCACAGGCGAAGGAAACACTTTTTACTACATCAAAGTTTTTGATCCTGGGTAATATTAAAAGTAAATAAAAATTAGTTAACCTCAAAATGACTAAGGGTTATGACTAACATAGTTGAAAAATAGAAAGCTTATCCCACGTTAAATGCTCTTGTCTGACCTTCAAGGTCAACGTTCTCTTTATGACCCAAGTACATATTTAAAAGTAAAATTTTTCGCTCTTTCGATTGCCAATGTCGAAAAAAGGAGTTCTTACTTAAAAAACATGACCTGACCTTGAAATGATCTTGAAGGACGTCGTCAAAATCAAAATAGAGGTTACCATTGAATTTCTCGTTGAAAGTTTCTTAAGGATCGACCTTGATCATTTTCTGAAATACCCCAACTTACGAAGTATACAGCCGTTCCGGGACTTTTGTAACACCCTGTATACCGGGTGTCTCATTTTGATCACCCCATGCAAATAACTCTAAAAAAAAATATGTCCTTTGGGAAAAAATATTTCAAATAAAAGTTGTAGGGTTTCAAGGGGGACATTTAATGGTGACCTTAACTGTGATCTTGACAATGACCTTTAAAGTCATTTAAAAATCAAGTTAGTTTTTTCAAAAGAGAACCCCTACTTTTGACCCCGGAAATTAAAAGAGCAGAAAAATTAACGTTTGAATACGACCTACACCATGATCTTCAAGGTCATTTTTAGGACAATTTAGTTTTTTCAAATAGAAACCCTTAATTTAAAAGCCGGGATTGAAGGCCAGACATGAGGTCCGCCCATTTAAGGGAAGTACCCCAATACCTAGCCGGTCAAGGCAAGGCATGGAGTCCACCAAGTTAAGGAAAGACTGTTAACGCGCAGCCAGTCAAGGCAAGGCAACGAGTCTGCCCAGTCAAGGGAAGACTTTTAGAACTCAGCCAGTTAAGACGTCTCCTAAAACAGATGTTCAATTAGTCATCTATTTTTTTGAATGCACATATTTATTCTTTGACGGGAACTCAGGCGGATTCTCTCTAATGTTTTAACCGTGATCGTAAACTCTCTTTATTCTTTCTTTCATGTCCTCTGTGGTTGTTGGAGCTTGCACAAATACTTGCTCTTTTACAACACCCTATAGAAAAAAATCCATTGGTGTGAGATCTGGTTGTGAGGCTGGCCATTTATATACTTGGCTGCCAATGCCAATCAAATGATTAGGACATGTGGTATCCAAGAATGCCTTAACTGGTATTGTACGGTGTGCTGGTGCTCTATCTTGTTGAAACCACATGATTTGTCTCAAGGCGAATGAGACGTCCTCTAACAATTGTGATACTTTATTCTGGAAAATATTTTAATAGAAAGAACCATTCAAATTGTTATTATAAAAAATAGACCTATCACATTATTTCCTATTATACCTACCCATACATTCACTGTCTCTGGACACAATGATCCCTTTGCCAATGAGGATTTACTTGGAAATAGTAATGGGCATTATGGAAATTAAAGCCTCCTATATTGTCGAATCTCCTCTTGTCTGTAAATAAGAATTCGTCGAATGAGAAAGGATCTTGGCGCATTCTATTAGATGCCCATCTACAAAAATTCAAACGCAGCTGGTCAGCTCCAATCTCAAGACCATAAGTGAGGCGGACATGGTATAGATGGAATTTCAAACTTTTTAAAATACGGTAAGTAGTTGTTTTTTAGAATTCCATGCGTTCGACTGATTTGCAAAGTAGAAATATGGAAATCATCAGCAACCTAAGCCAACGCATCTAGTACAATATGCTGTCTAGAGCCAGTTCTGCTTCTTTTTCGTGTCAGATTACCTTGTTTAGCTCTACTCACTAATCGCTTAATAGCCTTTCTATCTGAATATGGAGAGTCTGGATATTTTTCTGCATAACGCCTTTCTGCAGCTCCGTAATTGTCTTGACACTCGCTAGGAACCTTAATCATATTGACTATTTTCTGTGGCGTATAATCAGCTATGACGAAACAAAATGTCAGTCCACAGATAAAATAATTCAAACACTCTTGATTACAAAAATTAAAATTATTGGAATTAAAATTATTGTCGTCTGGACCTTATAAAAAAAAAAATTCCAATTTTTTCTTATCCCTGATCATGATGCCATGGTTCATTTTTATGTAGGAAAGAGTTAAGGGTGCGAAACGGGGATCAAAAGAAACGAGAATTCAGCATCTGGAACACAATGGCATTTCTTTAAATGAGCAGAAGTCGTCCCCTAAACTAAACTGGCCAAGGTCATAATTCAACGTCACTTTTTCGCACTTATTAATTTCGAAATAAGACCAGAGATGTGTGTCAATAATTATTACGACCTTAATATGTCTTTGACCTCAAGGTCAAGGTCAAGATCATAAGCCGTCGTAAAATGTTCCACTCTTTCTATCTCCACGTTTAAAAGTTTATATATATTAGGACATTGCTCCTTCTGATTACTGGTTGTTCCGAGGGATGCAGCACGATTTGGCAGGTCATCGGTTCACTCCTTTCGCAGAAATCGAAAATTGGCTCAAACTTAGATCACCTCAAACGATGAGATATTTTTTCGAGATGGAATTCGAAAATTGCCTGAAAGGTGGGAACAGGTAGTAACTAGCGATGGGCGATACTTTAATTAATCTTTTAATTATTTTTATTTGAAAACAAATGCATTTTTGATTGCAAAAAAAAGGACTGAATTAATTTGTACTCCAATACAAAATTTGAAAATTCTTAAAATTTAATGTTCTTAAAATATCGAATTAGAACTTTAAACTAATTGAAATTCAAATCGGGTTTAAAAAAAAGAATGATATTGCTATCTTAATTGTGTTTTGTTATAATTATTTGCGAAGTATTAAATAATAATTTACTAGTTTTTATTGACCTATTAGGACTCATGCGAAACCCAAGTTATGTAAGATAATAACCACGTCAAAGTGGATATAGCTCAAAAATAAAATACCCACGTTTTTTTGTTTTTTAATGCAATTGGTTATTGGAAACTGTTTTAGAAAAATTAAAATTCCGCTAATAATTTTTTCACAATTTTTTGTAGAACCAAATGGCATAATAAGTTATTTTAAATTGCATGATTTGAGATAATTTGTTTTAACAGTTTTACAATGAACGCTTGAATTAAAAAACAAAAACAGAACATTGATATTTTACTTCTAGTCCTGTCCACTTCAATACGGTTATTTTTATCCTACAAAGCCTGAGTTTCACATGAACCTTAATGAGTTAAGTAACATGTCACAATAGCTATTAGCACACGTCGCATAATATACACTCAAGGGGATGTTGGGTTCAAGGAAGAAGGTTTGCAAAATAAGTCAAGTTTTATATACAAGTTTGTTGAAGTACCGCTCTTCTATCCTGCAAAAGATAATTTTAATTTATTTACTAGTGTAAAAATATTGCACGCTTATGTAAATCTAACTAGCAAGTTATTGCTAGTGATTCCAAGAAACTAAAAAGTAACAAGTAAGCGTGGGGATCTGAAAGAACTTGCGGTCTTACGATTCCATTTAGCCGTCTAAAAATCTAGAAGGGGGGGCGGGTTATTTGGTTATTGAGAGAGCTCGACAAGCATACCATAGACTCTCGCAATGAAACTTTTTCCTGACAGTTTAGAAGAAGTTGCGAAAGTGCGCTCATACAAAGTCTTGCTATTGCCAGGTACCTGGACGTTCACAAATATGAGTGCGCCCGAAGAAGATTTCCGTAATTTTACTATGTCAAGATTACCCGAGCCAAAAGATCTCGACTGGCTAATGATAATTTTTACCCGTTTCCATCACGCCATCCATTCGTTATGAGTGAACGTCCAGAGCAGGTTAGCTCGGATAAGCTCTCTCCAATGCTCGGTCTTAAGCAAAACTGCTATAATTTCGCAATTACACACGGTTTTATTTCGGCGGGAGTTTCCGTGTGCGTCCTGTAGGTGAGCGCTCTTTCTCCAGAGTTGCGCTATCGGTGAGCGCGTCGAGTAAGAGGCGCCGAGTGTGAAGTGCAAAGCTTGCTACGCAGCATACGGTTAAGCGGTGTATCGTGGGGAGCGCCAAGTGGGAATCGCAAGATAGAATATTTCACATTACATTCACCTCCACTTTAGGCGTTTAATATTATGATTTAAATGGTATATTTCAAATTTTAAATGTCATATATTAGGTTACTACAGATGAAATGGCCAATTTAGTAATAAATTATTAAACAGCTGTAACTTTTTATAAAGACAATTTATTTAATCGAAATAGGTACCAATAGATGCAACACACTTTTCCCAACGAGATACAAGTAAATTTATTCCAGTTCTGTAGAAGTCCGAGTTTCTGGTTCGGAGAAACTCCTCGAAGGCATTTTTGATACCAGCTTCATTATTAAATATTTTTTTTGTCAAAAAGTGATCCAAATGTTAAAAGAAATGGTAATCTGTTGGTGAAAGGTCTGGTAAATATGGAGGGTGAGGAAGAGTCTCATAGCACAACTCGTTTAATTTTTGGACCGTTGTTCTCGATACATGAGGTCGTGCGTTATCATGAAGCAGTATCACTCCATTCCTGTTGACAAGCCTAGGTCATTGGACTATCAATTACTGATGCATTTCATTCAGTTAAACACATTATTTCTCAGCATTGATGGCTTCGCCAGGTTTCAGGAACAAATAGTGGATAACTCCAGCTACAGACCACCAAACAGTTACCATTATTTTCTTTGGATGAAGGCTTGGTTTCGGCATGTGTCTTGGCGCTTCATCGGCATCTAGCCATTGGGCCAATCGGCGACGATTATCGTATAAAATCCACTTTTTATCGCAGGTCACAATTCGGTGCAAGAACGGTTCTTCTTTGTTGCGGGAGAGAAGAGAACTTAAAATCTCCATTCGACACGTCATGTTTTACTCGGCAAGATTACGCGGGACCCATTTGTCAAGCTTTTTTACTTTTCCAAGTTGTTGCAAGTGGCGGCAAACTGTCGAATTGTGAACGCCTAATTTCGCGGCAAGATCCCTTATGGTTTGGCGGGGGTCAGACTTCACTAATGCATGCAGCTCGTCGTTATCGATTGATGGTCCTGGGTGTCCACGTGGCTCATTTTCAAGGTTTATATCTCTGGATCGAAATTTTTCGAACCACCGCCGAGTGGTTCGTTCGCTAACTGTATCAGGCCCAAATGCGCTGTTGATATTTCTCGTTGCTTTCGTTAAGTTGTGCTCTAATTTAAATTCGTATAGTAAAAGTAGCCGTTTTTGATTCACTTCCATGTTTACTTTCTCTTTTTGTTTTTACGATCACTATGAAGTGCAAAACAGAAATGACTTCATAAACAAAGGTAGCAGTATTTATACCCCAATATGTCATATTATTTGCGCCACCTTGTGCCAACATAATACACTAAAATTGCAGCTAACTTTATGTTATTGCTAAATCGGCCATTTCATCTGCAGCAACCTAATATTTAAAATTAAAATAACTCGAAACTTTATAATGTAAAAAATACAAGTAAAAAAATTAACTTTTACCATTAAAATTTGTTTCGCGGATCTTATTTGTTACGAATAATTTATTTAATTGATTAAAAAATTTAATTTGAAC
The DNA here is from genome assembly GCA_949987625.1 of Chalcis sispes. Taxonomy (NCBI): domain Eukaryota; kingdom Metazoa; phylum Arthropoda; class Insecta; order Hymenoptera; family Chalcididae; genus Chalcis; species Chalcis sispes. The sequence goes on along the minus strand of OX465096.1, from coordinate 44,306,923 downwards.
GAAATTTTAGTATCTTTTGCAATTGTTTATTTGCTTGTTCATACAAAAAAAATTTTTAGAATAATTAAAAACTAGCAAATACTTAATTCATAAAATTAATTTTGACAGAAAGTAAAAAGTTCAACTGTAATATTCATTTTATTGGAAATATCTTTTATTTATTATGTATCAATGTTATTCATAGATGTATGATCGAAACCTGCTCCAACATGGAGAAGATCTTGTGGTTAGGTAAAAAATAAGTAGACACTGAATTTAGGTTGAAAATATAGATTTAATTTATTCAATTGATTTTAAATATTATTGGGAAATATCTTGAAGACATAAAAAACCCTTGAAATTTGCATTATTTGTATAAACAGTGATTAAATGTTTTAAAGTGTGATTAATGTAGTATAGTACGAGAATGTGAATCATGAATTTGGAGCTCGCGTAAATGCAAAGAATGTGATCGTGACCGATCGACTCTACAACGTTGACTGACCTTTCTTACATTTTGTCAGTCGAATCATCACCTCGGAAAAGGATGATAGGGGTAAAGAACAGTAATGCTCTTGTTTTAGTAAAAACTAGAGCTGCATCTGTGTTGTATATGCCCGAAAATACTGAAAAGATAGCAAGACCGTAATTCTGCGTTCAAGCGCTTGCTTGTTCAAAATCATAAAGTAATAAAACGTTAGAAGAAAGGTTCTATGCGAGGGAAAAACTCAAAAGGATGAAAGAAAGTTGAAGCGTGTTGTACGCGACAAACGAAATAATATATTATAATGTAAGAATTTTCGAGAAGTTTCATTTTCCGAATATTTATTTTTGGTTTTTCCTATGAAGTTAAATAAATACGTGTACAATATGGATTTTACCATTATATTTTATACTTTGTATACTTTGAAAGAAAATAGGGTTTATGCATTCATGTTAAAAAAAAAATAAGAATTCTAACGACTGTACACGCTCCCCCCTTGCGAGAGGATGCGAGCAAAGTATAATTCGTATTTTATGTGTGGTGTATGTGTTTACAACTATTAATTCACAAAAATGTTTTCTTTTATAAATCAGGTAACAATGAGCATAAAAGTCTAGTGTTTCGTTTAAAATTTCCATTGGCCGTTTTGACAGTAACGACTCTAATTTCGCTGTCTTCGCCGGGATGTGTTTCTAAGATTCGACCTAGTTACCATTGCATGCATGGCTGATTTTTATCAATGATGATAACAAAATCGTCCTTTTTCAAAGATTTATTAGTTTTAAGCTACCTTTGACGTTTCTGTAATTCTGTAAGATATTTGATGTTCCATCGTTTCCAAAAATCTTGACACGCCTTGGTTATTGATTTTCAAGCAGTCAATCTATTATCTGGAACAGAAAGATAATTATTTTCGGACAGCATTGTTAATGGACGACCAATTAACAGGTATGCGGGTGTCAATGCTAGCGGATCGTTCGGATCTGATGAGATGGGAGATAACGGTCGCGAATTAAGTTAGCTTCGACTTCGATAGCAAGAGTGTTTACTTCTTCGAAGGTAAATAAGGTTTTTCCTACAACTTGTTTAAAATGATGTTTGAACGATTTTACAGCTACTTCCCAAATGCCGCCGAAATGTGGTGTTAAAGGCGGGTTAAAATGCTACTTTATATTTTTGTTTGCTGAGAAATTTTGAACGTTCTCTTTAAATTGTTCTGATTCGAATAATACGTATAATTTACGCATTTGATTATTTGCGCCAACAAAATTAGTCCCATTGTCGAAATAAATATTAGATGGAATTCCTCTGCGCGCGATAAAACGTTTAAGAGCCACGACAAATTCTTCGGTTGTCAAATCGCTTACGATTTCAATGTGAACAGCTTTTACGACCATGCATATGAACACGCATCCATAGGCTTTGATTTTGTTTCTATTTCGAAATTTTTTCTCCTTTATAAAAATAGGCCCAAAGAAATCTACACCGACGTGTGAAAAGATGGCGTTTTCTTCTACTCGTAATTTCGGTAAATTACCCATTTTTGTTTGAATCGGTAACGTTCGAAAACGAATGGAACGAACGCATTTTGGAATTATTTTTCGGACTTGATTTTTCCCATCTAGTAGCCAAAAACAATGACAAATCGTGTAAAGCGTACTTTAAATTCCGGCATGAAACGTACGTTCGTGTATCTCTCGTATAAGAAGATCGGTAACGTAATGATGTGATGGTAACAAAATCGGATATTTTTGTTCAAAATTGATGTTAGCGTTGCGCAATCTGCCACCGACGCGAATTAATCCGTACTGATCGAGAAGAGGGCTTAGAGATGCTATTCCACAGTCTTTCACCCCTCCGTATTTTTTAATTTGATTAATTTTATTGACAAACTGCTCTACTTGTATGATTCAAAAGACGGGTTGTTCGGCATCGCTTATTTCTTCGACACATAAATTTCCTTTATACCGATTACAGAGACGCATATGTAAACAATAAGCAATTACACGTATTAATTTTGTATAGGATTAAAATTGTTTAAATATCTCGTTTTCTCTAATTTCAATGGCAAGACACGTATTTTGTTTTAAACCAGGTAGATTTTCAATATGCATCCTTTCGTTTATTGGCCATTTGCTTTCAGGATGTCGAAGCCATGTTGGACCTTCGAACCATGATTTATTACGTAGAAATTCGGAAGGCATTTGACGGCGTAAAAGTGCATCCGCCGGATTATTATTCGTACGAACGTAGCGCCATTCATTATCTCTACTGCCTTCTTGTATTTGCGTGACGCGATTGGCTTCAAAGGTTTTTAAAAGACTCGGAGACTTATTGAGCCAATCCAGGACAATAGTTAAATCTGACCAAAATAGAATGCGATTTATGTTAAAATTAAAGGCCGAGCGCGACTCTTGATGAAGTTGAACGAGCGTCAAGTTCGAGACGCGGTATCGTGATGGCTCTAAGTGGAGCGACTCGAGATTTCGCACACGCTAACCGTACAAGAACGCGATTGTTCTTGTCGTGGGTACGAATATAAATGCACGCGCCATACATAACTTAGCTTGCATCGCAAAAACCATGAATTTCGATGTCGGTTGCCCCTTTGAGTAATAATTGACGACATATTGTTAATGTTTTAATGTGTTTAAATTCGTTTGCAAATGAAATCCACAAATCATTCAACGCAAGTGGTACCGATTCATCCCATTCTATTTTTGTTTTCCAACATTCTTGCATAATTAACTTCGTGGCTAAAATTACAGGTCCTAAAAAAACCTAGAGGATCGAAAATTTTTGTAATTTCTGATAAAATATGACGCTTTGTTATCCTTTCTGAAATAATGATAGGCTGCGCCGTGTACAGAAATTGATCAAGCCGAGAGTTCCACACTATACCCAAAGCTTTTGAAATAGTCCTTTTTGCAACAAGATTATCCAAGACCAAAATTTTCTCATGAATGTCGTGGAATGCGTGGTCGTGATTCGATACCCATTGCCGAATTCTGAAACCACCGCGATTTAAAAGTTCAATTATTTCGTCGCGTGTTTTTAATATTTCATCGAGTGTATTTGCTTCCGTTAAAAGATCGTCTACATATAAATTACGTTTTAGAATTTTACGGGCAAGGAAAAAGTTTGTTCTTTCATCGTCAGCGAGCTGCTGAATCGCACAAATAGCTAGAAATGGGGCTGATAAAACGCCAAAAGTAACAGTATTTAATTCAAAAACGCGTACACGATCGTCTAAATACCAGAATACGCGTTGATAACGCCGATCGTCTGGGTGCACGAGTATCTGCCAGTACATTTTTTTTATATCAGCAGTCATTACGTATGCGTGCGTACGAAATCTTAGAATTTGTTCGAAAATCGTATTTTGAATGGTAGGGCAGACCATTAGGTTATCATTTAACGAAATGCCCTTGGAAGATTTTGCCGACGCATCGAATACTACGCGAATCTTTGTTGTAGCGCTGTTTGTCTTTATTACTGCATGGTGCGGCAAATAATAACCGTTGTCAGTCTCATCGGTTACCAATGACATGTGGCCAAGAGAAATTTACTCGTTCATGACTCTCGCATATTCTGCTTTGAGTGTCGGATCATGATTTAACTTCTTTTGTAAGCTATAAAATCTACGAAGAGCTTGCGTTCGCGAATCGCCGAGATCTTGATCGAAAACGCGAAAGGGTAAACGAACTATATATCGCCCGGTCGAATCGCGTGTAGTATTTTGTACGAAGTGAGAGTCGCATTCTATTTCTTCTAGAGTTTTTAAGCGTTTAGTTTGATTACTCTTGATGATCTAAAACCTTTTGATTTGCTTTGATAATTCTGTTAAGTGACCATTAATTTTATTTTTCTTCTTGTTAAAAATCGTGTCACCTCCGAGGATCCATCCTAATTGAGTTTTTTTTTAAATCAAATCACATCCATGGCGCGAAAGATTGATTTGTTCGATCGAGAACATGGACATAGTGGCTCCTGAGCCAATAAGTAAGTCTATCGCTCGCGGTACATGAAATTGCGAGCCCGCCAATTTCAAGTTTTTTGGTATAGCGATTGATTCACATGAGAACGGTTCATCGGGAACACGATTGGCGATTTCAGGAACTGTTAAAAATGTGAGCGTTATTTGAAAATTGCTATGCATTGAATAGATTGTTAATTCAATTGTGCTTTTTGTATACGTGTAAATTCCGCCGATCGCGCTGACTGGCATGGAGCAAGGACTCGACGGTAATTTTAACAATCGACTGAATCTTTCTGTTTAAAAATGCGCTGTTGCACAAGTGTCTAGCAAGGCACGGGCCTCTATGAAATTTCTGTCGATGTTTTTTACTCGTATAACAACACTCGTCATTAATCGCGATTGCGTCGAGCACAAGGAAGAAGTGAGCGATACGATTGATTGTCAATCTGATGCGACCTTAGATGCTTCAGGCCTTTCAGCTACTTTGAAAGTGCTTGCGATTGCTTGCTCGTTTTTAAAATGATGGAGGAGGGAGTGATGAAATCGCCCACAATGTCTGCAAGTTGAGGACGAGCAGCTTCTCGCATGAATGCGAAGACGATTTTTGCAATATTTGCTTCCGCGAATTAAATCCCATCGACGCGATATAGACTATTTATTAAATTTTGTGCACTTGTAGAGGGGATGTTGAGCAGCCTTACAATACGTGCAGATAGCTTTCGTTATATTGTTTGTCGTTACTAACGCCCGTGTTACGGGTTCGCGTTTTCGCACTTTTCGTGCGTTTAAATCTTGATCTGCGATTCAACGTTTATGATTCCGTTCTACACTACGATGTGAAACATTCTCATTGACTGTAAGTAAACGGAAGGTCGCTTCGGCAATAAACGTATACACAGTGTGTCCCATGGAAAACGGAACTTTTTCAAAATAAAGACAAAAACTCAATATTCCGGCAAATCTTATTTATTTTATTCAAAATAGTCTCCTTCCGCATCAATACAACGTTTTGCACGATCAATTAACATATCGAATGAGTTTTTGAGATCATTTTTATCCATCGACTTTAGTATGTCGGTCGTCGCTTTTTGGATGGCCTCTACGTCGACATAACGTTTTCCTTTTATAGGCAAGTGCAATTCGGAGAACAAGTAGAAGTCGCACGGAGCAAAATCCGGCGAGTACGGTGAATGGTTGATGGTTAAAATGGAGTTTTTGATCAAAAAATCCGTGATCAAGTTCAATCGATGAGACGAGGCATTATCATGCAACAAACGCCAGCTCCCTTTTCCACGGTATTGTGGCCGCACACGACGAATACGGCTAAGCAAACGCTTTATAACACCAAGATAAAACACAGCAGAAATCGTTTGACCAGGTGGAACGAATTCACGATAAATAATACCCTCCAAATCGTAGAAACAAATCAACATTGTCTTCACTTTTGACTTTTCAAGACGACTTTTTTTCGGATTGGGTTTGGTTGGGTGCTTTCATTTAGCACTTTGACGCTTGGTTTCGGGATCATATTGAAAACACCATGTCTCGACACCAATCACAATTGAATATTTCAAGTTTGGGTCCTTTTTTGACTCTTTAATCAAATCCTTACAATGTTGAATTCGGAGCAATTTTTCGTAGTCGGTCAATTTGTGTGGAACAAAGCGTGCACACACCTTTTGTAGATTCAAATGATCGGTCAAAATGCGATGAATTAAATTTTTGGACATATTCGATTCCATTTCCATGTATCGCAATGAAGATTTTGGCTCATTTTTTATAAATTCACGCACTTTCTCAATGTTACTTTGATTAACCACGGTATTCGAAGGACCTGGATGTTCGTCGTCCTGAATGTCTTCACGACCTTCCTGGAACCGCTTATACCACTCATACACTCTGGTACGGGATAGACAATTATCGCCATAAACTTGTTTTAGCAAATTATGCGTCCTAGTAAAGGATTTACCGAGTTTATAACAGAATTTAATATTTGCTCTTTGTTCGAAGTTCATTTTTCGACCAATGCCACAAACACACTGTCACTTTGACCGTGATATTTTGGTTTCCATTGAACCAAATGTCATGCAATTTTGACAGGATGCCAGTTAACAATGGACCTTTCTATTGCTAACATCCACCAATAGGTGACGCCAATATAAATCGATGTTTTGAAAAAGTTCCATTTTTCATGGGACACACTGTGTATAATTGCTGGAGATTAGGATGAGTATCAAGATCTAATGACTCTTCCTATTTTTGTCGGATTTCTTTGGGTAACGCTCTTTCTATTACGCGCACGATGATATTATGGTCGGGTTGTACGTTAAGCATGTTTAACGTATTTACATGTTGTCGCACCTCCTTGATGATTTTTGATAAATTATTATGGCTAGCATTTGTTTGACGCGGCAAGTCTAAAATTGCATCAATATGTTTTGTCACAAAAATGCGTCTTTTCTCGTAAACGTCAACTAAATTCTGCCAAGCGATCTTGTAATTATCCGCGCTCACGTGGTAAATCGAAATTTTCTTTAAAGCATCGTCCTTTAACGAATCCTTTAGATATAAAAATTTCTCTAAATCTGTAATGTCCGTACGCGCGTCAATCATCGTAAGAAAAGGATTTTTGTACGAAAGCCACTGCTTAAGATTCCCGTTGAATTGTGATAATTACGCAACCGGTAGTTTTAAACGCCGCTATTTTTCGATAAATGTTGCGTTCTCTATGGTTTTATTCATCGCTGACGTTGAAGCGCGTTTATCCCTCATATTTTTGATATTACAGGCGATTTCATAATATTTATCCTGGATTTCATATATTTCATTTAATCTTTCATTTTTCGGTTCTATTATTGCTAGTTAGTCGTGTAATTCTTCGTAAGTTTGAAGCAGTTAAGTAATATGACTCAAACGCATTTCAAGGTTAGGCTTGTCTAATCGATTTTGTAAAAAGCAATTTTGTAACGTCGTAAGTTGTTGTTTTAACGTTGTACGCTTCTGTGTGATAAATTTAATCGGGTTTATAGTGAAATTTATTTATTTATCAGATGTAAGAGTAAAAAGTCAACGAGAGTTTTTTACGCGAATTTAAAAATTAATTAATTTAACGGGCACGAATTTAAACAAACCGTTGTTTTTTTTTTTTTTTCTTTAGCGTAAATTTGTTTTATTACGACGTTATTTTAAACAATTTAAACTAATAATTAAATGAAAACGAATAATTAATAATTTAAGTAAACTTAGCTTGCAATAATCCTCGGAGAGTCCTTCAAAGTGGTTGACAGTTGTCAGGCACCTGTTCTGGAAAGGGCGAACGTCTGCTTGCGTGTGTTTTTCTTCGTAATTAGATTGAGCGTAGCCCTAAGCACAGTGCTTTACGTTGAATCTATTCACGGGTACGGTTTTTTATTGCACTTCCACAAGTGCGAGATGTTTTGCAACGAGCACTTCCACAAGTGCATTAGATTTTTTTTTATAAAATGAGCACTTCCACAAGTGCGTTAGATTTTATAAAATGAGCACTCTCACAAGTGCGTAAGATTTTTTATAAAATAAGCACTTCCACAAGTGCGTTGGATTTTATAAAATGAGCACTTCCACAAGTGCGTTAGATTTTTTATAAAATGAGCATTTCCACAAGTGCGTTAGATTTTTCATAAAATGAGCACATTCACAAGTGCGTTAGATTTTATAAAATGAGCACTTCCATAATTACGTTAGATTTTTTATAAAATGAGCACTTCCACAAGTGCGTAATGTTTTGATGAAATAGAAGCTTGTCACAAGCATGTCGTATTTTATTATTTTATATCACTTTAATTTCCAGCACTAATCACGAATTACAAATTATAATTTAAATCACAAGATATAAAACACGAATTATAGATTAGACCTCACAGGGGGCATCAAAATGTTGTAACGCCACTGGGGATCAGGGTGGCGTACAAATGTAAGTGGAAGCGAGCGGGTTGCTTGCAAGTGCAAGTTAAGAAAACCGATTAACAATAGACACGAAAGACTACGTTTATTTAAACTACAATTATTTAATACAATGAAATGATCGCGTTTTTACGCGAGCCCAAGGCGCCAGCTACACTCGTGTAGCGCGGTTTTTTGTGCGGCAAATAAGTCGCACGGCTAGCTCACGATTAGAGCGGTCGCGGGCATGCAAGATGCGAAAAGACAAAAATGGGGCGTAGCACGCGTCGCGGTCGCACACACACAGCCGGGAAGGATACGGGGACGATTCCTTGCAGGGATGTCTCCTGGTAACAGCTGCTGCACCTGGGTGCACTTACCAGATATTCTTCCACGCTTCGAACTACAATACCGGTTTCTCCGCTCTCGCACGCTCGTTTTAATTTTATCAAAGACGGATACTGAATCGAACGGCTACTACTACTGCTCGCGACTATGGCTGCTGAAAAACCCGAACGGGGTGCAGACTGCTCGCTAATTGTGACTTTTCGCTAAAACGGACCCGAACGGAGTAAACGAGAAGCTCCGGCGTGGCACTTTCGCGAGCGCGGGTTTTGGATCATCGTTCTGCGCCGGCGCAACGTAAGTGTAAGGTACGTTACGCGACGCAGCCGCCGCGCGTGCTTAGCGCTATCGGCAGTTGAAATTACTGCTCGCCAGCAGCACGCATTAAGGTTATGCGCTCGCGAGTGCCAGTGTTGTTGTGTCTTCCCTGGAGCGGCGAGAATCTTCCTCAGATGTCCAGAGAGTCGAGGTAAGTCGACGCGTTCCATAGCTGGTAGATGTTTGACTCATTTGTCTATTTTCTTTTCTTTCAAGGTGCGGCAGTACGGCGGATCAAAAGCTGCGAATCGGCGATGCGCGGTTGAGAAAGCGAAGCAGCGGTGTCGGTGACAGCGATAGCCTGCTCGCAGCAGCAGCGAGGTCACGCTATTAGACCATTCTGGGTATGTAATTATTTGCACTGAAATGCTGTGCTTATGTGTTTTTGCTTGCCTTTTAACCTCCTCTTCCACTTTCCTATGATGTTGTGTAGCAGCTTGTGCTTCTCTTTCAAGGTGCAGCTGCTACTACTATTTTCTTCCTTGTCTAATTGCTGTCTGGGAGGTTGCAGGTACGGGGACCACTACAAGGACAGGAAGGAGCTTGGAAAGGAACCCTGCTGCAGTGTGTGCCAGCACTGCCACGATTAGCCAGGGGCTCCTGAGACTAGCTCTTTGCTAGAGCCTGTGATTGAGCTCAAAGCCCCTGTACTTGGGGCAGGTAAGGTAGGCACAGCCCTGGGTGGCTGTTAGTTAGGCTCCAACGTGGCAGTCCTGCGAGACTCCCAAGATTGAAAAAGGGGGGGGGGGTATTTCAGCTACGAGGAGGCGCACAAGCTATGCTTTGGCCTCCTCATGTGACTGGTACAAAAACACCACATCACAACTCCCCCCCACCAAACTGTGAATATGAGGGAAGTAAAACGACTCCATATTCAATATTTGATCCTAACTGGGATCGAACTTGATTGCATTCGCGTAGCGCTTTCACTTAGCCTAAGGTAAGTGGTCTCACCTGCAACGGTGTAGGTGTGCGGCAAAACGTCGTTGTGCGGACGTCGTCTTTTGCAGCGTGGCTCATCTGCGTCGATGTTCTAGCTAATAAGTACGCGGGGTACGGGTGCACGCGGCATTACTAGGCGAACTCGAATCTGAACGAACAATACTAGTTTGTCGGTTATTTACGCGACTGGCTTGACCCTTGGGCAGAAATACAATAAAAAAAACAAACAAAACTAAAAAAAAACTATTATTGTTACGCAAGTTGTCCTAACGACGCGGTCTCTCATAACCCGCTCCAACATTCAATACCATTTATACCAAAGAAATCAAATACTCAATATTAATATGCATCATCTAAATTAAGAAAGAACATGTAAATAAAATAGGCAATAATTTTAATCATACCGTGCTTACCTGGTGCAGTAGCGGTACTATTTAACAGCCGCAATGCTGTTCGATGAATAAAAATAACGAATTGGTTACCTTGGTGGCCCACTGCCAGTGAGGGGTTCGGGTAAACATGCTAAGTTTACTCGCTGCCTCGTCGGAGAGTGGTACGTAGCAAGATGCGAGTGCGATATGCAGCTGTGGCTCGTAGGTGGCACGAGCGGTTTACGCCAACGCGGGTAATAATAACAAAAAAAAAAAAAAAATTGAAAAGGGTGGGAGCAAAAAAAACATAAGAAAAATAATAAATAAAAATAAATAATAAAAAAATAGCAAAATGAAAAAGAATCATGCTCTGCTGGCTTAAGGTACTCTGCGGCAAACCAAAACAAAAGTAAATTAAAAAAAACAAAACAAATTAATAAAAAAAAAACCAAATTAAAAAAGAAACAAAAAAAACAGAGGAAGCAAGGGAACAAAAAAAAATATAGCATGCAGTATACAGGCGGGATAAGCGGGATAGGCAATAGGGATAATGAAGCACACTAATCTGCTAATATAAACTATGTTAATTATAGAATATACAAAAACTAAACCAAAATAAGCGGCGGCGGTGCTATATAAAACAAAAAAAAACTTTTCAAAACAAAATCAAGGAACAAAAAATAATTCTTAACGGGAACGCGGCGGTACGTAGCGTTTTAAGTCGCTTACGTGGATTTTGGTGCGCTTATTCGAGTTGGCATCTTCGACTAGGTAGACTACCGGTGAGAGTACCTTGACGATGGTCACTGGCCCTACAAATCGCGGTGCCATTTTTGCCATGAATCCTTCTCCGGCAGAGGACAGGTGGTATTGGCGGCAGCACACTAAATCGCCTACCTCGTATTGAACGTCACGTTGACGGCGGTCGTAATGCCTCTACCTAAAATAATAATTGAAATAATAATTTTGCAAAAATTGTTTTTATTGTTATTGCACTTTTTAGAGCAAAAAAAAGTGCAAAAAAATATATTTTTTTTTTGCAAGTCCGCCATTTTGTTAATTTTCAACTTTTCTATGTGATTTTAGTTCAAGATCCAGCAAATGTCTTCTAGTTTATAACAAACTTTGATTTTTTGATTTCAAACAAAAATTGGATGAGTTACTTTGCCGCCCGTGGAGGTGTCTTTTTTTTCGATGACTATTTTTCAATGCATATAACTAATAAACTAATCAGTATTTTTGTTCAAAAAATTTGTAAAAGTAGTTAATAACATACTTAATACACTCTGACAAAAAAGTATCCGGAAATTCTCATTTAAATTGCCCGCGTTGAGTATTTTTAATTATTTGAAGTTTCTGTATGTTGGTAGGACTGTCCGTAATTACTATGCCAAACATGAGAGCGGTCTGTCAACTAGTTTGTTTACGACAGCTGTTGAAACCAGTCGACCTCAGTGGTAGTCTGCGAATGTTACAATGGAAAAAGATATTGAACAAAGAGTTTTTGTCTCAAATTTTGTGCTTTGAACGAAATTTCGTGTGCTGACTCGTTGCGAATGCTGGAAAAGGCTTATGGAGACTCTGTTTTATCGAAAACCCAAGTTTACTAATGGTACAAAGCCTTTAAAAACGGTCGGGAGATCGTCGAAGATTTGCCTCGTTCAGGACAACCGTCGACCTCTTCAACCAACAATAACGTCGAAAAAATCAAGGAAACTGTGCTCGAAAATCGTCATGCCAGTGTTAGAGAGATAGCTCGTAATCTCAACATCTCTCGTGAGACCGCTCGTTTGATTTTGGTGAACCAATTGGGCATGCAGCGCGTCGCCGCTTGGCTCGTTACGTTAGAGCTGAATTTTCTTAAAAAACAGTACCGGAAGCAGGTAGCTGCAGACATGCTGGATCGTGCGAATTCTGATCCCACGTTCATTGGACGGATTATAACGGGTGACAAGACATGGGTCTATGAATACGACACACAAACGAGCCAACAATCATCGAAATAGGTGGGAAAAAATGAGCTGAAACCGAAAAAACCTCGCAAAAGTCGTTCGAAAATCAAGACGATGCTTATTGTTTTCTTCGATATTCGTGGTGTGGTTTATCATAAATTCGTTCCGCAAGGTCAAACGGTCAATAAGGACTTCTATTTAACTGTTTTGAGACGTTTGCGTGAAAATATTTGCCATAAACGGCCGGATTTGTGGCAAAACAGTTCGTGGATTTTGCATGACGATAACGCACCATCTCATCGAGCCAGGATTATTAACAATTTTAAGACCAAACACTCGATAGATACCATCGACCAGCCACCTAATTCGCCTGATCTAGCTCCGCGTGACTTTTTTCTTTTCTCTAGACTGAAATTACCGCTCCGGGGAACCAGATTTGACTCCATAGACGCCATAAAAAAAAATTCGCAGAAGGAGCTGAAGGCCATCCCTGAAAGCGCCTATGAAAAATGTTTCCATGATTGGAAATAACGTTGGCACATGTGTATCGCTTCAAATGGAGCATATTTTGAAAGAGATTCAATAAATATTGAAGAGGTTTAATATTTTTGCGTTTTATTTCAAATTTCCGGATACTTTCTTGTCTGAGTATAAGAACCAAAGAACTTGACTGCTTTATTTACTTCCTTCCATGAGAAAAGAAATCGCGAAAATCACGTAATTTTTGGGTCGCTAGATGAAAACCTCCCCTTTACTAGATCATCTACCGCGGGTAAGCGGGTTACACGTTCAAGCCATCATTCTGCATCGGGTGGCCGTACAGGGGCGGGATGTTTAAGATGTTTGCGGAGAATGATGCAAGGTTGCGAAGTACGGCTGAAATTAAGGAACGCCGGGGAAAATTTGGTTGATGAATGCACTATACTGTTGAGCGCGAAGGCGAATTCATTTAGATGCATATCCCATTCACGGTGGTCTTCGCTGAGAAATCTATTAATCATCGTACGCAAATTCCGATTAACGCGTTCTACGCGGTTGGCCTGCGCATGGTACGGAAGAATGGTGGACTGCGTTACTCCGTACTGCTGCAGCCTCTCGGTTACCGTTTTGTTAGCAAATTCGGTCCCATTGTCCGTCAGCAGGACCTTAGGACAGCCCCATCGGTTTATTATCAAGTCATTGAACGCCTGCATTACACTCTTCGCGTCGGCTTTCCGTAACGCGCGGATTTTGACATACCGCATAAAGAGATCCTTAAACACTATTGCATAGCGGTGCCTTCGTTTCAACGGTGGTTTCGGCCCGATCACGTCCGCGGCAACTATCGTCCACGGTCCATCAATGTATCGCTTCCCCATCAAGCTAGCTAGTGCTTGCTGCGATACCTTGTGCGCTTGGCACTTTTGGCAAGCGCGTACGTAGCGATGTGAGCCGCGCATACGTTTTATCGACACCGAGATGGCCCGCCTGCGATGTATCGTGCGCTTCAAATAATGCTTTAGCGCAGTCGCCCTGTGGTAATACTAGTTTCCACGCGTCGAGATCCGGCACTAACGGGTCAATCAGCTGGCTCGGCTGGTGCACGTATAACAGCTCATTGTCAATACGCCAATCTGGGAAGATGTGCGAACGGGTGTGGACAGCTAGCAAGCGTCATTGATACCATTTGTCGCCCGTGTGCGCGGACGGAGCTACAGCGGCGGCTTCTACTTTATTCTCGAGCGCACAAGAGAGTGCGTCCGGCACTTGATGCAACGCGCCTTTACGATGCACGAATTTGATGGAATATTGCTGCAGCATCGTCTTCCATCGCCCTAAGCGGCCTCAGGGGTCCTTCAAATTATGTAACCACAAGAGGCTATGGTGATTAATGATCACCGTAAACTCCTCCCCTAGGAGGTAACCTTTTAGTCTTTCGACGGACCAGAGCACCGCCAATTATCCTTTTCCGTCACGGAATGGTTGCGCTCGGCTTTAGACAGAACACGGCTTACAAAATAGATCGGGTGCTCGTGTCCATCAACCTCATGCGTTAGAACGCTTGCGATGGCGTTATCACTCGCATCCGTTTGCAACGTAAACGGGCGGGTGAGATCCGGGCGAGCTAGCACAGGCGCTTGCGTCAGAGCTTGCTCCATTTGCACAAAGGCGAGCTGTTGTTCCTTATTCCAATGCTAACGAATGCCTTTCCGCATTAATTGTGTGAGCGGTGCTTTGTATGGTGCCAGATTATCGATGAAGCGCGAATACCATGCTACCATGCCTAAAAATCGCCTCAACTGGCGGATGTTCGTTGGTGCAGGGTACTCAACAGTCGGCTTTATCTTATCGTCGTCAGGCTTCAAACCTTTTGCGCTTACGACGTAGCCTAAGAAGCGGACCTCAGTTCAGCACAACTCAGATTTTTCTCAATTTAGTTGCAAATTGCCTTCTTTAAATGCCGCGAGCACTCGTTCCAGCCACTGCAAGTGCTCTTGGAACGTAGAAGTGACGATAATCACGTCGTCCAAGTAGGGGAAGACGTGCGGTTCCCACTGCGAATTGATGAGGCAGTCCATTATTCGCTGAAACGTTGCGGCGGCGTTCGTTAAGCCGTACGGCATGCGCGTGAATTAGTAGAGTCCGCGTCCAAGGATGCAATAAGCAGTGATTTCTTTGCTTGCGGTCTCAAGCGGGACTTGGTGATACGCCTGACTCAGATCGAGCCTAGAGATGTAGCAAGCCGATCTAAGCTTGTCTAAGATATCGTCCATATTGCAGAGGGGACAAGCGGAGCGTTTAGTGACAGCATTGATGCGCCGGTAGTCAATGCAGAAACGCCACTTTCCATTGGCCTTCGGTGCTATTACCGGACAGCTGCACCACGGGCTGTCGGACAGTTCAATGATCCCTTCGGCAAGCATGCGATCGACCTCATTGTATGCAACTTGCAGCATTTTCGGCGAATATCTGCGCACATGCTGCCAGATCAGCGCAGCTCTTTGCACGTCGATGGTATGCACTGCTAAGTTATTTAATCCTAGCGATGCGGGTGTTGGCGGGATTAAGCGGTCAAGCAGAGCATTTAGCTGCTCCTGCTCGTCGTTGGTTGCCACTACGAGTCCGCCGACGGTTGCGACGGCCGAGAAGGTCACCGGATCGGACCCGTACGGATAAAACTGGTGCACCACGCCCCGTGGAGTCCACCCGATATCCATGCCATAATCGATCTTCAATTTAAACAGCCTCTTAAAGTCGATGCCCAGGATGCAATCGTATTGCAACCCATCTGCCACGAAGAAAGGAAGCGTGCACCTTTCTCCATCGATGGAGACAGTCACATCCAGCACTCCCTGGATTGCCACTGCTTCTACATCTGCTACGTTAATTGTAATACCCGCAGGGCTGAGCTTGTTTTGCAACAACCTGCTCAAACCCTTTACCAGGAACGAATGGACGGCGCCATCGTCCAGTAAGCCTCTGAGCTTCAGACCATTGAGCTCAATATTAAAAAATAGCCGTACCTCGCGGAGGTGTGGTTTACCTTGGATCAGCGACGGCGACGGATCCAATGGTGCTGCAGCTGGAGATTCCATTGCGGCGGAAACCTTAACTGCGTCGCGTGGCAGCGACAGGCGTGGCGGGTCAAGATGAAGCTGCCCGCGGCGTGGAGCTGCTTTTTGGCTGCGCGAGGACCCGCGAGCTCCTAACGAGTCCCCTGCGGTGCGTTTCTCGCCCGTAGAGACGCTCTGCATCGATTGCAGTCCCTGTGCAGTACGTTTTGTTGCCCGCATCCGTAACATTTCGGGGCTTTCGGGCATTCCGCAGCCCAATGCCCTAGCTGGTTACAGCGGCGACACGGCTCTTGCTGCTTACGAGCTTGCGGCGAGTTATCCTGCTGGTTATTAGCGGCATATACTACAGCGCGCGGCGGCGCAGTGCTGTTGTTCGCGTAATAATTAGAATTAAGCTGCTGCTGCGGGGGCACGTCAGCGGGTTGCAGAAGCGGCAATATTTTGGTCTGCGTTCCCGTCGATGACTTGAGGGCTGCTGTGCGCGTAATCGTTAGTGGACGTGGCTTTTTAAGCGGAGTTCGAGCTTGCGACGAAGCCGGAAACTTAAATTGCGACTGCTAATGCGGGAGGCGATCCTCCGAAGCGCCCGCGGCAGCGACAAAGTCTGTGCTGTGATTCGTGTCGTTGATCTCTATTAGGCGCGCCGTTTTTACGGGAGCAGCTTTAGCCGAACGTACCGGATGCAGCGGCACGTACGCATCCTTGGGGAAGAATGAATCCTCGGGTGGAGCGGGAGGACGATAAGCCTTGTCCTGCAACTTTTTTGTCTTGAACTTCTTTCTTAGACGCTGCAGCTCTACAAAATCACGAACGCGGTCGCGCGAAACAGCTTGCCTCTATGCTGGATGAAGGTTGTGGATCGTGCAGTCTAATTACTGGGGCAGTGACATCGGCGGTCGCACTTGGTCGAGCAGATTGCGGAATTTCAGCAGAAACGTAGATATATCTTCCTGCGGACCTTGTGTACACCTGCCGATCTCCTGGCGCAAGTGGTCTTGCAGATTGTCGGCGCAATACTGCAACCGAAACGCGTCGACAAAATCAGCGTAAGTTTCCTAGCGGTTGTGTTCGCGGCGAAACCAATACCATGCCTCTTTATCGAGACCTGCCGGCAAAGCTTTGACAATATCGTCGAGAGTCAAGCAGTCTGTCTCCCGACACTGATCCAGGTTGGTCAGGAATCCCTTGGGGTCTTGCTTCTGCCTCCCCTTGAAAGAAATGCGCCACTTCTCTAGTATTTCGCACATTTGCTTTTCGCGACGAAACGTGGAATTGTCAAACATAAATTGCATGGCGTTAGTTTGCGCGTTCGGAGGTGCTGAAGCTTCCAGCGGAGGTCTTAGAGGTGCGTAGTACCACTCCGCTCTGTGCGGCTGCTGCGGGTGGAACTCTGTGGGACGCGGAGGCGGCGGCGGTGCCAACCGATTTGATCGTCGAACCTCCGGTGATTGTGGGTGCGGTGCGTAAGCCTCTTTGTCAGGAAACACCTCATGATTCATGGTGTCACGCCGAGGGGCGGGTGGCAACGGCTGCGCAGCTAACTCGCCGAACCGGGAGGTTGTGTGCGCTGCTTCGAAGTACTGTGCTTCGTGCCTTCACCGCTCTAGCGGAACGTCCGCTGCTGTCTCCGGACACATTGCAGCGGCCCGTCGTTTGTCCGCTGGCCTCTGACTCTCCAACACGTATCGTACGTCCAGAACGGGTCGAATTCTTTAAGAGCAGCCGTAGGGCCTACCGTGGATGGTACGTGGTAGCTGGTGGCTCCTCCATGGAACGTACGGTCTATGGGGTCCGTAGATTTCATCGGCGAGTCCCTGCCGAGCCGGCCAACCATCTGATGTAGCCGCGTGGACTGCGCACGGGGCGGCGGAGGGGTCTCCATCGCACGAGCTCTCTCCGGCTCGGTGTCGACTATGCGCACTTGCGGTGCTCGGGTATCAGGCTCGCCCTGCGGCGTCCGTGCCGCTTCCGACGATGTGCTATCCCATGCGCGTGGCCAGCTGCGAGAAAACCGAAACATTAAGCGCTTGCGGATGCGCAGGAGAATCGAAGTTTGGACTTGAACTGCGCGGTATAATTGGTTCCGCGTCAAGCGGCGGAAGACGGCTGTGAGTCGCGCGCTCATTCTGCGCGAGGTTCCATGGAGCGGCATCGGCTCCTAGCAGACGACGGAGCTAATACCTCTCCAGCTGCTCTTGCACTACGTATGTATCGCAATCGATGTTGAGTTCGCTTCGTTGTGCGTTTTCGACTACGCGTCCGTCGGTTGCGGTATAAAGAGCATACCGAATGGAGCTCCTGAGAATCTCAGGCTCCAGCAAAATCATATCACGGTTGACTGCGCGATCCGACTCCATTCTGTGACAATAATAATAAAAAATTCTAAACCACGAAAAAAACAGAAAACTTGCAACGACGAGAGCGACGACGTACAATAACGACACTCAACGTTACGGGAAACAAGCAAAATATAACGCTTAGTATAGTCAGCTCAACGCAAATTCCAAAACTGGGACCAATAGCTCGAGTACGTACTCAGTTAGCTCTGCTGAGAGAGTTGGCTTCCACCTAAACAGCTGCTGCTCCGCAAAACGCAAAAAAAAAATGAACGCCAATACAAAATCAGCTCGAGCACACTAGCTCGCAAATCGTTGCCAAAATTTACGTTGTACTGCTTTCTGACCACTACGGCCAAATCAAGTAACTCCAGCGAAGCTAAAAACTAAAAAAGAAAACTAATAACTCGCTCGCGTGCGTCGGCGCGGGATGCGTAATGCAACGTGCTTAATCCAGTAAATGCGCTATAGGATGGTGTCAGGCGGAAAAAGGTTAGGCTAGCGGAAGACAGTCGTGGTCCGCGACAAGCTATGCAAAAACAAACAGGGGAAAGTAGCGGGGAAATGCGCGCGAAGCGAAGTCCGGGTGCAGAAAAATGGCCACTGAGTAAGCAAGCAGTGCTATAACCGAAAGTAGTTCCGAAGGATACAAAAAAAAATAGATTTTCGCCATAATATTAAAAATATATATACACAGTGTGTCCCATGGAAAACGGAACTTTTTCAAAATAAAGACAAAAACTCAATATTCCGGCAAATCTCATTTATTTTATTCAAAATAGTCTCCTTCCGCATCAATACAACGTTTTGCACGATCAATTAACATATCGAATGAGTTTTTGAGATCATTTTTATCCATCGACTTTAGTATGTCGGTCGTCGCTTTTTGGATGGCCTCTACATCAACATAACGTTTTCCTTTTATAGGCAAGTGCAATTTGGAGAACAAGTAGAAGTCGCACGGAGCAAAATCCGGCGAGTACGGTGAATGGTTGATGGTTAAAATGGAGTTTTTGATCAAAAAATCCGTGATCAAGTTCAATCGATGAGACGGGGCATTATCATGCAACAAACGCCAGCGTCCTTTTTCACGGTATTGTGGCCGCACACGACGAATACGGCTCAGCAAACGCTTTATAACACCAAGATAAAACACGGCAGAAATCGTTTGACCAGGTGGAACGAATTAACGATGAATAATACCCTCCAAATCATAGAAACAAATCAACATTGTCTTCACTTTTGACTTTTCAAGACGACTTTTTTTCGGATTGGGTTTGGTTGGGTGCTTCCATTTAGCACTTTGACGCTTGGTTTCGGGATCATATTGAAAACACTATGTCTCGTCACCAGTCACAATTAAATATTTCTAGTTTGGGTCCTTTTTTGACTCTTTAATCAAATCCTTACAATGTTGAATTTCGAGCAATTTTTCGTAGTCGGTCAATTTGTGTGGAACAAAGCGTGCACACACCTATTGTAGATTCAAATGATCGGTCAAAATGCGATGAATTAAATTTTTGGACATATTCAATTCCATTTCCATGTATCGCAATGAAGATTTTGGCTCATTTTTTATAAATTCACGCACTTTCTCAATGTTACTTTGAGTAACCACGGTATTCGAGGGACCTGGATGTTCGTCGTCCTGAATGTCTTCACGACCTTCCTGGAACCGCTTATACCACTCATACACTCTGGTACGGGATAGACAATTATCGCCATAAACTTGTTTCAGCAAATTATGCGTCTCAGTAAAGGATTTACCGAGTTTAAAACAGAACTTAATATTTGCTCTTTGTTCGAAGTTCATTTTTCGACCGATGCCACAAACACACTGTCACTTCGATCGCGATATTTTGGTTTCCATTGAACCAAATTTCATACAATTTTGACAAGATGCCAGTTAAGAATGGAGCTTTCCATTGCTAACATCCACCAATAGGTGGTGCCAATATAAATCAATGTTTTGAAAAAGTTCCGTTTTCCATGGGACACACTGTGTATAAATCAGATATTATTCAAATTAACAACATGCAACATGATCATAAATACAATCAAATATCCGCTACTGCCATTTGCAGCTCGGTGCGGGGCCAGCGTGCAAAAAAAAAAAGAAATAAAAACATCACAAAATAATTTTATGAGTGGTGTCAGAATAAGCAGCGGGATATTCGTCGCTTCGCAAGACGATGTAGCGGTGACGGCGCAGTCTGCCAGGAGCAAAAACACAGACAAAAAAAAATAATTCCTCGAGAATACGGAAAACTATAAAAAAAAAGTAGTAAATGAGAAAAAAAAAGAAAAAAAAATTAATACTCAAATGATTTATTTAATTAGAAAAAATTGATAAAAAAATTATTTTAATAAAAAAAAAAATTAATCAAAAAAAATTATTAATAAAAAACAAAAAATTTTATTATCTTCGATTTACTAAAGAAAACAAGAAAACCAAAAAAAGAAAATATTGAAATTACCAAAAAAGAAAAGAAAAAACGAAAAAAACGATTATCTTAACCGCTCCGAAGCGCCAATCGAATATACGACGTAACTTGCATCCTGCTAATCTCCGTAGTTGAGATGCACGTCCGTTGATACGCATTCAAGTGCGGCGCTACACTCGCAGCTATCAAGCTGACGTCACAGCTCCACGACAGATAAGCACTCACTCTAACACACGCGGTGGGGATAATAGCGGCAGTACGCAAGCAATTACACAAAAAATTTCAATTTAAATCAATAGCATGCAAGATAATTTTTTTTATTAGATATCTAAAAAAATTTTACCGGTAGGCAGCAAGCCAAGCGCAGCGAAAACAACGAAAAATAGAAAAAAAATAAAATAAATTAAATTATTTATCAAAGCAAATTGTCGATTTTATTATATAGTAAAAAAAATTATTATGAAAAAAAAAATTGAAATATTCAAATAATATCTAATTGAATTGTACGAAAGAAAAAACAAGTTAAGATTTTACTTGACTTTCGCAAACGTTCTTCAAAACAATTTGTTTTGAAATTATCGCGAGTAGTCTCGATCTTACCGCTGAATGCGCACACTTGAAAAAGCTTACCGACCTCCGACGTGGCGTATGCGAGCGCCAGCGTTACTGCGCGGCTTCCTCGCGTGGTCGATCAAGATGGCCGCCCACTGGCTTCCTTCCCTCCTCGTCCTCGTCCGGCCGCGTGTGCTTTTACGACGCGCGATTAATGGCGGTGGTATTCGCTTACGACTGCGACTACCATACATGCACTTCACACCTCACACTTCACTGTCTCTGCTTTTATTACACACAATTTCGCTGTCCTCACACATACACACGATTGCGCGATCCCGAAAATTTTTTACAAATCAGCGTGATTTGTGTCGGCCCCACGTTGTCGGCGTCAATTTTTAACGTCACTGGGGATCAGGGTGGCGTACAAATGTAAGTGGAAGCGGGTGGGTTGCTTGCTAGTGCAAGTTAAAACAACCAATTGACAATAGACACGATCGACTACGTTTATTTAAACTACAATTATTTAATACAATGAAATGATCGCGTTTTTACGCGAGCCCAGGGCGCCAGCTACACTCGTGGAGAGCAGTTTCTTGCGCGGCAAATACGTTGCACGGCTAGCTCACGATTAGAGTGGTCGCGGGCATGCAAGACGCGAAAAAACAAAAATGGCGTGTAGCACACGTCGCGGTCGCACACACACAGCCGTAAAGGATACGGGGACGATTCATTGCAGAAATGCCTCCTGGTAACAGCTGCTGCACCTGGGTGCACTTACCAGATATTCTTCCACGCTTGGAACTACAATACCGGTTTCTCCGCTCTTGCACACTTGTTTTAATTTTATCAAAGACGGATACTGAATCGAACGGCTACTACTACTGCTCGCGACTATAGTTGCTGAAAAACCCGAACGCTCTGTCGACTGCTCGCTAATTGTGACTTTTCGCTAAAACGGACCCAAACGGAGTAAACGAGAACTCCGGCGTGGCACTTTCGCGAGCGCAGGTTTTAGATCATCGTTCTGCGCCGGCGCAACGTACGTGTAAAGTACGTTACGCGACGCAGCCGCCACGCGCGCTCAGCGCTATCAGCAGTTAAAATTACTGCTCGCCAGCAGCGCGCGTTGAGGCTGTCCGCTCGCGAGTGCCACTGTTGTTGTGTCTTCCCTGGAGCGGCGAGAATCTTTCATAGATGTCCAGAGAGTCCAGGTAAGTCGACGCGTTCCATACGGCGGATCAAAAGCTGCGGATCGGACGATAAGCGGTCGAGAAAGCGAAGCAGCGGTGTCGATGACAGCGATAGCCTGCTCGCAGTGGCAGCGAGGCCACGCTATTAGACCATTCCAGGTACGTAATTACTTGCACTGAAATGCTGTACTTATGTGTTTTGGCTTGCCTTCTAACCTCCTCTTCCACTTTTCTATGATGTTGTGTGGCAGCTTGTACTTCTCTTCCAAAGTGCAGCTGCCACTACTATTTTCTTCCTTGTCTAATTGCTGTCTGGAAGGTTGCAGGTACGGGGACCACTACAAGGACAGAAAGGAGCTTGGAAAGGAACCCTGCTGCAGTGTGTGCGAGCACTGCCACGACTAGCCAGGGGCTCCTGAGACTAGCTCCTCGCTAGAGCCTGTGATTGAGCTCAAAGCCCCTGTACTTGGGGCAGGTAAGGTAGGCACAGCCCCGCGTGGCTGTTAGTTAGGCTCCAGAGTGGCAGTCCTGCGAGACTGCCGAGATTGTAAAAAGGGGGAGGGTCATTTCAGCTACGAGGAGGCGCACAAGCTATGCTTTGGCCTCCTCATATGACTGGTGCAAAAACACCTCGTCACAATGTGTATGATCGAAACCTGCTTTAACATGGAGAAGATCCCGTGGTTAGGTAAAAAATAAGTAGACACTGAATTTAGGTTAAAAATATAGATTCAATTTATTGAACTGATTTTAAATTTTATTGGGAAAAAGCTCGAAGGCATAAAAAACCCTTGAAATTTGCGTTATTTGTATAAAAAGTGATTTAATGTTTTAAAGTGTGATCAATGTAGTATAGTATGTGAATTATGAATTTGGAGCTCGCGTAAATGCAAAGAATGTGATCGTGACTGGTCAACTCTACAACGTAGACTGACCTTTCTTACATTGTCAGTCAAATCATTACTTCAGAAAAGGATGGTAGGGGTAAAGAACAGTAATGCTTTTGTTCTAGTAAAAACTAGAGCCGCATCTGTTTTGCATATGCCTGAAAATACCGAGAAGATAGCAGGACTGTAATTCTGCAAAAGAATTTCGTTTCTCAAAAGAATGAAAGAAAGTTGAAGTGTGGTGTACGCGACAAACGAAATAATATATTATAATGCAAGAATTTTCGAGAAGTTTTATTTTCCGAATATTTATTTTTGGTTTTTCCTATGAAGTTAAATGAATACGTGTACAATATGGATTTTACCGTTATATTTTATACTTTGCATACTTTGAAAAAAAATAGGGTTTATGCATTCATGTTAAAAGAAAAGTAAGAATTCTAACGACTGTACAATAGATATAAATTAAAACCAGATAGTTTATAACTAATAATTTACATAAGTTTATTTTTGTTAAAAAAAATGCAATAATTGCTATTTATATTTGATAAATATGTATTTTTTCAAATAATTACTTTATATTTTTTAATAAAATAATCATTCTTGTAAATAGTATATATGGTAATATGAAAAAGAACTGTTTACTTTACCAAAAATTCTTTGTGTTTATTGCAAGAAAATAGGAGGACCAATGCCCTAAACTTTCTATTGTTAGTGTAGCAACAACAGGCGAAGGGGACCAGTGCTATGCGAGTGTATTGCAAGCAGAATAATATCTCGTATTCGAATTTTTCGCATAATTATGGGAATAATCATCAATCTTCTGGTTTTGTGCCACGTCGTAAAATTTTACATACTTGATATATTTTGGGAGCAGCCAAACAGAAGATCATTGAAAAAAGCACCCATTGAGAAATTTTCTTTCAAGCGTTTGCGAGGCTTTACAAATTAAAATTGACGCAATCTCAAACATCCAAAGAATTACTACAACGACCCCTTTCAATATGATCAAAGAGGACAAGATAGACATCGTCCAAGTTACGAGCATCGATAAACAGCCGCTAGTAGCTCTCGAAGTATTAATTGTTTCTACTCCAGAATACATCTTATGTTTTTTTATAACGTACTCTCAATAGAAGTCTGTCATTATATTGATGTCTTCCCTGTAACTATGTTTCATTTCTTTTATATCCTGATGTAACCTTTCTCTTTGTTCGTCGCTTTAAAAGGTTTTTCAGCAAGCAGAAGAAATCAGAAACTAGAAAGTGCAGTTTGAAATTCATTAAACAACCTAAATTTTTTAAACCATCTAAAATATCGTCAATAAAATACTCATAATTTAAACTTCTCTGATTTTCCGAAAAATTTTCTTCTTTCGATATTAATCTGCTAAGTATCCAAAACACTTGCCTTACCTATTTAGAGCTTTGACGAATTGGTTCGTAAATTCAAGTTTAATACGGAAGAGTGGAAAGTTAAAATCTTCAAATCATCACCAATTCTCCACTGATGATCTACTTATATGATTCCGTTCAGTACTTTCAGTACTTTAGTTTGTCTTTGAATTCTTATATTTTTCTTTCAATTTCTTAGAATGTGCAACCGACATCATGGAAGACGTATTATACGATTTAACCCTTTGAAGCATAAATTTTTGTAAATGATCTTATGATTCTTAAAATTCTTACTCAGAGGTTTTTGGGATCACTGATTATGAATCTGCTATCAGGTTTACGAAATTCAAGATGGTGGGATTTGAATTTAATTTAGCAGCAACCAAAATTTGAATCTTCAAAAACATCCATAAAAATTTTTACTCAGTTCTTTTCAGAATTACTGTGTAACGTCGGTGCATGACCTCCGTTTTTTTTTATTTTGTCAGCCGAAAAGTTCTTTACTGTCTTCCCTACCACGATAAAGCCCCCTCCACAATCTACTCGACGCACTCCCCACTGACGTAAACCATTGGGAAACTCAACCAAAGCTAAACCGAGAGTTGAATAGCCGCTCTCGTTAAACTCAGTTTTACTATGATGCAATTTTTACAAACAATCGCACACATGCCATCATAAAATAAAATTCTTCCTTCTAAGTGAGAAAATAACTAGATCGCTAAGTCGGTCAATACAAATTTCATTGACATTCGACATACAAATTCTTGCAAGGTAGTCTTTCTTATAGCGTAATTTGGAACATCGCGCAATAATCTGGAATGTCCTGAATTCTTGTATTATACTCCAAATGACTTTTTTTAAAATTAATAAATTATTTATTAAATAAAAATTTTTTAATAAGTAATTAATTAATCAAACAAATTGGAATAAATAATTAATTTAAATTAACTGCAATAGGCCAACGTTCAACTGTTATTAATTCCTCTAGTTTAATTTTTACAGTCTGTCAAGTAAGAGCGTGGTCGTGTCAATTTAGAAAAAAAATTTATTTAATGAAACTTTTATATCTATATACACATTGTACACATTACAAACAATGATGCAATTCGGTCAATAATGTGTCCAGTCACCACCGGCGTCTATAATTGCCTGGCATCTCCGAGGCATGCTTTCTACTAATTTGACGGCGTATTCTAGTGGCAAGGATCTCCAGATCCGACGAATTTCGTAAGACAACAGCTTCAAAGTGTATGTGCGTCTTCCACGAAGCTTCCGTTAAATATATGCCTACACATTTACAATAGGGTTTGCATCGGGCGACTGCGACGGCCAATCCAATGTAACGATGCCAGATTGAGTCTTCCACTGAGTACAGAGCTTGCTGCGGTGTTTAGGATCGTTGTCCTCCTGCAGAATCCAATCTTCATTTTTTGTGATAAACCATCGTTTGGCACATGGCAGTAAAGCCTTTTTGTAGATTTTTATCATTTTCTCGGCATTTAGGTTGTCAGTAAAGAGGTGCAAAGTGCCGAATCCCTGCTTTAAGAAGCAGCCCCAAAGATGCACCTTTATTCCATGTTTTACGGTCCGCTGAACAAGCCTAGTGGTGAAAGTTGACCAGGCTCGCGTGAGGACAGAACTTGTCCATATAGAACATTCATTAGTAAAAATGACATTTTCAAAATCTCTATCAATATTCTCATGCGCCCAAGCGAGTCGCTTTGTCACATGTTTTTCAGTCAACAGAGGCTTCTTCATTGTGTTGCGCCATTTCAGATGATGAGTACGAAGATGGGTTTGGATAGTTTCGTAGGATATATCTTAATCTTTTGCCATTAATTTTGCTTGTCCTTGCCGCAGTGTTAAAGCAGGATTCCGCGAAAACAGATTCACTATTCTTTTTTCATCTTTTTTGTTCACTTTTTCTATCGAGCCACGTTCTGGTAAATCATCGACATTTTTAGCCACTTTATATCGCTGTATCTACTTCTTTACAAATGCCTTCGACTTTCTCATATATTTAGCAGCCGCTGATTGCGACATTTTGGGACCTTTCGGTAGGATGCAAAGGAACACAGCCTCGTAGCGCGACGCGTACTTAGCACTCATGGCGTTTAACGTGATTCTCTTTCAAAAGATCAACGACAACTGAATCTTTGTTAACAATGCATTAAAGACAAAGCTTTCTTCTATCGGCTCGCGAAGGAATTAAAGCGAAATCTTTTATTACCTGTCGGTGAAGTTGACCACGCTCTTACTTGACACACTGTAATTTAAGCGACAATTCAACGATCCTTATTATTAGTATTTCACTATTTGATAGAATAAAGAAATAGTCCGCGACCAGCTACATTATTTTATTTTTATAAGCAAAATCGTACAAAAAAGAAATTGCATTAATAATTACATTTTGTAATCAAAATGATTATTAATAGTGGAAATTTCAATATAAATTCACAATCATACTAGCAAATATTTACTTGATAACTTTCTGAAAATAAAGATAATCAAACAAGTACTCCTCCAACAGTCCTTAACAAATAGTTAGAAATTAATTGAAAATGATTATTTAGGCTATTATCTTATTTTTATTTCCTTCTCGCTAACCTAAGGATATCATTCGTATCCATAGTAGCAATCCTTTTTTTATTATTCAAGTAATCAGTTTTTCTTTAAAAATCACCATTAAAATTAATCACTCAAAATGCGACAAAACAACTTCGTTCTTTTTATAAAATGCGTTGAATTTTAAATAGAACATGATTGTACAATTAACATAATTTTATTGTAAATAGTAAATAATAAAGCTATGTAAAAATTCCACAAAAATGGATCATCTCTCTTTCTCTCTAATTCTCACCCTCTCTTACTCTCTGACCAAGAAGCCCACCAGGAAAAGAGGGCTCGAAAAACTTGGCCTCTCCCCGAATTTCCCGGCCAAAGAAGGAATTTGCTGAGTAGCTTCTCTAACGCATTTAAATACGGCACAAAATTATCACCAAGCAGCAGACCTCAGGCAGCACTTGAGGGAAACATTACTATGCATCATTTACACGAGCAGACCTCAGGCAGCACTCGAGGAAACAAGTTACATTACTAAGGAACAAGTTACATTACTAAGGAACAAGTTACATTACTAAGGAACAAGTTACGCTGCTACGCAAGATATTTCTAAGGAAACACTGAAGGAAGCAAGAAAGAGAGACAGAGAGGAAAGATTTTTCTTTTTTCCACCTACTTCACACTCAATACAGAGTAAGTTTTTCCAAAATTTTATATTTTTCTTTTCTACTTCCAAAGAGATAGTATTAGACAGAATTGGCTAAATATCTTTATCCTCGAAACACTTAGTAGGTCCTTTTCCAGGGCAGCATATAGACCAACGTCGGCCTCTGCTGTTGTCAATTCCCTATATTCATGACTTTTTCCTAAAAATCTCGCAAATTTAATTCCTCCCCCGTCCCGAGCCCATAAGTTTCAGTACTTAGGCTTATAAAGGCGAAAAACAGTCTGTGTTATTTTTCACGCAATTGAAACGACACCAGCAGGTAAACTAACGACAAAAGTAGAGTTAAAAATCTTGTTAAAGTCTCATCGAATTTAATTCACGTATTGATATTGGCCATAATCAAATACACCATTTTGAATTAGATAAATTTGACATCGAATTCGTAATCAGCGACCCCAAAACATCAATTTCACTAAATTCTATATTATTTCCTTGAATAGATTCTTAAAAAATGAATTTTTACGAATAAAATGTGATTTTTTTAGTTTGTTTCATTTATAAATTTTATTTTATAAGCAATTATGGCAATTAGATTATATTTTTTCATTATTAAACTTAGTGAGAAGTACAAACAATCGAATTGAAAAAGGTTAAAAAGGAAATAAATTGAAATAAAGAAGTAGTAATATGTATTTCCACTATTCTTCAAAGGGTGAAAAAAATCAGGAGGTGATGGAACCATTCTGACAACCAATTTGATTACAGCGATCAAAAATACACGAAAATATATGACTCTAGTACAAAGTAAACGCCACATTTTTTTTTTTTTTTTTATGCTTGTGTAATTTTATGATTTTTTTGTGGCTTAAGAAAATTAAAAAGACAATAAGTCAAATTTGGCAACAAATATAAATTTGCGGAATTGGCAACAAAATATTTATAAAAATATGATTGTTTGCAAAAAAATGTTTTACTTTACTGGATTTTTTTTCAATGGCATCTTAACTATAAAACAGGTTGATTTTTGCAATTTAATAATAAAAATAAGTAATGGACTAATTATAAACGAAAACGATAAGCGAATAATGCACGAGAGAGCAGCAGATAGTCCAGAGACGCAGGCTTTAGTAGGGGTGTAGGGGGTCTAGAGGGATGAAATCTACAAAAAAATACCCATGAAAATAAATAAAATTTTGCGAACTTAGAATAGTAAGTAATATACGTAACTTAGGAACGCGTATACCAAAAATTTATACTATATAGTTTTAACCTTTTCGGTCAATCAAAAAATGTTTTTTCCAACGCAAAAAATAAAGAAAGTGGGTTGTTATTAAAAAAAGATATGCACAAGTGCACTGCAAATCTTAAACAGGGAGCGCAGGTAAGAATTCAGCAGATATAGAAGCAGTTTGTTTCTTTTTAAATTTATAATTTCGTTTAGATAACATTTCACGAATTATTAATATTTGGTACTATTATAATACTTCACGTATTTTAAAAAAATAATTTTAAACTAATCTTTTTAGAGTAAAGTTAATATTTACGAATGTATATTATATTTTTAAATTGTGACAGGTGGCTCATAGAGGTTAGGCCACCTACCTTATGCGGCAAGACAGAGTTCGCGGCGTAACTAACCGCAGCGCCATCGATCAAGGAATCAATAGCGCTACGCGGGAAAAAGCGCGAGAGTCCGCGGCGTGCCGAAACGTGGCGCCATCGATCAAGCAATCGATGGTGCTACGCGGGAAAAAGAATAGGCGCAAGAGAGGAAGGAGGAGCCATCCCCTCGATCGTTCTTCTCGTTCGCGCCGCTTTCCCGTGCCGCACGCGTTTTCGTCAAGCTTAAATTTTTCTCGCTGTTAGAAGATTTCCTAGAGTTTTCCACCGTTTTTCAAGCAACAGACTAAAAAAGGACGAGTAGTAGCTCAGCGTAATAGTAAGTGGCCACTTAGTAATTATTAGTCCGCGAGAATTTATAATTTACCGCAATCGATTTCATACCCGCGCGAGACCGCGTTATATTAATTCTTATAGGTCGTGCGAATGCGATTGAGAGAACGGATCTCTGTCGCACGACCATAGGATAGTTGTACGAGTGAGAGAAAGCCACTCTCACCCGTACAAGCATAAAGCACGCAGTTGAGCGAAAGGACCGAGCTCTTTCGCTCAACCATAGACTGTGTAGACGAGTGAGAGACCCGCTCTCACTCGTCCAGTCATAGACTACCTCGGCATAGAGGAAGAACTGCTCTCTCTCTCTACTAGTATACCCGACGATCCTAGACTACACGCGTGTGTGTAGCCGCGCGAGTCGAAGAGTGTGCGTATGCGCAGTGCGCGCCTCGCGAATTAGTATTGCGCGTTTGGCAATACTAATTGCTCTTCGCTCCAGGAGGGACCTTTACGTGATAATTATTATATTTTGTATTATTTTATTCAAATTTAGCAATAAATAAGTTTTTTGAGCACTTAACAGGTGCGTTTTTATTTAGTTGCTTCCCTACCGCTTCCCTGTCCCGAATACCGCCGCCTCCGCGGGTGTGCCAACCGGTTGTTGGCACACATCCTGAGCAGCCAAGCCCGGTGGGAGCAACGCCGGCAGTGGAGCCTTAGGCAAGGCCCCTCACACGTACTTATAGCAGGATCTGAGGAAGATCCTGCGTTGCTAACGGGTCGGCATTGCAAGCGGGTGTCATAGCACCGGCGGCTAACGTCCGCTGACACTCGCGGCCGCATCGGTGGATCCAGCGGCCTGCCAGGCCCAATCCGGGGCCTGACGACATTGCGTACGTGCGAGAGAGAATCTCGCACGTACTTCCCCAATTATACCTGTTACAAAATATAAAATACATGTAATAGATAAGTTAATTTAAGCATTTAAATTATAAGAATCTATGCTATTATTATGTTATAAATAATTTATCTCTAATTTTGATATTAATTGAATTAAAATTAAGCTTATGATTGTATATGTACCATACATAATTTTAACATTTATCTAATTAAATTAATTTTAAATAGCGTTTTAACTACTAATTTTATAATTATTCTGACATTTTCAACATTATTATTAATTTTTATGCTTTTAATATAATTTTAAGAATAATTTTGAGAAAAAAATGCTTTGCATTTTGAATTTATGAAGGAAAAACGCATGAATGGAAGGAAGATCCTAGTATAGTTTCTTTTTCTACCCTACATCATGCTTTATCTTAATTACGATACGAGGTCGAGTTTTTTCCCGCGTGGCACAATAGTAATATTTCAATTAAAGGCTACAAGTAGGGAGAAAAATAACTTTTTACTCGTCGTCTTTTGTCTCCTTCTTTTATCTCGTATCTACATTTAACATGTGGACTTTGCCTTATAACTAACATTCAGCTATGTCTCTGCAAATTCTTTGTTATGTGACGTGTAAGCATCTATTACATTCCCTAATCCCTGTTGGATCCAGATTTAGAAAACTTACTTTTTTTGTAATGTTATGTAATTCCTTTTTTTACCGTATTTTACGACAGCTAAATTTTTTTTTATATTGCTATCTTCAGAGGTTTAGTACTCAACTAAGTGAGATGAGTATAAGGAAGAAAAAATTCCAAATATTGGCACATACTGATGCACACCTGCACGTCATCGACCGATGAGCCGCGTTTATGATTGACAGCGTTTAGTTTAAGATAGACTTTTTTTACATATTATAGTTTTTTTTGAAACTCGATCAAGAATAAAATAGCGAAGTAAAAATCAAATTGTAATGTAATAATGCTCCGGTTTTCTCCTTAACGTCATAATACATATACGAGGTCTGTCCAAAAAGTATCTGACCTACCGTTATATCTCCGCGCTTGCTTTATTTTTCGTCATCGGGCGAGTAGCATCCTTCAAAATAGTCCCCATTTGATTGAATAACGCACTTTCAGCGGTGTTTTCACTTTTCAAAGCCATTCTGGAAGTCAGTTTTTAGAATAACCATAAGTGTTCTCATTGCATTATGTTTAACCGTCTTTTCGTCGTCAAACGGGTGTCCTTTGAGCGGTTTTTACAAATTCGGGAACATCAAAAGTGACAAGGGGTTGTTTCGGGACTGTACGGAGGTTGGCAAAGAAGTGTGATATTGTATTTTGTTAACTGCTGCACAAGATTCAATGAGTGCGCTGGCGTAATACGTTATGGAGAAGCGAGTCACCGTTTGACCAAAAATGCGGTCGCTTTCTCCTCGTCGCATCACGCAATCGTTTCAGAATTTCAACGTAATATTCCTCATTAATCGTTTGACTTATCGGCGCATATTCGTGAAGCACAACACCTTCATAATCAAAAAAAAAAAACAACCAGCAATGACTTGATATTGCTCCGACTTTGACGTGCTTGTTTCGGCCGTAATTCATACAAGTGCTTCCACTATGAAGTTGTGTTTTGCCCATACACTCATCGCCAAAAGCCTTCTGCAGTGATTAAATAGTTTCCGAACTAGTTTTCCTGAGTTTGAAGCAAAATTTAATGCGAATTCGTTGGTCTGATCTTTCAGTTATTTTTAACAATAGCAAAATCCGTTAATCGCAAAAAAGGTTTGTAAACAAATACACACTGCGCATAAACTGTACGTCCTGCAGGTATTGGCAAGCAACCGATAAGTTTATGACGCTTTACTGTGCCCCACAGAGAACCCTCAAACACTTTGACGCGAAGATATTAAAATGGATCGGATACTTTCCGGACAGACCTCGTATATATATAAGATGCTTTAATCTTTTATTGATAATAATAAACTAAATTAGTTTCTTTGTAACATAAAGGTTTTATTACTATTTAATTCATCTACGAGCTATTTACAGTATTTACAAAATTACCTGTAACATAAAGAAACGACAATTAAAGTTTATTACAATCACTTTTAATTCGCTCACTTAACGCTGTTAATCAAATCTATCTATTCATGAGTTGTATTATTTATCTTTATTATTTATCTTTTCTTCAGAACTGTCCTTCCTTCCTTCAATCTATTTTTCTAACCTCTTCACTCTCTCTAAAAATCTGCTAATCATTTTATCTAAGTTTCCATGTAGTCGGCGTTAATTGAAGGAGGCGTGCGTATTGTGTGAAACGCGGCGAATTCAAATGAAGAAAGTCTATTTTCTTTATATATATATATATGTCACATAGCAAGCTCAACCGTCTACGTGCAAGAGACAGGCAAAACCCTGGTTCCGTTTAATTACTTCAATAGTGTCTGGCGATTCTCGAGTTCCACCTTGAATAATCTTAGGATTCGTGGATCGCAGCGTGAAATAAAGATTGCGAATATAAAGAAATATAAAAATTGGGAAAATAATCTAAAGACAAAAAGGTATAAGTTGTAACGCCACTGGGGATCAGGGTGGCGTACAAATGGAAAAAAGGGGGGGGGAGCGGGGAAGCGGTTTGCTTGCTTACCGGTAAAATACTTATTTAAAAACTTAATACACGCGGACACTTACGTTTATTTAACAATGATTAAATTAATACAATTCTTTATCGCGTTTTTACGCGAGCCCAGGGCGCCAGCTACAATCGTGTAGCGCGGTTTCTTGCGCGGCAAATAATCTGCGTGGCTAACCCACGGTTAGAGCGGTCGCGGGCATACAGTATACGACAATGCCGAAAATGGCGCGTAACACGCGACGCGGTCGCACACACGCAGTCGGGAAGGATACGGGGACGATTCGGGGAAGCTGTGCCTCCTGGCAGCTGCCACTGCACCTTGGCACTCACCAGATACTCTAACACGCTCACGGTTACTCTCCGGACGCTCGCTCGCTCGTTTCCACGAGTTACTCGTTCGCGACGACTGGCCTCGGAGTTTTTGGCTGCTCGATGATAACGACCGTTTTCTAACACTGACCCGAACGGAGTGTCGACTGCTCGATACTTGTCTTTTCGCTAACGCGGACCCGAACGGAGTGAAAGAGAAGCTTCTTGCGTGGCACGTTCGCGAGCGCGGCTTTTTGATGATTGTTCTGCGCCGGCGCAACGTACGTGTAAAGTACGTTACGCAACGCAGCCGCCGCTCGCGCTCAGCGCTGGCGGCAGTTGATATTACTGCTCGCCAGCAGCGCGCGTTGAGGTTATCCGCTCGCGAGTGCCAGTGTTGTTGTTGTGTATTCCCTGGAGCGGCGAGGATCTACCTCAGATGTACGGAGGATCAAGGTAAGTCGACGCGTTCCATAGCTGGTAGGCGTCGACTAATTTGCCTGTCTTCTTTTTGTTTCAGGCGCGGCCGTACTGCGGGTCAACAACTGCGGCTCAGACGAAGAACGGTTGAGAAAGCTAAGCAGCGGTGTCGGTGACAGCTATAGCCTGCTTGCAGCGGTAGCGAGGCGACACTATCAGACACCTCCAGGTGCGTATTTACTTGCACTCATGCTGTGCTTCTATGTGTTGCTTGCCTTCTAACCTCCTATTCCACTTTCTTTTTGTATTGCGTGGCAGCTTGTACTTCTTTCCAAGGTGCAGCTGCTATTATTATTCTGTTCTTTGTTTAATTACCGTCTGGGAGGTTGCAGGTACAGGGATCACTACGAGGATAGGAAGGAGCATGGACATGGGTGCTGCAGTGTTTGCGAGCACTGCTACGACTTATTCAAGGGCTCCTGAGACTGGCTCCTCGCTGGAGCCTTTACTTGAGCTTGAAGCCCATGTACCTGGTGAAGGTAACGTATGTACAGCCCTGCGTGGCTGTTAGTTAGGGTCACGCGTGGCAGTCCTGCGAGGCTGCCAAGATTGTAAAAGGAGGGATATTTTAGCTACGAGGAGGCGCATAAGCTATGCCATGGCCTCCTCATGTGACTGGTGCTAAAACACCACGTCACAACTCCCCCCCGCCAAACCGTGAATATGGGGGAAGTGAAACGACTCCATATTCACTGTTTGATCCTAACTGGGATCGAACATGGTTACATTCGCCTAGCGCTTGCGCTTAGCCTAAGGTGAGCGGTCTCACCTGCAACGGTGTATGTGTGCGGCAGAACGTTGTGGTGCGGACATCGCCTTCTGCAGCGTGGCTCATTTGCATTGGTGTTCCAGCTAAAGTGTACGCGGTGTACGGGTGCACGCGGAATTACTAGGCGAACTCGAGTCTGAACGGAAAATCTAGTTTGTCGGTTATGTACGCGACTGGCTCGACCCTTGGGCAGAAATACAAAAAAAATAAAAGTACAAAAAAAAACTATTATCGCTACGCGAATTATCGTAACGACGCAGTCTTTCATAACCCGCTCCAACATTCAATACCACTCATACCGAAAGAAATAAAATACTTAATATTAATATGCATCAAAAACATGTACATAAAATAGCCAATAACTTTAATCATACCGTGTTTACCTGGTGCAGTAGCAGTACTATTCGACAGCCGCATTGCTGTTCGATAAAAAAAAAAATAAAACAATTGGTTACCTTGGTGGCCCACTGCCAGTGAGCGGTTATGGTAAACATGCTGAGTTTACTCGTTGCCTCGTCGGAGAGTGGTACGTAGCTGGATGCGAGTGCGACATGCAGCTGTGGCTCGTTGGTGGCACGAGCGGTTCGCGCCAACGCGGGTAATAATAGCAAAAAAAAATTGAAAGGGGTGGGAGCGAAATACAAAAAAAAATAAGAAAAATAGTAAAAAAAATAGCAAAAATGGAAAAAAATAATGCTCTGCTGGCTTGGGGTGCTTGGCGGCAACCAAAACCAAAGTAACAAGAACAAAAAAAAATAATGCAAAAGAAAACCAAATTAAAAAAACAAAAAAACAGAGGGAGCAAGGACACAAAAAAAACAATAGCATGCAGTGTGTTGGCGGGATGAGCGGGATAGGCAACAGGGGTAATGAAACACACTAATCTGCTGAATATAAAAAAAAATTTTAATTATAAAATAAAAAAAATACACAACAGGCGGTGGCGGTATTATACACAAAAAAAAGGAACTTCAACTAAAAAAAACTAACAAAAAAAACTTATGGGCGCTCACTACCCGATCATCGCCTTTTTTTTTTTTTTTTTTTTTTTAACTTAACCTAAACTACAAAAATACTTATTACCTAAGGCTTACAATTACTAAATACTAGAAAACTGGATTCCTAACCTAATTATCGGCCTCGCGCCCCGGGCGCAAGTGCGCCTCGATGCGCCGGTCCACTCTACGCTCGTACTCCCGCCGGCAGGCGCCGCGCGGGCATTCCGAAAGCGGCACTCCGGGGGCGCCGCAAAATACGCAAAATACCCTCCGGGGTTGGGGGCACCCGTTGAAACTGTGGCCGTCGACGCCACAGTTCCAACAACCCCTTCGCCAAGTACCGTGCTCGGCGGGTGGGCGCATCTCCACCGGAGTTCGCGTGCCCGACGTTGCGGGGCGGGGTGGCGGCGAGGTTTGCGTTGCGGCGGTGGTCGTGCGGGGTTTCGGCAGGGTTAGTGGGAGCAGGCGAGCGCGGCCTCGCGATTCGATCCGCGGTTCTTGCCCTGGGCGGGGTGGGGCAGGCAAAAAGGGGGCGGCGTGTTTCACCCATGCCTGAACCCGCTCCAAACGCTTTTCCACGACCGCCAAACGCGCAGCGAGGTCCTTCACGGTGGGTTTCGGCGGAGGTGGTCCCAGTGCCGCAATTGCTACCGTGTCGATAGCGTCAGCGAAGGTTGGCGGTGGCGGTAGCGGGAGGTCGGGATATTCCTGCTGCGGTGATGCGGGGGCTGGCGGTGGCGGTGGCGGCAACTCCTCCTCGTGACAGCTAGGCGGTTCACGCTGTCCTTTCTGCATCGGTGCTTGCTTTTCTGAGATGTCAATAGCTGTGGACAAAGGAAGGGGACGATTAGTGTCGCGCGGCGGTACGTAGCGTTTTAAATCGCCTACGTGGATTTTGGTTCGCTTATTCGAGTTGGCGTCTTCGACGAGGTAGACTACTGGTGAGAGTACCTTGACGATGGTCGCTGGCCCTACGAACCGCGGTGCCATTTTTGCCACGAATCCTTCTCCGGCAGAGGACAGGTGGTGTTGGCGGCGGCACACTAAATCGCCTACTTGATATTGAACGTCGCGTCGACGGCGATTGTAATGCGCGGATTGTTTTGCGGTCGCTTGCTCGATGTGTCGCTTTACTAAATCATGTACCGCTGGCAAGCGGGTTACACGTTCGAGCCATTGTT
Organism: Chalcis sispes; assembly: GCA_949987625.1. Lineage (NCBI taxonomy): Eukaryota > Metazoa > Arthropoda > Insecta > Hymenoptera > Chalcididae > Chalcis > Chalcis sispes. The sequence continues at coordinate 44,269,882 of OX465096.1, read as the reverse complement.
CTGCATCGGGCGGCTGTACAGGAGCGGGATGTTCAAGGTGTTTGCGGAGGATCATGCAAGGTTGCGGGTTACGGCCGAAATTTAGGAACGCGGGGGAAAATTTGGTCGATGATTGCACCATACTGTTGAGCGCGAAGGCGAATTCATTAAGATGCATATCCCATTCGCGGTGGTCTTCGCTAAGAAAGCTATTAATCATCGTACGCAAATTCCGATTAACGCGTTCTACGGGGTTGGCCTGCGCATGGTACGGAGGAATGGTAGACTGCGTCACTCCGTACTGCTGCAGCCGCTCGGTTACGATTTTGTTAGCAAATTCAGTCCCATTGTCCGTCAATAGGACCTTAGGACAGCCCCATCGATTTATTATCAAGTCATCGAACGCCTGCATTACGCTCTTCGCGTCGGCTTTTCGTAACGCGCGGATTTCGACATAGCGCGTGAAGAGATCCTCAAACACTATCGCATAGCGGTGCCCTCGTTTCGACGGTGGTTTCGGCCCGATCACGTCCGCGGCAACTACTGTCCACGGTCCGTCAATGTATCGCTCCCCCATCAAGCCGGCTGGTGCTTGCTGCGACACCTTGTGCGCTTGGCACTCTTGGCAAGCGCGTACGTAGCGACACGTATCATAGTAAATGCCAGGCCAATAATAGTAGGTGGCGAGCCGCGCATACGTTTTCTCGACACCGAGATGGCCTGCCTGCGGTGTATCGTGCGCTTCAAACAATGCTTTGACGCGGTCGCCCTGCGGTAATACTAGCTTCCACGCATCTAGATCCGGCACTAACGGGTCAATCAGCTGACTCGGCCGGTGCACGTATAACAGCTCGTTGTCAATACGCCAATCTGGGAAGATGTGCGGGCGGGTGCGGACAGCTAGCAAGCGTCGCTGATACCATTTGTCGTCCGTGTGCGCGGACGGAGCTACAGCGGCTGCGTCTACGTTATTTTCGAGCGCACGGGAAAGTGCGTCCGGCACTTGATGCAACGCGCCTTTACGATGCACGAATTTGATGGAATATTGCTGCAGCATCGTGTTCCATCGCCCTAAGCGGCCTGCGGGATCCTTCAAATTATGTAACCACAAGAGGCTATGGTGATCGGTAATCACCGTAAATTCCTCCCCTTGGAGGTAACCTTTTAGCCGTTCGACGGACCAAAGCACCGCCAAGCACTCCTTTTCCGTCACGGAATAGTTGCGCTCAGCTTTAGACAGGACACGGCTTACAAAATAGATCGGGTGCTCGTGTCCGTCAACCTCTTGTGTTAGAACGCCTGCGATGGCGTAATCACTCGCGTCCGTTTGCAGCGTAAACGGGCGGGTGAGATCCGGGCGAGCTAGCACAGGCGCTTGCGTTAGAGCTTGCTTCATTCGCGCGAAGGCGAGCTGTTGTTCCTCGTTCCAATGCCAACGAATGCCTTTCCGCATTAATTGGGTGAGCGGTGCTTTATATGCTGCTAGATTATCGATGAAACGCGAATACCAGGCTACCATGCCTAGAAATCGCCTCAGCTGGCGGACGTTCGTAGGTGCGGGGTACTCAACAATCGGCTTTATCTTATCGTCGTCAGGCTTCAAGCCTTCTGCGTTCACGACGTAACCTAAGTAGCGAACTTCAGCGCAGCAGAACTCAGATTTTTCGCGATTGAGTTGCAAATTGCCCGCTTTAAATGCCGCGAGCACTCGTTCCAGCCACTGCAGGTGCTCTTGGAACGTAGAAGTGACGATAATCACGTCGTCCAAGTAGGGGAAGACGTGTGGTTCCCACTGCGGCTTAATAAGGCGGTCCATTATTCGCTGAAACGTTGCGGGGGCGTTCGTTAAACCGTATGGCATACGCGTGAATTGATAAAGTCCGCGCCCAGGGATGCAGAAAGCGGTGATTTCTTTACTTGCGGTGTCGAGCGGGACTTGGTGATACGCTTGACTGAGATCGAGCTTGGAGATGTAGCGAGCCGATCTAAGCTTGTCTAAAATATCGTCCATGTTGCGGAGGGGATAAGCGGAGCGTTTAGTGACAGCATTGATGCGCCGGTAGTCAACGCAGAAACGCCACTTTCCATTGGCTTTCGGTGCGATTACCGGACAGCTGCACCACAGGCTGTCGGACGGCTCAATGATACCTTCGGCAAGCATGCGATCGATCTCATCGTATGCAACTTGCAGCATTTTTGGCGAATATCTGCGCACATGCTGCCGAATTGGCGCGGCTCCTTGCACGTCGATGGTATGCACTGCTAAGTTGGTTAATCCTAGCGATGCGGGTGTTGGCGGGATTAAGCGGTCGAGCAGAGCATTTAGCTGCTCCTGCTCGTCGTCGGTTGCTACTACGAGTCCGCCGACTGTCGCGACGGCCGAAAAGGTCGCCGGATCGGACCCGTACGGGTAGAACTGGTGCACCACGCCCCGTGGTGTCCACCAGGTATCCGTGCCATAATCAATCTTCAATTTAAACAGCCTCTTGAAGTCGATGCCCAGGATGCAATCGTATTGCAATCCATCTGCCACGAAGAAAGGAAGCGTGCGCCTTTCTCCATCGATGGAGACAGTCACATCCAGCACTCCCTGGATTGCCACTGCTCCTCCATCTGCTACGTTAATTGTATTAGCCGCAGGGCTAAGCTTGTTCTGCAACAACGTGCTCAAACCCTTTCCCAGGAACGAATGGACGGCGCCATCGTCCAGTAAGCCTCTGAGCTTCAAACCATTGAGCTCAATATTAAAAAATAGTCGTACCTCGCGGAGGTGCGGTTTACCTTGGATCAGCGACGGCGGCGGATCCAATGGTGCTGCTGCTGGAGATTCCGTTGCGGCGGAAACCTCCACTGCGTCGCGCGGCGGCGACAGGCGTGGCGGGTCAGGATGAAGCTGCCCGCAGCGTGGAGCTGCCTTTCGGCTGCGCGAGGACCCGCGAGCTCCTAACGAGTCCCCTGCGGTGCGTTTCCCGCCCGTGGAGACGCTCGGCATCGATGGCAGTCCTTACGCAGTACGTTCGGTTGCCCGCATCCATAACATTTAGGGGACTTAGGGCATTCCGCAGCCCAATGCCCTAGCTGGTTACATCGCCGGCACGGCTCTCGCTGCTTCCGAGCTTGCGGCGAGTTGTCTTGCTGGTTATTAGCGGCGTATGCTACTGCGCGCGGCGGCGCGGTGCTGCTGTTCGCGTAATAATTAGAATTACGCTGCCGCTGAGGGGGCACGTCAGCGGGTTGCAGAAGCGGCGGTATTTCGGTCTGCGTTCCCGCCGAAGACCTGGGGGCTGCTGTGCGCGTAATCGCTAGTGGACGCGGCTTTTTAGGCGGAGTTCGTGCTTGCGGCGAAGCCGGCGGCTTGAATTGCGACTGCGAATGCTGAAGGCGCTCCTCCGAAGCGCTCGCGGCGGCGACAAAGTCCGTGCTATAATTCGTGTCGTCGATATCTATAAGGCGCGCCGTTTCTACGGGAGCAGCTTTAACTGAGCGTACCGGTTGCAGCGGCACGTACGCGTCTTCGGGGAAGAACGACTCCTCGGGTGGCGGAGGAGGACGATAAGCCTTGTCCTGCAACTTCTTCGTCTCGAACTTTTTCCCCAGACGCTGCAGCTCTACAAAATCACGAACGCGGTCGCGCGAAACAGCTTGCCTATACGCTGGATGGAGGTTGCGGCACGTGCAATCTAATTGCTCGGATAATGACATCGGCGGCCGCACTTGGTCTAGCAGATTGCGGAATTTGAGCAGGAACGTAGATATATCTTCCTGCGGGCCTTGTGTCCGCCTTCCGATCTCCTGGCGCAAGCGGTCTTGCAGATTGTCGGCGCAATACTGCAACCGAAACGCGTCCACAAAATCAGCGTAAGTTTGCCAGCGGTTGTGTTCGCGGCGAAACCAGTACCATGCCTCTTCGTCGAGGCCCGCCGGCAGAGCTTTAATAATATCTTCGAGAGTCAAGCCGTATGTCTCCCGACACTGATTCAGGTTGGTCAGGAATCCCTCGGGGTCTTGCTTCTGCCTCCCTTTGAAAGAAATGCGCCACTTCTCCAGTATTTCGCACGTTTGCTTTTCGCGCAGAAACGTGGAATTGTCGAGAATAAGCTGCGTGGCATTCGTTTGCGCGTGCCGAGGCGCTGCAGCTTTAAGCGGAGGTCTTAGAGGTGCGTCGTACCTCTCCGCTCCGTACGGCTGCTGGTGGTTACTCTCTGCGGGACGCGGAGGCGGCGGCGGTCCCAGTTGAGTCGGCCGTCGGTCCTCCGGTAATCGTGGGTGCGGCGCGTAAGCCTCTTCGTTCGTGGGCGCTCCCCAATTCACGGTAACGCGCCGAGAAACGGGTGGCAACGGCTGCGCAGCTAACTCGCCGAACGGGGCGGTTGCGTGCGCTGCTTCGAAATAGGGTGCTTCGTGCCTTTGCCGTTCTCGTGGAGCGTTTACGGCTGGCTCCGGATACGTTGCCGCGGTCCTTCGGTCTTCCGTCGGCCGCTGGCTCTCAACCACGTACGTCCAGAAAGGGTCAAACTCTTCGAGGGCAGCCGTAGGGCCTACCGCTGGTGGTACGCGGTAGCTGGAGGCTGCTCCGTGGAACGTACGCTCTACGGGGTCCGTTAATTCCATCGGCGAGTCCCTGCCAAGCCGGCCAACCGTCTGGTGTAGCCGCGTAGACTGCGCACGGGGCGGCGGAGGGGTCTCCATCGCACGAGCTCTCTCCGGCGCGGTATCGGCGATACGCACTCGCGGTGCGCGGATATCAGGCTCGCCCTGCGGCGTCCGTGTCGCTTCCGCCGATGTGCTGTCCCATGCGCGCGCGGCCAGCTGCGAGAAAACCGAAATATTAGGCGCTTGCGGACCCGCGGGAGAATCGAAATTTGGACTTGAACTGCGCGGTATAATCGGTTCCGCTTCAAGCGGCGGCAGGCGGCTGTGGTTCGCGCGCTCATCCTGCGCGGGGTTCCATGGAGCGGCATCGGCTCCCAACAGGCGACGGAGCTCGTACCTTTCCAGCCGCTCTCGCACTACGTATGTATCGCAATCGATGTTGAGTCCGCTTCGTTGTGCGTTTTCAAACACGCGTCCGTCGGTTGCGGTATAAATAGCATACCGAATGGAACTCCTGATAATCTCAGGCTCCAGCGAAATCATATCACGATTGGCGGCGCGATCCGACTCCATTCTGCGACACTAATAATAAAAACTAAACCACGAGAAAACAAAATAGTTGCAACGACGGGAGCGACGACGTACAATAATGACACGCGACGTTACGGCGAAACGAGCAAAATATCACGCTTAGTATAGTCAGCTCAACGCAAATTCCAAAACTGGGACGAATAGCTCGAGTACGTGCTCGGTTAGCTCTGCTGAGGAAGTTAACTTCCACCTAAACAGCTGCTGCTAAGCAAAACGAAAAAAAAATGACACGAATACAAAATCAACTCGAGCACACTAGCTCGCAAATCGTTGCTGAAACTTACGTCGAACTGCTTGCTGACTGCTATGGCTGAGTCCACTAACTCGCACGAAGCTGAAAACTGCAAAAAAACTAATAATTCGCTCGCATGCGTCGGCGCGGGATGCGTAATGCAACGTGCTTAATCCAGTAAATGCGCTATAGTATGGTGCTAGGCGGGCGAAGGTTAGGCTAGCGGGAGACAGTCGTGGTCCGCGACAAGCTATGCAAAAACAAACGGGGAAAGTAGCGGGAAAATACGCGCGAGCAAAGTCCGGGTGCAGAAAAATGGCCACTATGTAAGCAAACGGTGCTATAACCGAAAATAATTCCGAGGGATACGAGACAACAAAAAAATAGATTTTCGCCAAAATATTTAAAAAAAATATATATAAATAAATTAGATATAATTTACATTCACAGCATGCCACATAACATTTAATACAATTAAATATACGTGACTGCTATTTGCAGCACGGTGCGGGGTCAGCGTGCGAAAAAAACTAAAACAAAACAGCACAAAATAGTTTTATGAGTGGTGTCAGAGTGAGCGGCGGAATGTTCGTCGTCTTGCGAGACGATGTAGGGGCGACGGCGCACCCTGCCGGAAGCGAATACACAGGCAAAAAAAATAATTTCTCGAGAATACCGAAAATTATTGAAAAAAATGGTAAAGAAGAGAAAAAAATAATTTTAATACTCGACAAAAAAAAATTAAAAAAAACCAATTTTATTAAAAAAAATTTTTTTTAAACAAAAAATTTTTATTTAGTTGAAAAAAAAAAAAAATTTTTAAAAAAAAATTTTTATTTAGTAATAAAAAATTTTTACTAAAAAAAAAATTATTATTTAATTTAGAAAAATTAATAATAAAAAAAAATTATTATTATTCATAAGAAAAATTTATTATCTTTAACTTACTACTGCAAGCGCAAAAAAAAATGTTTAAATTGCCAAGCGGAAGAAAACGAAAAAAAACGGAAAGAAAAAAAATGATTATGTTAACCGCTCCGAAGCGCTAGTCGAATATACGACGTAACTTGCGTCGTGCTAACCTCCGTAGTTGAGACGCGCGCCAGCTGATACGCGTTCAAGCGCGGCGCTACACTCGCAACTATCGAGCTGACGTCACAGCTCTACGACAGATAAGCACTCACTCTAACACACGCGGTGGGGATATTATCGGCAGTACGCCAGCAATTGCACAAAAAAATTTTAATTCAAATCACTAGCATGCAGGATCATTTATTAGATTTTTTTTTTTTTAGAAAATTTTTTTCGGTAGGCAGCAAGCCAAGCGCAGCGAAAACAACGAAAAATAGAAAAAATAAAAAAATAAAAAAAATAAAATTATTTATCAAAAAAAAATTGTGGATTTTCTCATAAAAAAAATTATTATGGAAAAAAAATTTTGAAATATTCACATAATTTCTAATTGAATGGCACCAGAAAAAAACAAGTTAAAATTTTAATTTACTCTCGCCAACGTTCTTCAAAACAATTTGTTTTGAAATTGTCGCGAGTAGTCTCGATCTTACCGCTGGATGCGCACACTCGAATAAGCTTACCGACCTCCGACGTGGCGTATGCGAGCGCCAGCGCTACTGCGCGGCTTTCTCGCGTGGTCGATCAAGATGGCCGCTCACTGGCTTCCTTCTCTCCTCGTCCTCGTCCGGCCGCGTGTGCTTTTACGACGCGCGAAAAATGGCGGCGAACGGCGAGTTTGAGAATGCGGTATTCGCTTACGACTGCGACTACCATACATACACTTTATCACACTTCACTGTCTCTGCTTTTCTTATTCAAAAATTCACTGTCCTCACACATACACACGATTGCGCGATCCCGTAAATTTTTCACAAATCAGCGTGATTTGTGTCGGCCCCACGTTGTCGGCGTCAATTTGTAACGCCACTGGGGATCAGGGTGGCGTACAAATGGAAAAAAGGGGGGGGGAGCAGGGAAGCGGTTTGCTTGCTTACCGGTAAAATACTTATTTAAAAACTTAATACACGCGGACACTTACGTTTATTTAACAATGATTAAATTAATACAATTCTTTATCGCGTTTTTACGCGAGCCCAGGGCGCCAGCTACAATCGTGTAGCGCGGTTTCTTGCGCGGCAAATAATCTGCGCGGCTAACCCACGGTTAGAGCGGTCGCGGGCATACAGTATACGACAATGCCGAAAATGGCGCGTAACACGCGACGCGGTCGCACACACGCAGTCGGGAAGGATACGGGGACGATTCGGGGAAGCTGTGCCTCCTGGCAGCTGCCACTGCACCTTGGCACTCACCAGATACTCTAACACGCTCACGGTTACTCTCCGGACGCTCGCTCGCTCGTTTCCACGAGTTACTCGTTCGCGACGACTGGCCTCGGAGTTTTTGGCTGCTCGATGATAACGACCGTTTTCTAACACTGACCCGAACGGAGTGTCGACTGCTCGATACTTGTCTTTTCGCTAACGCGGACCCGAACGGAGTGAAAGAGAAGCTTCTTGCGTGGCACGTTCGCGAGCGCGGCTTTTTGATGATTGTTCTGCGCCGGCGCAACGTACGTGTAAAGTACGTTACGCAACGCAGCCGCCGCTCGCGCTCAGCGCTGGCGGCAGTTGATATTACTGCTCGCCAGCAGCGCGCGTTGAGGTTATCCGCTCGCGAGTGCCAGTGTTGTTGTTGTGTATTCCCTGGAGCGGCGAGGATCTACCTCAGATGTACGGAGGATCAAGGTAAGTCGACGCGTTCCATAGCTGGTAGGCGTCGACTAATTTGCCTGTCTTCTTTTTGTTTCAGGCGCGGCCGTACTGCGGGTCAACAACTGCGGCTCAGACGAAGAACGGTTGAGAAAGCTAAGCAGCGGTGTTGGTGACAGCTATAGCCTGCTTGCAGCGGTAGCGAGGCGACACTATCAGACACCTCCAGGTGCGTATTTACTTGCACTCATGCTGTGCTTCTATGTGTTGCTTGCCTTCTAACCTCCTATTCCACTTTCTTTTTGTATTGCGTGGCAGCTTGTACTTCTTTCCAAGGTGCAGCTGCTATTATTATTCTGTTCTTTGTTTAATTACCGTCTGGGAGGTTGCAGGTACAGGGATCACTACGAGGATAGGAAGGAGCATGGACATGGGTGCTGCAGTGTGTGCGAGCACTGCTACGACTTATTCAAGGGCTCCTGAGACTGGCTCCTCGCTGGAGCCTTTACTTGAGCTTGAAGCCCATGTACCTGGTGAAGGTAACGTATGTACAGCCCTGCGTGGCTGTTAGTTAGGGTCACGCGTGGCAGTCCTGCGAGGCTGCCAAGATTGTAAAAGGAGGGATATTTTAGCTACGAGGAGGCGCATAAGCTATGCCTTGGCCTCCTCATGTGACTGGTGCTAAAACACCACGTCACAAAGTTTAGAATTGCAACCATGTAGTTTGTATCTAAAATCATCTTAACGCACCTCGCACGGATATCGGTTACCTGCTGACATCTCGCACAGCGCGCCTATCTACTTATCTAACTAAAAATCCGCAAAACGTCAGAGACCAATGTTTAACACTGGTTAACGAATGTAATATTGAAATACCACACGAAGCATGTAGTTTTTCTATGCAATAAATGTATTTTAGTGTTTGAAAATTTGGTCTCGAATTATTTTACTCCTAACATATTTCCTTCATCTCAGCTCCTGCATCCTGGAGGCCTTAGTCTGAAAGCGCTTGCCAACAAAAACTAAGGGATTCCAGCACGTCGAAGCCTTAAATATTAGTTTTGCTGTGTCTTTAACTTATATGTTATACGGGTGCGTTTTCTGACATAAAAATAGTTTTAGTGAAAACTTTAAGCATTTCAAAGAGTGTAATACTATCGTTGATTCGTTTATGCAGTTACTTGAAAAGAAAAATTAAAACATTAATGTCATTGTTTTTTACAATTACTGAAAAATTCAGATAATAAACAGCATATTTGAAGAATAGATCCTTTAAATTATAATTTGCTAGTGGATAAATAAATCTCGTCAAGATGCAAAGCAGCAGCAGCTCAAAGGTTTAAAATACAAACGCTTTACCCAGCGAATGGAAATTTTAATAATAAAAATATTGTGATTGCATTAAACGGTTTATCTAAGGATAGTCTTATGTATACTAACAACAATCAACACTATTGTAACGTCTTATGATACAACTTTTTAAATGAAGTCACCCCGACCCAGGTCTCTGACGCTTTTTCAAGCCATCGCAAGTGCCATCGACTTCGAGGCAAAACAACACGCTCGTTGTACTAATGAATTAAATTTTGACAATATACACTTTAAAATTTCATAAAGTGATGTTATTAAAAAAAATAATGCGTCAAACTTGTAATTATTATAACACACCAGATCATGAAGAAAATAATTGTTTCGTAAGATGCTACAGAACGAAAAAATACGAATATTGTAAGGAACAAAACCTTTCTATAACGGGTTGTTTAAGTTATTGAATGATGTAAAAACGGAATAATTTTTGAATTAATGAAGAACAAGAACAAAGGCACTCAAAAAAATGACAGTTGCAAAAGCAATGTTTTTAAAACTCAGCAAGTTTTAATACTATCATAGATATAGTGATAATGATTATGTTCAATATAATAACAAGTCAGTGCAGTCTTTCGTAAACCTATATTGAAAAAAAACTAAATAAATCCAGAGCATCTAAGAATAGAATTATATGAATTAACTGGCGCAAAGAAAGAAAGAAGAATATCGAAGAAAATTAGGTATTATAATTATAACATGAGCACATAAAAAGACAGATCCACAAGGTAAAAGAGTAAAAGAAAAAATATATGAGAAAGATTTAGTAAACACAGAAAACTCAGAACATAAAATGTAGAAGAAAGTCAATCAAGATGATTAATAAATTGATTGTTTTAAAATCGAATTTTCAGTAGTATAAAATAATGAAGACAATTTTTATATCAATAAGACTGAAAAAGACATATTAAGATACCATAAATTTATACATCGGCTGATGCAAGATAACGATGACAAAGGCTTTTGTATTTTAGATTTCAGCGATATGATAGACTTCGTAGTATTTGAACTTATGTAAACTTGGAAAAAGTAAATAATAAATAGAAGCTTAAAATTAGAGATTAAAAAGTATTACATTATAGCTCGAAAAATCAATAGAATCCAAAAAGAAGAAACCGAAGAAGTAACAAATGTTCCGGAATTAAGAAATAAATTCAGTTTTTACAATCAACCACAATAGCATACAAAAATACAGCTAAAGAAAATATTTTCAGTCAAGATAAAACTGATGACAAACTCACTAATTAGAGAAAAAATGACGGAATGCGCGAAAATATAATTGTTAAAAGTAAGCCATTGAATGAACTACCTTCCCGAAAATTTTAGAATTCTAATAAACGTACTGTCCGATCTCAAAAATTAAATTGGCTGTATATTTTTCTTTGTAAAAGTCTATAAATCATTGTTAGTGAGAGTTTGGAAGTGATAAGAGGGTGGTACACAAGTTCACTAACGGGAGTAAGTAGACGGAAACAAAGAGAAGAAAGTCATTCTATTATTTTAGCTCAAAGTAACTATGAAATTTATATATGACAAAAATGAAAAATAACGAAACATCTTCGAATAAGTCAACTACATAAATTTACTGATACAATAAAAGCTCAATTAATAGACAAATAACAACTAAGAGTAGAAATCCAAAAACGTATAAAACAGCTACAGAAAAAGAAATGTTTTCGTCTGAGGGTCTGACTATCTATTTATGTTTTCTAGGGCGCTAAAACCGAATTCGCAATCAAATCAAAAGGGAAGATACATATAGGACAGCAAATTTGGCTCGATTTTCATGAATTTTTTTTTTAATGAAAAAGTCATTTTACATTTTTAGGAATTAACATACTATAATATAGTATATAACATTTTATAATATAGTATATAACATATTAACATACTATAATATAATATAATATAATAACATAGTATAATTTATTAACGTTTATGACTTCTATAGAAAATTTTTTTTTCCAAATTATTAAAAATAGCAGATTCGCAGGCTATTCTTCGAGGTACACAGCTACATGCCTCGATCGGCTGGCATTTTGGCGTCCGTTTTATAGATCCTGAACCCATTGATGTGCAAAAGGTCTAATTTGTGCACAAAACTTTAAGCACCTTCTGCTGTTAGAAAAACGAATCAATTGTATTTTCAAAATTCCATATATGGGTTTTTCAAAGATGCTTTTTCAGAAACTAATACTTGTTTTGTAAATGAAATTCAAAATCGTTATTTTCTTTTGAATTTCGAAATCGCGAATTTTCAACTTTTTTTTTTTTTTTTTAATCGAATTTTAATTACGAGTTCGCGCGCGTTTTTCGGTGCGGAGTCAGAGCGTTTTCTCTCACGCCCTTTGCCTTCTAAGTATCCGGTGGCCTATCCAGGCCTCGCCTTACCCTCGCACCTGCGTTGGGTCAAGCCTCAGGTGACGGTAGCTTCCTTACATCAACTGCGGGACGCCTTACAACGCAGACCGTCTTCCGAAGCCGATCGCGTTTTCTGGCCGGCGCAGCGGCCGCGGTGTCGCATCGCAAAGGTTCCCTGCAGGGGACTGGGCCTGATCTTGGTCGGCTCGCCAGGAGGGGCCCTGCCGCGTCGAGAGTACGGCTCGTTGTACTCTCGTCCTCTTCTGGTGGCAAAGGTTTGGCAGCTACATACTTCTTGAGCTGACTGACATGTACGGGACGGATGGTACATTCATCTTCGTCCCTTAGCTCATATGTATTGCTGCCTACGGCTTTGCTGACTACATACTTGTAAAGCTCTGCGAATATAGGGGCTAGCTTCTCTGCTATCCCCTGGGCTGTGGAAGAGAGCACCTTATTTTTCTTCCACACCTAATCACGTTCCTGGAATGAGAGCTCCCTGCGGCGCGCATCGTAGTAGCGCGCCTGTCTCTTCTGCTCTGTCGTGGTAAATGCGGATGCGCGCGCGGAGCTCTGGTAGCTTCCGCACGCGCTCTGCCCAATCCCGTACTGCCTTCTCCTACGGCACCTGAGCCGAAGCCTCACGTGATCTCCTGATTTCACTCTTTGGTAGGGTGGGCTGGCGGCCGTAATTGAGCATTGCCTGGCTCACTCTGACGGCGCTCTGCTGCGCCGTGTTAAAGGTGAACACGACTTCGTTCAGGTGTTCGTCCCAACAGTCGTGTGACTCCTCCAAGGAGACCACAATCGTGGTTTTTATCGTCTGCTTTACCTTGCATTGTTAGCAGACTTGGCATCTAGGCACGTAGTCTACTAAATAGTCAACCACCTTAGGCCTTTAGTACGCCGCGTGACTCTGGAGTGCGTCTTCTTACGACCTAGATGTCCTGTCGCATGGTGGCACTCCTGGAGGACTTGCTTCCTCCGCTCGGTGGTGACGACGACTTTCCATACGTCATCGTCATCTCATAGGGCATCCTTGATGTTCGGGTTGCAGTCGTATCTGTACAATTGATCTCCAAATAACTTCAAGTGAGGATTCTGTGAGGGCTCCTCCTGCACCTTATGCATTAGTCGAAGGTAACACTCGTCCTTTGTACCTTCTGCCCAGATCAAGGCCGCTATGGCTGGCCTTACTTTTTCTTTCTCAAATATCGTCGCAAGGGCATCGGGCAGGTGATTAAGTGCCCCTTTCCGATTTTCGATGGTAAAGCGGTGGCCTTGAAGCTTCAAGGCCCACCGCGCCAGCCTTCCTGTCGGATTATGGAGGCTACTGAGCCAGCGTAAGCTGCTGTGGTCTGTTATGACCCTGAGCTCAGCTCTCCACATACAACCTGAGCTTTGTAATGGCCCAAACTACAGCGAGGCACTTGCTTTCAGTGATGCTGTAGTTTCTCTCCACTGGACTCTGAGTACGACTCGCGTACTCTAGCAATCGTTCCTCTCCATCGATAACTTGGAGTAACACGGCTCCGACCTTCGTATCACTAACGCCCATCTGGATGACAAACTCCTCGTCAAACCTGGGACTTCGTAAGACAAGAGGAGAAGCTAACAGAGCCTTTAGCTGCTCGAAGGCTGCTTGCTGCTTCTTTCCCCATTCGTAGTGCCGCCCCTTCTTGGTCAAGCGCGTAAGCAGTTCGACAATCGTGGCTAAGTCCTTGAGAAACTTACGATGCCACGACACCATGCTTAAGAATCTGTGCAGTTGTCGCAGACTTTTGGGTGCTAGGAAGTCAATCATTGAAGCAACTTTGGCTAGAACCAGGCGAAAGCTTTCCTGATTCATTAGCACCCCGAGGTACTTTACCTCGTCTTGGCAGAGCGCGCTCTTTTCGCGGTTTATCGTCAGACTAATCGCACGAATGCGTTGCAACACTTGCTCAAACCACCGCAAATGTTCCTGAAACGTTTCCATCACGATGATAACATTATCATGGTAAGAGAACGCGAACGGCTCAAGCTCCGGGCTTATTGCCATGTCGATGAGCCGCTGCAAGGTCGCACCAGCGTCGCTTATACCATACGGCATTAAGGTGAACTGCAAGAGTCCGAGTCCAGGCACGGTAAACGCCGTGAGCGGCCACAACTCCTCCTATAGCCGTATTTGATGATAGGCGCTGCAAAGGTCGAGCGTAGAGATGTACCTCGCCCTCTGCAGCTTGCGCAGGATGCTATCCATCCTAGGCAGTGGATAAACATCCGGCTTTGATACTGCATAGAGCTTTCTGAAGTCAATGCGGAATCGATAACTATCGTTGGCCTTCTTGATTATAACGACTGGGCTCTACCAACCACTACGCGATGGCTCGATGATGCCGCCCTTCAACATTTCCTTCGTTTGGGCGTGCATCTCCTCTTGGTTCTTTAGGGAGTACGGATAGGCCCTCTATTTTATCGGCCGAGCATCACCGACGTCAATGGCGTGCTCGTTCCAATCCGTACACCCCAGGCTAGCTGGCTCCTTAGCCAGCAGGCGATCCAGGAGCCTCTGGAGCTGCTTTCGCTCCGAAGGTTCAACGTCAGCCAAGCCTATGGCTGACACAGCTGGATTGCCGGTAGTTTCCAGCGAAGCCAGCTCCAAAGCAAGCTCCCTTCTGGCTTCCTGTAAAAGCAACTGGTTTTTCGCTGGATCGTGGATGCCATTGAATCTCCAAATGAAGTTGACACCGAGGTAACGATCTGCTGGCAAACCAGGCGGAATTGCCACCTTGATGTCCTTCATCACGCCAGCCATATCGATGGGTAGTTAAACAAATCCAACTATAGAAGCGTAATGACCGCTTGCCACAATCGCTCCCTTCCCTTGGCTCAGCGTGTCCACACGCCTTGGCTATCTGCAAGTCACGGCACTCATCACGGTGTGTGACGCGTCCATGTCATATATGTTAGTGTACCCTTCCTACGCACACCGGCAACCACCACCTAGCACCTCTTGGAGTACTCTGTTCCGGGTGGTCTGGTGTCGGCTCAAGCACGAGCTTGGCGCTCGCTAGCTCGTCAGTGGTCCCTTAGGGAACTCGGATTCCAGACTCGCAGGGAAAGGGCGTAGGAATCTCGTCTACGCTCTTCCCTGATTCTTTACCGAGCAGTCCGGGCAGAACCTCTGAAGTATATTCGGCCGGCCGCAGCCGTAACAACTAAACTCCTTGTTCTGCTTCGGCTGCTTGTTCTGCTCCTCTTTCTTCTTTTTTCCCCTTTTGGGGGACTGGGACTTTGGACTGCTCGGGTGGGAGCGTGACCCCGCCGGCCTCCTTGGACTCGTTTTCCTTGGCGGGCTTCTCTTTTTCTCGCGGCATTTGTTGCCTGCCATGAGGCCATTATGCTGCACAGAGGTTGCTTGGACCTGCGTCAGTGCCTTAGTCATCTGGTCGATCGGTGATGCCGGCTGATCTTCGGTTGCACCTACCTTTGCGCCGACCTTTTGCTACGTTCTCTTGGTCAAGGTCTTTGGTCGATAGATCACCACCAGCACTGTCACATGATTAGGGGGAATGGGCGTAATGTCGCCTCGTTCCCTATTAAGAGTCAGCTCGGCCTCTGCCGCACGGTCTATCAGTTCATCGACCGTGCGACACTTCATGCGAGTGACTATCTTTAGTTTGCGGGAGCAGATTATTCTGGAGACTATCCACCATCTGCTCCTCGCTCAATGCCGGCGATATTTTTAATAATTTCGTCTCTAGGCACGTGATGTACGTGCGCGCTGGCTTGTTCGCCTGCTGGAAGAGGCGGCTGGCCTCATCTCTTAGCTTCTTTTTTATGTTGGCCTTTGAACCCCAGCGCGCACGCGCTGCCTGGCAGAACCCCTTCCATATGTGCCATTTGTGCTTGTGGCCCGCGTACCACATCTCTGCGATGCCACAAAGCAGTGCGGGCAGTGACGCCATCATTTCTGGGTCACTGAGTCATGCTGCGTTCTTCTCCTCTTCGACTTTGGGGAAGAACGCATTATATTGTCGGTTGGTTCACCCCGAAACGAGATGTTCTACCGACCGACTATCCTTCTGATGCCCCGTCTGCCCGTCATCCCTGTAATGAACCAGGCGCTGTAGCCCTGTGCGTGGGTGCTACATTCCCCCCTCCTCCAGGCTCCATAAGGGCCGGATTTGGGGGATGGCGGGCCTGCAGCAGTCCCTTCTGTATCTTCCCTTTCTCTGGGACTGCTATGAGTGGGCACGTAGTTACACGTGAACGTGTTTTAGAAGTTAACTTGGCTCGGCGCCTTCTGTTTGCGCTGAGCCTGTGGCGAGAAAGCCGGTCCTACCGTCTGTCGCTGCTGTGGATTCGTAGGGCTAGACGTGCCCACTATGCACATGGAGGACACGCTCGGCGTCGGATTTGCGACCTTTCTTTGGGCTCGCAAATCCTTAATTTCCTTTTGCATCTCTTTGATGCACGTAACCATCTCCTGTATGGTTCGAGTTAGGCTCTTCATGCGCTCCTGCATCAAGAGCTCTCTTTTTGTGGGTGGCGGGTCATCTGTATCCGCCACCTCCTCTTCTTGATCCTCCGTAGGGACGGGCGTTCTGCCTCATCCTCTAACAAGATGGTCAGCGGATGTGGTTCTTCTCTATCATAATCCGCTGACCTGGCCGTTGTGCTTGCCCTCTCTTGGCAAGTACGGAGCACGAAGCTTCGCTTCGCTTTGGCTCTCACTAAATGGGCTGCCTTGTCTTCCCCTGCAGCCTCTTTCTAAGAGGAGCTGCCGTATGAGTTCCTTGCAGCCAATTGCTAATTCCGGCCAGCTTGACCATTCTCAGTCAATCTAGCCTTGGCCTTAAGGCGTGGTGGGTTTCTTCTACCTCTTCGCCATGAAGGGCGAAGAGCCACTGATCCACTTTCGAGACCTATTCTGACGCCATTTCTTCTTTTGTATAATCTATATATTGAAATTATACTTTCTACTTCTTACTCCTACTTATAATATTATAAATGCGAAAGTTTGTAAGGATGCTCGTAACTCTTTCACGCAAGAACTACTAAACGGATTTGAATGAAACTTTACAGTAATATAGCTTATACATCAGAATAACATATAGGCTACAATTTATAAAGATTTTATGAATTTTTACAATAAGTATCAAGTAAGTCGGAAAAAATCCTGCCCTTTGAGAGCTATCTTGGCGTGCGCTACCTAAACCGTTAGAGTCACGTTTATTTTTTTTTATTTTTATTTTCCTTTGAATACTTTTTGCATTGAACAAACATCGATAACATTTAAAATTTCGTGCGATTTCCATTCACAAGTTACGCATGCGCGCGCGAATGTATATTCCTGCCCGTCTGCGTCGAATTTTGAGTTACTGCTGACGAACGGTAGGTGGCGTCGACAAACCCGCAAAACTCGCAAGTTAAAAAGCATAAAAGAGCTCGCTGGCCGCTGTAACAATATTGCTTCGCGACCTATTGGCTAAGATCAAAAGTGTAGTGTGTCTAACTATTTATTTATTTATCTATATTCATTTTTATCAATGTTTATTTTGTCGGTAAACTTTATCTTTTATACTAAGCAAATAGGATAAATAGTTTAAAAGTTATCACGATAAGATTCACCTAAATGGAGCGCCATTAAGCGCATACTATAAGTCAATAAAATTGATTTCTTTTTGTCTATTTGATTATAGGATTGTAGTTTTAGTTATTTAGGTATAGTTTTTGTAAGTATTTAGTAAATATATTTTCATAATGATTTCTCAAGCTTTCGCGGACACTACACATTGAAATAAAACACTTTATAACGATTTTGGCCGCGTAAATTGTATATTTATTCACTATGTTTCAGCATCCTTGCGGATACCATTTTCAAGTGAAGAACAGATGACAGTTGTCTTTTAATTTTGTTTTGTTTCAGTTATCCTTAGCAACATTACGTTTAGAAATCGATTCGATATTGGAATATTACTTTTAGATTGAATAAATTATTATAATGTTGTTAGGTTAAGAATACCGGTTAGTTTCAGGTATAGGTGAGCTATTGGAATTGTTATTGTACTTTTTTTGAAAATTACTACTCATTTTATTTCTTTTTTTTTTTAAATAGTACTTACAATAATGCTGCGAAAGCGTAAGTTTAATATTTCGCAAAGCTCTAATAAAGCCCGAGCTATGAAAATAGCTAGACGTGATCAGACGTCTCAACAAGCCGAGCTGCAAAGGCTTGAAAAGGCAGTGCGTGAGGCGGCACATGAAGCTGCGGAGACACCAGAACAGTCACAAGCTCGGCGTCAGCAGCAGGCGACTTACATGGCGTCCCAAAAAGCCATGGAAACATTTGAAGCAGCTGAATCTCGCAGACGCGCTGTTGCTAAAAGGGCAGCACAACAACGTTAAACATTTACAAGAAACATGTGAAGGGTGTTTAGTAAAGCTGCATTTGAGTATAACGAGACTCTTGATTATGCAGCTCACAAGCTTATAAAAATAGAAGCGATGAGCATAGATTGCAGATATTGCGGAGCTCTTAAGTGGAAACAAGAAGCAGCAGAAATGTGTTGTTCGGGCGAAAAAGTAGCCATTCCTTCTATAGACGAGCCAGTTGAACCTTTGAGAGAGCTTCTCTTTAAAGAAACAGACGAGTTTCACCGTTTTCTGAGAAGTATAAGAAAATACAATATGTGCTTTTATATGACTTCTTTTGGAGCAGATAAAATTGTCTCGATGCCCGGGTTTTGCCCGGCCTTCACAATACAAGGACAAGTTCACCACAGAATCAGTTCTTTACTTCCTAAAGCCAGTTTGCAACCACAATTTTTACAAGTTTATTTCATAGGTGACGACGAAGCACGAATCGATAAGCGTACTGAGTATGAGCAAGGCGTAGAAAGAAACAGTTCAAAAATTACAATGAGTACTTCATGACCACAACATTTTGGTGCATGAATTTGAAACGGCTAGAGACAGAATGATCAATGACGACTATTTCAAAATAGTGATCCCTCCAGACCGTGTGCCACGTGGTCAACATGAGAGACTATTCAATGCCCCGACCACAAATTAATTAGCTGCTGCAATAGTTTGTAGTGAACAAACTATGTCTCGGGACATCGGCGTACAGGCGCACAATGGCATGCTCACTAGGATTCCCGACACACACAGATTTTATGACGCTCTCCAGTAATCAATTACTTTTTGGAAAGGACAAGAGGGGTACAGTAGAGTATATTACATACTTCAGATAAATCCAGTTACCAAACGCCCAATGCCAAACAAAAAGGTGCCCTGCAAAGATTTTTATTTCTTATAAGATATTTATTTCTTTAAATCAAAAAAAAAAATGCACGCAGAAAATTATATTCACTTTTGTAATTGAATGAAACTTAAAAGAATTCGCTGGTATACACTTAAAGCCTGAGCCAATCTTTTGTCAGGAATTAAAATAAAATAAAGCTCCCCTTTTCTTTCTATATATTATATATAACAATACAAAGAAGATACACTTTATTCACTTTAAACTTAGAAGAATCTGTACAACTATAAGGTATGGCAAGTAATGAGTGCGCTTTCGTTGACGGGTGTCGCGAGAGTCCCGCACTCGTTTTGTTTAACTTTTGCCTCGATGCGAGAGGACGCTGTTACAACTCTGCTTATAACGCTTTAAATACAAACAAAGTAAATATGTATTTACAACTGTAAGCCTGAATATTTTGGCGCGAAATAAGTCGAACCATAAATTTTAGTATACACTCTGACAAGAAAGTATCCGGAAATTTGAAATAAAACGCAAAAATATTAAACTTCTCCAATATTTATTGAATCTCCTTCAGAATATGCTCCATTTTAAGCGACACACATGTGCCAATGTTTTTTCCAATCATGAAAACATTTTTTATAGGCGCTTTAAGGGATGGCCTTCAGCTCCTTCTGCGAATTTTCTTTTATGGCGTCTATGGAGTCAAATCTGGTTCCCCGGAGCGGTAATTTCAGCCTGGAGAAAAGAAGAAAGTCACACGGAGCTAGATCAGGCAAATAAGATGGCTGGTCAATGGTATTTATCGAATGTTTGGTCTTAAAATCGTTAATAATCGTGGCTCGATGAGATGGTGCGTTATCGTCATGCAAAATCCACGAATTGTTTTGCCACAAATCCGGCCGTTCACGGCGAATATTTTCACGCAAACGTCTCAAAACAGTTAAATAGAAGTCCTTATTGACCGTTTGACCCTGCAAAACGAGTTCATGATGAACCACACCACGAATATCGAAGAAAACAATAAGCATCGTCTTGATTTTCGAACGACTTTTGCGAGGTTTTTATGGTTTCGGCTCATTTTTTCCGACCCATTCCGATGATTGTTGGCTCGTTTGTGCGTCGTATTCCTAGACCCATGTCTCGTCACCAGTTATGATCCGTACCATGAACGTGGGATCAGAATTCGCACGATCCAGCATGTCTGCAGCTACCTGCATCCGGTACTGTTTTTGAAGAAAATTCAGCTCTAACGGAACGAGCCGAGCGGCGACGCGCTGCATGCACGATTGGTTCACCAAAATCAAACGAGCGGTTTCACGAGAGATGTTGAGATCACAAGCTATCTCTCTAACACTGGCATGACGATTTTCGAGCACAATTTCCTCGATTTTTTCGACGTTATCGTTGGTTGAAGAGGTCGACGGTCGTCCTGAACGAGGCAAATCTTCGACGATTTCCCGACCGTTTTTAAAGGCTTTGTACCATTCGTACACTTGGGTTTTCGATAAAACAGAGTCTTTTTAAGCCTTTTCTAGTATTCACGACGAGTCAGCACACGAAATTTCGTTCAAAACACAAAATTTGAGACAAACTCTTTGTTCAATATTTTTTTCCGTTGTAACATTCGCAGACTACCACTGAGGTCGACTAGTCTCAACAGCTGTCGTAAACAAACTATTTGACAGACCGCACTCATGTTTGGCATAGTAATTACGGACAGTCCTACCAACATACAGAAACTTCAAATACTTAAAAATACTCAACGCGGGCAATTTAAATGAGAATTTCCGGATACTTTTTTGTCAGAGTGTATAACAGATAAGATATATATCATATAAGATTGTATCACTCTAAAAGGAGATTATATTGATAAATAAAAATGATTTTTAAAAATAATTGTTGTTTTCGTTGTTAGTCTCGGGACTTATTGAACGATGTGTTATCTCACATTCTTGAACACACCCCCCGGGTTGAATCGTCTCGGGATTCAAATATCGCTATACACTATTATTTGATTCGAGAAAAAAAAAAAAAAGGAAATTAATATTGACTTTGATTAGAACATACATTGTTTTTATGCGGTTGCGCGCTCTATGAAAATCGGAATTTTACATAATTTTACAATCGGTCGTACAAAAGTTGAAGAAGCGGTCTTGACCTGAGCAACTCGCACCAAACCGTTTTTCTCAGGCATGCATTGAATTATTCTTGCTAATTCCCATTTACATGGAGGCAAATTCAAATTTTGAACTAAAACTAAATCATTAACTTGAAATAAATCTGTTCTTTTATGCCATTTTGAGCGTTGTTGCAAGGTATTCAGGTAATCAAGACTCCACACATGTCAAAATTGTTCGTATTTCGCACGCATTGACTGCCACCGACCAAGTCGTGATGCAGCAATATTGAGTACGCTTGGGCTTGGAAGTGATTTTATCGCATTGCCGATTAAAAAATGTCCTGGAGTAAGCGCTTCGCACGAATTAACATCATCATGAAGCGGAGCGATTGGTCGCGAATTTAAGCATGCTTCCACGTCACATAAGAGAGTGGAAAATTCTTCGACTGAAGGTGTCCTAGTGCCCATAATACGTCTCAAATGATGTTTAACGCTTTTTACTCCGGCTTCCTACATTCCGCCAAAATAAGGAGCAGAAGGTGGAATCAAATGCCACTGAACGAATTTTGGAGTGAATTTTGCTTGTACATCTGAATCGCTGAATGACGAACGGCTTTAGTAAGTTCGCGATCAGCGCCTTGATGCGTAGTCGCATTATCAGAATATATATTAGACGGGATTCCACGACATGCGACGAAGCGTTCAAGAGCTGCAAGAAAGGCGGCGGAAGAATAGTCATGAACGAGTTCTAAATGTATTGCTTTGTTAGCAAGACAAACCAATAAAGAAATGTAAGCTTTATGCGACTTACACCCGCGACCAGAAGAATCTTGAATGGAAAAAGGACCCACGTAGTCTAGGCCTATATGGCTAAATGGACGAGAAGGATTTACTCTAAATTTAGACAAATCGGCTATAATCTGCTCGCCTGTAATAGCGCGATGACGTGCGCATGTAACGCAGTTACGAATACAATTTTTTACCTTTTCTCGCGCGTGTAGAATCCCAAATTGTTCGCGTAAAGTACGGAACATTAATTGACTGCCGCCATGCAAAGTATCGCGGTGCACTTAATCGATTACTAGTTTTGAAATTGGATGTTTCGCAAGCAAAATCAGAAATTCACGATCTAATTGAATGTTTGCATTTTTAATACGACCACCTACTCGTAGTATACCGGATCTATCCATAAAGGGATCTAATGTGCGAATTGACTAACGCAAAGATGAATTTTCATTAGATTTGAGAATATTTATTGCTTCTGGGAAATTTTCTTTTTGAATTTGTTGAATCCAAAATTTTTGTGCATTTATTTCATCTGCTTGCAATGGAGAAAGTGAATGGACAACATCTGGAAATCGAGATCGGACAATAAACCGCCGAACATATGTTGTTATTCGCAACAAACGCGGCCATGAAGAAATGTCTTTGAACAATTTATTAAATTCTGACCGGTATGAATGATGCGCATGAATACTGTTTGATTTTTTAACTTTTGCTTTGAGATCTTCATCATTGCAAGCGAATTTTGGTTGTGCGGGCCAATTTTTAGCCTCCTGTTGCAACCAAATTGGGCCGCTCCACCAATAACTACTTGCAGTTAATTGAACGGGATCCATACCACGAGACGCGCAATCAGCTGGATTTTCTTCCGTCAGAACGTGCGCCCAGTTAACATTCGGAAGTTTTGATTGTATCGCCGAAACGCGATTCACGACAAAAAATTTCAAATCGGACGGTGACTTTTGCAGCCATAATAAGACAATCGTAGAATCGCTTCAACAGGATACCGGAATATTTTTTAATTCCATCGCCTCGAGGGTAAATGCAATGCATTTGACGAGAAGATGCGCTGCGCAAAGTTTAAGGCGTGGAATTGAAATTGTCTTAAGAGGCGCGACTTTTGTTTTTGCCATTAAGAGCTGTACGTTAACATTGCCAGAGTTAGTAATTAGTTTTGAATATACAACAGCTGCGTATGCTTTGGACGATGCGTCACAAAAGCCGTGTATAGTTACGCTTTGAATGCTGCTTTCAAAGCCTAACCATCGTGGAATTTGTATCGATTTAATTTCTGACAGCTGTTGGGAAAATTTAGTCCATTCGTTTGTTATTTCGGAAGCAAGAGAATCGTCCCAATTATAGAAACATTTCCATAAATTTTGCAATAGAATTTTGAGTGATACCGTAACCGGAGAAAGCCAGCCTAGCAGATCGAAAATTTTCGCGATGGTCGGAAGAATTTTTCGTTTTGAAATATCTTTAAGTTCTGGATTAAAGTTGATTTGAAATGAAAAAGTATCATCGCGAAGTGTCCAGCGAATACCGAGAATTCTCAACTATTCACCTTCTTAAGGGGGGGGTATGGTTTTGAGGGTTCAAAAAAAGTGATTTTTTTTTATTGCATATTATGAAAGTATAGTAACTCAAGAATGTTGTCTGTTAATATGAAGTCAATCGGAGCAAAACTCACAAAGATATAGCTTTGGAAGTAGGCGTGTCTCGAACGACTACCTGAGCTGTAACCGCTCAGCGGAAAGGCAGCTGTTTCTCAATCTCTTTTGTTATTGTCCCTAAGCAGTTTACAGAAAGGTCTTAGACAAGGTCGTTGTAACGGTACCTGGTGTTGGTTCATTTTCGAAGCAGACGCGGAGTGTAACAGTCGTGTTGTATTTTCTTACTCTATTTCGTTGTGATATTTTTGTTGTTCGCAAAATGCCGAGAAAAGTTTCAAGAGAGTGTAGAAAGGAGTCTGCCGAAAGTTGAGAGTGGTTCAGCAACTGTCGTCGAATTTGCATCTTCAGTGGCTGCTTGTGTTTTCAATGAAGGCTGTAACGCTTATTTAACCTTCCTAGAAGATATGCGAATCAGTACTGGTCCAAGTTGTCATGGATGGGCGCTTCTAACCGACGATATTCGAATGAACAGAGCAGATGAGCGAGCAGCTGAAACCGCTAAAAATGATAGAATTCGCTGCAGACTTGATCAAAAAGATGCTTTGGACATTCTTGACGAAAGTTCTATACTCTATGGTCCCGGCATTGATGATTCTATGTGAGTAAAATAAAAAATAAATAGCTGACTAAGTTTTATCAGGGTCTTTTCGCTACGAAAAACTTTAAACGCGTTTTTCTCAAATCGATGTTTTTTGAGTCAATGCACTCTGTAACTCAAAATCTATTCAACCGATCGTTCTCAAATTTTTTACAGTATTTCCTTACATAATTCATGAGGTAACCCTGTTGAGATTTTTTCGTTTTTGATTTTATTTTTTTTATTATTAACAACAATAGTCATGAATTCAGGCCAAAAATCGGTATTTTCACTTTCAAGTCTTGTAAAAAGTTCAAAAATTCAAAAAAAATGGAAAAACTCGACAGGGATACCTAGAGGGACATAAAAATTAAAAGAAAAACTTTGGTTATTTCATTTCAGATGATCCAGTGCTGAGGTATGACGTGCACCGCAAAATGTATTTTTTCTGAGGCGCCTGCGAAGAATTGCTGCCATTCGGTCAATTTTCAATATTTTTCAACCAATATTTCACAGAATATAGTTCAATAACTACTCTTTAATGTATAATAATTAGAAATAAATTTACTTTTACCGTACGCCCAAAAAAAAATCTGTAAAAACCTGTTTTTTTCTGCCTTCAAAACCCTACCGCCCCCTTAAAAAGGCTTTGTACCAGCTAAACTGTGATTTAAAGTATCGATGCCTCTTAAAATTTCAGGGTCGTTGCTCGCCCATTTGCGAAGCTTAATCCCGGCGCTTTGTAACCATTAAATTAACTCGTCTCTTTTTTGAAGTGCTGTGATTTTATCTACACTGCCCGAAAGGACATCATCAACATAAATTTCGTTTTGTAAAATCTTTTTTGCAAGGAGAAAAGTCGAACTCTTATCAATAGAAAGCTGTTTAAGTACACGTTGAGCGAGGTACGGAGCGCATGCAGTACCATACGTGACGGTATTTAGTGAATATGTGCTAATACTTTCGCTTGGATTGGAGCGCCATAGTATTAATTGATATTGGCGATCATCTGCATGAACTGAAATTTGGCGAAACATGTGCTGAATATCAGCGGTGAAGACGTACTTATATGAACGCCAATTTAATATTGTCGCTAGAAGTTTGGGTTGTAATTTCGGACCGATCATTAAATGATCATTCAAGGAAAAACCATTTAAAGTGTTTGCTAAAGCATTGAACCCGACGCGTAATTTAGTAGTTGTAGTTTCTTCGCGAATAACTAGGTGATGAAGTAAATACGTCGGCTGTAAGAAATTTCGATCGTGGT
Source organism: Chalcis sispes (assembly GCA_949987625.1). Taxonomy (NCBI): domain Eukaryota; kingdom Metazoa; phylum Arthropoda; class Insecta; order Hymenoptera; family Chalcididae; genus Chalcis; species Chalcis sispes. The sequence continues at coordinate 44,244,364 of OX465096.1, read as the reverse complement.
CAATCTTTTGCATGTGTCCACGGGCTTCGTATTTGGTCAGAAAGTCGATGTATTGTTTCGATACATCTTGGGATTTTGCTAAGCGTCGTTCGAGATGCGTAAACGAGCGCATAGCAACAGCGTGAGAGTCGCCAATATTTATAGGAGAATCTGACTTGAAAGGAAGACGAACGACGTACCGTCCTGTAGTATCGCGCGTATGCATCTCAATAAAATGCGACTCGCAACGAGCATTTTCTTTGGAAAGCATAACTTTTGTAGGAATTTCTTCTAGTTCCCAAAATCAACGAAGTTCGACATCGAGGTTGCTAGAAGTAGCATGATGAACATGAAGTGTTTTGAGTTTTTCTTCTTTTGAAATAGGACCGAAAAGAATCCAACCAAAAATAGTCTCTTGCGCGATCAGCGAATAGTTTTTATGTTTTATGAACCCGCCGAGCATAATTGAACCGTATAAATCTGTTCCGATAAGAAGCTCTATATCCTCGTTGAAATTTAAATTTGAATCGGTGAGATTTAAATTCGAAAAGAACTTATAATGATTCAAATTGAACGAAGGGGGAACGTACGGAGTAATTTTGAGTACGACTAACGCTGTTGTGGTAAGAACTGTATTATTTACATTAGCTGCTCGTATTGAAATTGAAATAGAATTTCGAATATAATGCGCACGACCTTCACCTATCCCCGATACTTTTACTTCTGTTTGTATTAAGCGTGCTCGTAACAGTTGAGCGATACGTGTAGAAACAAATGTCGCATCGGAGCCTTGGTCGACGAGAGCTCGCGCGTAAACAAACCGACCGTTCTTAGCGTCGATAATAACGCGTGCTGTTGCGAGGAGAACAGGCTTAACTCTCATATTTACGTGTGCGTGTACAGTAGGTGCATTTTTGCATGTGGTAGAATTTGTACTAGTAGTAGTTGTTACTTGCGCTTTTGAATAGTCATGTAATAAAGTATGATATTGTCGTTTACATTTTAAACATAAAAATAAACTGTTACAATTTGTAACGTGATGACCTTTACTTAAACAATTTCGACACAAATTATTTTTTTGTACAAATTCCAATCGATGCGTAAGCTTAACATTAAAAATTTTTGACAATGCATTAACCTATGTGAGTCGGAGCAAAAAACGCACGCATTCGTAGTAGTAGAATGATGAGAACGGATAACTTCAGAATTATTTTCTTTGTTGAAATTATTTTTATTTGTTCCAGACGTCTTTTCTGAAATATTTACGTTTGTTGATTTTAAATTATCTCTAAAGCTGAAGACCGCTTCTAATAATATGATCCGCGCATCGGGAAAGGCGTACAATTTTTCGGGTTTTGGATATTCCTTTTCGGAATCTGAGCGAATTTCCCATTCTTGTCACGAATTTTTATCTAATTTTTGAACTAATACGTGAACCAAAATTATATTCCAATGATCTATTGGACATTTTAAGGCACGTAATGCATTAATTGCTTCCGAAGAATCAGCGCGTAATTGTTTTAACCCGTATAAAACATTCGATGAAACTGTTGGAATAGAGAAAACGCCCTTTAAATATGCGTCTATTATTACGCGTTCATTTTTATAACAGTCTGAAAGTGACTTCCACGCGACCTCAAAGTTATCGTTTGGTAAAAAAAGATGGGAAATACGAGGGCGGTTCAAATATGATGGAGACAATTGCTGTAGATAGCGCGCATGTATGTTTTGAAGATCGTGGCTTGAGTATGTGATAGCTGGGTCCCTCATGAACAGTGTGGCATAGTTTTCGTCGGGAGTGCATGTTTCATGCACGTGCTACGACCATGAGTGAACGTCAAGTGCCGACCACCGTTGCGCAACGTATTTTCATTCGTTTTTTGGTGTGGGAAGGCGTTAAAAACACGGACATTTTTCTGCGTTTGCAAAATCAGTTTGGTAGTGAGTCCTTGAGTAGGGCTGCTGTGTTTAAATAGACCAAAGCATTTAAGGATGGTCGAAAAACCGTCGAGAATAAGCCGCACGATCGTTGACCGCGAACAGCATCACACCAGACAACATTTGCTGCGTAGAACAACTAATTTTGGACGACCGTAGGATGAATGTTCGAGACGTTTTGGCTGAACTTTGCATCAGTATTGGTAGTGTAGAGTCTATCATCCACGAACACCTTTAATATCGCAAAATAACGGCGCGATGGGTTCCTAAGCTGTTGAACTTCGAGCGAAAATTCACGCGGCTGGAAGTTTGCGTCTCACGCTTGATACAATATCGAATTTGGGGTGGGAGGTACTGGAACACCCCCCCTACAGTCCGGATTTATCACCCTGCGACTACCACATGTTTGGACCACTGAAAGAAGCCCTCGAAGGTCAAAGATTCAACACCGACGACGAGGTAGAGGAGTTCGTGCGCACATGGCTGTCCGAGTTGCCCACGGAATTCTTTGATACCGGCATCAAAAAGCTTCCAGAAAGGTGGACAAAATGCGTAACTTGTAAGGGGAAGTACCTAGAAAAACTGTAAATTTTTTAAAATTTTTTCGATAGTAAATAAACGTGTCAGAGCATTTGTCTCGATCATATTTGAACAGCCCTCGTAAGCCTAGAAGCCTTCCTAGTCACTGCTGTTGACAAGTACTGTAATTTTTTGACATTCGATAAGCTATTTTGATTTCTTACAAGCGCTAAAAATAGATCGCTAGAAGTTAACCATTAAATAATTTTACCAGAAAATAAAGGCATGTTGATTTTCGGCAGTTGAATTTCTCTTGTAGTCCGTGCAGCTGGTGATGGAGGAGTCTCGTTAGTAGAGATGAGCAGAGTTTGAAGGAAGTCGTATACTGCCATGTATAATTCCTCGACGACATTCAGTTGATTTTCTTTGAAAAATGGAACCTCTGCTTGCTCTTGAGTAGCGAAAGTGTTGATGAACGTGGCGCTCGTTTTGCACTTTTCCCAATATTTTTCCAACAAGGCAAATCATCTTTGTGTAACAGCCGCTGTTTGTTTGTCAGCTCCAAGCTTGTTAGAATTGGTAATCGAATTTTTTATATATCGAAGATTTGTTTCGAATACTACTACTGCTTTTTCTACTTTCGGTAGTAAGATCTTCTCCTGCTTAGCCATTTTAGAATTTCGAATTTAACTTAAAGCAAACTTGATGCTCTAACTTGAAAATTTGAAATGGCTTTGAACCTAAACCATTTCAATCTTGAATTTGCCGATTAGTTTCAATTGAAACTTGCGAATGTAATGCTGAATAGCTTTGGAACGAACTTGAAAGTTTCACTCTCGCGAACACGCACTAGCCAATATACTGTGCACTAACTTGAAAATTATCAACACTGATGAACTTGAATAAATTCCTTTGTGAAAATGACACAGATCCGGCTCAAAGGACCATGTAATGAAATGAAACTTGAAAGAATTCGCTGGTATGCACTTGAGGCCTGTGCCAATCTTTTTTCAGGAATTGAAGTAAAATAAAGCTCCCCTTTCTTTTCTATATATTATATGAAACAATACAAAGGAGATACACTTTATTCACTTTAAACTTAGAAGAATGTGTACAAGTATAAGGTATCGCAAGTAATGCGTGCGCTTTCGTTGACGGGTGTCGCGAGAGTCCCGCACTCGTTTTGTTTAACTTTCGCCTCGATGCGAGACGAAGCTGTTACAACTATGCTTATTACGCTCTAAATACAAACAAAGTAAATATGTATTTGCAAGTGTAAGCCTTAATATTTTGGCGCGCAATAAGTCGAACCGTAAATTTTAATATATATCTCACATTCTTGAACAACTTGCAAGATGCAATAAGAAATGATGCCGATTAGCATTCAAATAACTTGGGTCAAATGGTGATTCTTCCGTCATTATTTGTGAATTGCCCGAGATATCTACATGAATATACACAAGATGCGTTCACATACGTACGTAATTATGGGAGGCCTGATTTATTTATTACAATGACATGTAACCCTGCCTGCCCAGAAACCACCAAAGAGTTTATGTCTGGGCAAAATTTGACGTTCAGGCATAACTTAACAGCTCAAGTATTTAAAATAAAATTACAGCAGTTATTAGCTCTACTTACAAAAGGTAATATATTTGGTGACATGTAATGCTTCATGTACTTGATCGAGTAGCAAAAACGAGGTTTGCCTCACGTGCACTTACTGCTGTGGTTAAAGGAAAAGTTGCGCTCGAACCAAATTGACAAAATCCTATGTGCTGGGATATCAAACCCGAAAACCGATCAAAAGCTATATATGGTGACAAAAAATATGATTCACGGGCCTCGCGGTGCATTAAATTCTTTAACGCCATGCATGAAGGAAGGAAAATGTACTAAAAAATATTCGAGGAGCTTTTATAAGATACTCAAACCAATGACAAAAGTTATCCTTTGTACAGGCGCAGAGCACCAGAGGATGGTGTACGCACAACGATTATAAAAACCCGTAAAGAAACACAGAAATAATTGGTAGACAATTGTTGGGTGGTTCCATATTTGCCCCTCCTATCAAAAATTTTAAATTCTCTCATAAATGTTGAGTTTTGTAATACGGTACAGGCAATAAAATATATCTGTAATTATATTAATGAAGGTAGCGAGCAGGCCATTTTTAACATCCGCCAGCAAGAAAATATAAACATGAACCCGAGAGATGAGGTGCAAATATTTAGAGCCGGCCGATATGTCAGTAGTAACAAAGCAGCCTGGCGGATCTTAAGTCTGCCTCTGCACAAGAGATACCCAACCGTCTTTAATCTCGTGATTTATTTACCCAATGGTAAGAGGGTTGACTTTACTGAAAATAATTTTACAGAGAAATTATCAGCACCACCTAAAACAGCACTAACTGCATTTTTCTTGTTGTGCCAAAGTGACGCTTTTGCAAAAACATTACTTTACATTAATGTGCCTCGCTACTATACTTGGAATGCGGCGCGGGAGAAATGGAAACGCCGTTTACAAGGAACACCTGTCGATGGCTGGCCAGATGAGGAGGCAGAAGACGCTCTAGGCCGCATTTACACTGTTCACGTCAGCAACTTTGAAGGTTATTGTTTGCGAATGCTGCTAAATGTAATAAGGGGTCCCACTTACTTCTTGGATTTACAAACAGTTGACGGCCAAGAATTTGCAACTTTTTGGCAGGTGTGTGAGAAGATGGGGTTGTTGGAAGATGATAACTACTGGGACGCCACCATAGATGAGGCCGTGCTGTGTCGCTTACCAGCGCAAGTAAGACAGCTGTTTGCCATATTGATATGCACTTGCGGTTTATCCAATCCTCTGCAACTATGGCACAAGTACAGAACTGCGTTATCAGAAGATATCATGCGCAGATTTGAAAGAATAGATCAGGCCAAAGATGATCTTTGTTTTAATAAGGTATTGGGGCTTATCGAGGACAAAATAATAACAACATCTGGAAAGACATTGTCCTATTTTGGTATGCTCATACCGTGCGTAGAGGAGAGCTGTCAAACGATTTGATAAGAGAGCTAAGCTATGATATTATCAAATTAGACACTCACGTGTGCGAAACTAAGCCATGTCTCGTACCTAAGCAAAGAGAGATTTATCACAAAATATTACGATGTGTTGAGAGTGGTGAAGGCGGACTTTTTTTCCTTGATGCTCTGTGTGATACAGAAAAAACTTTTTTGCTTAATTTGCTTCTGGCAAAAATTCGCAGGGACCATAATGTTGCATTAGCTGTGGCTTCCTCTGGGATATCTGCAACATTGTTACACGGTGGACGGACGGCACATTTGGTCTTTAAATTACCTCTTAATCTGGCAAGAGAAGAGACCCTAACGTGCAATATCAGTAAGAGCAGCGCATGTGGCATCCTGTTGCAACAGTGCAAGCTGGTCGTATGGGACGAGTGCACTATGTCACACAAACGCGATATCAAGGCTCTTAATCGCTGTCTACAAGACTTACACAGTAAGCTAACGTTAATGGGTGGTGTGGTAGTTTTATTGGCTAGGGATTTTAGGCAGGCTTTGCCTGTTATCTAGCAAGGCACTACAGCAGACGAAATTAACGCATGTCTGAAATCATCATATAACGCCAGCAGATAAAATGCTTGGCTTGCATTTTGTAGCCCGACATCTTAGTAGCTTGTATACAAATTTTCAGGTCAATTGCTCTGTTAGTGTACATTTGGTCATCAAACTCATAATTCCAATTGGTCTTCTATTTAAAAGGCTTAGTACCATTACAAATTAAAGAAAAGCCAGATTACAAGAGCTGGAAGACTTTTTTATATCATATTCAACAGTTTAACAGGGGGTTTCTGAATTTAAGCAGGGTTGCACGAGCACTTTTGACAAACCGCAATTAGGACACTTTGTTGAGGTTACAGCTCCTGAAATGATTGAAAAAATTTATAAAATATTGATGTAGGACCACAGATTAAAATTAAAAGAAATAGCTGAGGATACTAAGATTTTAACTGAATATGTGCGCAATATTTTACATAAACATTTGATAATGAAGAAGCTTTGTACTCGGTGGATGCCGTGAATGCTATTGATCAATCAAAAGTTCACTCAGGAAACTGTTACAATTAGAAATTTTGCGCTGTACAAGCGAAACCGTAGCAAATTTTGGCGTCGCTTTATAACTGTAAATAAAACTTAGATTCACCAAGACACTCCTGAAAGTAAACAACAGTCGAAACAATGGCTTGGACCAGGTAAATCAATCCCAAAGAAGGTCAAAACAATTTTATCAGCGAATAAGGTTATGGCGACTGTTTTTTTAAGATGTAAAGAAAAATATTTTAATTGATTACTTGGAAAAGGGTAAAATCATCACTAGTCAGTACTACACCGATTCAATACTATGAAAAATAAACGACCTTTAGCGTCGAAAAATTTTGTTTCACCATGACAATACACCGGCCCATTCGTTGGTTGTTGCGATGGCTAAAAGCAATGAATTGAAGTTCGAATTGTTACTCCAGCCACCATATTCACCAGATTTGAATCCTGGCAAATATTATTTGTTTCCTAACCTTAAAACATCTCTCGGAGGTAAAAAATTTGATAGCAAAAAGAAAATAATTAACGCTGTAAATAAGTATTTTGAGGGACTTGACATATTGCACTATAAAAATGGTATCTCTGCATTAGAGCATCATTATGAAAAATGTATTAATCTTAATAAAGATTATGTTGAAAAATAAAGAAAAATAAAACACGAAAAAAGCTGTTTCTCTTTATCAGGCCGGAAACTTTTCACCCCACCCTCTTAACTTTCTTTTTCCTAATTCTCATACCCCGTTCTCTAAGTCGTTCATTAGTTAAATCAGAACGACTTACGTTACGTCTAGGGTTAGTATATGAGGTACACTATAAATCGCTACTACTCCTTGATATATCCTTATTCTTCTTTTGATTTTGTAATAATAGATTTTGCTCTGGAGATATGTAATAATTAAAATCCGTTTCCACATTAATTACATAAGCTTTTTGTAGTTGGTCTATGTCTCTTTTCTATTTACAATTGTTTTCAATTTGTACAATGAATTGCAGTTTTTTTATGCGCTTAACAATTTTTTTTCACATCATTTTATTTACTTAATTTGCATAACTAAGCGTATACACACTTTCTCCCTCGCGAAATTGAAAAAAATTTTTATTAACATTTTCACGTATAATTTTATATTTTGTAATCTCAGTAGACCATTATAAGAAAAATTAAAATAATAATTTTGTATAAATACAAAGAAATTTCTATAGATTATTAACAACAAATAAAATCAACGATATTATAAACAAAATTAGTAGTAAAAAACATGATAAAAAATAGCGATAGGATTAAAAAATTGAAACAAATTTAGTAAGTTAATATAAAATAAATTACGAATATGTTCAAGAGCGAAAGACAATATACGAAGAGGGTTTAATGCCGCGAAACAGCAAGGGCATTGAACTCAAAATTCGAAACAATCGTCGTATATTCTATGTAATACTATTTATTGAAAGCCAAGTAGAATTTAAGCATGAAAAAAGTAAAAAATAAAAAGCGAGCACCGAAATAATATTATATAAAAAAATTAATAATACATTTGACAAACAAGTAGAGAAAAAAAATAAAAAATTAGAATAAGGAAAAAAGTTACTGTGAATAGAAGGTCATAGAAAACCAGAAGTTCGAGATAGTCAAAATTTTATAAAGTTCCATTAGGGTTACTGGGTGAATAATAAGCAAAATAACAATTTATTTGACGAAAAAACGTAGATAAAGAGAGGACACAAAAAGAATCGACGAAATAAATCATTTGTACATAACACATCGTTTAATAAGTCCCGAGACTAACAACGAAAACAACATTTTTTTTTCAAAAATCATTTTTATTCATCAATATAATCTCCTTTTAGAGTAATACAATCTTTCCAACGCCTTTCCAACATTTCTATACCATGTTTATAGAAGGATTTATCCATTGCTACAAAATAGACTTCAGTTTCGGCAATGACCTCCTCATTCGAGCCAAATTTTTCCCCTGGAGCATTTTTTTGAGATCAGCAAAGAGCCAGTAGTCGCTGGGGGCTAAATTTGGCGAATACGGGGGGTGGGGAAGCAAATCAAAGCCCAATTCGTTTAGTTTTGCCATTGTTTTCATGGACTTGTGGCATGGTGCATTGTCTTGGTGAAAAAGGATTTTTTTCTTCTTCGTGTGCAGTCGTTTTGCTGCGATCTCCTCCTTCAAACGTACCAACAAGTCAATATAATAATCACTGTTGATCGATTTACCTTTTTTCAGGTAGTCAATGAAAATCACGCCATGTGTATCCCAAAAAACAGACGCCATGACTTTGCCAGCAGACTGCTGCATTTTTGGACACTTAGGGCGGCTTTCGCCAGCCATGCGCCACTCAGATGATTGCCGATTCGACTCTGGAGTAAAATGATGTATCCATGTTTCATCCATGGTCACGTATCAACGCAGGAAATCCTTTTTATTGCAAGTAAATAGCGATAAACAGCTCTCTGAATCATCGACTCGCTGCTGTTTTTGTACCACTGAAAGCAATCGCGGCACCCACTTGGAAAAAACCTTTTTCATGCTCAATTTTTCATGAAGGATGAAGCGACATACGCTTCCGGATGATATCTGTGTCATTTCTGCAATCTCACGGACCTTCACTTAGCGATTTTTCATTACAATTTTTAACACTTTACTCACATTTTCCTGTGTAACGGCTTCCAATGGCCTACCCGAACGTTCCGCATCGTTTGTGTCCGTACGACCACGTTTAAACTTAGCATACCAACGACAAATCGTTGGTTTGGATGGAAAGGAGTCCGGGTAATGTTTTTTAAGCCATTGCTGGGCTTCTACGGTGCTTTTACCCATTAAAAAACAATGTTTTATCAACACGCGAAACTCGCTTTTTTCCATTTTTTAAACAAATTACAAAGTGACTTTACTCTAACCTCGATAACTCTGCTGTCTGTGATCCGATCGACGTGAAATTTTTACACATTTCATATAAAGGTTCGCACTCTATGGAAACGTGGCCAGTTTGGTACTACTAGCACCATCTCTGGGTTAGTCTCGGGACTTATTGAATGATGTGTTACAAAGCGAACCAAGAAGGTTAAACAACTTGCAAGCGATAAGACAGCTCGAAATTTGCGAAAATCACGACATTGTTATACATGCAAAGACGTGACCACATCTCAGCTAGAAAATAAGAAAAATAAATTTTTGAAAATATTGTAATTTATTAAATCATTGTTAATAGAAGCTCATAGAATTTTGCATCAACCAAGAGTCGGCGAGAGTATATTAAGCCAAGCTCGACAAGGCAAACGCCACTTGATTTCAGGCATTCAGAGACGACAGTCAAAGATTAAGAGTTTCCAATGTAAGAATATTTAATAACAAATTCAAAATTCAAAATTTAAGTAAAATTTTTTTTAAAAACCTATGTGTGAAATCAAGGCAAACTAAAGCAAAAATTACATGACTTTCAATCAAGGGCATTTTGTAAGTGATGCAGATGTCCAAGTATTGGTAATGTTGTAATTTATAAACTAAATGATTCTATCCTTTTTCTAAAAGTTTCTATAATCTTTGAGTAAACCGAAGATTTTTGGGCATATCGGTACTGTGTTCGATTGCACCGGGATCGGGTGTAAAAATTAAAATTTTTGAAAAAAAAAACGAAAAAGAATAATAAAGAAAATAAACCGCACACGAATTCTACTATCGAATTAGTGTGGCTGGTTTAACACCTATGTATGAGTCTGCTTTGATAATGCATTCGCTAGCAAGTACATAGGTATAGTCATCTTTGAAGTTAAACTCTTTAAATGCCAAACATAAACATTGGCAGGTCAACAACCATTGTAACGTCTCTCTCTAAGACGTCACGCATTGGCGTAGGATCTAAAATTTTGTATTTTCGTAAAATAAAATTTAAAACTTCGAAAATAGACATTAGTCAAAATCAAATCGACAAATTGAATATTTATTATAAAAGCACAAGTAGGATCATGGTTGGCAATAGATATAAAATAAAACATTAAACTTTTTAAACTATGTGGGATAAAATACACACGCATACACACGGAAATTGTTGATAAATCGGGGTTAAGTACTCGAACGTGCTCACTTAAAAATTAGTGAATATCTAAAAACCAATGTTTTAGCATAAGTTTTGTGACGTGGTGTTTCTGCACCAGCCATATGAGGAGGCCAAAGCATAGCTTGTGCGCCTCCTCGTAGCTGAAATACCCCCCCTTTTACAATCTTGGCAGTCTCGCAGGACTGCCACGCTTGAGCCTCACTAACAGATACGTAGGGCTGTGCATACTTTACCTTCCCCAGGTACATGGGCTTAGAGCTCAAGTAAAGGCTCCAGCGAGGAGCCAGGCTCAGGAGCCCATGGCTAATCGAGGGCAGTGCTCGCTCACACTGCAGCAGGGTTCCCTTCCAAGCTCCTTCCTGTCCTTGTAGTGGTTCGCGTACCTGCAACCTCCCAGACAGTAATTAAACTAGGAAGAGAATAATAGTAGCAGCTGCACCTTGGAAGGGAAGTACAAGCTGCCACACAACATCATAGGAAAGTGGGGAAAGGAGGTTAGGAGACAAGTAAAGACACATAAGCACCGCAGTTAAGTGCAAGTAATTACGTACCTGAAATGGTCTAATAGTGTTGCCTCGCTGCCGCTGCGAGCAGGCTATCGCTGTCACCGACACCGCTGCTTTGCTTTCTCCACCACTCATCATTTGATTAGCCAGCTGTTGATCCGCCGTACTGCCGCACCCGGAAAAGAAAAAGAAGAGACAAATAAGTCGACGCCTACCAGCCAGGGAACGCGTCGACTTACCTGGACTCTCTCAAAATCGGAGGCAGATTCTCGCCGCTCCAGGGAAAACACAACAACACTAGCACTCGCCAGCGGATAATCTAAACGCGCACTGCTGGCGCTAAATGTATTTGGTCTAGAATGTTTTGTCTTTCTTTTACCAGATCTGTGCCAAGCATAAATCCGCAGGTACTTTCTTCAAATAGTGCAGTGCCATTAGCGAGTAAAACTTGGTAACTATCAATTGGTTCATAGGTTTTCATAAAATCTTTTATATTCACATAAATAGTTACTTGCCAATCAGCCCTTTTAGTTGTACTACATCCATATGCTCGTAGTACGTTCCTGAATTTCCTTTGATTGGTTCTATTTCAAAATTTTTCCCCGCGAGGCTGAGGGGATTCCGACGTTTAGCATTATTACGTAGATAAAATAAAGGGGCTTGGTGATGGCTTTCGGAAACGTTTACTTCTTTCAGTTAAGGGCTAACTTTGATTCATCCGTGTGTTTTCTAATACGTTTGCCGTCAAGTAATTTTAATATAACGTTTTTTCTACCCACTGTTTCAACGATTTTTAAAAGTTCATTATAGTATATGTTAAACTCAAAGGTCCTTATTTCGTTGAGAACGTACACATAGTCCTCAACTTTAGCATTAAGTCTTTTGCCTTAAATATCATATCGGAATTTTGACTGTAATTTAGCCTTTATCGGATTATTTCTGGCGATGTGGTTTATCTCCTCTAAGCGAAGAAATAAGTCCTGTAAGTATGTGTTATACGTTCTCAGCTTTTCCTCGTCAGGTATTCTTAGAGGAAATTTTGCGATTCTTCCAAAAACTAGTTCGTAGGGAGTAAATTTCGTGGCTGAATGTAAACTAATATTGTAAGTGAATGCAGCAAATGAAATCAATGTATCCCAGTTATTATGAGATTCTGAGTAAGTTCTAATGAAGTCAGTTAATGGTGCATGGCTTTTTTCTAAAGATCCATTAGTCTGTGGTCTATATTCTGACCTAGTAAGGCGTCGTATTTTAAATGTTTTCATAAGTTTTTCTGTTAGTGTTGGCAGAAAGCTGGCTCTTCTATCTGATAATATTGCTCTGGGAGCACCATATTGACTTACGAGATGATTATCTAGTGCTTTAGCTATAATGGTAGATCGTAATTAGATATCGGTACCACTATTAGGTATTTTGTTAGATTGCATTACATTGTAAGCATATGGCTGTTGTCTCGAGAAGTTATTCTCAATTTGCCTACAGTGTCGATGGAGACCTTGTCAAATGGTCTATCGGGGTGTCTGTTATAATCATGGGCTCTCTCGTCTTGATCTGATTCAACTTTTTTATACTGCATTCACGACATTTTCTGACGTACTTCAGAACATCATTTCCCATACCCGACCAATAGTGTCTATTTCTGATTTTCTGATAGATTTGGTTTACGCCTTTATGTCCCTCTATTAGGCTTTCGTGTAAGTTTTGTATTATAACTGTTCTTTCTTCGGGTGCAGGACAATCTACTTTTCCGTAACATAAGGTAACAGTAATTGAGCTGCCTTTAAACGTTTTCTTCAGGAGTTGGGCTAATAAGCCTGCTTTAGGGTATCTAACACATCCTTCCTCTGAGCAATGCGAAAACTGGTAAAGTTTATTTGAGTCATTGCAGTTTCAAGGTTCGTGAAGGCAGTCCTTAAATTCGGCATAGTGAGATTATTAAAATATTTGTTTTTTATAACTACTGATATTATGTTATGATTTTTATATGGTGTGAGCAGGATTTGACCTACCTTTGATTTAGTCTTTTTCTAATTCATTGGGTTTATTACCCCAATGTCAAACAATAATCTTATTGAAGATGTCATGCTTTTGATATCACTTAAAACAAAGTGTACTAGATTGTCTCTCTTGTAGGTCAGACAATATCGTGATGTATTAATATTGTTTCTTCGATTTAGTAGGAGCAAGGGTTGTTATTTATCGAAAGTCTCTGAGCCAAAGTCATCAGAACTCTGAACGTTGTGATCCGTGGTAGTTGTCTCATGCAAGTCAGTTCAAGACATGCATAATGATATTAAGGGTAGTAATTTGTCTATGGTGTTTCTGGAAGTTTCGCCGTAACTTATTTTTAGGTTTGTTGATTTCTTGGGAGAGGTAATCCGGGAGGTTTCTTTAGAGTCTTCAGGGACCTCAATTATCTCGCTAAATCGTAAATGTTTTTTTACTTTTTCTGTTAGAGAAGTACTTTTAGCTTGTGGTTGTTGGTTGCAACAGAAAGGCGTGTAGAAAGAGATGGATTTTGATGTCATGCACGGTATTTCGGGTATATTATCTGATTCTTCTATGTCAGCATACTGCCCGTTTCATAATTGATTTCATTTTCTTGTGTTGGGTGAGTAGGACACTTCTTGTTATTCGGGTATTGTTGCTCCAATCGTACAATCCGCTGTTCCATACTGACATTGTTGAGAATTTCGTCATCATAAGGATCTAGAGTGTCTAAATATTCCTGATATTCAGGGTTCACTACGTCTCCCTCAAAGAAATTGTTTTTATCTCTGAGTGTGTTGTCTCTGCTCCATAGCGGTTTATCAGAGTTGTGACCATATCAATTATATATTCTGTCATAAATTCTTTCTAAGGATTCGTTAAAATTCCTTCAGTCTTCCGTTCTTTCCTTATTTCTATTATTTTCATCATTTAACGTTTTATTCGACGCTAGCGGTTTCGAACCCTTAGATTCTCCTTGCAGGTCGTCAGCGTGTTCTTCTTCTGGGTTTTCTTCTGACGTCATGACTTCCTCGGTTTCACTCCCCGAATATGCGGTTAATTTGGCACAAATTGGTAAGTTATGCCTTGGTTTGTTATGCTGAGGGTCAATATCAAGGTCTAAATCTTCAGTGGTTTTATACCGCTTTCCCCCTTTGCAGTCGACTGTTTTGACTGTATTTTTGTTTCGGACGTATAATGGTGTATCCAAGTTTCATCAACAGTAATTAGTTGGCGCCAAAACTTGGATTTATTGCGCCTAAACTGCGCCAATAGAACATTGGAAATGTTCATTCGAACACGTTTTTTGTCTAACGTGAGTAAACGTGGCACTCAACGTGCGGACAGCTTTCTCATGCCTAAATCTTGATTTAATATGTAGCGAACACGTTCTTTGGACATGTATATAACCTCTGCTATCTATTTTACTTCAATTCAGCAGTCTTCTAGTACCATTTGGTGAACTTTGACGATGTTATCGTCAGTGATTGCAGTTTTTGGACGTCCCGGACGTTCATCGTCTCCCGAGCTCTCACGGCCACGTTTGAATTCAGCTGCCCCAAATTTCACTGTGGTAAATGATGGTGCAGAGTCCCAATACACAGAACTTGACTCATTTTTGATTAGCATAGGCGTATTGCCTTTCAAAAACAAAAATTTAATAATAACTCGATACTCAATTTTGTCCATTTTCACAACAACACTCACATCGACTCACTCAAACGACTGTCAACTAACAACTGCGCATCAAAAAAAGCTAAAACTTTGGTGAGCAACTGTCAACAGATGAACAACGAAACTCGCTAGCTTTTATTTACGAGTGCTGCTATCTTCACGTTGAGGTCGGAAACTTTTCAGACTACCCTCGTACAACAGCTTGGTTACGTTAACAAACTGGATGTTTGGGTTCTTCACGAATTAAGAGATATCTACCTCACCAAACGCATTAACATATGCGACTCCTTGCTAAATCGTAACGAAAACGACCCATTTCTAAAAAGAATCATAACGGGTGATGAAACATAGATTGTGTACGATAATATAGTCACAAAACGATCATGAAAAAGAAGATTATGCTTTCCGTGTGGTGGGATTACAAGGGTATAGTCTACTTTGAGCTGCTTCCAAGAAACCAAACTATTGATACGAATGTCTACTGACGTCAACTATCAAAATTGAACAGAGCAATCAAGGAAAAACACCCTGAACTGGCTAATTGCAAAGGTGTGATATTTCATCATGATAACACCAGATCTCACACCTCTTTAATAACCCGTCAAAAATTAATAGAGTTCAATTTAGAACTGATGCCACATCCACCCTATAGCCATGACTTAGCACCATCAGACTATCATTTGTTTTGCTCCCTTAAAAACCATTTGAATGGTAAAACTTTCGATATTGATCAGGCTGTTGAAAATGGTTTGAACCAGTTCTTCACTTCTAAAAATCAAGGCTTCTTCGAATATGGAATTTTTCAACTTACCGCATGATGGCATAAGGTCATACAACAAAACGGTCAGTATATCATTGAATAATGTTTGTTGTTAAAATAAAAAAATTCACTTTGAAAAACATGAAAAAAAAAACATTCATTATCGAACAACCCAATATAAATAGTTAGTATGTAGATATACAGATATATATGTATGTATATATATATATGTGTGTATATATACATATATATATATATATATATATATATATATATCTATATATATATATATATATACAGTTTGTCAAGTAAGAGCGTGGTCGACTTCACCGACAGGTAATGTAAGATTTTGCTCTAATTCTTTTGCAAGCCGATAGAGGGAAGCTTTGTCCTTGATGCGTTGTGAACAAAGATTTAGTTGTCGTTAATCTTTTAGAAGAGTATCACGTTAAACGCCATGAGTGCTAAGTACGCGTCGCGCTACGAGGCTGTGTTCCTTTGCATCCACCCGAAAGGTCCCAAAATGTCGCTATTAGCGGCTGCTTAATATATGAGAAAGTCAAAGGCATTTGTACAGAAGTAAATACAGCGATATAAAGTGGCTAAAAATGTCGATGATTTACCAGAACGTGGCTCGATAGGAAAAGTGAACAAAAAAGATGAAAAAAAAATAGTGAATCTGTTTTCGCGGAATCCTGCTTTAACACTGCGGCAAGAACAAGCAAAATTAATGGCAAAAGGTTTCGATATATCCTACGAAACTATCCGAAACCATCTTCGTACTCATCATCTTAAATGGCGCAACACAATGAAGAAGCCTCTGTTGACTGAAAAACATGTGACACAGCGACTCGCTTGGGCGCATGAGTATATTGATAGAGATTTTGAAAATGTCATTTTTATTGATGAATGTTCTATATGGGCACGTTCTGTACTCACGCGAGCCTGGTCAACTTTCACCAATAGGCTTGTTCAGCGGACCGTAAAACATGGAATGAAGGTGCATCTTTGGGGCTGCTTCTCAAAGCAGGGATTCGGCACTTTGCACCTCTTTACTGACAACCTAAATGCCAAGAAAATCGTAAAAATCTACAAAAAGGCTTTACTGCCATCTGCCAAACGATGGTTTATCACAAAAAATGAAGATTGGATTCTGCAGGAGGACAACGATCCTAAACACCGCAGCAAGCTCTGTACTCAGTGGAAGACTCAATCTGGCATCGTTACATTGGATTGGCCGTCGCAGTCGCCCGATGCGAACCCTATTAAAAATGTGTGGGCATATATTAAACGGAAGCTTCGTGGAAGACGCACATACACTTTGAAGCAGTTGTCTTACGAAATTTGCCGGATCTGGAGATCCTTGCCACTAGAATACGCCGTCAAATTAGTAGAAAGCATGCCTCAAGGATGCCAGGCAATTATCGATGCCGGTGGTGACTGGACACATTATTGACCGAATTGCATCATTATTTGTAATGTGTGCAATGTATATATAAATATGAAAGTTTCATCAAATAAATTTTTTCATAAATTAACGCGACCACGCTCTTACTTGACAGACTGTATACTCTGACAAGGAATTATCCGGAAATTCTCATTTAAATTGCTTGCGTTGAGTATTTTTAAGTATTTGAAGTTTCTGTATGTTGGTAGGACTGTCCGTAATTACTATGCCAAACATGAGTGCGGTCTGTCAACTAGTTTGTTTACGACAGCTGTTGAAACCAGTCAAACTCACTGGTAGTCTGCGAATATTACAATAGAAAAAAATATTGAACAAAGAGTTTGTCTCAAATTTTGTGTTTTGAACAAGATTTCGTGTGCTGACTCGTTGCAAATGCTAAAAAAGGCTTATAGAAACTCTGTTTTATCGAAAACCTAAGTGTACGAAAGGTACAAAGCCTTTAAAAACGGTCGGGAGATCGTCGAAGATTTGCCTCGTTCAGGACGACCGTCGACCTCTTCAACCAACGATAACGTCAAAAAAATCAAGGAAATTGGGCTTGAAAATCGTCATGCCAGTGTTAGAGAGATAGCTCGTGATCTCAACATCTCTCGTAAAACCGCTCGTTTGATTTTGGTGAACCAATTGGGCATGCAGCGCGTCGCCGCTCGGCTCGTTTCGTTAGAGCTGAATTTTCTTCAAAAACAGTACCGGATGCAGGTAGCTGCAGACATGCTGGATCGTGCGAATTTTGATTCCGCGTTCATTGTATGGATCATAACTGGTGACGAGACATGGGTCTATGAATACGACACACAAACGAGCCAACAATCATCGGAATGGGTGGGAAAAAATGAGCCGAAACCGAAAAAACCTTGCAAAAGTCGTTCGAAAATCAAGACGATGCTTATTGTTTTCTTTGATATTCGTGGTGTGGTTTATCATGAATTCGTTCCGCAAGGTCAAACGGTCAATAAGGACTTCTATTTAACTGTGTTAAGACGTTTGCGTGAAAATATTCGCCGTAAACGGCCGGATTTGTGGCAAAACAATTCGTGGATTTTGCATGACGATAACGCACCATCTCATCGAGCCACGATTATTAACGATTTTAAGACCGAACACTCGATAAATACCATTGACCAGCTACCTTATTCACCTGATCTAGCTCCGTGTGACTTTTTTCTTTACTCCAGACTAAAATTACCGCTCCGAAGAACCAGATTTGACTTCATAGACGCCATAAAAGAAAATTCGCAGAAGGAGCTAAAGGCCATCCCTTATAGCGCCTATAAAAAATGTTTCCATGATTGGAAAAAACGTTGGCACATGTGTATCGCTTCAAATGGAGCATGTTTTGAAAGAAATTCAATAAATATTAAAGAAGTTTAATATTTTTGCGTTTTATTTCAAATTTCCGGATACTTTTTTGTCAGAGTGTATATATATGTATATATATATACTGTCTGTCAAAGAAGTACCAAAAATTTTAAATGAATACAACATCTTTACATTTAATAATTAAAATTTATTGGGTTGCCTTTTAAATAGGCTTCATTTGCTCCGAAACATCTATGCCAACGGCACTGCCAATCATAGAAACATTCTTTATAGGCGCTTTCCGGGATGGCCTTCAGCTCGCGCGCCGAATTTTGTTTTATGGCTTTAATCGACTGAAAACGGGTGCGACGGAGCGGTAATTTGAGTTTCAGGAAGAAGAAGAAGTCACAGGGAGCCGAATCCGGCAAATACGGTAGTTGCTCAAGCATTATCGTTGAGTTTTTGGCGAGAAAGTCGGTCACAAATGTAGCTCGGTAGCGCGTTATCGTCGTGTAAAATCCACGAGTTGTTCGCCCAAAAATTTGGCCGCCTCTTAAGGATACGCTCATGCAAACGTTTTATAACGCCTAGGTAATACTTTTTGTCTACCGCCTGATATTTGGGAACGAATTTTTAGTGCACCACGCCACGGATATTGAAGAAAATACTAAGCATCACCTTCACTTTTGAGCGGCTTTGGCGTGGTTTTTTCGGTTTCAGCTCGTTTTTTCCCACCCGCTTCGATGCTTGCTGGATTGTTTGCATATCGTACTTCTACACCCACGTTTCGTTACTAGTTATGATGCATTTTACGAATGCGGGATCGGAATTGGCATGATCCAGCATGTCCGAAGCGACCTGTTTGCGAGAACGTTTTTGAAGAAAATTAAGCTCTTTAGGAACGAGTCTTGCGGCCACCTTTTTCATGCCCAAAATGTCAATTCAAATCGTACGTGTGGACTCGTGGGATATCTCAAGTTTATGTGCTATCTCTCTTAAGCTGGTATGACGGTTTTCAAGAACCATTTCCTGAATTTTATCGACGTCATCTGCAGTTGAAGCCGTCGATGGGCGTCCAGAACGAGGCAAGTCTTCGACGACTTCACGACCCTCCTTGAAGGCTTTGTACCACTCATACGCACGGGTTTTCGATAGTGCTTTATTACCAAAAGCCTTTTGCAACATTTTCAATGCATCGGCACACGAATTTTCATTCGCAACACAAAATTTTAGACAAATTCTTTGTTCAACGTAATCACGTATTGTAAAAAATCGGCACGCACTATTGACATTGTCTGACTTAACCAGCTACTGTAAACACACTTGTTGACAGATTCCGCTCAAACTTGGCATAGTCATTAAGGACAGTTGTACCAACCTTGAAAAAGAAATTTTACCTGCCTTAATTGCCCCGCCAGATTTAAATCGACAGTTCCTGGTGCTTTTTTGACAGAATGTATATATATATATATATATATATTAAGAGTACAAAACAGTTTGGTCTGTTTTCTAAAGATAACCCTGGCTATTATGAATATTTAATAATAACAGCTCAAGTCGGTAGTTTCAGACAAGTTAGACATCTGTCAATAATATTTAGTTTGAATCACATCGAAGTTCATAAAAAAATCTTCTTTTCAACTGTATTAAATATGTCCAATTTTGTGTTAACCAAGCAGCATGTACAGGAGGTTTTAGTTTTCTGTTTTAATTCAAAGAAAAGTGCAGCTGAAGAGCATTGAATGCTTGTGGAAGCTTATGGTGACAATGCTCCAACTGAATAATCTTGTAGGGAACGGTTTCGTCATTTCAAGAATGGCGATTTCAGCGTTAAAGGTAAGCCTTACTTTGGACAGTCAAAAAAATTCGAAGACAAAAAGTTGGAGGCATTATTCGATGAAGACCCGAGTCAAACGCAAGAGGAGCTTGCAGAATTATTGAAAGTGACTCAACAAGCAGTTTTTGTACGATTGAAATCAATGGGAATGATTTGAAAGCAAGGCAATGAGGTGCCTTATGAACTGAAACCGAGACATTGACAGGTGATTTTTTTGTAGCTAACAGCTAATTCAAAGGCAATAAAGAAAGGGTTTTTTACATAGAATTATTACTGGAGATAAAAAATAAATATTCTTCGATAACTCTAAGAAAAAAAAATACTACACTATGCCCGGTCAATTATTGCCATCGACCTCAACATCAATACCAAAGCCGAATATTCATGGTTCGAAGATCATGTTGTGTATCTGATGGGACCAAAACGGTGTTGTGTACTACAAGCTGCTACAACCTGGCGATACCATAACGGCCGATTGGTATAGGCTTTAATTAATTTGTTTGAGCCGTGCATTACCAGAGAAAGAGTCGGAATACAAAGAAAGACATGACAAAGATATTTTTCTGCATGAAAACGCTCGGCTTCATGTCGCAAAAGTGAAAAAATATTTGGAAACGCTCAAGTATGTTATTTTTTTGCACCCGCTGTATTCTTCGAACATTGCTCCTTCTAATTACTGATTGTTCTGAGGGATGCAGCACGATCTGGCAGGTTATCGGTTCACTTCTTTCGCAGAAATCGGAAATTGGCTCCTAATTCGGATCACTTTAAAAGACGAGACACTTTTTCGAGATGGAATTTGAAAAGTGCCAGAGAGGTTGGAAAAGTTAGTAACTAACGATAAACGATACTTTGATTAATCTTTTAAATCTTTTTATTTTAAAATAAAAGTATTCTTGACTGCAAAAGAAAACGGACCAAATTAATTTATACTCCCAATATAATTATAATTTAATGCTTTATTCCATTTAAATATTCTCCAGAATGAAGTACTACAATTGTTAGCCTTGAGATAAATCATTTGTTTTTAACAAGATGGGGCGCCAACACACCGTATTCTACCAGTTAAGACATCTTGGATACCACATGTCCTAATTGTTGGACTGGCATTGGCAGCCTTGATAATGAATAGCTTGCCAGATCACCAGATCTCACACCGATAGATTTTTTCCTATAAGGTTTTGTAAAAGAGCAAGTATTTGCGCAAACTCTAGCAACCACAGATGACATGAAAGAAAGAATAAAGAGAGTTTTCCAATCCATTCCAGTTGAAACATTAGAGAGGGTCCATCTGAGTTTTCGTTAAACAATAAATATATGCATTCAATAAAATGGGCGACTAATTGAACATCTGTTTTAAGAGACGTCTTAACTGGTTGGGTTCTTAGATCATTTCAAGGTTAAGCCAATGTTTTTACATAGCAATCCCTAATTTTAACATCGGTAATAAAAAGGGCGGGCAATTTTACGTCCAGATACGATCTTTACTACCGGAAAAATTAGATTTTGGAAGGTCAAGTTAAGGTTAAATAGTAATTGGCTGGATATCTTGAGAAGTAAGCGTCGCTTAAGAAAATGTTTGCGTCATAAGTTATAGGAAATTTTTCTGGCCATCCGACGGTGATCCCAGTTGTGAACTTGACTTTGACCTTCATCCCTTCTATCCGCTATCTTGAAATTCTAAGTTATCAAAATCTAACGTCAAATCAGTAATCATAACAAATTCAAAATTTTCCATCCACCATGTTGAATTCATCATATTGAATTTTAAAATTTTTAAAATCTGACTTTAAAGTCTTAATCAACGAAAAGAAATAATTGTGTGAGCAGAAGAATACAATTTAAAATATCTCTAAATTGCTTTCGTTCATTAATTCTAAATGTTAATACTACATCAATTTTAATATTCATGATTAAGTTTGCTCCTTACTTTTGATTTTTATTACTTTCAAGAACTGCGTGTCGTTTTCTTTTATGATTTAGCTGATTTCTTAATTCATACTTCCTTCCGTTATTTTTATGTCTTACGATCTTATCGCTTTTCATTTTGTAATCTTAAATTTGAATTTTTCTGTTGGATTATTTCTTCATCTAAATATAACATGGCTGTTCTCACTGAGCGAGAGCAAATAATTATTCGTATGATGAAATGATACGGTTACAGGACGAGATCTACTGGAGATGTACGGATTTTATTCAAAGATACTTTTAGATTAGGAATAGAACCTATATCCAAATCGACAATACAAAAGACAATTACGCGTTTCCATTTAAGTAAGTGTAAGAAAGATCTTCCTAGATAGGGTAATCCAGTTAAAGCAACTATTGAAGAGAAACAGCTACATGTTGCTCTTTTAATCAATGTAGATTGCTACCGAACAGTTCAAAATCGCATCAGCAACATGATATTAGTGTAGGATCAGTGAATAATATTTTGACAAAAAAGTTAAAGTTTTATCCATGCAAAGTAAAACTTGTACATAAATTGCTGGAACATGATCCAGTTAGGCGCGTTGAGTTTTGTGACTTGATGGACTTGTGGCACGGTGCATTGTCTTGGTGGAAAAGGATTTTTTTCTTCTTCATGTACGGTCGTTTTGCTGCGATCTCCTCCTTCAAACGTACCAACAAGTCAATATAATAATCACTGTTGATCGATCTACCTTTTTCCAGGTAGTCAATAAAAATCACGCCATGTGTATCCCAAAAAACAGACGCCATGACTTTGCCAGCAGACTGCTGCATTTTTGGACGCTTTGGGCGGCTTTCGCCAGCCATGCGCCACTCAGATGATTGCCGATTCGACTCCGGAGTGAAATGATGTATCCATGTTTCATCCATGGTCACGTATCGACGCAGGAAATCCTTTTTATTGCGAGTAAATAGCGATAAACAGCTCTCTGAATCGTCGACTCGTTGCTGTTTTTGTTCCACTGAAAGCAATCGCGGCACCCACTTGGAAAAAACCTTTTTCATGCTCAATTTTTCATGAAGGATTGTAAATACGCTCCCAGATGATATCTGTGTCATTTCTGCAATCTCACGGACCTTTACTTTGCGATTTTTCATTACAATTTTTCACACTTCACTCACATTTTCCTGTGTAACGGCTTCCAATGGCCTACCCGAACGTCCCGCATCGTTTGTGTCCGTACGACCACGTTTAAACTCAGCATACCAACGACAAATCGCTGGTTTGGATGAAAAGGAGTTTAGGTAATGTTTTTTAAGCCATTGCTGGGCTTCTACGGTGTTTTTACCCATTAAAAAACAATGTTTTATCAACACGCGAAACTTGCTTTTTTCCATTTTTCAAACAAATTACAAAGTGACTTTACTCTAACCTCGATAACTCTGCTGTCTGTGATCCGATCGACGTAAAATTTTCACACGTTTTATGTAAAGGTTCGCACTCTATGGAAACGTGGCCAGTTTGGTACTACTAGCACTATCTCTGGGTTAGTCTCGGGACTTATTGAACGATGGGTTATTTGCATATTATTTTCATAAGGGCTTTGCTCTACGCTCTTCGCTTGAGTGTTTTCAATAATAGGAACAATCTCCTGTGTTTCTGCGTTTGTTACGCGTTTTCGTGGAGCTAGCCGTTTTATTGCGTCTAAATATTTCTCACTCACCTTTCGACCTGCTCAAACCCGAGTAGTCATTGAGTGGGTGGGCTGCGTACGCATTTCGCTCGGCGGCTCAAGTGCATTCGGCGGTTGCTCGATCTCCAGCGCATTCTGTTTTGTTTGCGAAATTATGCGGACGCTTTCTACCGGATTCCTTGAAAACGCATCACTATGTTAAGTCGCTTTGCTCTATAAATCACCTCGAAATCGTATTCAGCCAGCGAGAGACGCCACCGCATTATTCGCGAGCTGGGTTCTTTATGCGTTTGTAGCCATACAAGCGGTCGGTGGTCCGTTATGAGAAAAAACTTTTGGCCGAACGAATAAGGTCTAAAGTGCTTTATGCAGTATACGAGTGCCAGTCTCTCCTTATTAAACGTATTCGAGCGTTTCTCCATATCTGTGAGCACGCGAGATACGTAAGCGACGGGCTAATCGCTACCGATCTTTCCTTGTGACAAAATGCCACCTACCGCGTATCCCGACTTGTCTGTTGTTAGATTAAAAGTATTTTTAAAATTGGGAAAGATTAATATCGGTTCCTCGCATAATTTATTACATAGCGTTCCGAACGCATTTTAAGCTTCATCCGATCACGTAAATTCCGTGTCTTTCTTTAACAAACTCGTAAGAGGCTTCGCAATTTTCGTAAATTGGTAAATAAATCTTCGATAATAACCCACGAGTCCTAGAAGTTGTTTAATATTTTTCACACTGGGTAATTTCGCACTGCTTCTAATTTATGTGTATCTGGCCGTACTCCTTCAGCGCTTATTAAATGCCCGAGATACGTAACTTCTCGTTTGGAAAATTCGCATTTTTCCGGCTGTAATTTTAGAACAGCTTGACGTAGCCTTTTAGATAATCTTTCTAATCTGCTAATATGCTCGGGGAGCGTTTTTGAATGAGAAATTATATCGTCGATTAAAAAGAAGTGTTCTTTATTTATTAATGGGTTATACGCAGTTGCGAGGCTCAAAAGAGACGTTTTTTTATTAATTTTTTATAGAATCGGTTTTTATTTATCAATTACAAGTGATGGTAATTCGAATAGAGCTAACTTTTAAGAATACATTAGCGCGTCGATCATGTACAAATATTGATGTACAACGCTCCTGTAGATGATGTCCCGAACTACCTCCCAAAAAAACGCGCTTGGCGGTGATCTCCATTTCGGCGGTTTGGATTATCTGAAATCAAAAAATAAGGTGGATTCTTTTAGAGGGTAGATTAATACAGGTATTGAACATAGGAATAATAACAAATTCGATTTTTGACAAAATGGCGTCCATTTGAAAAAATTTTTCGTTTTCGACTGAAATTTTCGCTCCAAATTGTTAAAAAAAAATAGTAATAATTTTTTTAAATCTTATTCCTCCGTTTAATACCTGAGGAATATATTTAAGAAGATTGTGTGAAAATTTGAGACTGATCGGTTAAGTCATTTCTGAGAAATAGAGATCACCGATTTTGAAAATACTGTTTTAAGAGAAATGCGTTTAAAGTTTCAGAAGTAGTTTACACATAGTTAAAATTTTTTTCTTTAACTTACATGGTATCATCTATTCCATAGCCATAAGAGGAACCTTTTGTAGTATCGTTAGCTTCTAATAAGTCCAGCTGGTGTTGTCGTCGAACCATTCTTCCTTCTCGCGTGCTCCCATGCGCTCGTGCGTCGGATATCATCACACGTTCTGCGTCCTCTTTGTCGACATAAGCATAAGCTACGGTGCCTAATGAAACTCCTAATGCACTCATGAAGTACAATAATGATTTTGTACTTTCATTAAACATTCCATCTGCAATGCAAGCCGCTATTTCAACAACTTTACCGCCAAATGGAACAATTTTTGGAGTTATTTTCCATATTATCTGATTATAACTCTCATTATTGCTTTGTGTAATTTAACCAACACACCTTTCCAATAATTTTACGTTACAAAGGTCTTCATAAATTAAATATATAGCTTCAGCAACATCAGCTGGTAAAGTTGGATAATCATGGCTGTAAGAAGATAATGTGTCTGTTGCTAGCGCTTGCTGCCAACTACACCATGAACCTTCTCCACCTGGGCACATTTCATGTTGAGGCTTCTCATCAGTCGAACAATAGTAATAATATGTTCCCCAAATTGCATTATACATATTATCCACAGAATCACAATTTCTCCTTATTGCCAAACCATAGTAAACTGTCAGCTTATCTATTAGCTTAGCCGTGAGTTAACCTTTCCCTGAAAGTACTTTTTTTGCAATTTTTTTTCCGCCTTTTTTAACTGTTTTTGTATTTTTTTACAAGCTCGTGGATTTGTGAACCCATTCTCTTCTGAACATGCTTGATACATTGTTTTTTGATAACTTCAACTTTACCGTAAGAAGCAGCTTTCAGAATCTTAGAATATGTTTTTGAATCGCCATCACCTATATAGTTTTTATAACGAACTTTGAATTTTTTGATTAAACGTTTAAACATTTCAATAACCGCATCGACTTCCATTTTACCCGAAGAGCCCTGGTGATTTGCAGAACAAGCATCTTTGTGTTCATTATACCAATCATTATACTCTTCTGTATTTTTTTAGGTTTTCAAACCTCACTCTGCTTACAGTATGAACTTTTTACCAATCATATCAATGATTTTTCCAGTGTAATATCCAATCAATGATGTCGCTCCATACAAAGAATTAAACCCTCGCTTCTTCCAGGTTCCGTCACCCGAAACCGTTAATTCTTTATTATTTTCATCACCTTGATTTTCAGCAGTCGCTCTTTTTTCCTCGATACAGGCTTTTTTAAACAGTTTTTCAGCTGCTACTTTTACACAAGAGTGAATATTGTAAACAATCAAGTCATAAGTGTTTTACGTTAAAAAGCAGGCGTGTCCATTAAGCCACAAAATTTAGCTGCGCCTTTTAATCCTAGTCCCAGAATTCTCATCACAAGTATAAATCGTCTGTTTATTTCGTAAGAATGCTTTACAAAAGGGCTGGAGTTTATAACACGATTTTTACACTTATCACACACTACAACGATTGTAAAACCAAGTCCGCGGGGAGAAGCAGTTTCAAATTGTATTTTTCCGGCACAAGAGTTACATTTCACATGATCACTTATCGCAGCAAATACGGTAATGAAATTTAAAATTATATATTCAATTGAAGGATCACGTGAAACTAGAATCTCTTCCTGCATTTTGAATTTTTTAGCGGATGCACTAAAACTACTCTTATCGGTTTCAGCAGTCTTTGGATTAAAAGCCTGTGTTCTCTTTTTAACTTTAGAAATTTGTATTTTTTTGGTTCTTCTACGTAATCTTGAACATATACGGGACATTTTTATAACTTTTAAATAAAAATTTACTCCAATATAAAACAAAAAATTACGAAAAACAAGTTTGAACTGAACGCACGACTTTACCACGTGTCAGAACTCATAAGACTTACGAAATACTTTTATTTTAGGTTATAATAGCCAAATGTGACCTTGAAGTAGTTAGTGGACTTATTATACTCGCCTTCTACGAAAAAACACAATAGAAAAAGGAACCTCAGGTAGCGCGTGCAGTGAGTGCAGCTGCTACTCCGGTTCTTACTCTACCTGCTTTCTAACACGCTGACATGGCCTTACAAATTCAGATATATCTCCTAAAATATTTATTGGATTGGCTTAAAATTTTTAGAGAATATACTTTAATATATGTACATTCCGAAAATGCAAAAAAAAAAAAAAAAAAAAAAAAAAAAAAAATTGATTTTTTGAAATCTCTAACCGCGTATAACCCCTTAAACCCGATAACGCAATCGACAATGCTCGAGAGAAGATTGCCGACATCGTACGAAGTCCGAAGCTCCCTCGATTAAAATGATACAAGCCTTCGTATGTTTTAAATGCTGTTTTATGTTGATCCCGTTCGTCGATTTCAAGTTAATGGTAACCTGATGCTAAGTCGAACACAGAAAAATATTTTGCGCCTCTTAATTGATCTATAATTTCATTTATGTTTGGTAGCGGAAATTGTTCATTAAGAGTTTTTGCATTTAACTTCCTATAGTCTATAACCATTCGATACCTCTAGCGTCCTTGCAAATTCTTCTTTTCGGGGTCTAAGAAGCATGGACTGGAATAAGACGAAGTTGAGGGTTCTATT
The DNA here is from genome assembly GCA_949987625.1 of Chalcis sispes. Taxonomy (NCBI): domain Eukaryota; kingdom Metazoa; phylum Arthropoda; class Insecta; order Hymenoptera; family Chalcididae; genus Chalcis; species Chalcis sispes. The sequence goes on along the minus strand of OX465096.1, from coordinate 44,216,451 downwards.
ATCCCTTTGTCGAGCAACTCCGATACCTGCCTTTTTATTTCTTTCTTGTGCACAGGAGGTAGGTGGTATAGTTGGAGGTAAGAGGTACTTCGTCTATTGTAGGAACGGTTAACTTACAGTCTGTCAAGTAAGAGCGTGGTCGCGTTAATTTATAAAAAAGTTTATTTGATGAAACTTTCATATTTATATATACATTGTACACATTACAAATAATGATGCAATTCGGTCAATAATGTGTCCAGTCACCACCGGCATCGATAATTGCCTGGCATCCTTGAGGCATGCTTTCTACTAATTTGACGGCGTATTCTAGTGGCAAGGATCTCCAGATCCGGCAAATTTCGTAAGACAACTGCTTCAAAGTGTATGTGCGTCTTCCACGAAGCTTCCGTTTAATATATGCCCACACATTTTTAATAGGGTTCGCATCGGGCGACTGCGACGGCCAATCCAATGTAACGATGCCAGATTGAGTCTTCCACTGAGTACAGAGCTTGCTGCGGTGTTTAGGATCGTTGTCCTCCTGCAGAATCCAATCTTCATTTTTTGTGATGAACCATCGTTTGGCAGATGGCAGTAAAGCCTTTTTGTAGATTTTTACGATTTTCTTGGCATTTAGGTTGTCAGTAAAGAGGTGCAAAGTGCCGAATCCCTGCTTTGAGAAGCAGCCCCAAAGATGCACCTTTATTCCATGTTTTACGGTCCGCTGAACAAGCCTATTGGTGGAAGTTGACCAGGCTCGCGTGAGGACAGAACGTGCCCATATAGAACATTCATCAATAAAAATGACATTTTCAAAATCTCTATCAATATACTCATGCGCCCAAGCGAGTCGCTTTGTCACATGTTTTTCAGTCAACAGAGGCTTCTTCATTGTATTGCGCCATTTCAGATGATGAGTACGAAGATGGTTTCGGATAGTTTCGTAGAATATATCGAAACCTTTTGCCATTAATTTTGCTTGTCCTTGCCGCAGTGTTAAAACAGGATTCCGCGAAAACAGATTCACTATTTTTTTTTCATCTTTTTTGTTCACTTTTCCTATCGAGCCACGTTCTGGTAAATCATCGACATTTTTAGCCACTTTATATCGCTGTATTTACTTCTGTACAAATGCCTTCGACTTTCTCATATATTTAGCAGCCGCTAATAGCGACATTTTGGGACCTTTCGGGTGGATGCAAAGAAACAGAGCCTCGTAGCGCGACGCGTACTCAGCACTCATGGCGTTTAACGTGATACTCTTCTAAAAGATCAACGACAACTAAATCTTTGTTTACAACGCATCAAGGACAAAGCTTCCCTCTATCGGCTTGCAAAAGAATTAGAGCAAAATCTTACATTACCTGTCGGTGAAGTCGACAACGCTCTTACTTAACAAACTGTAAGAATGTGTGTTGCAGTGAGTCTCTCTCCGGGAATATAAAAGATATCGTTGAATTCGGCGATTAATTTATCTATTTCTCTGCGTTCTTCTGGAGCTAGGTGCTCGAGTTGTAATAGTTTCTTTATTGTCTGAATGCGTTCATCGTTTATGAATGCTTTGATTGAGAGTATTGCCGAGTCATTTTTCTCTTACTTGCAACCCTTTCCTTTAAGCAATTTTCTTGTATCTACTACGTTCTTGAGAATTTCCTTTATAATTTCCCCTGGAGTGTTTTCACTTATATTTTTCATCAGGTAGATAATTTTTCATTCTTTGTTCAATTATCTTAAATTTTAAATTTGTTTCAAAATATTTAAAAAGCATTCCAAATAAAGCTTACAGCTGTTCTAAGTTTTCTCGTAACACATGTTCCTCGTGTAGGTTTTTATTTAAAATATTGTGTATCATGATAAGATTTTCCAAGAGTTCGTTTTCATCGTCAGCTTCTTGCATGATTTTACTTGTACAGCCTTGAGCTGTATCATTAAGTCTGATTGGATTAAAAGAGACTTCCTTTCCTTTCTCATTCTAATTCATAGAGCCGAATAATGTGTTAATTACTTTTTCTTGGTCTGGCGATGCCTCTCGCGGTAATATTTTACTTGATGTATTTCCCTTTTCTTTCTTTTCAAAATTTTTGTTTGGTTTTCAAATTTTATTTGAAAACGCAATAGTGTTTTTAGAGAGTGTATTTGGTTCTCTGTTTGTAAATACTTGTTTTTTTATTTTATTTTCTCGTGGAACATCGGGAGATATTTGACTTGTAATATTTGGCTTGTTATCATCAAGCGTGTCTGTTCTTACATTTATCTTCCTTGGATTTGTTTCCGAAAATTCTTATTTTTGCGTAGTTGCCTCAAAAACTTGTTTTTTGCTACTTTACTTTAATTCAGAGAGAATCGGATTTTCCTTTGATTCCGATTTACAACTTGGATTAGGGTTTTTCTCGCGCCCCTGGATTTGTAGAACGTCTACTTTTAATTCTTGACATCCCCGTTGGATTAAACTAGCATTTGATATATTTTGACTTACAGCACGCTTTTCGTTACGTATTACAATCTCCCTTGCATATGTCTGTTGCTTTGTAGGAGTTGTGTTGCTCTTATTTTCTGGAATCTCCTGGCTCTTGGTTATCTCTTTATGTTCATTCATAGATACCGCGCGGCTTGGCCTAGGGTTTTGTACCTGCTCTCAGCCGTCGAGCGATCGTTGCCTTTTTGTCTCGTTGTACGGTAGAAGTCTCTCTTGTTCTCTATCTTTATTGCTCTCGGTTACTTCATTTTTCTTCCTTCCCTGCACCTGCAGTGTTTTGGCCACGTTGAATTTTTTATGAATGGAATTTTATTTTGACTGACTATTAGGCTATTATTTTCATAGTCGATTTTTATATTAAATTTTGAAGAAAATTCGTTTCCCAATAATTCTTCTTCTTGAATTGGAAACTCATTTAAAACTAAGCGAAATTGAATATTGAACTTGGGAAAAGAAATGTTAATTTTTCCGAGCCTATAACTGCTTTCGCTTGTTATACCTTTTAATTCCAAAATTTTTTTAGTGTTGTTTCCGTTATATTTACTGATATTTTGAATTTTTAATAAATTTGGTCCTGCTCCTAAGTCTAAAATTAATGTTATTGCTCTTTCATGCTTTGCGTCAAAGGGCGCGATGGTCGGAGAAATAGCGTCTTTGTTTAGTCGTACATATTTTTGGATGATTGAGGCTCCTTAGTACCTGTCGATGGGTGCGGTGCGTACTCGGCCTCCTTCTCTGCGCCCTGGCAAGAGGAGTTTTTCCAGTTTTCCTGTTTTTTATTATTAAACTCGTGCGTCCTGCAATCTTCTATAATATGCTCTTCTTTTTTGCAACATCTGCATATTACGGGTTCGTATCTTTTGTTATATTTCCCCGAAAAAGTCGTATTCTGCCTTCTTAAATATTGATGCTCTCTTTGTTCTCTTTTTTCCGTGTGTGAGTCACGAGGCCATCTTTGCGCTCGATGCGAGTTTTGTGGGCCCGCCCAGGCTCTGCTTGTGCGTGGCTCGGGCCTTCTCGTCGGGACTATTGTCTTTTGCTGACGCCATTTCCAACAATCTTGAGCTGTGTGATTAAATTCATCATACAACTGGCCTTTTTAATTACTGAATATATATTTGATTTGTGTTGTTTCTTTAGTAGTTAATTTTTCCAACATTCTTTTTATTCCGGAAATTTCGTCAGTCTCTTTGCAGTCATATTCTTTTTCTATTTCAATCGCCTTTTCTTCCGCTACTTCTAGGTTGCGAGCCATGCTTATGCGCATTCTAATTTTCGCGCGTAATCCTTTGGAAAAATATTTCACAATATCTCGTTCTAGTTGTTCTTCAAAACCTAACGTGTTTCTTCCTTCACGTCTTGCTGCTTCGAGGATTTCTTCTTGTAAGGATTGCGCTCTATTTGCGTATGAAATTATTTCTTCTCCTATTTTTTGTTTAAAATTTGCTAGTTCACCGAGTAACGCGTAATATCATTTATTTGAGCCGCACCTTTTATAAAAAAAACTCTATAACCTCATCGATTGTCAGAAAATTTTCACTTTTAGAAATTTTTAAGACTTCTCCTGAAAGACGTATTTTTAAAAACTTAGCGACGTCTGCTTCGTAAGCTAAAGGTAATAAATCGCATGCTCCACGGCGAGAAATACATTCACAGGCATATTAGAACCATCGTATCTCAGTATGAGTTCAAGCGCGTCCTTAATTGATAGCGGTCTTACCTGATTTAGTGTAGAATTTATTGTTTAATTCTGTGTTCATGTGCGTTGTGTATTTTCGTTATTATTATTGTTTTGTCTAGGTAAGAATTGAAAAGCTGGTGTACTATGTAAATTAAAATTTGAATTTTGAGGTGTCTGCGGTATGTTAGAAAAATTCATATACGCGGTCTTGCTTCATTTTATTACTTCCGACGGTTGCTTGAAAGAAAAGAAGGTCGTTTTATCTTCCGTGATGTCCGCGTTCAACTCCAAATTATTTATTTTATTATTCGGTAATGTTCCGCGTTTACTGAGTACGAAGCTAATAATATATGACGGGTCTATTCATTGTTTTGATAGATCGTTAAGCGCATTGGCCGCGTGTTTATCCGCGCAAAATTCTTATACGTCATGCGGATCGACATATATATATCGATCGATCGATATATATATATATATATATATATATATATATATATATTTATATACGTATGCCTGATTTGCTTACGTGCACTCTATGAGGACGAGAGAGAGATGTATCGCATTAGTAATGCAGTTCAGGCGAGAGGAAGAGAGATGGAAAGAGAGAGAGAGAGAGAGAGAGAGAGAGAGAGAGAGAGAACTGTTCTTACGTTGTTTTGAGTGCGCTGGTGTCGCTGGCTGGATGCTGGTCAATTGACTGGCTCGGCTGCTGCTTGGCGAGAACGGTGAGGAAATTTAAATGGTTGACTCCAAGAATTTCGTAAAAATATCTGTTATATTTATTATACTTTGAAGTGGTGGGGGGCTTCATCCAGTTACAACTTCTGCGTTTGTCAGGCTCATTTTCACACTTTGTACTTCATACTTATTAATTCGCGTGGTGTATAATAAAACTGGCTGAGTTTCCGCGTACGAGAATATTTTAGGAAAAGACTACTGACTGTGTAGCAAACCGGCAGAGCCTCTGCGCACGAGATCGTTTCGGAAAAAGACTGGTCCTGTGTAGCAAACCAGTAGAGCCTCCGCGAACAAAAAAGACTAATCCTCTCGGTGCATCGTCCAACCCCTTTATATAGGCCAAAAACTTGACGTGCACCTTTGTTCCTTATCAAAAAAGGGAGGGTCCGAAAGTAGGACACAAGTGTTCTTAGTCATGATTCATGCACGCATACTCTGATACTCTTTCCGCATCAGTGCTTCTGTACCTTGATGCTATCGCTGTAGCGGTAGCGCTTTTCATGGGGAAAGAGGAAAGAAATAAAAAAGTTAAAATGTAAAACAAGAAGGAAGAAAAAAGGTACAAGATGCACAGATGGTACCGTCCGAGCTCGCGGTGTGGCGTCGCAGCAAGTGGTAGAAAAATAAAATAAAAAAAGAAAAATACAGCGTCGCGTCATAGCCCGACGTGACAATAGCGTAATGGTTAAGGCGGCTGCTTTATAATGCGAAGGACCCGGGTTCGATCCCACCGTAGGTCAAACATTTTACTGCAGATGTTAAAAATATGTATAATCATAATAAATAATAAAATTTTAAAATATATAAAATACTTAATAAATGTTAATAAAGGTCACGAATGATCTTTCAGAAAGATTGTATAAATGGTTACTGGAATCTTTCATGGGAGATAACTGACAGTTCCTTGAGTCAGATATTTCGATATCACGTCAATATTATGCGAAAGCTCCCTAAAAGATAATTAAATCTTTTGGGAAGCTTAAAAAAATCATTCTAGAAAGCTCACAAGAAGCTTTATGCAAGGTTAAATTCCATGTTACTCATCTTTGCGGGAAAAGTTGATATGAGGATTATGCGCAGGCACAAGAACATCACTATAACATATTTCGTAAGATTTTTGCGAGGTTTCAAGAAACATTGCACAAATTCTTTACAAAATGTTTCTGTAATTTTCCTGTTAACAGTTTATAAACATAGCGTGAAATCTTTCTTCATCTTTACGGGAAATGTTTATACGAGGATTATGCGCGGATATAGATAAATCAAAGAAACATTTTTTGAGAAATTTCTGTGAATATTCAAAAAATATCGCCAAAATTCTGCATGAAATGTTTCTGCAATTTTTCTGTCGATCTTTTATAAACATAGCGAGAAATCATTCATCAACTTTACGGGTAATGTTTATACGAGGATTGCGTGCGGACATAGATACATCACAGATATATTTTTTATAATATTTTGGCGAGGTTTCAAACCTTTTATGAAACCTTGCAAAAATCATGCAAATATCTTTGGTGCCGTATGGGGCGTCTTCCCCCACACGTAACTTTTATTCTTCATTATTTTTTTTTTTATTTATTGATCACTCTTCTTTATTTTATTTCATATATTTTACCTCATTTATTTTACTTCCTTTTATTCCATTTTATTCATATTATTCATTTATTACCTTTCATTTTATTATTTTATTATTTTATTCACATTCCTTTTATAATTTTTTCATTACTTATTCCTCTTTTATTTATCTTCTCTTGTTCTTATTTATTTACTTATTTTATTCTTCTACTTTGTTATTTTTTTTTTTCATATTTACTTATTAATTTCTTTTATTTTATTTCCTTTTTAGTTATTTATTATTCTTCTATATTTTATGTATTATTCATTCATTCACTTCATTTTACTATTTCTTATTATTTATTTATTTCGCGATATTCTTCTCTTTTTATCATTTTTAGATTTCACTTTCATTAGCAATAGCTTCTATTTATTTCCCACATCACTGGTACTTTCACAACAATCACGAACTGTCATAAAAGAGAGCAGACGACGATCGCAGTTTTATCACTTATTGCGGCTCACATATAAAATTTTATGACATTATTTAGTTACGCATATCTTGATTTTATTATTATCTATTCTATGTATTCTACACTCTACTCACTATTATTATTATTTATTGATTCACTTATTTATATATATATATATATATATATATATATTGTCACGGAGAACACTCCGTATTCCGCGCATGTTTATATTTCGCGCGCTTTCGTGGTTCATGAGCCGAGTTTAATTTCGGTAACGTGACGGCCCCGGGCGGGAAAATACGGTACACGCCGATAGATAGAATAGTCGTGTGCCGTATAGGAAAGATAGGCTAGTTCAGGCAAGACAAGCTAGCATCTTCCCGCGTTTTCGAGGAGTTCCCTTCGGCCATTTTGATAATTCGGACACGTGCCCACTTCCCACGTATCGGCAAGTTTTTTTGCGCTACGTTTTCACACGCGCCCCGGTCGCGTGTTCTTTAGTGCAGGTGCGTAGCTGCGATCTACAGCACACAGGGCACCGCCACCAAACCACGGGCGTAGCAGCGAGGTGACGTGCCTCACGAGGTGACTACGGCCGGCGACATCACCGTCCCGCTTTGAGCGGAAATTTATTCCTTTTTTGCATGAGCGACTGGCCAGCCAAAAGTAAGTTTATTATAAATTTAATTTTTGCGCGCGTACATTTTTGTAATTATTTTGTTCGCGTTGGAGTAATCTCCGCCGGTTACTCCATTCTTTATCAAATTTGTTTTATTTCGCGGTTCGTGCGAGTGAGAGAGCGTCATCTCTCTCACTCTCGTATAGTTAGGGCGAGAGAGTTGCGATCTCTCTCGCACCTGTATAAGAATAGGCGCGGGTGGGAGAGGCCTTTCTCTTCCACTTTAGTGCGAGAGAGTTGCGTTCTCTCTCGCACTCGCGTAAGGCTAGGCGCGCAAGAGTGGGAGAGCGCTTACTCTCTCACTCTTACGGCGCAGTACGGGAGGCTCGTTGTCTCTCTCGTTCTCGCAGTAGACGCAGCGCCGAAGTGGGAGAGCGCTTTCTCTTTCGCTCTAACGGGCTTCGTGCGAAAGAGTAATCTTCTCTTTTGCACCCGTACGTTATACGGCACGCGCGAGTGAAGGAGGCCTTTCTTTTTCACTCTTATAAGCGTAGCTTTCACTCATATCGTGTGTAGCGCGCGGGAGCCTTTTTTGCGCAGTATATCTTTCATTATTACCTGCGCTTCTCGTACGTGTCTCTTTGTAATTTTTCTTTAATCTTTTTTTGTACTTCTTTATCATTTATTAAATTATTAAATCATTTTATCCATTTTAAGCACTTTTTCTACTTTTCTCATAATTTCCATTTCCTCTCTTTTCTTACATATTACTGTTGACCTTTTTTTATTCTTATAATTTTACATTAATTTCAGACAAATCATTTGAATAATTTATTTTTATCTTTTTATTTAATTTATCTAATGTTTCTTTTTTCATTTTCTATTATTTTTTAGATTTTTATTATTTTTGTGCGACGAGGAGCTTTTAGCTTTCCTCCCGAATACCGCCCTATTCGAGATTTCAACTAGCCTGGCGAGGAAGACATACGAGCCACGCAACGACGTTTGCGTGGCGTTGCAACGGGTAAGTTAGGTCCAAAGGACGACTTCTCGTGCCAGGACCCAGGAGCAAAGTCGTCCGAGACTTTAGCTACCAAAAAGGGGGTGCAACGGGCATATTCGTACCTTTCGCGAATTGCGCATCCCCCGAGGCTAATTGCTCCAGCGGCAGTTGACCTTTGAAACCACCACCCTGTTACAATATATATATATATACATACATACGTATTAGTATATATATAGGACGTGTGATCAAAAAGTAAGGTGACTTTTTGAATTTCGCGCGCTCCGTACACTCTAATTTCAAAATTATTTTTTGTTATGTTGGTACACTCGTCACGATCAAATGTTCACAGTTGCGACTATATATCATGTGTTGTTCTTATGTTAGAGGCATAAAGGTTAGACTCGTGTTTGCGTGCTTGGCGATTTTTCGCTGTTAAAAATAATAGAGCAAAGAGTTTGTATTAATTTTTGTGTAAAAAATGGTATTAAGTGCTTAGAAACTCTTGAAATGTTGACAGTGGCGTACGGTGAGTCAACTTTGAGCAAAATAAATGTTTATAAGTGGTATAAGTTATTCCAAGAGGGCCAAGAAAATATTAACGATGAACCTCGCTCCGGACGTCCCAGCACGTCCAAAAACAGACGAAAATGTTTAGAGAGTAAAAAAAATTGTGTTAAAAAATCTTTGAATCACAATTAGAGAAGCAGCTTATGATTTTAACATGTTGTTTGGCTCATGCCAATCGATTTTAACGGATGTTTCGGGTATGGCACGTGTGTCAGCGAAATTCATGTGCACACATCGTTACTAGTGAGTAGTTTTTCAGCCAAAAACAATACTACCATCATGCCTTAGCCACCGTATTTACCGGGCTCGGCCCCTTGCGACTTTTCCTCTCCCCAAAATTGAAAAGGCCCATGGAAGGACAAAGATTTGCGACGATTAAGGAGATTAAGGCTGCATCGCTAAAGGAGCTCAAGGCAATACTCAAAAGTGCATTTCAGAAGTGTTTTGACGACTGGGAAAAGCTCTGGTACAAGTGCATTGTATCAAAGGAGGATTATTTTGAAAGGGATAACATAATTTTAAATGAATAAATGAATATTTTATAGTAGGTGTAGTAAAAAGTAATCCATTATTTTGCCAATAGATCGCTTTAGTAGTCTGTATCTCCCGTTGTAAAAGTGCGATCGGGTTACACTAGATGGCGTTAGAAAGATAAGATTTCGTACTAAAAAAGTTTTGGATACAGTTTTGTGATTGCTTGACTTAGTATTTTTTTAGAACGCGTCAAAGATGGACACCAACAAAGAGATAATACGCCATATTTTACAGTTTTTCTTCGATAAAGGCGAAAACGCAAGTCAGGCAGCTGAAAATGTGAATAATGTTTATGGTCCTGATACTGTAACAGCTAATCACGCGCAATTTTAGTTTCGTCGATTCCGTTCCGATAATTTTGACGTCAAAGATGCACCACGCTCTGGAAGGCCAATTGTCGAAAATGTCGATAAAATAATGGAAATCGTCGAGTCCGACCGTCACGTAAGCACAGGAGCTAAACATTGCACTAAAAACCGTTTGGAACCACTTAAATAAGGCTGGATACAAAAAGAAGTTCGATGTATGGGTACCACACGAGTTATCGCAAAGAAACCTCATGGACCGAATTTCCATCTGCGAATCGCTGCTGAATCGCAACAATATCGATCCATTTCTGAAGCGGATGGTTACTGGTGATGAAAAGTGGGTCACTTACGACAACGTCAAGCGATAACGGTCGTGGTCAAATCGCGGTGAGCCGGCGCAAACGGTGGCCAAGCCAGGATTGACAGTCAGGAAGGTTTTGCTGTGTGTTTGGTGGAACTGGCAGGGAATCATCTACTATGAGCTGCTCCCCTACGGCCGAACTCTTAATTCAGACCTGTACTGTCAACAATTGGACCGTCTGAAAGAAGCAATTGCCCAGAAGCAGCCAGCTTTGGCCAATAGGAGAGAAATTGTGTTCCATCAGGACAACGCCAGGCCGCATACATCGATAGTGACTCGCCAGAAGCTCCGGGAGCTTGGTAGGGAAGTTCTTATGCATCCAACTTATAGTCCGGACCTGGCACTAAGCGATTACCACCTGTTCCTGTCTATGACGAATGATTTTGCAGGTGAAAAATTCGCCTTAAGAGAAGATTGTGAAAATCGACTGTCCCAGTTTTTTGACAATAGGGACAAGGGTTTCTACGAGAGAGGCATTATGAAAAGACCTCCAAAATGGCAACAAGTTATTGAACGAAACGGTGCATATTTGATCTAAATCGTATCATTCTATCTCTGCTAAATAAAACCTTCAATTTAATGCAAAAATAATGAATTTCTCTTTATTACACCTTATATAAAAAATGAAAAGTTACCTTATTTTTTTATCACACCTCGTATATTAAAAAAAAAAAAAAAAAATTAATTAATTAGTAATCTTCTGGTTGATTTTGCTGTGCGCACATGGTCATCCGTTAAATACGCTTGCACGTTGACACTTTCAAACTTTGATAACTTGAATTACTTTTAAAATCAATATTATTCAAATTAATACAAATATAATTATAAATGATCAAAACCATAATAATCAATTAATAATAATTAAATTTAATTATACAATAATTAAATTATAACCATAATTATAAATAACAAAAATTATAAATAATTTGAATTAATATTATTGAAATAATTATTTAACGCGACAATAACCTTCGTATGCTAATTAAGTAATTAAACGCGGTCCAATGGCCGCAATATTGTTTATACTGTCAGTATAAGTTATACTGATATTCAGTGCAATCTTTATTGTGTTTTTCTCTTTTGAACTATAAAGATTAACTTTAAATGGTTTCTGTTGCCTTAACTTTTCCAATGTTAAATTTTTATTTATTTAAAGTTGCACCCCTATCAACGTATAATTATTAAATCATTTTTTTTTTTTTTTTTATAGTCTATTGGTTTAAGTTTCTTTTGCGTATGCTGCTTTAGCATATCTTTATCATTTTTTAAATATTATATTATATTATATTTATTTTATCATATGCTTTAGAAAGTTATTTCAATTTATTTTATAATATGTTGTAATAAAAGATTTTAAGGTTTTATTAGTTAATTAGTAGATAAGTTAATTAGTAGATTAGTTAATTAGTAGATTAGTTAATTGTTAGTTGTTAATAACCAAAATCCATAGCCAATAGAGAGAAAGACAAGCTTGTACAGCGATAGTGATTACATTGTTGTAAGTAATAGATTTTTCCTTCGTTTTCTTGCCTGAGTTCCATGATACGTTATCACTGTTAGTGTTATTGCGAACCGATATTTCAGTTCAGAGACCTTTTGGGCTTTATTTGGGGCAAGGTTCGAATAATGCTTCTGCCGATACTTAAATTCTCAGCGGTGGTCGAAATCATATATTTGCCGACTGGGAGGGAGTACCAGGAAGGACATTGCCTCTTAATGTAAGCTATATCGAAATAGCGTTACGGCTATGTCAGGATCCAAGGATGGAAAAATCTCCTTTTCATTGATAAATATTATAACCCCATTCGTTCTTCTCTAATTGATATGGAAAGAACAAATCTTGCTTCATAACCTCACCAACTATTTCGTGAGATTAACTTAGGATAAAAAGGTTATCACCTGCCGCTCATCCACTCGATCGTAAGGGCCTTACCCGATTGTTAAGGGCCATCGCCCGATTAACTCAGTTATAAGTCAAAGGTGACAAACCCCGACGGCATCTTGGAAATGAGTCTTAGGGTGATATTAATACTACAATAATTGTAATTTTTTAATAAATTTCCTTTCTTCAAATTATCGCTTTCTACTTGCTGGAACATTTTACAAAACATTTTATGAAAGAATACAGGGAAGTTTCTTGAAATACTTTATCGTAATATTTTAGTAAGGTCGCTGCAAAACTTCTTACAAATATTTAATTAAAAATATTTAATTGAAAATATCTTTTTTTTCGAAACCTTTTGTAACCTTCAAAAAACAAAAGCTGGAAGCTTTCTTGAAAGTATTTTGCAATTTTACCGTAAGCTATCGATAAATTTTCGCGTTAATTTTACATGTAAACTTTAGCCAAATCTTTAAGAAAAGATTTCTGTAAGCTTTCACAAAAGTTTATAGGGAAGATTCTAATGAATTTTCATGTAAGCAATTTGTTAGCTTCCATGAAAAGTGCATTAAATATTAATCATAATCTTGCAGCAGAGCTATTTGTTATCTTAAAAATTTATTTTTTATTTTGAATAAAAATACATCGACAATTAAAATTTATTGTACTTGTATATGTAGTAAAATCTCAAGAGCAAAATAATGTATTTAAATATATTAAATTTTTTATTATTTCTTAATTTTAAATAATACTTTACATTACAGAAGAAATTTTAAATGTAAAATTAATACAAGTATATATAGATTTCCATGCAACTTATGATTCAAATTGAAATCCTAGTTCTACAAGCGTTGCATAGCGTAATGGTAAGGGCATCTGCTGTATAATGCGAAGGACCCTGGTTCGATCCCATCGTAGGTCAAACATTTTTCTGCGTTTTTTTCCGTAAAATAATGTGTAAAATAACATGTGCGACAATGCGAATAGACGATTAAATGTAATGCGAATGTTAAAAATATGTGTATAATCCTAATAAATAATAAAATTTTAAAATATATAAAATACTTAATAAAAGTTAATAAAGGTTATAAATAATCTTTCACAAAGATTGTGTAAAAGATTACTGGAATCTTTCATGGGAGATAACTGACAGTTTCTTAAGTCAGATATTCCGATATTACGTCAATATTCTGTGAAAGCTTCCTGGAAGATAATTAAATCTTTTGGGGAGTTTAAAAAAATCATTCTAGAAAGCTCATAGGAAGCTTTATCCAAGGTTGCATTCAATGTTACTCATCTTTGCGAAAAATGTTGATATGAGGATTATGTGCGGACACAGGAACATCACTATAACATATTTCGTAAGACTTTTGCGAGGTTTCAAAAAACATCGCACAAATTCTGCACGAAATGTTTCTGCAATTTTTCTGTCAATTTTTTATAAACAATGCGAAAAATCTTCACTTAACTTTAAAGGAAATGTTTACACAAGGATTATGCGCGGACATAGATACATCACAGAAACATATTTCGTAAGATTTTTGCGAGGTTTCAAACCTTTCATGAAACCTTGCATAAACCTTGCAAAAATCTTTAGTGTTATGTGAAAGATAATATAATACAATTAATATAAAATGTAACGCATAATGTTCCGTAATAGGTGAAAATAAATTTCGTGATGAGGGAAAACGTATATTTAATCAACATATAAATGATGGATGATGATCCTTAAGGATATATTGGGTGTACAACTTTGCTTTCGCCGTTTTGCAATAAATGGCTGTAGCAGTAAGTGGTAGTTGAAATAAATAGATCATAGATGTCATACAATAAGCTTAGGTATTTGTAAACATAACGCCATCAAAATATTAGTCGATTTGTGTCTGCATCATAAAGTTATTTTCGATTAAACATGTCAGCTTACGAGCCAAATTCTCGTCATTTGCGGGAGGTCTTAATTTTCTGCTTTGATATGAAGAAATCTGAGACTGAGGCTCATCAAATGCTCTCAAATACCTATGGTGAGGCTGCTATTAGTGAAAGAACGTGCCGAGAGTGGTCTTAACGCTTTAAGAACGGTGATTTTAACGTCGAAGACCAGCATGGCGGTGGAAGAAAGAAGGTTTTCGAAGATGCAGAATTGGAGGCATTACTTGATCAAGACTCGTGTCAAACGCAACAAGAATTGGCAGGATCCTTGGGAGTGACGCAACAAGCCATTTCAAAACGCCTGAGAGTCATGGGAATGATTCAGAAACAAGGAAATTGGGTGCCGTACGAGTTGAAGCCGAGAGATGTTGAACGGCGTTTGTGTGTTTGTGAACAGCTGCTTGCAAGGCAAAGACGGAAGGGATTTCTGCATCGCATTGTGACTGGGGACGAACAATGGGTTCACTACGATAATCCCAAGCGCAGAAAATCATTGGGATATCCTGGCCATGCTTCCACGTCGAAGGCCAAACCGAATATTTACGGTTCCAAGGTCATGCTCAGTATTTGGTGGGACCAGCAAGGCGTAGTGTATTATGAGTTGTTAAAACCGACTGAAACAATCACAGGCGATCGTTATCGAACGCAATTAATGCACTTGAGCCGAGCATTAAAAGACAAACGGCCGCAATACAACAAGAGACATGATAAAGTGATTTTACAGCATGACAATGCTCGACCTCATGTTGCGAAAGTGGTCGAGACATACTTGGAAACTTTGAAATGGGAAGTCCTACCCCACCCGCCATATTTTCCAGACGTTGCTCCCTCGGACTATCACTCGTTTCGATCAATAGCACAAGGCCTGGCTGACCAGCACTTCCGGCCTTATGAAGAAGTAAAAAATTGGATCGATTCGTGGATCGATTCAAAAGATGACCAGTTTTTTCAACGCGGGATTCGTATGCTGCCCGAAAGAGGAGAGAAAGAAGTGGCCAGCGATGGACAATACTTTGAATCATAAATGTATAACCAGTTTTTTACAATAAAGCCTCGAATTTCGGAAAAAAACGGCGGAAGCAAAGTTGTACACCCAATATTTTTTATTAAACATTCTAATTATTTGACCAATAATCCAAGTACACAGCTATTAAAAGTACAAGTTGGCATGAATATAAAACCCTTAACTGATAAGATCGCACCGACTAACTCTAGACGGCAAGTCCAACGCTATCCGTAGGAACGAAACAACATAACTTATGTATTTATTGTTGCATACTCGAACTTCCACATGACACATAACACTTTTTTTTTTTTTTTTTTTTTTACGTATATGTCTAGACCGTCCTCCCACTTCACTTTATATTAGTACTTTTTCCAATATTTTCACACTGATGATTCATCTCATTTGCAATCACTAAATTCTACTTTATTATTCATTTCCCCATTTCCATTCAACCTTTTTTTTAATTTATATCTCGTAATATTCCCTTTTTTTTATTATTATCCTTTTATTATTATTCCTTTATTGCTTTATTCCATTAGTTATTTATTTTTATATTTTATTTTATCTTTCTTTTATCTAATTATTATTATTATTTATTTGCCATTCTTTAGTTATACATAAATATTAATATGAAACAGTACATTTCATTTCTTCGTTACATAATTTTTGTTTCTACATTAAACATTAGCACTTTTTTTTATTTTCTTTATGTAAATAAATATTCTACTGGAGTTTCACACAGAAACCGTATCGTAGGTAGCGATATTAGTTAGTAAATAAATGAAAATTTAACAATATTTATAGTTTTTATGAGTAATAAATACAGCAGATTATTATTTAGCTTATTTTGTATAGTCGTTCTCATATTTTGTAAAGCATGTTTGCGACATAGTATTATCATCTATTCAGATATAATATTGAGTTTATTTTAATTTGTTCATGTATATTTATTCTAATCCATTCTTTAATTTGTGATTAAACTGATTTTTCAGTAAGATCAAGCATTCTTAGTGTATTTGGTAACATATTAAATATTTTGAAGCCTATATAAGCAAAATTTAATCTACTTCTCTCTAGGCTTATTTTAGGTAATTCTAAGCAGGAGTATCTAGTATTTTTAGGATACAGTGAAAACTCTACTTTTAAATGCTCATATTAATTTACTACTTATTCTAAAAAGAAAGTTTGCCTACTATTTAATAGCCTTAGGGGGTCATTAGAATTATAAATCTGTTCGACTATTTTGTGTTGCAGCTTAATCAATTTGTCTATTTGCGTTTCATAGGCCCCACCCCATGCAATTATTCCATACGTTGCTATACTATGAAATAATCCATAATAAATTGACTTGAATTGACTTATAGTTAATATATATTTTAGTCTAGCAAAAACATAAATCATATATCTTAATTTTTTAACTAAATAATTAATCTGCTCATCCCAAGTTAACCCAGCATCTATGTACAATATATTCCTTGGTACTTTATTGAGTGTACTCTTTCTAGGGTTTTATCGTACAAAGACAATTAAATGGCATCAGGGATTCTATTCAGATGGTTTGCAAAGGCTATATATTTAGTTTTATCAACATTTAACTCTAGTTTATTATGACATAACCAGCCGTGTACTTTTTTTAATATATTATTTATTTTAAACATTACATCATTTTAAGATTCCCCTTAACAATAAATAGCTGTATCATCAGCATAAGATATAATATTTTGAGAGATTAAGAGCATACTATCTATGTATATTATAAAAAGGAGTGATCCTAATATAGACCCTGTGATACACCAGTTTTTATTGTTGCATTTTCACTATATATTTGATTTATTTTTGTACACTGTAACCTATAAGCTATATAGCTTTGAATTAATTGCAACGCATTACCTCGAATATCAATTCTATCTATTTTTTGTACCAGGATAGAGCAATCAACCGTGTCAAAAGCTTTAGAGATGTCAAGGAAAGTTACAATTGTTGGCTTTCTATTATCAAGCTGTAGATGTAAAAAATCACTCAAAACAGATATTACATCATTACACCCTAAGTTTTTCCTGAATCCAAATTGTTTATTTTCTAACAACTTATATTTATTCAGAAATTTAGTTAATCTATTATACAACAGTAATTCAAAAATCTTACTTATGTTTGAGATCAGTGATATCGGTCTGTAGTTGCCTGCTATATCTTTCTTATCACCCTTGTGCACAGAAACAACTTCTTTCATTTTAAATTGATCAAGACATAGTCCAATTTCATAACACTTATTTATAACATTTACCAATGGCTTTGCTATGAAATAGGCAATTCTCTTCAAAATCACAGAATTTATATGATCTATTCCACCTTGTTTTATTTTGAGCTTGCTTATAACAGCAAGAAGTTCCTTAATGCAAGTGGAAAATAAATAAAAAGTATGATTATGATGCATTTTTTCTAGTAATTCAAAGTTAATGTTAGTTGGAGTTAATTTTTTGAGCTATTCTATTTCTCACTTCAGCAAAGTAATTATTAAAATATATGGCTTAAGATAAATTGCATTCAGTTTTTACTCCATTTATTATTATACTATCAATGCTTGTTCTTTTAAAATCTTTTTCTAATTTTTTTTTAACAAATTTCCATAAATGCTCTAAATCAGACTTTTCTACTATTTGTCTTTCACATTTATTTCTAGCAAAATAAATCAATTTTTTTAATCGTTTCTCATATTCTAAGTATTTATTTTTTAGTAAAATGTCATTTGGATTTGCTTCACTTTGTTTATATAGTTTATTTTTGGTATTATACGATTCAATAAGACCATCAGTTATCCAAGGTTTTGTAGGCTTGTTTTTCTTTTAGTACCGATAAGTAGACATTTAGCATAAAGCTGAAATTTTACCAATTGACCGTTACCACGATCATGGTTTTGATTGTCCTGTTGGCCCGCTTGACAAGATTCGCTTGCAGATGGTAGGCCGGTGTCGTGAAGTGATGGATACCATGTTTCTCTAGGTATCCATTGACGATTCGGTTCTTAAACTCTGTACCGCTGTTGGTCAAGAGCACTTCCGGTGACCCACCGGGTGAATAGACCCTGGAAGACCAGAGTGTATTCGAAGCCTCTGCGGCTTCGGACGATGGTCCCATCACGTCGGCAGCTATTACTTGCCATGGCCGCTGAATGAGCCGCCTGCTCATTAAGCCGGCCGAAGCTTTCTGCTCCACTTTGAATTGCTAGCAAACTTGGCATCTACGTACGTTATCTGCCACATAGTCTGTTAGCTTAGGCCAGTAGTATTGCTACGTGACCCTGGAGTGCGTTTTCTCCCGACCCAGATGCCCTGCCGTAGGGTTGTCGTGGCACTCATGAAGGATTTGTTTCCTTCTTTCCGTAGGAACGATGACTTACCATGCGTCACCGTCGTCTCTTAGAGCATCTTAAATGGTTGGGTTGGGGTCGTATATGTATATCTGACCTCCAATCATCTTCAAGCGAGGATGCTTTAAGGGCTTGCTGAAACAAGTTTATGGCGATAATTGTCTATCCCATACCAGAGTGTATGAGTGGTATAAGCGGTTCCAGGAAGGTTGTGAAGACATTCTGGACGACGAACATCCAGGTCCTTCGAATACCGTGGTTACTCAAAGTAACATTCAAAAAGTGCGTGAATTTATAAAAAATGAGCCAAAATCTTCATTGCGATACATGGAAATGGAATTGACTATGTCCAAAAATTTAATTCATCGCATTTTGACCGATCATTTTAATCTACGGAAGGTGTGTGCACGCTTTGTTCCACACAAATTGACTGACTACGAAAAATTGCTCCGAATTCAACATTGTAAGGATTTGATTAAAGAGTTAAAAAAGAAACCCAAACTTAAAATATTCAATTGTGACTGGTGACGAAACATAGTGTTTTGAATGGAAGCACCCAACCGAGCCCAATCCAAAAAAAAGTCGTCTTGAAAAGTCAAAAGTGAAGACAATGTTAATTTGTTTCTACGATTCGGAGGGTATTATTCATCGTGAATTTATTCCACCTGGTCAAACGATTACTGCTGTGTTTTATCATGGTGTTATGAAGCGTTTGCTCAGCCGTATTGTTCGTGTGCGGCCACAATACCGTGAAAAAGGGAGCTGGCGTTTGTTGCATGATAATGCCCCGTCTCATCGATCGAACTTGATCACGGTTTTTTTGATCAAAAATTCCATTTTAACCATCAACCATTCACCGTACTTGCCGGATTTGGCTCCGTGCGACTTCTACTTATTCTCTAAATTGCACTTGCCTATGAAAGGAAAACGTTATGCCGATGTCGAGGCCATCCAAAGAGCGACGACCGACATACTAAGGTCGATGGATAAAAATGATCTCAAAAACTAATTGGATATGTTAATTGATCGTGCAAAACGTTGCATTGATGCGAAAGGAGACTATTTTGAATAAAATAAATGAGATTTGCCGAAATATTAAGTTTTTGTGTTTATTTTAAAAAAGTTTCGTTTTCCATGGGACACACTGTGTATTATTAACTAGTGCTAACCGAACCACCTACTAACCATACAAAAAAAAAAAAAAACACACACACAACACTTACAACTAGGTTAAGAACCTTTTTATGTTAAGGCAATCTGAACAATTTTTATCTTTCTATGATTCATTATAAATATTATGAAATGAATTTAGATTACTTACAACCCTAACATTGTTAAACAAACTAACCGTTTTCTAAAATAAGAATTTTAAAGATATAAATCTAACACAAGTTATAGATACTAACCACTAGAGTGAATTCATTAGTATAAAGGAAATCTAAGTACTCTTTAAATCTATAAATTTGCATCTTTTACAAGAACAAGTAATCTAATTCAGATTCCCTACAACTATAATATTATTATAAGGAATAACATACCTATTTAGTCACATATACTCCAAAATATAATCAGATAATAGGGAACTAGGAAAATATTCATATATTGTATAATTTTTTATATAATCTTGGGTATTCAATATTAATAAACTTAAGTATAGGTTAAGAATCAATTGTAAACACAGAGACCACCCAGCACGTCCGCGGTTTACCAGGACGGTAAACGTCTTTAAGTGGGGGAGAATATTACGTAATGTAACAATTAAAATCAAAAATGAAATTAATTAAATTAAAATTAAAATTAAAATGAACATCAAAATTAATCAAATTGAAATTTTAAAATTTAATAGATTTCTACTTATAAAGATATATAGGAAATATTTTCATATTTTATCTTATACCAATGAGAATAAATACGCAATATATACATATTCAATAAATTTCGTAATGAGTGATGTCGCTACGCGCTCTATGCAATGGAACGTCTCTATATGACAATGTATTGGTTCTCATTATACTAGGTTGTTCAATAAGTTTTGCGGTTCAATAAGAAAAACACAATTTTATGGTTTGAAATATACTTTATTATTCAGTATAGTCTCCCTGAACATCAATACACTTGTTCCAACGAGATTCCAATTTATGAATTCCATCCCTGAAGTGAGAATTTAGAAGGGCTGCAAAATACGCTTCTACATCTGTTATGACCTCATTATTTAATGAAAAACGCTTTCCCCGCATGAATTTTTTTAGGTCTGGAAACAAATGGAAGTGTCTAGGGGCAAAATCTGGTGAATACGGTGGATGCTCCAACAATTCTAACTTTAATTCATGGATTTTAGCCATTGTCAAAATGCTCTTGTGACACGGTGCATTGTCCTGATGAAAACGGATTTTTTTCTTATGCAAACCGGGTCTTTTTTCACGAATTTTTTCCTTTAGCTGGTCTAAAAGGTTACAATGATATTCGGAATTTATTGTTTTACCAGTTTGCAAGTAATGCACAAACAAAATTTCTATCGCATCTCAAAAAACTGATGCTAACACGTTCTTGGCCGATTTCTGGACACGAACTCGTTTCGGAGCCGAAGAACCAGGTTTAAACCACTCTTTAGCCTCTTGTTTTGATTCAGGATCATGGCGATAGACCCAAGTCTCATCCATAGTGATAAATCAATGCACAAAATCTACTTTATCCTTTCGGAAACGCTCTAAATGTTGCTGAAAAAGTCGCATTGGAATGTATTTTTGTTCCATTGTTAGCGAATGCGGCACCCATTGTGCACACAGCTTTCTGAAACCCAATACTTCTGTCAAAATATTGCTTACACTGCCCAATGAGATGCCTAGGGCTTTTACTAAATCTCTTTTAGACATTCGACGATTTTCCAATACGATATCCTGTATTTTTTCTACGATTTCTAGTGTTGTTGCTGTTTTTGGACTTCCTTGACGTGGATCGTCTTCAAGGCTTGTACAACTACGTTTAAATTCAGCAACCCATCTTGCTACTGTATTAATTAAAGGCGAAAAGTCCTTATACACTTTCAACATTCGTTTATAAATTTCCTTTGCTTTTAAACCTTCCAAAAATAAAAATTCAATCATTGCACGATACTTGATTTTTTCCATTGTAAAAAAATACTGTGACATGTCGATACTAAATGACTTGTAAACAAAGAATGAATTGACAGATTGAAATGAAACTCCACATACGTTCATATGAAGAGTGTACCAACATAACAAAGAAAAATTTAGGCTAGTAGCAACACCCTCTCTTATCGAACCGCAAAACTTATTGAACAGCTTAGTAAAAAGTGTAATGCTTGCAACAATACTGCGAGTTAACTCCTATAGAAAAATCCAGGAAACATGAAGAATAGTATTATTCTTATAATTTGAGAATAATATTTTTCCAATACACGTATAAAGACTCGAGTAACACAACTCCTATTGGCATACACATTTAGACAAATAAATATACCGTTGCATTTTTTTTGGAAGGCGCGGGCAAGACTCGGGAGTCTACAAAGACTTATGCAAATGCCTTACAAGCAAAAATCCGCACAATGCATCTGCGACCGAGTCTTTAAGTATTGGGGAAGAAGGCCTGCGTAAGAGTTTCTTTTCGGCCGTCCGGCAGTGCGTCAATTTAAGGAGAGTGTTTTTTGATCGTCGATTTAAGAGTTTTTTTCAAAGTGAGTTTTTTCAGCCGTCCGGCAGGTCATGAATTAAGTAATAGTTTTTTCGATTATTAAAAATTGTGATGAGTAAATGAAATATAAAAATTTTTACCGTAAGCCTATACATCCCGTAGTAGATTGACATGCAACTAGTATCAATGAGTCAGCAATGTTTATGGTTGCCGACATGACATTGAAAGAGTTCTCTCTCTCTCTTTCTCCCTCTATTTCTCTCTTTATATGCTTATATATCTATTTATTAGCTAACAGTTTGAAATCAATTGCATTAATTGTGAACGAGATTGGCTGTATATGCTCTTGCCAATTCTTGATCGAGTCATAAATCCTCTTTGTCTCTATTCTTTTGCTCATATTTATGTTCGTAATTTCTTTTTATATTAGATTTTATTGTTTGGTAATTTTATCATTTTGTTCGTTCCTGCTGTGTAATTTTTGTATAACATTTCACATGACATAACTTCTATTCTACATTTATTAGCTAAATGTAATGAATGCATTATCTTTGTTAATTACTGTTTACATAAATTTAAATTATTAAATTAGATTGAAGATTAAATTTAACTATGTTTTGTAATTAAGTGTGTATAATATCTGAGTAATAGATTTTACAATAAATAATGAATACGCTTTTCTTCTCGTTTTCATCTTATTCTTTCATTGTTTACTTTTATTATTTTTTTTTTTCTTTGGATTTAAATACTGAGGTTGCAATACATTTAGTTTATGCAATAAGATGCGCTAAGAATTAGGGATTATTATTTATGTACAAAATAATTTTATTTAAGTGAATTTTAAAATTGAATTTATTTTGTTGTGAACAATTTATTTTAGCGTGTAAAACTCATTATGTTCTAAATGAGTGCAATGCTTGTTATACGTGTATCAGCACATTCCTCGCAAGAGATAAGCGCGACAGTGCGAGAGCCTTATATGGCCTTGATGAAAAATGATATGATCTTAATACTTTTCTTAATGGCTTTTGCATTTACCGTTAGGTTAATTCGCCTTTTGACATGAATTATTACTATTTTTGTTTAATATGAATCTTAAAATTTATAGACAGATTTACGAGCAAAATAATGTCCAATGATATAGATCTTTGGCTCAAAAATTGTCACTTGTAAGGCTTATCTTTAATGGTTAACATTTATTATTCATGTAGATAAATCTAGATTTTATTTTATTTATTATTTATTCATATTATAAGTTGAGGAAAAAAAAACAAAAGAATCAAAATTACGTCCTTATTATGCCTGACAATTATAGGTATCATACAGTTAATGTCGTTTAACTGAATTTTAAACTCTTTGGTTTAATTGTTTAAACAATATATTGGTTGTTTTTATCTTTTCCCAGAGTTTACATATTTGAGATTAATTAGAGGGATAATTATAATAAATTAAAAAAAAAAAAAAAATATTATAGTTAATATTTTTTTAATCGTTGCATGACATTATCACGTTTAAATTAACACATAGTAAAATACAATACGCAGTGATAATCTATGGTGATCCGACAGGTGGCCACTAGCCGTGGAAGGTGATATATTGACTTATGATATATTTTTATCATAGCAATTAATATTAAGTGTAGTAAAAAGTAATCCATTATTTTGCCAATAGATGGCTTTAGTAGTCTGTATTTCCCGTTATAAAAGAGCGATCGGGTTACACTAGATAGCGTTAGAGAGATAACATTTCGTTCTAAAAAAGCTTCCGATACAGTTTTGTGATTGCTTGACTCAGTATTTTTTTAGCACGCGTCAAAGATGGACACCAATAAAGAGAAAATACGCCATATTTTACAGTTTTTCTTTGATAAAGGCAGGCAGCTGAAAATGTTAATAGTGTTTATGATCCTGATACTGTAATAGCCAATCACGCGCAATTTTGGTTTCGTCGATTCCGTTCCGGTAATTTTGACGTCAAAGATGCACCACGCTCTGAAAGGCCAATTGTCGAAAATGTCAATAAAATAATGGAAATCGTCGAGTCCGACCGTCACGTAAGCACTGTTTCGATTGCCCATGAGCTAAACATTGCACAAAAAACTTTGTTTTGCACGTTTGGAACCACTTAAATAAGGCTGGATACAAAAAGAAGTTCGATGTATGGGTGCCACACGAGTTATCGCAAAGAAACCTCATGGACCAAATTTCCATCTGCGAATCGCTGCTGAATCGCAACAATATCGATACATTTCTGAAGCGGATGGTTAATGGTGATGAAAAGTGGGTCACTTACGACAACGTCAAGCGACAGCGGTCGTGGTCAAATCGCAGTGAGCCGGCGCAAACGGTGGCTAAGCCAGGATTGACAGTCAGGAATGTTTTGCTGTGTGTTAGGTGGGACTGGCAGGAAATCATCTACTATGAGCTGCTCCCCTACGACCGAACTCTTAATTCGGACCTGTACTGTCAACAATTGGACCGTCTGAAAGAAGCAATCGCCCAGAAGCGTCTAGCTTTGGCCAATAGGAGAGGAATTGTGTTCCATCAGGACAACAGCAGGCCGCATACATCGATAGTGACTCGCCAGAAGCTCCAGGAGCTTGGTTGGGAAGTTCTTATGCATCCACCTTATAGTCCGGATCTGGCAACAAGTGATTACCACCTGTTCCTGTCTATGACGAATGATTTTGCAGGTGAAAAATTCGCCTCAAGACAAGATTGTGAAAATCGACTGTCCCAGTTTTTTGACAATAGGGACAAAGGTTTCTACAAAAGAGGCATTATGAAATTACCTCCAAAATGGCAACAAGTTATCAAACAAAATATTTGACCTACATCGTATCATTCTATCTATGCTAAATAAAACCTTCAATTTAATGCAAAGATAATGGATTTCTTTTCACTACACCTAATATATGTGCTTCTTTTATTTAGCTGTTTATCTATCAAAATTTATTTTAACACATCGTTCAAGAAGTCCCGAGACTAACAACGAAAACAACATTTTTTTTCAAAAATCATTTTTATTCATCAATATAATCTCCTTTTAGAGTGATACAATCTTTCCAACGCCTTTCCAACATTTCTATACCATGTTTATAGACGGATTTATCCTTTGCTTCAAAATAGGCTTGAGTTTCGGCAATGACCTCCTCATTCGAGCCAAATTTTTTTCCCTGGAGCATTTTTTTGGGATCAGCAAAGAGCCAGTAGTCGCTAGGGGCTAAATCTGGCGAATACAGGGGGTGGGGAAGCAATTTAAAGCCCAATTCGTTCAATTTTGCCATTGTTTTTATGGACTTGTGGCATGGTGCATTGTCTTGGTGAAAAAGGATTTTTTTCTTCTTCATGTGCGGTCGTTTTGCTGCGATCACCCCCTTTAAACGTACTAACAAGACAATATTATAATCAATGTTGATCGATTTACCTTTTTTCAGGTAGTCAATAAAAATCACGCCATGTGTATCCCAAAAAACAGATGCCATGACTTTGCCAGCAGACTGCTGCATTTTTGGACGCTTTGGGCGGCTTTCGCCAGCCATGCGCCACTCAGATGATTGCCGATTCGACTCCGGAGTGAAATGATGTATCCATGTTTCATCCATGGTCACGTATCAACGCAGAAAATCTTTTTTATTGCGAGTAAATAGCGATAAACAGCTCTCTGAATCGTCGACTCGCTGCTGTTTTTGTTCCACTGAAAGCAATCGCGGCACCTACTTGGAAAAAACCTTTTTCATGCTCAATTTTTTATGAAGGATTGTAAATACGCTTCCAGATGATATCTGTGTCATTTCTGCAATCTTACGGACCTTCACTTTGCGATTTTTCATTACAATTCTTAACACTTCACTCACATTTTCCTGTGTAACGGCTTCCAATGGCCTACCCGAACGTTCCGCATCGTTTGTCTCCGTACGACCACGTTTAAACTCAGCATACCAACGACAAATCGTTGGTTTGGATGGAGAGGAGTCCGGGTAATGTCTTTCAAGCAATTGCTGGGCTTCTACGGTGTTTTTACCCATTAAAAAACAATGTTTTATCAACACGCGAAACTCGCTTTTTTCCATTTTTCAAACAAATTACAAAGTGACTTTACTCTAACCTTGATAGCTCTGCTGTCTGTGATCCGATCGACGTGAAATTTTTACACGTTTCATGTAAAGGTTCGCACTCTATGGAAACGTGGCCAGTTTGGTACTAATCGCACTATCTCTGGGTAAGTCTCGGGACTTATTGAACGATGTGTTACGTATGGTACTTTAGTATATCTTACTTATATTTATTGTAAAATATGTTATTTCTTAATGGAAACCAAATCTCAGATCTAATGAGATTACATAATTTAGCCAAGAATTATCTACTAATAAGCGAAAAGCATTTTTATTAATTAACATTACAATTATTTATTAGTAATCAAAAGACGGAAAGAGGAGTTAGAGGCAGCGCCATAGTAATTAACATAGACTGTTGATAGAAATTAGTTTTTATTGTCTTATTTTGCGTTCATGATACATTGTTTCTATTAGTGTTCTTGTAAACCAGTGTTTTAGTTCGGAGATCTTTAGGACTTCGTTTGGGGCGAGGTTTGATTAAAGATGACCCCTCTGTCTATACCTAAATTCTCAGCAGTGGTAATTGTCATACACTCGCCAACTAGGAAAGAGTACTAGAAAGGACATTGCCTTTTAATGTACGCTATATTAAAATAGCGTTACAGCTTTGTCGGGCAAAGGATATACTGCGGAAAAATCTCCTTTACATTGATAAACGTTTTGACTTGATTCGTTCTTTTCTAATTGATATAGAAAGGATGGTTCTTGTTTCGTAAGTCTATTAACTATTTCGTAAGATTTATCTATAATAGGAAGATTTATTGTTATCTTTATTAGTTGCGGCTCATCACTCGATCACAAGGGTCTACACACTCGGCAAACGTCGTTATAAGCGAAATGTGGGAGTCCTAAACGGCATCTCGTAAATAAATCTTTAGATAATATTAATGATTCGTAATAATTTTTAATTCAACAGCCTTTTTTTTTTTTCAAAATATCGCCATTTGCTTTCGTCCGTTCGGTGCAACGTAATAGCTGGCTTGGCTGAGAAATACTCTCAGCCGCGAAACTAATTACGACTTGTCAACCGACAGCAGTTAAGCAGCGCATAACTCTAGTAAAACAAGAAGGACCAGATCTCAAACCTTTTCCTACCAACGCGATAGCTCTCGGAGTTAACATATCATTATTCCAAAATACCTTATAGGAGAATTAGTAGTTAAAAATTATAAAATAGTTATGTCAATTTTATAAAATAGAGCCCCAAGCGTGAATTCATAGCTGTAATATCCGGAAGCATAGACTAATTATATACTATACTGCGCGCGCTGTAAAAGGTTTTAAAGACAACATTAAAGTGAGAAAACAATAGTAGGAGGCGTTGTATCTCTCTCTTACGTAGAAGTTGGTTGGAGGAGCGACTAACTACGTGATAACGACATCATAAATAAGTAACCATTAAAAATAGACAAAGGAAAGAAACACTTTTCCCTTTACGCCTTTCCACTCTTCCTGCCAAGCGAGAGAGACAAAACGCCTTCCAAGCTATCTCCGTCCCTTAATGTTGTCTTCAAGTCCTCTCACAGCGCACGCAGTCTAGTATATACTACTGTGATCAAGAAGTAGGGTGAAATTGTCATTTGAAATTCCCGGGCATTAGAAAGGCAAGTAAATTTTTTTTCCTAGGTTGGTAGGACTGTCTATAACATTTGCGAAGCATTTGTTTGTCAAAAGGTTTAATTATCTCCGAGTAACACGTGTTTTTGTAAACAACCAAAAGTAAATTTTTCGATTTTTACAACGGATGATTTTGTTGAGCAAAGAACTTGAATCAAATTTTGTTTGCGGAACGAATATTCTTGTGCGGACACGTTAAAAATGTTGCGGAAGGCCTTGGTGATCAAACTTTGGCACAAAACGTTTATAAGTGGTACAACAAGTTCAAAGCGGGCCGAGAACGCGTTGAAGATGTACCACGCTCTGGACGACCATCAACGTCTACCGACGAGGGCCACGTCCCAAAAATCAAAGATTTGGTGCTTAAAAATCGTCGATTGACAATAAGAGACTTCGCTGATAGTGTTAGAATATCATTTGGCTCAGCCCAAATCATTTTGAAAGATGTTTTGTGTCTCAAACGCGTCGAGTCTCGATTGGTATTAAAATCGCTCAATTTCTTGAAAGAGAAGCGTCGCGTTGATGTGTGTGAAACTTTGCTGTCTGACTATCAGGACCACTTAAAATGCATCATTACTGGAGACGAGACTTGGATTTACGCATACGACCCTGAAACCACCGACCAATCAAGAGATTATCGTGCAAAAGATTAAGCAAGACCTAAAAGACCACGGGAAAGTCGATCGAAAATCAAGGTCATGTTGACAGTTTTCTTTGATTATCGTGGTGTAGTACACTATGAATTTCTTCCGCTAGGCCAAACTGTTAACAAAAAATATTATTTGAGCGTTATGCGTCGTTTGCGTGAAGCTATTTGTCTAAAACGGCCGAAATTATGGGCGAGTAACTCTTGGTTCCTTCATCACGATAATGCACCATGTCATACTGCATTGGTTTTTCGCAACTTTTTTGCCAAAAACTCGACTCATATCGTTCCGCAACCACCGTATTCGCCTGATTTGGCTCCGTGCGACTTCTGGCTATTAAACAAATTCAAAAGATCAATGCGGGGACGCCGTTTTAATACGATTGAGGAGATAAAAACCGAATTGAAGAAGTCTTAAAGGCTATACCGGAAAAAGACTATTCCGACTGTTTCGAGTACTGGAAAAAGCGTTGGCAAAAGTGCGTTTTATCGGACGAGGATAAAAATAAAATTAAAATTAAAATAAAAATAAAAAATAAAATTTACATTTTATAAACAAATTCACCTTACTTTTTGATCACAGTAGTAAGTCTATGTCCGGAAGCGTCGACATGCTCGCGTCCGTCGGACCATTTAGTTCGCGCGTTACTACGCTAGTTATTGTTTATTTTTTGTGTTACTATTATTTATTAACCCTATTATACTAGAATATATTTTTTTGTTCATCTTAAATATTTGTACCATAAAACTCTCGATCTTTATTTTTTAGTAATTGAAATTTATCATATAATTTATCATATTTATTATCAGTACTTTACTACCTTTGAATAGTTACGTATTGAATTTTCATAATTATAATTTTTAATAATAATACGCCGTTTTCAGAAGTCAAAATAGTTTGGGTTGTAACAGCATAAAATAATGTCAATTGATTTATACTGTTTGTCAAAAAAGTACCGGGAATTTTAAATTAAAACGACATTTTTAAGTTTAATAATCAAAATTTTTCGGGTCGCCTTCAAAATAGGCTCCATTTGCTCCAAAAAAGCTATGCCAACGGCACTTCCAATCATCAAAACATTTTTTATAGGCGCTTTCCAGGATGGCCTTCAGCTCGCACGCCGAATTTTGTTTTATGGCTTCAATCGACAGAAAACGGGTGCCACGGAGCGGCAATTTAAGTTTTGGAAAGAGGAAGAAGTCATAGAGAGCCAAATCCGGCGAATACAGTGGTTGTTCAAGCGTGCTCGTTAAGTTTTTGGCGAAAAAGTCGGTCACAATCGTAGCTTGGTGAGACGGCGCGTTATCGTCGTGCAAAATTCACGAGTTGTTTGCCTACAAATTTAGCCGCTTCTCACGAATACGCTTACGCAAACGTTTTATAACGCCGAGGTAATACTCTTTGTTTACCTTCTGACCTACTAGAACAAATTCGTAGTGCACCATGCCACGGATATCGAAGAAAACAATGAGCATCACCTTCACTTTTGAGCAGCTTTGGCGTGGTTTTTTCGGTTTTGGCTCGTTTTTTCCCACTCGTTCCATTGCTTGCTGGCTTGTTTGCATATCGTACTCGTACACCCACGTTTTGTCACCAGTTATGATGCATTTCGGAATTGGCGCGATCCAGCATGTCCGAAGCGACCTGTTCGCAATAACGTTTTTGAAGAAAATTAAGCTCTTTCAGAACGAGTCTTGCGGCCACCTTTCTTATTCCCAAAATATCAATAAAAATCGTACGTGTGGACTCGTGGGATATCTCAAGTTCATGTGCTATCTCTCTCAAGCTGGTATGACGGTTTTCAAGCACCATTTCCTTAATTTTATCGACGTTATCTGCGGTCGAAGCCGCCGATGGGCGTCCAGAACGAGGCAAGTCTTCGATGACTTTACGACCCTCCTTGAAGGCTTTGTACCTCTCATACGCACGGGTTTTCGATAGTGCTTTATCACCAAAAGCCTTTTGCAACATTTTTAATGCATCGGCACACGAAATCTCATTCGCAACACAAAATTTTAGACAAATTCTTTGTTCAACGTAATCAACCATTGTAAAAAATCGGCACGCACTATTGACATCGACTGACTTAACAAGCCACTGTAAACACACCTTTTGACAGATTCCTTTCAAACTTGGCATAGTCATTAAGAACAATTGTACTAAACTAGAAAAAAAATTTTATCTGCCTAAATTGCCCTGCCAGATTTAAATCGACAATTTCCGGTACTTATTTGACAGAATGTATACTGGGAGTACAAATTAAATCAGTCCGTCTTTTTGCGGTCAAAAATACATTTATTAAAAAATAAAGAGAATTGAAAGAATTATTAAAGTATCGTTCATCGCTAGTTACTACTTTTTCCCACTTCTTAGCAATTTTCGAATCATATTTCGAAAAAATGTTTCTTTTTTTAACGTGATCCAAGTTAGGAGCCAATTTTCGATTTCTGCGAAAAAAGTGAACCGATAACCTGCCAGATCGTGCTGCATCTCTCGGAAAAACCAGTAATCAGAAGGAGCAATGCCCGAAGAATACGGCGGGTGCGGCAAAATATCCTACTTGAGGCTTTCCAAATTTATAATGACTTTTTCGACATGAGGCCAAGCATTATCATACAGAAAAATAACTTTTTTATGTTTTTCCTTGTATTCCGTCCGTTTTTCTCGTGATACTCGGCTTAAACGAGCCAATTGCAGCCTATACCGATCGGCCGTTATGGTATCGCCAGTTTGTAGCAGCTCATAGTACATAACACCCTTTTGATCCCACCAGATACACAACATGATTTTCGAACCATAAATATTCGGCTTCGGTGTTGATGTTGAGATCAATGGCAACGATTGACCGGGCATAGCGTAGTATTTTTTCTTCTTGGGGTAATCATAGAATATCCATTTTTCATCCTCAGTAACAATTGTAAGTGAAACACCCTTTCTTTGTTGCATTTGAATCAGCTGCTCGCAACAGAAAAATCGGCTGTCAATGTCACTTGGTTTCAGTTTATAAGGCACCCAATCGCCTTGCTTTTGAATCACTCCCATGGATTTTAATCGTACAGAAATTGCTTGTTGAGTCACTTTCAATAATTCTGCAAGCTCCTCTTGTGTTTGACTAAGATCTTCATCAAATAATGCCTCTAACTTTTTGTCTTCAAATTTTTTTGACTGTCCAAAGCGAGGCTTATCTTCAACGCTGAAATCTCCATTCTTAAAATGTCAAAACCGTTTCCTACAAGATCTATCAGTTAGAGCATTGTCACCATAAGCTTCCACAAGCATTTAATGCTCTTTAGCTGCACTTTTCTTCGAATTAAAACAGAAAACTAAAACCTCCTGCACATGCTGCTTGGTTAACACCAAATTGGACATATTTAACACAGTTAACAACAAGAATTTTTTCTTGAACACGAAGCGATATAAACTGAATGTTATTGAAAAATGTCTAACCTCTCTGAAATTACCGACTTCAGCTGTTACTATTATATATTCATAATAGCTCGAGCCATCTCTTGAAAACGGATCGAACTAATTTGTACTCCCAATATATATATATATATATATAACATCGTTCAATAAGTCCCGAGACTAACAACGAAAACAACATTTTTTTTTCAAAAATTATTTTTATTCATCAATATAATCTCCTTTTAGAGTGATACAATCTTTCCAACGCCTTTCCAACATTTCCATACCATGTTTATAGAAGGATTTATCCTTTGCTTTAAAATAGGCTTCAGTTTCGGCAATGACCTCCTCATTCGAGCCAAATTTTTTTCCCTGGAGCATTTTTTTGAGATCAGCAACGAGCCAGTAGTCGCTGGGGGCTAAATCTGGCGAATACGGGGGGTGGGGAAGCAAATCAAAGCCCAATTCGTTCAATTTTGCCATTGTTTTCATGGACTTGTGGCATGGTGCATTGTCTTGGTGAAAACGGATTTTTTTCTCCTTCATGTGCGGTCGTTTTGCTGCGATCTCCTCCTTTAAACGTACCAACAAGTCAATATAATAATTACTGTTGTTCGATTTACCTTTTTCCAGGTAGTCAATGAAAATCACGCCATGTGTATCGCAAAAAACAGACGCCATGACTTTGCCAGCAGACTGCTGCGTTTTTGGGCGCTTTGGGCGGCTTTCGCCAGCCATGCGCCACTCAGATGATTGCCGATTCGACTCCGAAGTGAAATGATGTATCCATGTTTTATCCATGGTCACGTATCGACGCAGCAAATCCTTTTTATTGCGAGTAAATAGCGATAAACAGCTCTCTGAATCGTCGACTCGTTGCTGTTTTTGTTCCACTGAAAGCAATCGCGGCACCCACTTAGAAAAAACCTTTTTCATGCTCAATTTTTCATGAAGGATTGTAAATACGCTCCCAGATGATATCTGTGTCATTTCTGCAATCTCACGGACCTTTACTTTGCGATTTTTCATTACAATTTTTAACACTTCACTCACATTTTCCTGTGTAACGGCTTCCAATAGCCTACCCGAACGTTCCACATCGTTTGTGTCCGTACGACCACGTTTAAACTCAGCATACCAACGACAAATCGTTAGTTTGGATGGAGAGGAGTCCAGGTAATGTTTTTCAAGCCATTGCTGGGCTTCTACGGTGTTTTTATCCATTAAAAAACAATATTTTATCAACACGCGAAACTCGCT
This sequence comes from Chalcis sispes, assembly GCA_949987625.1. Lineage (NCBI taxonomy): Eukaryota > Metazoa > Arthropoda > Insecta > Hymenoptera > Chalcididae > Chalcis > Chalcis sispes. The sequence goes on along the minus strand of OX465096.1, from coordinate 44,183,271 downwards.
TATTTCCATTTTTCAAACAAATTACAAAGTGACTTTACTCTAACCTCGATAACTCTGCTGTCTGTGATCTGATCGACGTGAAATTTTAACACGTTTCATGTAAAGGTTCGCACTCTATGGAAACGTGGCCAGTTTGGTACTACTAGCACCATCGCTGGGTTAGTCTCGGGACTTATTGAACCATGTGTTATAAGCTAAAAGTAGTAGCGATACATTCCAATATATTAATAATTATGGAGATCAGAGTGTAGTTTTTAAAATTGCAATACTTATATACATAATTTCCACGCGTAACATTGATTGCCACTATTAGTTTTGTGCAATATCAAGTTACGTAGAAATTTGCTTAAACAATTTTGAAATAAATTATTAAATTGGAAAACCAAAATATTTAGGTATTTTATTTTTCAGTAATGGCCCGTATGGCGTAGTTAGTTATTCGTTATTTGAAATAGCGTTAGCATAGGCCACAACGGGTTCCGGTGACTTCAAATTGTTACTAACAATTTTATTGCAAAATTAAGGTTAGGATGATAAAATGTAATGAATTATTTTTATCGATTATCGCTATTAATTTTTCGAAATTCCAATTTTCGTAATTTATTTAAACATTTTCATAATAAATAATCAAATTGAAAAATAAAAGAACTTGGGTATTTTATTATTCAGTTAAGTCTCGTTTGGCGTAGTTAGTTTAATCCTATACAGTCTAGGTTTTGCATGAGCCTTAATGGGTTAAATCTTTTGCTAAATCTTGGATAGATAGCATTAAACTAACTATTGGATTGGTGACATAGGCAAAAAACAAGTGATTACGTTTTTTCCTTTTATTATTTACAATTATTTATGAAAAATTGTTCAAACAAACAGATAAAAAGTTTTTAATTTTGAACACTAAAAGCAGCAATCAATTCTACGAAAAAAATCGTAAAGAAAACCTTTGTGACTTCTTTTATGAGGCTTAAAATTGTTAGTATAAAAATGGTGTAAATAAATACAAATTGACGAAATCTAAATTTATAATGTTGTTAATAGCGTTGGAGTTGAAAGATTTAAAACCGCATATATTGTATTTATGTATAGCGTACGTATAGATATACTATATCTATATTTATATTCTGTCAAAAAAGTACCGGGAATTGTCGATTTAAATCTGGCGGGGCAATTTAGGCGGATAAAATTTTTTTTCTAGTTTGGTACAATTGTTCTTAATGACTCTGCCAAGTTTGAGAGAAATCTGTCAACGAGTGTGTTTACAGTAGCTGGTTAAGTCAGTCGATGTCAATAGTGCGTGCCGATTTTTTACAATGGGTGATTACGTTGAACAAAGAATTTGTCTAAAATTTTGTGTTGCGAATAAGATTTCGTATGCCGATGCATTGAAAATGTTGCAAAAGGCTTTTGGTGATAAAGCACTATCGAAAACCCGTGCGTATGAGTGGTACAAAGCCTTCAAGGAGGGTCGTGAAGTCGTCGAAGACTTGCCTCGTTCCGGACGCCCATCGACGGCTTCGACCGCAGATAACGTCGATAAAATTAAGGAGATGGTGCTTGAAAACCGTCATACCAGCTTGAGAGAGATAGCACATGAACTTGAGATATCCCACGAGTCCACACGTACAATTTTTATTGATATTTTGGGAATGAGAAAAGTGACCGCAAGACTCGTTCTAAAAGAGCTTAATTTTCTTCAAAAACGTTATCGCGAACAGGTCGCTTTGGACATGCTGGATCGCGCCAATTCTGATCCCGCATTCATGGAATGCATCATAACTGGTGACGAAACGTGGGTGTACGAGTACGATATGCAAACAAGCCAGCAAGCATCGGAATGGGTGGAAAAAACGAGCCGAAACCGAAAAAACACGCCAAAGCCGCTTAAAAGTGAAGGTGATGCTCATTGTTTTCTCCAATATCCGTGGCGTGGTGCACTACGAATTCGTTCCAGATGGTCAGACGGTAAACAAAGAGTATTATAGTACCTAGGCGTTATAAAACGTTTGCGTGGGCGTATCCGTAAGAAGCGGCCAAATTTGTGGGCGAACAACTCGTGGATTTTGCACGATGATAACGCGCCGTCTCACCGAGCATCGATTGTGACCGACTTTCTCGCCAAAAACTTAACGAACACGCTTAAACAACCACCGTATTCGCCGGATTTAGCTCCCTGTGACGCCTTCCTCTTGCTAAAACTCAAATTGCCGCTCCGTGGCACCCGTTTTTAGTCGATTGAAGCCATAAAACAAAATTCGGCGCATGAGCTGAAGGCCATCCCAGAAAGCGCCTATAAAAAATGTTTCGATGATTGCAAGTGCCGTTGGCATAGATTTATCGGAACAAATGGAACCTATTTCAAAGGCGACCCAATAAATTTTGATTATTAAACGTTAAAATGTTGTTTTAATTTAAAATTCTCGGTACTTTTTTGACAGACAGTATACCGTATAAATAATTATATAATATAATATCTATATATATTGTATAAATAGATACATTATATCTATTTATATTGTACGCATAGATATACTAGTACAAATGTAAATTTTCCGACCACAAGACTGCATTTGAAATACACGTGTGAAAAAATACTATTCTTCATGTATTTCAAGTGATGAAGCAAAATTAATTAGTATACATGGTAATATTTGTTCTTATATATTTTACTTATTCAAAACGTTTTTATTTTAAGGAATGATTTTATATTTAAAATCAATATAGCACTTTTATTCGAAAAAACTGTATATGTAGTAATAGAATTTTTCTATATGTTTTTTCGATTTACATATTAGCATCATCCCTTTTCTTCGCCCTTTTGAAGCACCTCGATAAAAAATGTTAAGGCGAAGAGTTACTTATTTACTCGATTTAGTTGACGGCGATGATGTTGATTACGATCAATACATCGATATAGCACTCTTACTTTCTGACGACGATAGATGAAGATTCGTTTCGCGATTCAGTTGAAGATACCCTATTTCATGAACTTCCTGTTGATTCTTGCGAACATGTGAGAAATTCTTACATAAGCACATAAAAATTATTAGTGCCTAATAGTCATATTTATGATTGGCAAAATTATACTTACAATGATAGCTCTGTTGAAAATACTGACGATTATACTAGTTGCTTTAATAACAGTTTCATTTTATAATATATATAGAATAATTAAAACTCTTCAGAATTATTTGAATTGTTTTTCTCAAGTGCGTTAAAAAACCATATTATTAAAGTAGCTTCAAAAAATAATTTCGAACTTAGTATGATTGATCTTAAAAGATATCTTGTCATTATTATGATAATTATTTTCAACTCTAAAAAGTCAGCGCGATTATTAGTAAAATGGTCGGCTTCTACAATGCTCTACTATCAAAGAACTTGTGATAAGAGATAAATTTTTAGAAATAAAAACATACATAAGATTTTACAAGTTGCAAAACAAAGATGAAAATGATGAGGTATTTGTATGACTTATTCTGAGCTAATTGTATGCAATTAAGGTTTTTTGATTAAACTTTATCTATTGAAATATTTTAGAAAGTTTAGTTTAAAACAGTGTATCAATGCTTTAATGCCTTCAATTTGATGTAAAAAGAGGGCATGGTGCCTTTTTTACAACTTATTTAAATATCTTTAGCTGATGCTACAATAATTTATAATAAACTTCATACTAATGATAAAAAAGTTTCTAATGATATCGTACAAGACATATTTCAATATTTTATTGGAAAGTTCTTCAATACCAAGCAATCCAAGCGACAACCAACGACTTCTTCATTACTGGATGAACATGAGATAAAGATATGGCTACGTAGAAAATGTAGCATACCGATGTGTTTCATAAGCACAGAATTTTACTCTAAATGTAAAAATATGTGTGCATAAGTCACGAAAATGATCACTCATAATTTTATCTATGCCTTTGATAATAAATCTGTTCATACCATTTTTACGCTAACAATTTGAAGTCTGATATAAAAACATCACTGTGGTTTTCGTCATGATTTTTCCTATTAAATCGATTGCCACTTTTAGTTTTCAAAATTACAAATTTTTTCTCTATTTGTTCGAATAATTGTTTATACATAATTGCCAATGATAAGAAAAAAAATGCAGGTACGTTTTTTCAACTTTGCCACAAATCAAATAGTTAATTTGATGCTATCTAATATAGCGTAGATTCGGCTCAGGATTTAGTGAGTTAATATTTGATTGGAAGTTCACGTGTTTTTATTTTTAAGTTCTTAGTCCCTTTTCAGCGTCGTGAATACATGCTGCATACGTTGCAAAATGCTGCTCTGTCCAGCGCTTAGTACAGCCAAGATCTAGCGATCTCTCAGAGTAGTCCAACTGAATGAATTTCTTTTTTTTTGTGGTATTTTGGAATTAAAAATTATTTTACGTTCAGAGAATCGGACTGATTAAATTTGAGTATCAAGTTATTCAAATTAGATTTATTTAAATCCTCTTAAATCAAAACCACCTAATGTTTTCACATGATTTAAAAAAACTATGCATAGCATATTTTACAGTTTACTACAGCATATTTGCAAATGAATAAGATTCGTCAAGTAAACAAAAGTAACTAACTTATAACTTCTTTATAAATGTATAATTCCTTTAAACTGTTAAATTGTTCTATTATAAAATTTAAAACTTCTCACAATAACAAAGTTTCCTATAAAAAAAAATTTTAATTTGGTTAACAATAAAAATTTTTTTTTGTATCAATAGTTTAGTACTGACTGTATACAATGTATTCACAATACAAGAAAAAATTAATCTTACCTCTATTTGCATCTGTATTGATGTTGAATTTAGTAGGCGATTCCAAGAAACTTATATTACCTTTTTGATTCTACAAAGATAAATATATAAAATTAGTTTTAGTTTTTTGTTATTGATGTATATCTTACTATTATACTCGTATAAAGAAATAGCGATTATTTGCTTATGAGCCAAATCTCAAGAATCACTAACCCAATTTTAAAATGCTGTAGTCTTTAATTATGCCTGAAATGACATAAGCCTAATAAATCTAAACTTCTATTACACAGCCACGCAAAAAGACACATTGTCGGGATCGGGGGTCAGACGATATTTACCATATGTTTTTGCGGTCGCTGAATCCGAATTTGAGGTCAGAATAACCCCATCGGGCCATGGTTTTCCATAACTTCAAAAAACCCCTTTATTAAGCCATATAATGATAAACCCTTCACATCAAACCCCTTAACCTCTTGAAACCATAACACCATAACCTCATGATACCTCGAAACCATAACTCCATAATCATATAACCTCATCACATCATATAGCACTATCTTATAAGACCTTTCATGAAATGACTAGAATAAAAAACGAATGACTAGAATAATAAACGTAAGACAAGAATAAAAAATGAATGACTACATTGCGTGAATATAAAATATATCAAAAATACTAATAAGTATCTAAATATCTGGTTAAAAAATGTGAAAATTAAATATAAAATATATCACCACTTTTTTGCTACTGTAGCGTGTTCTTTTTTCATCAAACGATCTATACAATGCTTTTCGCTTTCGATCACTGTTTGGTATATCTCGTTTCATAGTCCAACAGAAGTCTGCCATCATATTAACATCCCACCGTCCCTAATAACGAGTTACCATAAGTCTTATATCTTGGCGTTCTCCCTGCTCTTCACTAAAATGTCCACGATTCTCTGGGAATTTATCAAAATGTGCATCTAAAAGTATAATTTTACATTCATCAAGCATCTTAATTTTGTAAAGTCTTCACCTATCTTTGCAACAATCTGTTGATACTTTAAGGGGGGAAGTCCATATAGAATTTTTAAAAAATCGATTTTTTTTTTTTCGATAATCTAAAAATATACTATGTTGAGCGTGTACTGACGAGACGAAAAAAAAAATCTCGAATATTTACGAAGTTACAGCTAATATAATGGAGCGGGCCGGAGTACGTATTGTAAAGTAGCGAGCCAGGTAGTCGGAGCGCTTCAGACAAAAGGGCTCTCTCCATTATAATAACTTGAAAAACTTCTTTTGTCCCATACCCGGAAATAATACTTTATATTATAGTATATATGTAAGTATATATATCTACATTTACGTTCCTGTACACGTGTAATATTGCTATACGAATAAAGGTTAGTCGAGAAATATAGGTAATTCAGCCGGAGAATTCATCGTGTTCAGTTGATTTCGGAACGTAAAAATGCCGAATTATAAAAAAGGTACGCGAGGCAATATTGCACGAAATAACCCCAGAAAACAAAAATATCTAGGCAATCAGTATACCGATAAAGAAGGTGAAAAATTTGAAGCCAGTACAAGCCATAATGACAGTGCCAGTGGAAAAAAATTGTATACGCGTGATAGCGAAGATATAATAACTAATCCTTTGCACGGGTACAGAATAATTGAATTTTTTACAGTGTTTACAGCTTTGTCTGAAATTGTAAAGTGCTTGGTATGTAATCAGAAGATAAAATTCAGTGAGCGTGGTTCTAGAGGTCTTGGTTTCAAAATTGTTGTCACGTGTCCATGTGGTGATAAAAAAATAAATTCAGGACCTTTTATCAACAACGGATTTAAAATAAATCGAAAATTAGTGTTTGTCATGAGACTTTTAGGTGTTACAAGAGAAGAAATAAATGTCTTTTGTAACCTGATGGGCTTATGCACTGGTTTGAGTAAACATTGTTACGCTAACATCGTGGAACACATTTATAATGCAGCTAAATCATCTTTTGAATTACTATTGCAGAAGGCAGTGGAAGAAGAGATAGAAAAAAATGTCGAGCAAGGAAGAGAAAGAAATATTTTAAAAGTATCTGGAGATGGCACCTGGAAAAAACGTGGTTTCAAATCAAAGTACAATGTTGCAACGCTCATAGGTTATTATTCAGAAAAAGTCATTGATTTAAAAACAAAAAGTAGTTACTGTTAAGGCTGTAATTACTGGAAAAACAAGACTCATACAGAAGAATTCAGTAAGTGGTTTGAGTATCACGATAATGAGTGTCAAGAAAATCACGAAGGTTCGTCAGGAAAGATGGAAGTCGATGCCATAAAAGAAATGTTCTCGACTTCTGAAGAAAAGTTCGGAGTAAAATATGGTAACTACATTGGCGACGGAGATTCGAAAACATTCAAGGCTATTCTAGATTTAGAACCTTACGGTAATGAGTTACCAGTTGTGAAGAGTGAATGTATTGGTCATGTAGAAAAAAGAATGAAAGAAATATAAGAAAAGAAAAGAAACTTTCAGGAAGAGGAAAACTAACTGATAAAGTTGTGAAAAAATTTACAAAATACTATGGTTTGAGTATTCAGAGAAATATCAACAGTGTTGGCGAGATGAAAAAAGCCATAATGGCAACCTATAATCATATTTTTTCTACTAAAGAAAAAGCTCAACATGAAAACTGCCCAATAGGCATTGATAGCTGGTGCAAGTGGCAGAAGGCTATTGCTCTAAATCAAGATCCTCTAAACGAAGATTTAGCTCAATTACTTGGTAAAGAAATAACAAAACATCTTTTACCAATATACGAAGATTTGTCCAAAGATGATTTGCTTGAGCGATGCCTTGGTGGTCATACGCAGAACGCGAATGAAAGTTTTAACGCGACAGTTTGGCGATTATCACCAGAACATCTGCATTCTGGACTAAAAGTAGTTGAAATCTCGGCATACATTGCTGCTGGGATATTTAATAAAGGTTTTAGTTCAGTATTAAGAATAATAAACCTTCTGAATTTGACTATTGGCACTTATGCTAAAGTATTTGCTTATAATACAGACGAGGCGCGAATAACCCGACAAAATCGTAAGAGCCTTTCAGAAACCAAAGATGCTCGTACAGCTCGCAGGCAACAACAAATGGAAGAAAATCAGCTTTTCGAGTAGGAGGAAGAACTGTTGTATGGACCTGGGATTGCCGATTAATCGGTAAGTGATTAAAACTGGCCATTTTCCTGTACTTCAACTTTAAATGCGATTATCTCAAAACTATATTTTTTAAAACTGCTCGTGTTGTAACTCAAAAAGTTATTGACTGATTTGGCTGAAATTTTTCGAGGCCCTTCTTTATATTAATATCGGAAGGATGAACCTAAAATTTCAGATATTCCGCGTTAATAAAATATTTTTTTGGGGTCAAAAATGTCAAAAAATAGCCCTAAATTCTGACTTTTTTTTAAAGGTTTATTATATATTGAATTTTATACGTTTTTTTTTTTTATTTTGTAGGTTTATCCTTTCCGTTTATATGTCCTTAAAAAAAAACAACTTTCATTTTTGTTTTTCAGATCAACGGTTAATGAGTGACAACTGGAGCAGTTTGGGACCTCGCGTCGAAGGCAGCAGACAACAAATCATACTGAGCCACCATTTTGAATTGAAAAAAAAAAAATTATTTTTGTGTTTTAAAAAGATTCATTAAAGTTGTGTTAAAATTTAACAACAATAAAATTATTTCATCATCGTTAAAAATATTATTAAAAAATGACCGATTTTGGGGCTTCTACATGGACTTCCCCCCTTAAGCTCTTGTTATCACCTAAAAAGTTGTGACACACATCTTTAAAACTCAAACAAGCTGCTCTCTCAAGTTTACTCATTATTTTAACAGCACCTTTATCTCTGAACATTTTAAGAATCTGTGGTCTATCAAACGTTTCTTCTTTCAACTTGGCCGCTAAAAGTTTCGGGAATTTACAAGAGAAATATTTGAACGTTTCCCCTGTTTTGTCCAGAGCTTTCACAAATTGTTTCATAAGACCAAGTTTTATATGTAAAGGAGGAATGAGAATCTTTGATGGATCCACGAGAGATTCATTGATGATATTGTTTAAACCAGAGATAAAGGATGATCTCACAAGCCACTGTTTCGATTTACTGTAATGATTTTATCTGTCTCTGCTATCCCATAAACCGAAATAGCCAGGATATTTTGTGAAGCCTGACTGTTGTCCAAGAAGCAACGTTATTATTTCTAAATCACCACAAATCTGCCATAAGTGTTTTTGGTACTAAGCCTTTGTAAAAGTATTTCTATATTCTCGTACTTCTCGTTCATAACGGTTGATTGAGCTATTGTTATCGGAGCACAAACATTTGTTTTATGCAGCAAAACAGCTTTAATATTTCATTTTTAAGAGTCGATGAAAAGTCGCCAACCCGAAGCTTGGTAAGAATTTGGTTGGAACACATTAATCAAACCTTCAACATCCTCACAAAATTCTAAAGATGATTTTTCATCTTGGACGAAATACTTTCGGAATTCAAAATCATGATTGCGATAAAATAAAACATTCGTTTTAGGTTTCAAAAGACTCTTATTTTTTAGAAATAAAGCCAAAAACTCAAAACCGTCTTTTGGTAAACACAGATCTTGAACAAGATTATTCAACTTCGTTTGCGACACTCATGAAGGGATCTTCGATTTCTTCTTATCTGATGCGTACTCTGATTCGCTACTACTGTTGTCTTCATAAATGTCGCTTGAAGTTTTTAATTTTTGAAATTCCATATTATTTTCACCACCTTTAATATCAGAATCAGTTTGTTGGTTCGGTACGAGAGCTGTAACCGATTTAACAGAATTACATAAAATTTTACTCTTGGTTTTTATGGTAAAACCTTTAACGTCATTCATGCAAAAGTAGCATTCTTTTAAAGTTCAAGGATATCTCCAAGTTGTTGGAGGGGAGAATTTTACAACATCTCTAGTTTTTTGCACCTTCCATTTCAACATCTTCTTACAACCATTGCAAATGACAGATGGAAGCCAACTGTTTTCCATATCGTTTCGCAAATTGAAAACTTCTTCATACAAATTACAAATAGACTCGTCAATTGGTTTTTGCAAAGATGTAACTTCGAATTTTGAGCAAATTTAACAAAATTGATCATGATCTAAATGACAATCATGAGACTGCACGATCTTATCGTGTTGTTTTCTTGTAGCATTATGTTCCACATTAGCTAAGTCATTAACCAATATGGAACTGCGGTCGCTTGATGACGACGCCTGGAGGCCCGCTTTCACTTCCTCACCAACCACCGATACTGAGGCTCCAAAATTCCTCTGCATCGTAAGACACTTCTGTGTGCCTGCTAGGATGGCATCTGACCCGCAATCCAGGGACTCAGCCGGATAATGGGCTCAATCCGTTGCCCACCGTCACCGCGAGGAGGTACCCTGGATGTAAACGCACGCAATTTTATGAATCCTTTTTGTAGTGATGTTATGGGGTTATTACGTTTCATTTCACTGATCGAACGTACCCTGAATGTCCGTAAAAATTTGCAACAATACAAATTGCCTGAGATGAACTATTTTCGTTTGATTTAGGGGCAATAGAGTTATGGGGTTATGTGATTATGGAGTATTGGTTTCGAGTTATCATGGGGTTGTTGTGTTATGGTTTCAAGAGTTTAAGGGGTTTGTTGTGAAGGGTTTATCATTCTATGGTTCAATAAAAGGGTTTTTCGAGGTCATGGAAAATCCTACGACTACTTTCCATAATCAACCAATAAAAAATGACTGACTGGTTTTATCGTTCTCAACATAAAAATGGCTCGGAAAAATACTGATAAATTTGAGATATTAAGTAAATTAATTTAATTGTCAGTACGTTCTGTGTCATTAGCATAAAGTTGTTTAAGGATTTGAAAAGAATCAAAATATATTTTTAGCTTTCTCTATGCACTTCTCTAAGATTTAAATTTCTGACCAGTTACGAAGTGAGCGAAACTGCGACGGTAATTTTCTGTTTAATATAAACTTAATATATTTAATATAAATTCATCGAAACATTTGTAAGTAAATAAAATAAATACAGACAAATTAAATTTTTTATAAGTAATTTATTAATAAAATCATTATGTTATGGAGTCATTAAAAGTTAAACGACGAATAATGATGTCACTGCTTCGCTCGTGCTCTTATTAGTTTTTCGTCAGTCGATTGGATGATTTGCTTTACTTAAATTTTAAACAGCTCGCTGGCGAATAAATAAAATGCACTTTTTTTGTTTTTTTTTTCACCAACGAGAGTAAGTAGTCCGAAACAAAAAAAAGTAAGTCAAATTTTAGCTCAAAATAGTAATAAAACTTATGCTCGACGGAAAATGCAGGATAGTGAAACAACTTGAAATAGGTCTACATCATTAAAATTTACAGAGTTTTGCTGAAATTATGGATGTACATTAAAAATTATAGATATATTGGTTTCCGAGGTTGCTGATCCTAAATCTGGTGTTAGACTTCGAAAGTTAAAAATGGCGGTTTCGGGTAATTCAGAGATCTTGTAAATTAAAAGTCGTTTTGTATTTATTGATCAAAAAAACAAAATTTGAGTATAATCACGCAATTTTCTGTATTTTTACGGCTATTTTAAATTGGCAGTTTTGTATTTTTAAAATCTGATGTCAGATTTGTTATTAACGATTCCAAAAACACTTAAACACATTATTATAACAAAATCCATTAAATTTTTAAATTGTAGTTATTTTAAATCTGCTATTTTGAATTTCCAAAATCTGAGATCAGATTCATAATCAATGGATAAGTTCAAATTTATAATAAACCCGTATATACTGCGTGTTGAAAAAGTCCTAGTACGGCTGAATAACTTAAAAAATTATAGTCCTGGAGAAAAACTTTCAATACAAATTCAAAGGTGGTTACGATAATGTGATACAATAACGAATTCATTTTTATTACCCATGGTTATCATCAGGTCGCTAATAAAAGTTAAGGTATTATTTTTTCGTATTACCGTAACCACCTTTGAAATAGCTCCATTATTTCCACATTAGACCTTTACCATGAACATTCAAGGTTGAATTTTAAAAATAATCAAAGACATGTTTAAACGTAAAGTTTACCGCTCTATTTATTTCCGGTGTCAAAAATAAAGGTTCCCATTAAAAAAAATCATTTTGACCTTTAAATGACCTTGAAGGTCTGATTTAAGAGCGCAGCCAAGGTTATCGTCGAATAGCCAAAAAAATTTCTCAAAAAATTTGTATTAAAAGTTTTTCTCCAGGACTATTATTTTTTAAGTTATTTAGCCGTGTTGGGACTTTTTGAACACGCTGTATAATTTTCATCAAAATTCCGCAATTTTCCAAAATTTTTGCCGGTATCTTGAGTCCACTGTTTTGAATTTTGAAAATCCGAAATCAAATTCGTAGTCAGTCATCTAAAAAAATCCTGTATGCCAATTTTCATAGAAAAGCGTGAATTTGCGAAATACTAGGTTGTTCAAAAAGTTTTGAAAGCGACATCTATAGAGCAGTAGAAGAACCAAAATTTTTACGCCGTTTTAATATTTTATCTTTCATATAAACATACCCAAAGTTTCATTCCACTCTGTCAATTCATTGTTTGTTTACAAGCCATTTGAAGTTGACGTGTCAGTGTATTTTTTTTACAATGGAAAAAACCGAATATCGTGCAGTGATAAAATTCTTTGTTTTGGAAGGTTTATCAGCAACGGAAATTCATACAAAAATGGTGAAAGTGTTAAAGGAATCTGCTCCTTCATTTCCAACTGTGCATCGATGGGTTTCAGAGTTTAGACGTGGTCGAAAAAGCGTTGAAGACGATCCACGCTCAGGACGTCCAAAAAGTGCATCAACACCAGCATTCATAGCAAAAGTACAGGATATGGTTTTAGAAAATCGTCGATTGACCGAGAGAGATTTAGCAGAGGCCCTAGACATCTCATTAGGCAGTGTGAGTCATATTTTAAATGATGTTTTGGGTTTCAGAAAGCTCTGTGCACAATGGGTGCCGCATTCGCTCACAATGGAACAAAAACACGTTCGAATGCGACTTTCTGAGCAACATTTGGAGCGTTTTCGAAAGGATAAAAAGGATTTTTTGCGTCGATTCATCACTATGAATGAGACTTGGGTCTACTATCATGACACTGAATCAAAACAAGAGGCTAAAGAGTGGTGTCAACCAGGCACTTCGGCACCGAAGCGAGTTCGTGTCCAGAAATCGGCGAAGAAGGTATTAGCGTCAGTTTTCTGGGATGCAAAAGGGATTTTGTTGGTGGATTATCTCCAAACTGGCAAAATAATAAATTCTGAATATTATTGTAACCTTTTGGACCAATTGGATGAAAAAATTAGTGAAAAAAGACCCGGTTTGCACAAGAAAAAAATCATTTTTCATCAAGACAATGCACCCGCTCACACAGCTCAAAAAACCATCACTAAAATAACCGAATTAAAGTACGAATTGTTGCAGCATCCACCTTATTCGCTTGATTTAGCTCCCTCTGACTTATGGCTGTTTCCACACCTCAAGAAATTCCTTCGTGGAAAGCATTTTTCATCAAACGAAGAGGTCACAGCCGTCGTAGAGGAGTATTTTGCAGGCCTTGCAGAAAGTCACTTCCATGATGGGATAAACAAGTTGGAAGACCGTTGGACCAAGTGTATTGAACTTATGGGAGATTATACTGAGCAATAAAAGTGATTTCACCAACAAAAAAAAGTATCTTCATTTCCGCTTCCAAAACTTTTTGAACAACCTAGTATATACTGTAAAGAGTTGTAGAAGAAATCCATACAAATGTTTGGCAAATTAAAAAAACAAAATAAATGCAAGTTATTAAACGATTATTGTAAATAACAAATTAATTCAAAAAAGAATATAGATATAAATAAAATAATTAATTATTGTAAATTTCTACTAGAGTACGAAGGAATTAAGCATATAATTACGGACTGAATGTGTCTATTATAATGAAAATTTTGATAATGTCTTTAATAGTCTAATATCTACTAAAGAGAATTTATATACACACATATCGATGATCTTTTTGACAATAAATCCGAAAATCTTTGACAAGCAAAAGATTTTGTTAGCATTCCTACTAAAAGCAACAGGCAGAGAATTTCATCGTTAACACGTTGAGCCCAGCGCCGAATTTGCTGCCTTCTTCGTTCAGCCGACAGCGAGCGATCAAGCGGTGCAATGTATTCCAGTGTCGGTCCCCAATGACCGGCGCTGGGCTCAACGTGTTAACAAAGAATAATTTCTACTTATACATTAAATGTGCCAAATCAAGAAAAAATTTAAATCGTAGTGACAATAAACCAGAAACACTGCCTGGAGTTGCTTACTTCTGAGAGAGGTCCAGCGTATGTACAACTATAATCAAAAAATAAGACCAATTTTTTTTTTAATTCTTTATTTATTTTTATAAATCTGTTCCGTTGCCTTCAAATTAGTCTCCGCCGACACACTACACTTATGCCAACGTTTTTTCCAATCCTCAAAACAGTCAGAAAAGTCCTTTTCCGGAATCGCCTTCAATTGACGCAGCGATTCACGTTTAATCTCCTCAATCGAGTCAAAACGATGTCCCCGGAGTGGTCTTTTAAATTTATTTAACAACCAGAAGTCACACGGCGCTAAATCAGGCAAATACGATGGTTGCGGAACGATATGAGTTGAATTTTTGGCCAGAAAGTCGCAAATAATCAATGCAGTGTGAGACGGTGCATTATCGTAATGCAAAAACCATGAGTTGTCTTGCCACAATTCCGGCCTCTTTTTGCGAATAGCTTTACGCAAACGATGCATAACACTAAAATAATATGCCTTATTAACAGTTAGGCTCGGCGGAAGAAATTATGAATTTACAACGCCACGATAATCGAAGAAAACTGTCAACATGACCTTGATTTTTGAACGACTTTGACGTGATCTTTTTGGTTTTGCTTCACGTTTCGCATGATATTTGCTCGATTGATCGGTTGTTTCTGGATCGTAGGCATAGATCCATGTCTCATCACCCGTAATAATGCGTTTCATGACGTTCTGGTAGTCAGAAAGCATCCAATTGAGATTTGACGCGTTTGAAACCAAAATGATCTTCCGAAAATGCTTGAATCAATCCCAATGAAATGCCAACAGTATTAAAAAGGTCTCTAATTGTTAACCGACGATCTTTAAGCACAAGGTTTTTGATTTCTTTGATGTGTTTCTCGTCAGTTGATGTCGATGGTCATTCTGGACGCTCATTGTCTTCGACGCTGTTTCTGCCTTCTTTTAACTATTTGTACCACTCTTTCTTTTAACTATTTGTAAACATTTCTTTTCCGACAAAGTCTGCTCACCGAATGCCTTCTGCAACATTTTGAACGTTTCTTTACAAGAAATTTTATTCCGTAGACAAAATTTAATGCAACTTCTTGCTCACTAAAATCTGACATTATAGAAATCGCCGAAATCACTTTTTAATGTTCACAAAAACAAGCGACACTTACAAACTAATGAATATCTTGACATGAAACTTAACATAAATATCTTTTACAGGGCTACAAAGTTAAAAAAAAAAGAAAAAAAAAGAAAAAATGTTTTGTTAAATCGATAAACCCGCAAAATTTAAATTGAAAATAGGTCTTACTTTATGATCATGGTAGAATAAGTAGTTGTATGTCTGTGTATGCGTATGCAACCTGCATGTCTGAGCTAGTTCGAGTGAGGGCAGAGCGACTGGTGGGGTAACGAATTTTCAGAAATAAGTCTTAAAGGAAAGGAAATTTATCGCGAAGAAAGCGACAAGATTTAGTAAAAATAGCGGAGGGTGGAAATGTGGGTCGCCAGGTTATACTTGTAGCGATTGGCCGATAGCTTTCCGCCAACCAACAACAGCGAGCTCAGCAACAGAAAAAGTGCGAAGAAAGAAAACTCAATCATGGAAGAGAGTCAAGTGAAGAGAGTTGAAGGAGAGAGTTAAAAGAGTAAGCATCACACGCGCACGTGTAGCTATATCCGAACATTAGTAAACATCCAGAGAGACGAAACAAAAAGCGAGAGATTATTGTATCCAGTAATGATAGTTCACAAAAGATTATAACTCGTATCAGGCACGGAATTGGATGTATGAGTAAGAGAAAGAGTATAGCGAGAGTCCGAGTAGTGACGATGATAGTGTCCGCGGGTACCGATTTCTCAGAATAAGCGAGTGTGAGAAAGAGAGAGTGATTTTGATAGGCAATATAGCGGTTAGTAGCGTACTTCGTTGCTTACGTGCGACGAAGATATTCGTGCGTATATAAGAAAGAGTGAGAGAGGAATCGCGGTTTGTGATTACCTTCGACACCCGCGTGCATCGTGATGTATAATTTTATGCGTGCGTGAGTGAGAGAGAAAGAGAGAGAAAGAGAAAGAGAAAGAAAAAGAGAAAACGTAGTTAATGGTGCCATTTAACGTCCACGTGCGTCGAAACAGAAAATTCCGTGTGTGAGTGAGAGAGAGATTTTAGCGAGTGATCGAGTAGTGGTGTGATGCGGTGCCCGCGAGCATCACCACTTTTGTTAATAATAGACTTCAAGAAAATCGACTGAACCCCCTCGCAGAGGACGAGTCTCAGACGAGCCGATTGAACCCTCTTTATCTGGCGTCTAATAAATGCGATAATAAGAGAGAATTATTTGTGTGCGTGAACACGCGTAAGTGCGAATTGTGTTGCACGTTTGTCCAAAAATAGCTTAACATTATTATCATTTTGTTGTTTACAAAAATTTAGAATTCATTTATTTACATTTAGAAGATCATTTCACACCATATGTAATTAGCATGAAAGTAACGAAAGTGATACCCATAATAAAAACAATGACAACTACGAAGATTATTTTCACTGACCAGGACAATGACTCGAAGTCGACATCACTTCTTGGATAATATTATACATAATAAATACAGGAAATTAGGATAAAACGGACAAGACTAACGCTCATCTGGCTCGCGAAATTATCAGAGTTTATAATATACGTTATACGAGTCTCGCAACTCTTTGTCACATAATCACACATATGATAATTAAATGCCGCCTTGTTATAAAAGCAAGGTCACAATAAGAAAAACCATAATGGATGCTCGGAGAAAAAGAAGAGCCATCTATTTTTACAGAAATTAAAATTCTCAATGAACACCCGTTTAGATAAAATTAAAATTTAGCATATGGTAACAGACTGCTATTTATTAACAGAAAACATCGAAGCATCAATTGAAAGAGGTTACATAAATAATGCATAAGAAGATGAATTATTAAGCAGAAAATATGTAGTTCATAAAATAAATCTTTCTTTATTTGAGACAGAAAAGCTATATGCATGTTTGTCAAAAGTTATATTGATTGAAAACTATTATGCTCTGACATAATCAAAAGTTTAAAAGGATTCTAAAGACTAATAATAATAAAAAATATAAGACACACAGTCATAATACGAGTATGTGATCTTGCTACGTTAGGCATGTTCAATTAGCTTTCCTTAAGAAATTTATTGAAATATTCACTGGACTGCCATTAGTTGCAGTTTTTTATCAAAAAAATCTACCTACGCCGTCTCCCGTAGTGAGATTAAAAATCATTGACGAATGTCATAAAGCAATTATAGAAAGTCATAGAGAAATCAATAAAGCTTATAGTAAAACTATTAACAATTATTATTGGAAAAACATGCGAATGAACGTAAGCCAATTTGTGCTTAGACTTTTAGACTATCAAACTGAGAAATTACTAAGAAAAAATACATGGTTATCTTTAGTAATAACCAAGATGCCGAAGGATGCCTTTGACAAATTTTCTACGGATTCTTATGATTCGTTGAAAGAAAGCAGCCAAAGATTTTAATATATTACAACTGTTCAAGATTGATTTCTTAAATATATAAGGCTAATACATTATGGCAATGTCAAGATTAATGAATTAAATTATATTGTTTTAATTTTGCAATGTCAATTTTAGATGAATATCTTATATAATATAAAGTAAATATTAAAATCGTAACAGACGCGATATTATTTTCATCATAAGTTTCACCTAATTAAGCATAAAACTTTGTAAACGATTTTCAACATGACTTTTTCACTCGTAGATAGTTTAGAAACAATTTGAGACTTAATAAAAAATATTGATGTAATAATATAATATTATTTTCGATCTTTCAAAGAAACTGAGCCTGTGCATGAAATCTTTCAATATTCAAGGGGAGGTTCTCATCTAGCGACCCAAAAATTACGTGATTTTTGCGATTTTTTTTCTCATGGAAGGAAATAAACAAAGTAATCAAGTTTTTTGGTACTTATTAAGTATGTTATTAACTACTTTTACAAATTTTTTTGAACAAAAATACCAGATAGTTTATTAGTTACATGCATTGAAAAATAGTCATCGAAAAAAAAGACACCTCCACGGGCGGCAAGGTAACTCATCCAATTTTTGTCAAAAATCAAAAATTCAAAGTTTGTTATAAACTAAAAGACATTTGCTGGATTTTAAACTAAAATTACGAAGAAAAGTTAAAAATTAACAAAATGGCGGGCTTGCAAAAAAAAAATATTTTTTTGCACTATTTTTTGCTCTAAGAAGTGCAATAACAATAAAAATAATCATTGTAAAATTATGATTTTCAATCAAGATTTAGCAAATTTAATTACCTTTAAAATAAAAATTTTATCTCGATATCTATAATAGTTTTTGAGATATCTGGCCGCCCGTCTCAAAAAACATGGTTTCGAGAAAAACGCGTTTAAAGTTTTAGTACGCGATTTAGTACGTAAAAAGACGACTTCAGTTTTTTAACTATAACTTTGAAAATAAATTGAATTCGGCAAAACGGGTTTTACATGCGTATTTTACGAGACATTTGCCAACTTTTTAAGCAAAAAAAAAAAAAATCGACTTTTTGGTCGTGCTTGATGAGAACCTCCCCTGAACTTGCGAAGAGAAGTTTATACAATAATACAAGAAACGATTAAAAACTTCGATTGCAGTCAAAAAATATTCGTTTTCACGATATACATATACTGGCTAAAATTACTTGAGAAAAACACATGATTAACATATCGTTCAATAAGTCCCGAGACTAACCCAGAGATGGTGCTAGTAGTACCAAACTGGCCACGTTTCCATAAAGTGCGAACCTTTACATGAAACGTGTAAAAACTTCACATCGATTGGATCACAGACAGCAGAGTTATCGAGGTTAGAGTAAAGTCACTTTGTAATTTGTTTGAAAAATGGAAAAAAGCGAGTTTCGCGTGTTGATAAAACATTGTTTTTTAATGGGTAAAAGCACCGTAGAAGCCCAGCAATGGCTTGAAAAACATTACCCGAACTCCTTTTCATCCAAACTAACGATTTGTTGTTGGTATGCTGAGTTTAAACGTGGTCATACGGACACAAACGATGCGGAACGTTCGGGTAGGCCATTGGAAGCCGTTACACAGGAAAATGTAAGTGAAGTGTTAAAAATTGTAATGAAAAATCGCAAAGTGAAGGTCCGTGAGATTAAAGAAATGACACAGATATCATCTGGAAGCGTATTTTCCTTCATGAAAAATTGAGCATGAAAAAGGTTTTTTCCAAGTGGGTGCCGCGATTGCACCAATGCACTATGCCACAAATCCATGAAAACAATGGCAAAATTGAACGAATTGGGCTTTAATTTGCTTCTCCACCCCCCATATTTACCAGATTTAGCCCCCAGCGACTACTGGCTCTTTGCTGATCTCAAAAAAATGCTCCAGGGAAAAAAATTTGGCTCGAATGAGGTCATTGCCGAAACTGAAGCCTATTTTAAAGCAAAGGATAAATCCTTTTATAAACATGGTATAGAAATGTTAGGAAGGCGTTGGAAAGATTGTATCACTCTAAAAGGAGATTGTATTGATGAATAAAAATGATGTTTGAAAAAAAATGTTGTTTTCGTTGTTAGTCTCGGGACTTATTGAACGATGTGTTAATTCCTACGGTAAACCAAGAGAAATTTTTTGCATCTTGTAGAAATTTTAATCAAAACTCTTATGTATTTATTGATGTTGACATTTTTTGCTTAGAACCTAGCTGTCTAACTGATACAACTAATATATGCTTATCAGCATCGCAAAAGTTTCGGCAAAAATGAACAAACTTTTCTTTTCATAATATTAAATTGAATATTACTCGATTATTAAATAATTTTAATAAAGTTAATAAATAAAACTTAATAAATATAATGAAGTTTTGAACACAAATTCTCGATCAGTAACCTCTACACATAACAAAATACAAGATAGTTAACAATTAGACGCTTTAAAAATAAGATCAATCTTTAGCAAGATAATTCAAAAAATTAAAAACTTGGGCGAGTGTAGAGCAAGCAACAAAAAAAAACCTTTCGAACATACTTTGTAACTGCAGAAAGCGCTGTTCCTACGATTATAGGAACAAGCCTACTCTTGTTCTCTATGAAATCGAAGTAAGTAGAAAGCAAAATGAAAAAATCGAATATGGCAATCAATAAACCATCGAGTTTGATTTTGTAATGTAGTGTATAAAATTCACTGATCTTTTCAAGCTATCGTTATTTTAGAACGTCCAGAACCTGCCCTTTGATCAGCACCCGTTTTACTAAGCCTTTCTTCTATATGTTGTACAGTATATTAAGATACGTCCAAATCAAGAGCAATACGCAATTGAGAAACACACTGTCACAAAAGTGCAACAATTTGTCTACATTGAGTTTCGGTAACGCGAGACATAACTTCAATGTTGTTAATATAAGGTGTGATAAAATAAGGTGACTTCATTTTTTATAAAAATTATTTATTTATTCATCTAAGATTATGTTATTCCCTTCAAAATAATTCCTCTCTGATACAATGCACTTATGCCAGCGCTTTTTCCAGTCGTCAAAACACTTCTGAAATGCACTTTTGGGTATTGAGTTAAACTCCTTTAGCGATGCAGCCTTAATTTTCTCAATCGCCGCAAATCTTCGTCCTTTCATGAGCCTTTTAAATTTTAGGAAAAGCAAAAAGTCGCAGGGGGCCAAGTCTGGTCAATACAGTGGCTGAGGCATCATGGTAGTATTGTTTTTGGCCAAAAAACTACTCACTAGTAACGGCGTGTGCGCAGGTGCATTATCATGGTGCAAAATCCATGTATTTTTTTTTTCACACTTCCAACCGTTTCTTTCTTATTGATTTACGCAAACGCCACATAACTTCAAAGTAATATTCGTTGTTTACCGTACGACCTTGTGGTAGAAATTCTTGATGCACAACGTCATGGTAGTCAAAGAAAACTCTGAGCAAAACCTTCACATTCAAACAAACTTGGTGTGCCTTTTTCGGTCTTGGCTCACCTGGGCTCTTCCATTGGGATGATTGGGCTTTGGTTTCGACGTCATAACCATACACCCATAATTTGTCACCAGTTATAACCCTTTTGAGCAGATCAGGATCATCATTGACGTCGTTCGACATGTCTTGGGCGATGTTCATGCGATGCTGCTTCTGATCAAAATTAAGCAATTTTGGAACGAGTTTCGCTGACACACGTGCCATACCCAAAACATCCGTTAAAATCGATTAGCATGAGCCAAACGATATGATAAGATTATCAGCCACTTCCCTAATCGTGATTTGACGATTTTTCAACACAATTCCTTTCATTTACTGAACATTTTCGACGGTTTTTGACGTGCTTGGGCGTCCAGAGCGAAGTTCATCGTTAACATTTTCTCGGCCCTCTTGGAATACCTAATACCACTTATGAACATTTTTTTTGCTTAGAGTTGACTCACCGTACGCCACTGTCAACATTTCAAGAGTTAAGCACTGAATACCATTTTTTACACAAAAATCAATACAAATTCTTTGCTCCATTATTTCCAACAGCAAGAAATCGCTGAGCACGTAAACACGAATCCAACCTTTATGCCTCTTACATAAAAACAACACATGTTATATAGTTATAACTGTGAACATATGATCGTGACGAGTGTAAAAACAAAAAAAAATTTTAAAATTAGAGTGTACAGAGCGCGCGAAATTCAAAAAGTCACCTTACTTTTTGATCACACCACGTACATAGTAAAACTTATAAAAAACTAAAGGATGAATTCTTGTACTTCTAATATTTTAATTAGTTAAATTTTTTATATCAATATTTATTGTATTAATATTTATAAGCTTTATTTTTGTGAAATTTTGTAATAGAGATGCAAACTAAAGATAAAAATTTTAATTTTCTCATTCAAGTTTATTTTTGTATAGTGTTTTTAAAATTCAAATCTTCTTTGTTTAATTTACTATTTTAAACTATTTCCTTAAATTAAAACTGATTCAGAGCATAAAGTAAAAAAAATTTATTGCTATTTTAAAAACAGCCGTTATCATCATCATCATTGGTCACAACATTTGTAAAAGATATTTGTTGCAGCGCTTAGGAACCTAAGAATTGCTGCATCATAAGTTGATGGCTACAGAGTCTTATAGCAGCGTGGTATTTCTTGGCACATCGATTGCAGACAAATTGTTAGTCTATATAAAATGACAAAGCACGGCATCTTATTTTTCTAACCCAACATTAATATCGTGGCGTTATCAGGTCTCATTTCAGCGCGTTTTTCCAAGCTTTCTGCCTTAATTCCGAAGCTGATTATATCCCGCTCGCAAGAGTCTTCTAATCTTAAGACTGAATGCCTAACAAGCCTTTTAGCGTCCGCTATCTACTCTAGCATAACTTAGTAAGGTAGTCTCTTATAATAAACATGACTGAGCCAATGAAATTTCCTCTACTTTAAAATGGCAGTTATAATATAGCAGCGTGTTTTCGAAAGAACTGTTTTGTTGCTCATTTTATTCTTCTATGTGACTCCAATTATAGTAGTCGGGCAATGCTTCCGAATAGTATTAAATTTGCCTTCTTCTTTTGCATATATGGCTCACGTTTCCGAATCCTACAATAATACACTCAGGACGCAAATCTGGTATGTAAAAAGTTTAGTGTGAGCAGTGAACTTACAGTTTATTAAAATGCGCATTACGAGGGCGGTTCAATAAGTTGTGTTTGACAACAGAGGGCGTTACTAAGGGAAGTTAGTATTATCATCGTGTGCTGCCATCTATTAAACGACGGTAAATCAAATTTCAGACTGATTGATAGGTTAGTTTGGATTTAGCAGCCGTTCGAGTAAGACGTGTTTCGTGATTTTCGCTAAGATGGAAAAAGAGCAGTATCTTTCGGTAATTCGCTTTTTGTTTTTGGATGGAAAAAAATGCGAGGAGATAAGAGCAAAGTTAGATGCTGTTAATGGGGACACTTCGCCATCTATGACCACAGTTAGATATTGGTTCAACGAATTTAAACGTGGGTGAACATCCATTTTTGATGAGGAGCGACCAGAACGCCTGGCAGACGTGGTTACCAAGGAAACCATTCAAAAAGTCCACGACATGATTCTCGCTGATCTACGAACGAAAGTGCGCGAAGTAGCAGAGGCCGTAGGTGTATCGACCGGAACGGCAATTAATATTTTACATGATAAGTTGGCAATGAAAAAATTGTCGGCCCGATGGGTGCCGCGATTGCTCATGGTGGACAACAAGCGGATGCGGCTGTTAACTTCGAAGCAGTGTTTGGAGCAATTTAAGCGAGATTCGAAGGAGTTTTTGCGTCGAGTTGTCACCGTTGATGAGACCTGGATTCATCATTACCCAGAACAATGGATTTCTCCTAGTGAATCTGCTCCAAGAAGGCGAAGACGGCCCCATCGGCTGGAAAGGTCATGGTGACAATTCTTTGGGATGCGAACGGCGTTATCCTGGTGGATTTCTTAGAAAAAGAAAGAACGATCTCTGGACAATACTACAGTGAGTTATTGGACCGCTTCGACAAAAAATTGAAGGAGACACGGCCACGTTTAGCGAAAAAGAAGGTGCTATTTCACCATGATAACGCACCAGCACATTCATCCGGAGTTGTCGCCGCCAAATTGCATGAATCGCGTTATAAATTGCTGCCGCACCCCCCGTATTCACCCGATCTGGCTCCCTGCGACTTTTTCTTGTTCCCTAAGATGAAGAAATGGCTCGCGGGAAAAATATTTAGCTCAAACGAGGAAGTCATCGCCGAGACAGAGGCGTATTTTGGAGAGTTCGACAAATCCTATTTTTTGGAGGGGTTAAAAAAATGGCAGGAACGTTGGAAGAAGTGTATCTTTCTAAAAGGGGACTATGTTAAAAAATAAAAAAAAATTTTTCTAAAAAATGGTGTCTTCATTTCTAACACGGGTACTTATTGAACCGCCCTCGTATGCAACATTTATGCAAATGTTTATTCAAAAAGCTTGCCAACAGTAATCGATACTTTGCTAATCCAAGTATCTATTTCTTTGTCGCTTAAAAGAAAGGTTGTAGTAAGAGTGTCAATATAGCAGAACTAACATCAAGAACGTTGTTCACAACATCGAGAACGATGCCATCGACTTTAATTTTAGAAGGTTAATTTGTATCTTGCACCATGATGATAATCAATGATCAATAATCATCTCGATGTTTATGCTTATAGCGGATATATGGCAAGCGTGTTCAAAACTCAATACCAACTCTTAAAGTTTATTTTCTGAGTTCGCAACTAATAGGGCATTATCTACATACAGAAGTTATGTAGCAATTAAGTTTAGGCACTTGTTTTTTGACATTAGTAGATGAATGATATACAACTATCCGTGTTTTCTCATATGTAGGTATATTCTGACGTTGTAGTTTCTAAGCACAGTAAGTAATAGTGCCGAGAAAAATATCCCAAAGAGAGTAGATGCCATAATGCAGTCTTGTCTGACTCTACGGTAAACGCGAGAAGATGCAGATTTTTCTCTGTCAAATACAACTAAGCCGTTCACGTAATTCATATTTACTTATTCATTTGCAATCACTTGGCTTGAGAGCAACTGGTACCGCAAGGAGAAACAGAATAAATGTTGATAATGAATTGGTCAAAAAAGCTATAAAAGGTATATTCTTTGTCAAACATGAAGAAAAAAGTGGTTTGATTTACATTACTGTGATGGATTGAAAGCCAGTCTCTCTATTTACAATCGCGGCAGGTGTTATGCCTATATCAACAGCAAAAAGATATTCAAAAGAATCGAAAAGATGAGTTATTTTTTCCCAGAGCATTTGAACTGCATTATAAACACATTAGCGGTGTAAATCTACATGATGGGCATTGTAGTGATTTGATGCCATGCATTAGAGCCAAAAGATAGACTTGGTCAATTTTTATTCGTCTAATTTAATTATCGATAACCAATGCAGATGTGATTCATAATTTATCACTTAGCGACAAAAGAATTGGATCGAAAGAGATAGCTTTAGCTATTGCTGTATTTTACCTTGCCAAAAGTACGCAACAAAATTAAATTACATGAAATGGTTAGAAGTACGGAAAAAACAGTTATGAGAATTTTCAAAATTGTAGCCAGAGGATACAATTAATCTGTAAAATTTGCGATGCCTACTTTTCTCATTCCTGTTTTATGTTGATTCGTAACAGAAAATAGAAAGTATTTTATATCCAAACGTAAAAATAAACAAAAAAACAGAAAGGCAAATAAAATACATTTTTGAAGACAATAAAAAAAAAAAAAACCAAACAAAAAACAACATAAGAAAAAAAGAACAAACAAAAAAAACATAAAAAGACAATAAAAAAAAAAAAGGACAAATAAAGGTTCTTCATGTACTTCACCTCCATGAAGTAAGAACCAGGCAACAGCAAAACACTTTTGACGGCAAAGTAATGTATAATTAATAAGATAATGTTTTTAAAATGTTTAGATTTTAAAAAATTAAGATTTTTAAAAAATTCTGAAAAAATTTTACCATATTAGTTGATTAATTACAGTCTGTCAAGTAAGAGCGTAGTCGTGTTAATTTATAAAAAAATTTATTTGATAAAACTTTCATATTTATATACACATTGTACACATTACAAACAATGATGCAATTCGGTTAATAATGTGTTCAGTCACCACCGGCGTCGATAATTGCCTGGCATCTCCGAGGCATGCTTTCTACTAATTTGACGACGTATTCTAGTGGCAAGGATCTCCAGATCCGACGAATTTCGTAAGACAACTGCTTCAAAATGTATGTACGTCTTCCACAAAGCTTCCGTTTAATATATGCCCACACATTTTTAATAGGGTTTGCATCGGGCGACTGCGACGGCCAATCCAATGTAACGATGCCAGATTGAGTCTTCCACTGAGTACAGAGCTTGCTGCGGTGTTTAGGATCGTTGTCCTCCTGCAGAATCCAATCTTCATTTTTTGTGATGAACCATCGTTTGGCAGATGGCAGTAAAACCTTTTCGTAGATTTTTATCATTTTCTCGGCATTTAGGTTGTCAGTAAACAGGTGCAAAGTGCCGAATCCCTGCTTTGAGAAGCAGCCCTAAAGATGCACCTTTATTCCATGTTTTACGGTCCGCTGAACAAGCTTATTGGTGGAAGCTGACCAGGCTCGCGTGAGGACAGAACGTGCCCATATAGAACATTCATCAATAAAAATGACATTTTCAAAATCTCTATTAATATTCTCATGCGCCCAAGCGAGTCGCTTTGTCACATGTTTTTCAGTCAACAGAGGCTTCTTCATTGTGTTGCGCCATTTCAGATGATTAGTACGAAGATGGGTTCAGATAGTTTCGTAGGATATATCTAAACCTTTTGCCATTAATTTTGCTTGTCCTTGCCGCAGTGTTAAAGCAGGATTCCGCGAAAACAGATTCACTATTCTTTTTTCATCTTTTTTGTTCACTTTCCCTATCAAGCCACGTTCTGGTAAATCATCGACATTTTTAGCCACTTTATATCGCTGTATCCACTTTTGTACAAATGCCTTCGACTTTCTCATATATTCAGCAGCCGCTGATTGCGACATTTTGGGACCTTTCGGGTGGATGCAAAGGAACACAGCCTCGTAGCGCGACGCGTACTTAGCACTCATGGCGTTTAACGCGATTCTCTTTTAAAAGATCGACGATAACTGAATTTTTGTTGACAATGCATCAAGGACAAAGCTTTTTCTATTAACTTGCAAAAGAATTAGAGCAAAATCTTTTATTACCTGTCAGTGAAGTCGACCACGCTCTTACTTGACAAACTGTATAAGAGCTTTTTGTTCAGTAATATTTGTTTCTAAAGCACATCATTTTCAAATAAGAAATTCTTGAAGTTTTCGATGATTATTTCGTGTTTGAGCTGCCATTTTTGATCGTTCTACGTTACATATATTTTCTAAATTTTAATCTGTATATCTTAAAGTTTAAACCTTGGGGACGTGATTTCTTACTCCAAACAGGAATTGTAAAGTGATTTCAAAAGCAAAAAATAAGATAAAAAAAAAGAAAGTTGAAAAATACATGTTTTTTTGGAAAAAATCACATGTAGTTTATTACGGTTAAATTTTTCGAAAAATTTAGTCCAAGATTCTGAAAGTTAAGTTAATTCTACGTGTATAGATATGTTTGCTTAGAAATTTTTTACAAGGTTTTTTTATAGAAATTACAATCATTAAAAGTTGCAATGAAAAAGCGTCTATTCAAGACTTAATGGTTTAATGACGGTGAAAATTTAGAAGATTGATTGCAGACTTTAAAGGTTAAAATTCTCTTGTAATGAAAAAAAAGTATTTTACGACTTTGACTGTACTATAATATTTTTAGAAAAATCTATTGGGAGTGTGAATAAGTTCTCGCCATTCCTTGTAAAAATAAATCCTTTATTAAAAAAAAATAATAAGAAAACAAGTCAATTAAAGTATTGCCCATCGCTGGAGATTACTTTTTCCATCTTTCTGGCAGCATTTGAATTTGACGTCGACAAAACGACACATCTATTTTTTCGTTTCTTCATACAAAGTGAAGTGCTGCTCAGCCAGGCCGTTAGTCATCGATTGAAATAAATAGTAATCAGAAGGCGCAATGTCTAGAGAGTACGGCGGGTGGGGTAAGATTGCCCATTCAAGCGTTGCTAGGTATGTTTTGACCAGTGACACGACATGCAGCCGAGTGTTATCATGCAGCAAAATTACCTTATCGTGTCTTTGCTCATATAGCGGCCGTTTTTCTTTTAATGCTCGGCTCAAACGCATCAATTGTCGTCGATAGAGATCTTCTCTAATGGTTGGGTTGGAGCAGCTCGTAATACACTACCCCCAGCTGATCCCATCAAATGCATAGCATGAGCTTGGAACCGTGCATATTCCGGTTTGGCGTTGATGCTACTGCTTCGCCGAGCTTGACTTACGATTTTTCACGCTTGAAATTACTGTAGTATATCCACTTTTTATCACTAGTCACAATACTTTGTAAGCAACCTTTTCTTTTTTGTCGTTAAAGCAGCTGCTCACACGTGATAAAACACCGTTCAACGTCTCTCGGCTTCAGCTCGTACGGCACCCAAGATCCTTCCTTTTGTATCATTCCTAATGCTATCAGACGTTTCAAAACTGTTGTTTGATCAACTTCTAATGATTTTGCAACATCGGATTGCATCTGACATGAACCCTCAGCAAGTAATGTTTCCAATTTTTCGTCTTGAAACTTTTTTGGTGCACCACTGCGTTCTCTATCTTGAACATCGAAATCACCATTTTTGAATCGGTTAAACCAATCTCTGCATGTTCTTTCCGACAGAGTATGATCACCATAGGTTTCTGCAGCTGAAAGCTGCAGATTTCTTTTGAATAAAATAGTGCAGTAAAATTCCCCGCAAAAACAGTTTATTTGGCACGAAATTTGACATGTTTTACGCTACAAAAAGATGATGTGTTTTATAGTTTAATAGAAAGACACGCACTGATTTTAAACATAGGTTATAGAACTTTAATATAGATGCATCATCATCTTGAATTATACACACAAAATTTTTGTTCCGCCATCTGACGGTGAAACGGCGCGAACTTATTCACACTCCCAATACGTTTTTTTTTTTATTATTATTATAATTTAACTAAAAATTTGCTTTTGTACATTAAGTGCTATAACTCTGCCAATTCTAAACGGATTTTTAAATTTCTTTTTTCATTTTATTAAAAAAGTCTTCTAAGGCGATTTCCTCGTCAAAATCTTGCTAGAGGCGGTGGAGCTTATCCTTCCTGGCTTATTTCTGTCACTCGACGAGCTCCTCCTCTTCACTGGCTCGCTGCGCCGCGGCCTCCGTCTCCCTGCAGCGCTCCTCCTCCCTGTTCTACTGCACCTCCCGCCGCTTTTTGCGGCGACCTCTTTCGATGTCCGAGATATCCCTTCTTCTGTTAGACAATGAGGGTCTGTGCTTCACGTTTGCGACGGGGTTAAGCTGTAACTTGCCTGACAGTGGCTGCCTTACAGCTTCCGTGAAGTACCTCACAACGCAAACCGTCTTGTGCTACCTCGCCAACGCAGCAGCCGCGCTTTTGCTCTGCGCTAGTTCTCACTTAGCACCATATCTTCTCCTTGTATGCTCTTTGGAAGATGCCTTGCAGCGTCAGAAGTATGGCTCGTTCAGCCGTATTAAAGGCGAACACCATCTCGTGTAGGTGTTTGTTGCCACTGCTGTGGAACTCCTCTAAACAGGCTACTATTTTCGTCTTAATATTCCGGTTGGCTCTCTCTACCTGATTGGCCTAAGGATTATATGCCAGTGCTGTGTTATGATGGATTCCATGCTAATCTAGGTATCCATCGGTAACTTTGTTTTTGAATTCCGTGCCGTCGTCGAACTCATTTAACCCATTTCGCGAATAGATCCTGGTAGCCCAGGATGCCTTCGAAGCCTTGACGGCTGCGAATGAGCGGCTCTATCACAATGTTGGCAGATCTAACACTTAAGTACATAGTCTGCTATGTACGTACGTCTTCTTTTAGCTAAGATGTGCTGCAGTAAGGTCATCATGGTACTCTTAAAGGTTCTTCTTTCTCCTTTCCTATGGAACAACGTCTTTCCATGTATCGCCGTCGTGTCCCAGTGCATTCTCTATGCTAAGGTTTGGGTCATACTTCTACAGTTGACCCTAGTCATCTTCAAGCGTAAATGCTTTAAGGACTACTTTTGCACCGCTTTAATTAGTTATAGATACTATTCGCATTTGATACCTTGTACCCAGTGCTTGGTGTTCGATGGTAAAACGGTGGTCTTGCAGCCTTTCGATCGGGTGGTGAAGACTACTGAGCCAGCAAAGGCTGCTATGATCAGTTATAACTCTAAATTAATAGCCCTACACATACGGTCTAAACTTCTCGATCGTCTATACTACGCCAAGACGTTCTCTGTCTGCCACGCTACAAATCCTATCAGAAGGGCTGAGACTCCGACTTGCGTACTCGAGATATCGTTCCTCGTCATCAATGACTTAGAGTAACACGGCTTCGACTCCCCTGCCACTTGCGTCCGTTTGAATGACGAACTCCTCGTTAAACCTGGGAATTTGTAGGATAGAAACATAAGCTTATATTGTTTTCACTTGCTCGAAGGTGTCTTCCCATTCGTAACGAGGGCCGTTTCTTGTCGCTCTTCATCAAGCGCGTCAGCAGTTTAGCGATCGTGGCTAAATCTTTAAAGAATTTGCGATGCCGCCATACCTAGAAACCTAAATAGCTGACGCAGATTCTTAAGTGCCGAAAAGACGATCATTGGTGCAACTTCGGCTAAATCCGAACAAAAGCCTTTTTGATTTATCAACACTTCGAGGTATTTTGCTTCGTCTTGGCAAAACGCGCTCTTTTCGCGGTCGATAATAAGGTAGGCTGCCTTAATACACGCTCAAGCCGCTGCAGGTGTTCATTTAACGTCTCGGTGACGATTGTTACTGTCTGTCAAAAAAGTACCGGGAATTTAAATTAAAACAACATTTTTACGTTTACTAATCAAAATTTATTGGGTCGCCTTTGAAATGGGTTCCATTTGTTCCGATAAATCTATGCCAACGGCACTTCCAATCATTAAAACATTTTTCATAGGCGCTTTCCGAAATGGCCTTCAGCTCGCGCGCCGAATTTTGTTTTATGGCTTCAATCGACTGAAAATGGGTGCCACGGAGCGGCAATTTGAGTTTTGGCAAGAGAAACAAGTCATAGGAAGCCAAATCCGGCGAATACGGTGGTTTTTTAAGCGTGTTCGTTGAGTTTTTGGCGAGAAAGTCGGTCATAATCGTAGCTCAGTGAGACGGCGCGTTATCGTCGTGCAAAATCTAAGAGTTGTTCGCCCACAAATTTGGCCGCTTGTTACGGATACGCTCACGCAAACGTTTCATAACTCCTAGGTAATACTCTTTATTTACCGTCTGACCCTCTGGAACGAATTCGTAGAGCACCACGCCATGGATATCGAAGAAAACAATGAGCATCAACTTTACTTTTGAGCGGCTTTGGCGTGGTTTTTTCGGTTTCAGCTCGTTTTTTCCCACTCATTCCGATGCTTGCTGGCTTGTTTGCATATTGTACTCATACACCCACGTTTCGTCACTAGTTATGATGCATTCCATGAATGCGGGATCAGAATTTGCGCGATCCAGCATGTCCGAAGCGACCTGTTCGCATTAGCATTTTTGAAGAAAATTAAACTCTTTTGGAACGAGTCTTGCGGCCACCTTTCTCATGCCCAAAATATCAATTAAAATCGTATGTGTGGACTCGTGGGATATCTCAAGTTCATCTGCTATCTCTCTCAAGCTGGTATGATGGTTTTCAAGCACCATTTCCTTAATTTTATCGACGTTATCTGCGGTCGAAGCCGTCGATGGGCGTCCAGAACGAGGCAAGTTTCCGACGACTTCACGACCCTCCTTGAAGGCTTTGTACCACTCATACGTCTTAAAGCGTCTTACATTTCCAATTCATAATTCTGGTAGGAACATACCCATAGATAATTGGTTTACTTCCATTCCTTTGATGGAGTATCTACTATCACATAATATAATGATTGTTAGAACAATTCGTAAAAATAAAAAAAAAATACCTCCTGAGTCTACCAATTTAAAAGACTGACAAAAAATTACTAGTATATTTGGTTTTACTAAGAGAGCAACTTTAGTTTCACACGTTCCAAAAAAGGAAAAGTTCTTACACTTCTGTCAAGCATGCATATTGGTAAGAATTCAGACAGTATCGACGAGTCAATACAAGATAAGAAGAAGCCAAATATGATCACATTTTACAATAAAACTAAAGGAGGTGTGGATAAAGTAGATGAGTTGAAAAAAAATTATTCCGTGTCAAGGAAGAGTGCAAGGTGACCACTTACTGTATTTTTTACATTGATGAATATAGCTGGTATAAATAATCAAATCATTTTTAAAAATAACGCATTTTTTAATCTAAAGTGATGCCAATACCTGGAAAATTTCTCTAGGGAGCTATTCCTTGATTTTAAAAATTCATCTAATGTCATCATATTTATCCCACATCATGAGATCGAGGATGTGTGAATTAATTAGTTTAGAACTAAGCATGCAAGACAATCAAGAGACACACATATGTCCTGGAAGATGCTTCAGATGCTCTAATGCGAAAAACAGAAAAACGAAGACAATATGTACAAACTATCCTAAATTTATTTGTAAAAAACATACTATAACATATTGCGACATTTGCGAATCCAAGAAATTAGAAATTTCTGAATAAATTTCTATGTTAATTTGGTTATCATTTTGTACTAATCACAAGGTTTTATTTATAATAATATATTAATAAATAAAAAAATTAAATTTAAGCAACAACTTATATCATTTTTTCCTATATGACATCATTTTTAGCATTTGTAATAAGGCTTACATGATTTGGTTAAAATGACCGGACCGCGACCGCTCTCGTAGAATTTCAATATGAGACCGATCCTGTGTTAAGGTAACTCCACAAAACATAGTGAAGCAGACTATGGTCAGGAGATCTGACTGGCCATTCTATTGCACCCCATCTGCCTATCCACCTTTCTAGAAGCACTCCATTCAAATAAACACATACACCTCGCCCATAATGAGGTAGTGCGCCGTCTTGCTGGAACAACGTTTGATTTGAAAATCATTGCCCATAATTAAATGAATCGCTGGGATGATTACGTTTCCGAGCATCTCTTCATACTTAATCGCAGTAAGATTTCCTTTAATAAAGAAGGGCCCAACATTACTGTTGTTTATAACGTCAGCTCAGACATTCACTTTCTAAAGGTATAAAGTACTGCGCATATCCGACATCCATCTTAGATTTATATCACTTCAGTACCTGAAATTATGTCTATTGACATTACCATTAAGCTCAAAGGTAGCTTTGTCTGGAAATACAATTCTATTCAAAAAATATTCATCAGTAGTTATTTGGGTCATTTTTAAATCATAAAATTCTACGCGTCTAACTGAATCATGTTTAAGCAATTCATGTACAAGTTTCACCTTGTATGGATGGAGCTTTAACTTTTTAATTGAAATATTATCCACTGATCCGACACTAGTATCACGTTGCTGATGCAATTTCGTAACTGTACTATGGCAATCTTCATTGATTGTAAGAGCAATATCAGTGTTTCGAGTAGTTGAAAAATTCAAAAATAGTGATTTAGTCATGGGAAACGAAGAGCGTGGGAAACCACCAGAGAAGTTTGCAGACAATGGATTGCAAGCCTTATTGGATGAAGATGATACTTAAACTCACCAAGAACTCGCGGATCTACTGAATGTGACGCAGAAAGCCGTCTCCATTCGTATAAAAGCCATGGGAAAGACTCAGAAAGTGGAAAAATGAGTTTTACATGTACTGAATGAAGAACAATCGATACATGAGAAAGTCATTTCTTTATTAAATCGTGACAGGTGATAAAAAATGTATATATTTTGAGAATCCTAAGTAAAAGAATCCATGGATGAGTTCTGACGAATCATCGACATCCACTGTTCGATCGAATGTTATATTATTTTATATTATTACGCCGCACGCGTATTTGCTAAACGCGAAGACGTCGCGGTATTTACGTGCACGCGTAAACGGGGGGAAACAGGGAAGATCGCCGCATTCTTGTACATTCGCGCGGCTACAAGTCTCGCATATTTACCACAAAAATTTTCGTTAAACAAAAACCGATCGTCGTGGGGCAGGGAAGGACGCGCGACGCGAGCGGTGGGGACAATTATCGAGTAGACGAGTTCGCGCAGACTCGTTAGTACTGTTCGGACCACGGTCACGGTAGTTACGTAGATAAACTAAACAGAGCTTACGTCTTGAATCTTTCTTTTCTTTTTCATTCTGTCTTTTTCACATATATACCCTAAAGCTTCGGACGATTCAGATTGCGGCAAGCATCGACTCGATATTAGCATATCATATCGCAGCATTCCGCGAGATTCAACTCAACTCTTGAATCTTAACTATTAAACTGATCATCATTCGATGAACGAAATACATTCAATTAGTATCGATACACTACACACATATACAATACAACTGATTGTATAATCAACATTTCTTGGGGTTTTTATGCCTTAGTGCTTTTCCCCGAGCCAATAAAGGAACGTTTCCTATTGGCTCAAAATCGTCGTATTTTTATATAACCAAGTCATCATCCTCATCCTACGAAGAAAACCTGAACCAGGAAAAGAGCGCACACAAGCACTGTTTTCCGACGCGACATCCACAGAAAGACCAAATCGTTTTGGAAAGAAGACAATGCTATGTATTTGGTGGGATCAGAAGAAAGTAATCTATTATGAATTGCTAAAACTTGGCGACACTGTTAACACTGATCGCTACCAACGGCAAATAAATGATTTAAATCGATCATTGCATGATAAACGACCGAAATATAGAAGTTGTCAACGCAAAGTCATTTTGCTCCATAATAATGTCGCATTACACACAGCAAAATGGATCAGGAAAACGATCGAGGCGTTTAGTTAGGAAACACTAGCGCAAGCGGCTTATTCTCTGACTTAGCTCTGTCTGATTATTATCTATTCACATCCAGGGAACACAAATGAATATGTACGATAATGGCTCGATAACTGGTTTGCTTCCAAATAAAAACTATTTTTTTTGGCATGGCATACAGACACTGCCAAAAAGGTAAAAAAAATGTATGAATAGCACTGGAGATTAACTTTAATTAAAAAATTTCTAATCATTTTCAAACAACAGTGTAATTTTATAAAAAAATTTTGGTTTCATACTTCTGCACCTGACGCATGTAAATAAATAAATAAATATATATATATATATATACTCAAAGTGTGTTCAATAAATAAGTCAATTTTAAAATTACGCGGGTCTTATACATTTGAGTTTCGATTTTTTTTTTTTAAATGTTGGTGCACATGCCCCTAACATATGTTGACAATATTAGCCATTACGCATGTCCGTGTAACGTCGGTATGCCTTCGTTTTTTCTTTCTTTCTTTTTCTCCCTCCCCCTCTTACCTAATATATTTAATGCAACGATAAAACCCTAGAATATACAATAATATATATTTAACTATTAACTATATTTAGATTATTATAATAAAATATTGCAAGATCATTATATAATTAACTTAGTATGTAATAAATTGATCAAATATATTTATATCGACATTAGTTTATTTTAGTTAACTTCATTAGAATACTAATGTTTACCAGATATAAATATTGTTTGT